>WQNJ02000051.1:2622491-3222491 GCA_016584745.2 Phylloscopus trochilus trochilus
ACAGAAGAACTGGCCCAGGGCATTGCCATGGCACAGGGGCAGGGAAAACGTATTGGCTGTGTGCATGACAGCATAGAGAAAGGCACTGGCCCAGGCAGCTGCTGCCATGTGGGCACAAGCTCTGCTGCCCAGGAGGGTCCCGTAGTGCAGGGGTTTGCAGATGGACACGTAGCGGTCATAGCACATGATGGTCAGGAGGGAAAACTCTGATGTGAGGAAAAAGGCAAAGAAAAAGACCTGTGCAGCACATCCTTTGTAGGAGATGGTCCTAGTGTCCCAGAGGGAATTGTGCATGGCTTTGGGCACAGTGGTGAGGATGGAGCCCAGGTCAGTGAGGGCCAGGTTGAGCAGGAAGAAGAACATGGGGCTGTGCAGGTGGTGGCCGCAGGCTACGGCGCTGATGATGAGGCCGTTGCCCAGGAGGGCAGCCAGGGAGATGCCCAGGAAGAGGCAGAAGTGCAGGAGCTGCAGCTGCCGCCTGTCTGCCAATGCCAGCAGGAGGAAGTGGCTGATCGAGCTGCTGTTGGGCATATCCTCACTCTGCCCATGCAGTCCTGCTGAAGGAGGACACAATGACAAGTCAGGGCAGACTTTGCTGAGCAATGTCCAAGCCCTTTCTCCCAGCCCTGCCCCTGCTGCTCTGTGCCACCCAATTCTCCTTTTCTCAAAGCCCTTCCTTCAGCCCCATGCCTGGAGCTCTGCTGGGATCTGGCCCTGTTGCTGTGACCCGCAGGGGCTCTGCCCATGGACACCCAAGGCTCAGCTCTGCTCTGCAGCAGTGGGGCCATGGGAACAGGGACAGGGGCCAGTCCTGGGGTTGGACTTCATCAGCCCAAAGTGCTCCTGAGGCAGAGGAGCTTGGCAGCATCTCCTGTGCCAGGGCTAAGGAATGGTGATGGCCAAAGGCAGTTTGAGAGGGTTTCCTGCTGTGCCCAGGGAGATCAGAGAGAAGTGTGCAAGGCAAGAGCATTGGCTGTAACTCAGTGAAGGGTGAGGGGAGCTGCTCTGTCACTCCATCTGTCCCCAGCTGTCCTTTCTGAGATCCAGGGCAGTCACTGTGCTCCCCTGGAAATCAGCCTGACACAGCTGAGAGCAGAGGGAGCCACAGCAGAGCAATGTGGCTCAGCCTTTCTCAGAGTGTCAGCCACAGCCCTGGCCAAGGACACTCCTGTCCCCCAGTGTCCCCTGGAGGCAGCTGTCAGCTTGGATGGCATCCCCAGGACACACCAAGGGTCCTGTCCATGGCACTGCTGGAGGAGAGTCAGCTCATTCCCAGCCTGCCAACCTGCCCTGCCCAGAGCTCCCCAGGCAGAGGGAGCTGGGACACCCCATTTGCAGTGTCCTGGCATGGGGATCTATAAAAAAAAATTAATCCTGGAATAGTTTGGTTTGGAGAGGACTTTCAATATCCCAGCCCAGCTTGGTGGCACCTTCCCCCCACTGCCTGCCCAGGGCTCTGCTGCCTGGAGCTGCCCCTGCCTGCAGCTGCTTCCCTGTGCCCAGGGCTGGGCCCTGCCAGTGCTGCCAGAGCCCAGCCCAGCCCTGGTGACTCAGCTCTGCCCTGCAGAGCCCTCCCAGCTCAGGCACTGCCCAGGGCAGCTCTGCCTCTGCAGGCTCTGATGGCAACCTCAGAGCAACCCTGAGGAGGCTGGAAAAGCAACCCTGGTGCTGCCTGCAAGGGACCCTCTGCTGATTTCTGTCACTGCCTGGTTCATTAAGATCTGAGAGGAAATTGTTTTCTTTTTCTCAACCTGAACTGAGAAGTTAGTACCTATGTCCAATTTCCCATCCAGGCAACACAGAGCAGTAAATTAAAAAGCAGGGTTTTCCCTTTCATATATTTCTCACTGCCTCATGTGCTCTCTGTATAATCAACTTGGAAATGTTCTGCAGTTGAATGTCCTGCTAGGAGCAGTCCTGAACAATGCAGCACCCTCACCACACAAGGAGAACACTTCCATGCCTTACCAGCTGTCTCCTTCCACCCAGATCTTGTCCCCCAGTGCTGTGAGCAGCTGCCAGGGCTGGCTGAGAGCTGTCCCTGGCAGGCAGCAGAGTTCCTGGGCCAGCACAGCACCCTGGACTGCAGGACCCTGCTCTGCAGGACAGCCCTGGGCACCCCTGGCTGCTCTGCACAAGAGAGAATCAGAGAATGTACTCACAGAGTCTGCAGGCATTGGGTTGTTCCAGCTTAAGGAGATCACTGCAGGTGCTGCAGCTGCATTGTCCTGCAGCCAGAGGTTCCTGTGCCAAGGGCTGGCAGTGATTCTACCCCAGTCCCTTCTCAGCACCTTCCCAGCCTTGAGTGATTGAAGCTCTCTGTGCCTGTGTGCTGTGCCTGGGGTGGCTGCAGGCAGTGCCCCAGCCCTGCTGGGCTGGGAGAAGAGCTGCTCAGCAAGAGAAATGTGTTTTTAAGCTCTTCTTGGTTGCCAGGAGCTGCTGCCTCTGTGCCAGGAGCCCAGCCCAGCTCATCAGCACAGACAAAGCACAAGGACTTTAATTAATCTCTTGGGGATTTGGTGCTGTTTACATCAGACTGAGTCCCTCAGAATGTGCTCAAAAAACTTCTCAAGAACTCCAAGTCAGATTCACAGTCCAAACTTTCTTGAACATTTAATGGGTCCTGCTGAGGGACACAACTCACATGAAAGTGTGCCCAGGTTCCAGGTAGAGCAGAACCCTGCAGGCAGGGAGGACAGGTGGGGACAAAGAAGACAAAGGCGTCTCTGATGCTGAGCAAACTTGGATGTGTTTCAGGAATGCAAAGGGCCAAGGCCTGAGCCCCAGCCCCTGCCAAGGCACATCCTGTCCCTCCCTCCTTGCTCAGGCCTCTTGCCAGGCCACTGGGATGTGGGGATGTGCAATGCCAAGGGCAGCACCATGGGGCAGCCCCTGCCAGGCTGCTGAGCAGGGACAAGGAGGCCATGAGGCCCCAGGCCTGCAAGGGTCACTTGTCCCCTCCTGCTGGCTCAGGCCCAGGGCCAGCAGCCATGGCCCAAGTGCTGCAGGAGTTGGCTGTGTCAGGGCCCTGCAGCTGCTGCCCATCCCTGTGCCCTGTGCAGCCCAGGCTGTCCTACGGTGTCCATGCCCTGTGCCTCTGTCCCTGCAGGCTGTCGTCACCCGCGGCTGCCCCACCTGGCTGGGCCCTTCCTTTGCTGACAGCTCTGCGTCCTGCCTGCCTCTGCCTGGGCACACAGAGCCTGGGGCTGGATACCAAAAAGGTTCATTCCATTTTTACTGTGCCTGTGAACTTCTAGCACAGGAACGAGTCATGCAGGGCCTGCTTTCCCAGCAAGGATGGTTGGAAGAGAAGAAGACATCTGGCTCAAGAGTGCAGTGATAGGGAAAACGAGGAGTGAATCTTGGAACTTGGGGTGGGTTTTATGGAAATGGTTAGATTGTAATAGGCATTTAGTGACTGTATATATATGCAATACACTTGTAGAATTATGCATCCACAAAAGGTTAGGAGTTATCCCATGGATAACCTCAGGCCTGAATTAGTGATGCTCTCTTAAACACCAAATTAGTGTTAAAGGAGTCTTATTCTGATCTTTTGGACATTTGGTGACAGCAGAGGCTCACAGAATCAAGGCATCAGCTGTGACACCTTGGAACCTCATGGAACAAAGGGTCGATTGTGATGCAGTGGAACCCCATGGAACCAAAGGTCCATTGTATCAGAGCAGGGCCTCATGGAACCAAGGAGACCATTGCTGGCAGTATGGAAGCTCATGGGATCATTGTGAAGGTGTGAGGCTGCATGGAACCAATGGTCCATTGTGACACTGCAGAACCTTCTGGAATCAAGGTGATCATGGTCTGCTATGGAACCTCATGAAACAAAGGATCCATGGTGACACTGTGGAACTCAGATCATTGCTGACAGTGCAAAAGCTCATGGAGCCAGAAGTCCATTGTGACACAGCAAGGCCTCATGGAACCAAGGGTCCACTGTGGCTCTGTAGGGCTTCACAGAACCAAGGAGACCATTTGGACACTGTGGGGCCTCATGGAACCACCTGCCACTGTGACACAGCAGGGCCACATGGAGCCAAGGGGCCATTGAGAGCCTGAGGAACCTGATGGAACCAAAGGTCCATTGTGACACTGTGGGGCCCTGTGGAACCAAGGGGTACCACAGTGACACTGTGGTACTCCATGGAACAAAGGGGCCACTCTGATTCTGCTTTGCCTCATGGAACCAAGGGTCCATTGGGATATTGTGGGGCCTCATGGAACACTGGAGACCATTGTGACCCTTGGGAACCCACTGGAACCAAGTGGTCATTGTGACACTATAGGGCCTTTATAACCAAGGGGCCATTGTAGCACGGCAGGGCCTGATGGAATCCAGGGGATCACAGTGACACTGTGGGGCTCCATGGGACGAAGGGGCCACACTGACCCCATGAAACCAAGGAGAGCTTTTTGACATTCCAGGAAATCATGGAGCCAAGGAGCCCCTTGTGACACAGCAGGGCCTCATGGAACTATGGAGACCATTATGACACATGGGGCCTTGTGGAACCAAAGCACCATTGTGGCACTGCAGGGCCTCATGGAACCAAGGGCACAGTAGTGACACTCTGGGGCTCCAAGGGACCAAGGTGGGGAATCCTATAGTGGAGAACCAAAGAGACCATTGTGACACCATGGGGCATCATGGAACCACAGATCCATTGTGACTGAGCATGGCCACATGAAACCACAGAGGCCATTTTTACACTCGGAGGCCTTGTGAAACCAAAGGGTCATTTTGGCACTTTGCATCCCCATGGAATCAAGGAGTCCATTGTGATATTGCAAGGCCTCATGGAAGCAAGGAGTCCGTTGTGACACCATGAGGCCCTGTTGGAAAAAAGGGCAATTGTGGCACTGTGTGGCATCATTGAACCAAGGAGACAAATGTGACACTACAGGGCCCCATGGAACTAAGGATTCATGGAACAGTGTGGGACTCATGGAAGGAAAGGTCCATTGTGAAATCATGGGGCCTGATGGAATACTGCAAACCACTGGGACACTTCAAGGCTTCATTGAACCAAGGGTCCATGTGGCCCTGCAGGGCCTGGAGCTAGAGAGCCGAACTGGAAGTATGGCTGCACTCATGTCAAGAGCAGAAGAGCTAGGCCTCAAGCCTTGGCACGGCAAAGCGGGATTTTGAGAAACTTGCTGTGTTAGTGCATTTTAGGCATACCTGTGTTAGTTAGTACGAGGCATATGTTAAGCAATATCACTTGGCATGTATTACTTGTTATATAATGCGTGCGTATAAAAGCACAGGTAGGTGGATCAATAAACGGCTTCATGTGGGCAATCTATGGAGTCCACGTTTCTTTGTCATCGCCATCAAATGGTGCCCTCGTGTGAGGAGCGATAATCGCCTAGCTGTGCGACCGGGTGGCGACGCCCTGCAGGACGAGACCGCTGAAAGGAAGCGGAGGCCGGCCGGCAATCAATTCCTCCAGGAAAAGGAGGTGAGCTAACCCCTGCTGGGTTGGGGTAGCGCTGCAGGGAACGATGGGTCAGGGAATTTCTGGTCCGGAAAGAGACGTTTATGAACTTATGCTTAAGCTATTACAGCAGCATGGTAAAACTCTGCCTTCGCATGATTTAAAACTTTTGTTACGCTGGGTAGCAGCAGAAGTCCCGGGAGTAACGGAATCCACGATCTTTACCTTAGATCTGTGGGATGAGGTGGGAGTTAAGTTATGGGACTCTGCCACGAGAGGAAACAAAGCCGTAGCACAAATGCTGCCCTCTTGGAGGGTGATTTTTGAAGACTTGAAGGCTCAGAAAAATTCCCAAAGGGCAGAGAAACCCTGTACTGCTACTGCAGATTCTCAGTCTACCTTAAAACTTGAAGACACTGCTGCTAAAACCAGAACGCTGCTATCTCTAAAACTGCTGCTATCTCGGAAGACTCCCCGAATTCCTTGAATTCCGAGGAAACTGCATCCCAGTGTTTATCTACCTCACCGGCCCCCCCGCCGCAGAAAACGCCTGCTCCTTCAGCTCCGTGTGTTGAGGAGAAAAGAGAAGGGGGCCCCCTGCACCCTATCCCCCTGCGCTCTGTAAAGGCTTTGGCTGCAAGCTACAGTGAGGACAGCGACCGTGATAGTCCAGAGGATCCCTTTGATCCTGGAGGGTCAGCGCCGCGGGACGACCCGGCCCCCAGCGCAGATCGTCCGGCCGCAGATGCCAGCGCCAGCTCCACCAGCCCCGCAACCACAGCCCAGCCAAGGACCATCTCAAGCCTACGTCCAGCAACCCCAGGCAGCTTCGCAATGGACCTGGCAACCTCAGACACAGTAACGTTGCTTGATTCTACTGTTCATTTACTCCCTACAGGAATTTTTGGTCCACCGGGACCCCAGACGAGTGCCTTGCTCGTGGGCAGGTCCTCAACTACCATCCAAGGACTTTTTGTTTTGCCAGGAGTCATAGACTCGGACTCTGTAGGGGAAATAAAAATAATGGCTTGGACTCCTTTTCCACCTTGTACTGTTCCACGAGGGGCATGCATTGCACAATTGATCCCCTTTACACACAGTTTAACACCCTCTGTACCAGAGCGTAACACACGAGAGGGAGGGTTTGGCTCCACAGGTCCCCCGGAAATATTATGGGTGCAGGAAATTTCTAATAAACGTCCTGTGTGTACATGTACCTTGACACTGCGGGGACAGCAGGTGACAGTCACCGGGATTCTGGATACAGGTGCAGATGTGAGTATAGTCTCTCAGGCCAAGTGGCCCCCCACTTGGCCCCTCACTGAGGTGTTACAAACCCTCACTGGGATTGGGGGAAATAGCTACTGTTATTCTTGCTCTTTGGGGAGTAACACACAAAACGGGGATTCCTCACTCTCCCACAGGACAAGCTATTATTGAAAGGGCTCATGCTTCACTTAAAAGCCTTTTGTTGCAACAGAAAGGGGGAATGGAGAATTCCACCCCAGCAGTTTGATTTACCAGGATTTTTGCAAAGAACAGAATGTGTAGATCAACATGCTTTAGCTATTACTGTGTATAATCAAACAAGAGATAACCTGATTGTTAAGTTGTGGGATAAGCAAACTATAATCAAAACAAAATGTGGAAAATTCATATATTAACTCTTTTATACTTAAGGATTCTTTATATAGAGGAAGTGACTGCCATGCCACCCCTTCCTGAATGCAATGTATGGCTTACGCTTGCTGAAGCTTTGAATGAGTCTACACTGTGCCTGTCCATGACCTCTCCTGGTGATCCTTTCCAGACTTGTCTAATAGCTATACCTTTGGGGAAAACTGAATGAGATACCCTATACAATGAAACAATGCACAGGGATTGTACTGCCCCAGGCCGAATTGAGCCACTGTGGTGGTGTTATGATAGATATCGAAAACAAAATAATAGAAATGCTGGGTGGTACTTTGCTAATGATAAAGGGTTGGGGGTGAACAAGGTTTCTGATTTTTCCCCCCTTTCCTTGCCACCCCAGGAATTGGACATTTTTGGATCCATGCAGGCTTTTGCATGTTTTTACTTAAACTACACCGCTGGGCCTTTTCAGGAAGTTTCAGGCACGGGGATTTATGCCAATGCCTCTGCCTGGTGCAATCATACCCTGCCGCAGCCCATTACACCTGGGACTGCTTCTATTGGCTTGATGGATAATACATTTATGATATGTGGAAACAGAGCTTGGAAGGGAATACCAGGAAGGTCTGTAGGAGGACCTTGTACCTTTGGAAGGCTAACCATGTTTCACTCTTTTCGGGATAACTTGCCAATGCTGCGCAGCTTAATGAGAGCAAAACGCAGCACACACACGTACAGCCCTGACTGTAATGATAATGTGGAGTCCTGGAACCTTGGAGCCTGAATCTTTGCCTCTATCATTCCGGCTATAGGTACAGCACATGCATTGAAGACTTTGAATAATCTTGGCTGCTGGCTTGCAAGACAAACTAATGCTACTAGCTCTGCTTTAACAGGCTTGCTAACAGATGTTGACAGTATTAGGCATGCAACCCTTCAGAACAGGGCTGCGGTTGATTTTTTGCTTTTAGCCCATGGACACGGTTGCGAAGATTTTGAAGGCTTATGTTGTATGAACTTTTCTGACAACTCTTTGTCTATTCATGCTAGCATACAGGCTCTTCGGGACAGCGTGACCAAATTAAGAGTAGTGGATGATAGTGACTGGCTTGGACACTTGCTTGGCGGATGGGGACTTACTGGCTGGCTTGAACATTTAGCTAAAACAGGAATTTATATTTTAGCCATATTGTTGCTGATGATGATTTGCTTGCCATGTATCTTGCAATGTGTGCAGAGACTGATTGACAAGACCACCAAGAAGATCCTCTTGGTAGAACAGAAAGGGGGAGATGTGGCCCTGCAGGGCCTGGAGCTAGAGAGCCGAACTGGAAGTATGGCTGCACTCATGTCAAGAGCAGAAGAGCTAGGCCTCAAGCCTTGGCACGGCAAAGCGGGATTTTGAGAAAGTTGCTGTGATAGTGCATTTTAGGCATACCTGTGTTAGTTAGTACGAGGCATATGTTAAGCAATATCACTTGGCATGTATTACTTGTTATATAATGCGTGGGTATAAAAGCACAGCTAGGTGGATCAATAAACGGCTTCATGTGGGCAATGTATGGAGTCCACGTCTCTTTGTCATCGCCATCAGGTCCATTGTGATACTGTGGTATCAAGGAGACACCTGTGACATGGCAAGGCCCCGTGGAAGCAAGAGGGGACAACTGGGATGCTACAGGGCCCAGTGGAACCAAGGCGCCAGTGTGACAGAGCTGGGTCTCATGCAGCCAAAGGGCCATTGTGATCCTGAGGAGCCAAATAGAATCAAGGGGCCACTGTGACACTCTGTGGCATCGTGGAAGCACAGGGCCATTGTGACCCTGCAGGGCACCGTGGATCCATGGGGACCACCGTGACATTGCAAGGCCTCATGGAATCATGAGGAGATGGGGATGATTCTCCATGGAATCATGGAGACCATGGGACACTGTGGGGCTCCACAGAAGCCAAGGACCCCTGTCACCCTGCTGGTCCTCATGGAACCAAGAGGAGATGGAACTGGTCTGGCCGGTTTGGCCTCTCAGGGGCCACCTGACAGGTCTTGCTGATCTTGGAATGCTGAGGGCTGCCTCTCATCAGCCCCTGGAGAAATGAGGGACTATGTGCTTTCCTTCATATGGAAAATTATCTGTTTTTCCAGGTGGCCATGGCCAAAGTTGATACTCTCCCTGAAAAATTCCCTCTGTGCAAGGGTTCTCCCAGAGAAAAGCTGCCGGGACAGAGAGCTCTGGCTGGCCTTGGCCTCTGCTGGTCACCTCTCATCTCAAGGAAGCCCTGAGGAAAGGATTTGAACAGGTTTGACTACTGCAACATCAATGAGTCTCTCATCCTCTGAAGAACTGAGATGCTCTTCTGATCATATGTGTCTTTTTTTTCTCATTATCTGTTATGCATGAAATATTATTTTCAGCTAAAAAAGTATTATTCTTATCACTCTTCCAGTGTTATCTGACACAAAACACCTCCCCTACAGATGGATCCAGGTCACCTTTATAAGCAAACACAATGAAGAATCCAGCAGGAATTCTTTGTCTCTGCTCCCATCTGTCCCATCTCCTCTGGAGCTGGAGGTGCAGCCCCAGCACTTGGGAGGGCTCCAGGGGTCACAAGCTCAGCTCCCACACAGACAACTTGCAGACCCTGGGGTGCCCCTTTCAGCCTCACTGGCCAAAGCCTTTCTGCAACCTTCCCCTGGAGCTGCTGCTTCCCTGCAGCCCCAGCCATGGACAGCAGCAGAACCTGGAGTGTCCCAAGCAGCAGTGCCAGCTCAGGGCCCTGTGGGGAGCAGGGCCTGGGGCAGCAGGACAAGCCAGCCTGGCCAGCCAGGACATGCTCAGCTGGGGAAAGGGATGTCCAGGGAGAAGAGCAAGGGAGCTTTTCTGTGCCTGCAGGGAGGAATGCAGAGGGAGCTGCTGCTGCAGGCACCAACTCTGGCCAGGCCCCTCTCTCCCCTGCCCAGGGCTGCTGGGCTGACCTGGGGAGAGGGGCTGGCACTGAGTGGGCAGACGCAGCCTGTGCTTGGCATCTCCTGGAGCCAGGAGCAGGAGCTCTGCACTGTCACTGAGCTCCATTTCCCCTGCCATGGGGAGCTCCAGCCCCAGGGCTGATGTGGAGGCTGACCTCCCTCTCTGCCTCTCAGCAGCTGCTGAGCCCTTCAAGGGGGCCAGGGCTGTGGGGTGAGTGCACCCAGTGCTGGAGCACCCAGAGCAGGCACTGCCATGGGGCTCCCCCAGAATGGGCTGCTGGGCTGGGCTGGGCTGGGCAGGGCTGGGGTGAGGGCAGGAAAATTGGGCAGAGCTGGGCAGAAGCTGGGCTAGACTGGGAAGTGCCCAGGAGGTAAAACCCACCCATGTCAGTTGAGCTGTGTGGCTCTGCAGGTTCCAGCAGGTGTGTGGTGCTGTGCCAGTCCCCTGGCAGGGATCTCAGACAGGCAGGTCCAGCACTGAGGGGGTTGGTCTGTGGCCTTGGTGGCATGGCCAGTTTGAGAAGGTGCCCAGGGCTTTGACCATCCCTCCAGCCTCTTCCATCACCCACTTCCAGAACTGGGCACTCACCCCAGTTTATTGATCTGTTTGTTCTGTGGTTATCTCCTTCCTCCTGCCATTTTCAGCACCAGTGTAGGGGCAGCATCAGCCCTGCCCAGGCTCCCTCCTCACCCAGCCCTTGGCAGAGCCCAGGGCAGGGCTCTCTGGGAACCCTGGCATGGGATGTGGGTGTTGGAACTGGACACTGAGGTCTGGAATGGACACTCTGCTGGGGAACATTTGCCCACCCCAAACACACCCTGTGCTGTGCTGTGTCTGATGGGGGGGATGTGGGGCCTGTGCTGGGCAGGGGGGCTGTGCTGCCTCAGGGACAAATGGCAGGGATGAGCCACAGCACAATGACCAGGAGATGGAAGTGAGGAAAAGCTATGGAGGAGGAATTCAGAAACCTGACCTGAGCGTGTGTTCATGTGTTTAGGAAAGCCAAAGCTCAGCTGGAGCTGATGGAGGCCACAGGCAACATCCAGGGCAAAGTGAATTCAATGGCTGTGTTTGCAGTAAATGGCTGCAAAAGGAACATGTCAACCTGCTGCTAATGAGGGCAGGGAGGGGCAAATCTTGGATCATAGGATGGCTTGGGTTGGAATCTTAAAGATTATCCAGTTCCAATCTCCTGTCATGGGCAGGGACATCTTTCACTGGACCAGATTGCTCCATCCAACCTGGCCTTGAACACCTCCAGAGGTGGGGAGTCTGCAGCCTCTCTGGGTACCCTGTGCTGGGGCCTCAGCACCCTCACTGGGAAGATTTCTTCCCAATATCCCATCTAAACCTGCCCTCCTTCACCTCATGGCCATTCCCCCTTGTCCTGTCACTCCAGGCCTTTGTCCAAAGTCCCTCTCCAGCTCTCTCCAAGTCCATTTAGGTGCTGGAATGGGCTCTGATGTCTCCCTGGAGCCCTCTCACACCCAGGCTGAACAGCTCCAGCTCTCTCAGCCTGGCTCCAGAGCAGAGGTGTTCCAGCCCTGCAAATGTCCATTGTGACACTGCAGGGCTTCCTGGAACCAAGGGTGCATTGTCACACTGTGGAACCATGGAGACCCTTGTGACACTGGGGTGCCCCATGGAAACAAGGGGCCATTGGGACACAGCAGAGCCCCATGGAACCAGGGAGACCATTGTGACACTGTGAAACAAGGAGAGCACTGTGACACAGGGCACCTCAGAGAACCAAATGTCCATGGTGATAGTGCAGATCCCCTTGGAACCAAGGAGACCACTGTTATACAATGGGGCCTCATGGAACCAAGTGGACATTTTGATGCTGTGGGGCCCCATGGAACCAGGGAGACCATTGTGACACTTTGGGGCCTCAAGGAACCAAGGAACCATTTGAACACTGCAGAACCAAGAAGACCATTGTTACACTGAGGGGCCTCATGGAACTGTGGAATCCACTGTAACACTAAGGGGCCACATGGATCCAAGTGTCCTTTGTGATCCTGGGGAACCAAGGGGTCATTGTAACACTCTGGGGCCCCATAGAACCAGGGGGTCATTGTGACACTCTGGAATCCCAGAGAACCAAGGGGCCTTTGTGACACTCTGGGGCCTCTGTGACACTCTGGGGCCTCATGGAACCAAGGAGAGCATTGTGGCACTGCAAGTGCTCATGGAATCAAGGAACCGTTGTGACACAGGGGAGGCCAATGGAACGAAGTGGTCCATGGCGACATTGAGGGGCAAAAGGAACCAAGGGGCCATTATGACACTGAGGGGCCTCCTGAAAGCAAGGGGATCCTTGTGGCACTGTGGGGTCTTGTGAAACCAAGGGCCAGTGTGGCACTGCAGGGCCTCATGGAACCAAGGGCCATTTTAAAACTGCAGAGCCAAGCAGAGCATTGGGACACTGTGGGGCCTGATTGAACTGAGGAGAATATGGTGACACAGTGAGACCTTATGGAAACAAGGATCCATATTGGCACTTTGGGGTCTCATGCAACCAGGAGTCCAATTGTGACACTGCAGAGCCAAGGAGATCATGATGACACTACAGGGTCTCATGGAACCAAGGGGCCATTGTGTCAGTTTGGGGCTCCAGGGAACCAAGGCTACCAATGTGACACGATGGGGCACCATGGAACCAAGGGGTCATTGTGACACCACCAGGCTCCATGGAAGAGAGGGTCCATTATGACACTGCTACAAACACTGGGGAAAAATAGAAGAAACTGCTTAAAACCAGGGGAACAGTAAGAAGCAGCATTCTTTACTCAGCCCGATGCACAAGGGGGAATAGCTCCTCCCAAACCTGTGCATGCTGAATACAGGGAAGTTCCTGCTTACAGACTGTATTTTACATTCATGTTCAGTGATTGTCACAAAATAAACATACATATAATAATAATTTCCCTGAAATCATTAAAATATTTTCTCTCCCCTTCACAAATGTGTTCTTCTGTCATGGGGGTCTCTTTGGTGGTCCCTGGTGGTTGGTGATGCCAGAATCACACCTGACTACCTGATGGACTGTTAAAAGTTGGCACAACTGGAGCTGGTCACTTTCAAATTCTCCTTCTTACAATATGGGTGTTGTGCAGTTCCATGGGCCAGTGGGTTCTGAAGAACAAGATTTGTGTGTGCTCACCAGGCAGAGATGGTGCTTCATCTGCTACCATCTACTGCTTTGAGGCTTGTGAAGCTTTTCTTCACCCCAAGCCTTCCTAAGTCTCACATCAGAGTAAGCTGGAATTCAATCCCCTCCCCATCCCGCAGCAGCCCTGCCTTTCCCTCCTCCAGCCTTGGTCTCCAGCACAGCCAGGGAGGCTCTTGGGGCTCTGCACTTTTCCTGCAGCCCCCAAGGGCAGCTGAGCTGTGCCTTTGGCACAGGCAGCCCTGCCCAGGCCAGGCCATGGGCAGCAATTCCTTGTGTGTGCCTGGCCTTGCTGTCAGCCCCGGCAGCGGCTGCGTGGCCCCTTTGTGCGGCGCTGGCCCAGCCATGGTGCCACAGGGCCTGTGCAGGCCCAGGGCAGGACAGGAGCATTGCGGGGGGAAGGGCCCCTCTGCCGTGGGGCCCACAGCAGCCTTGGGGCTCTGTGCCCCATGGCCTCCCTGCTGGGCAGCCTCTGCCAGCTCCTGCACAGCCCCTGGCACCTGTGGGCCTGCACAGACAGCCCTGCCCCGGGCTCTGCCGGGCTCTGGGCCAGCAGAGAGGCCGCGCAGGGCTGGCCATGGCCGGGAACAGGCCCTGAGCCTCGCAGGAGGATGGAGCTGGGCCACAGCCAAAGTGCCCACTGTGGGAAATGGATTGTAGAGAATTCTCAAAGCCTGACTGAAGGCTCACATAATGTGCATCTGTAGGGAAACCTTGAGATAAGAAATGCTGGCTTAGAAATGCCATGGAATAGGATGGGCATTTTTGAGAGAGTCCTCAATGATTATGTTCTTTGAATTTGCCTGACTATTCAGAATCCATCCCCAAAAAACTTGAAAAGCTGCAAGATTTGGCAAATCAAATTAAAGCAGAGCGTGGATCATGGTTGGATGACTTATTTGAAGCATGGAGCTTTGCATCTTGGCTAAAGGAGCTTTGCAAAATAGGTTTATATGCATTGATTGTTATAGTGGCAATGTTAGTGATAGTGCCTTGTGTACTTCATTGTGCACAGCAAACGACGAACAAGGCCATCAAAGAAGTCTTTTCCACTCAAGAGAGAGGGGGAAATGTGGAAAATGGATTTGTAGAGAGTTCTCAAAGCCTGACAGAAGGCTTACATAATGTGCATCTGTAGACAAACCTTGAGATAAGAAATGCTGACTTAGAAATGCCATGGAATAGGACAGACATTGTTGAGAGAGAAAGGGAACTAGAAACAAATTTCAAGGGATGGCCTTGCAAATAAGACGAGATACTTTGCAGAAATAGAACTATGCAAGGTGCATTGAAGTAGGACCCACTAGGGGTGATTTTAGATGATTGGCTTTAGGGCATTGACAGCACTGTGTGGCAAAAGCTGATAGGCCAATAAGCACACATAATGTATTTTAAGTAGGAAATAGTTGGCTTCTGATTGTGATGGCGAGAATTGTAACATCTGTACTGTCTCATTCTTCACATGAGACTGAAAACAGAATAAAAGATTTTAAACACCTTTCAGTTGCCATATCTCGGGGTCACAAAAGGGTATAATTCAACAAAATAGGGCAAAAAAGTCCCTGCATTTGTTAAAAATATAGTATATTCACTTTGAATACACTTCTGAGTGCTGTACAATTAACCGCAGAAGAACTGAAGACTTGAAATGAAATTATTCCCAGGGGCTTTTCTTGTCAGAGCGCTTTGGAATGTTAATGAGCCTTTGGCACTGAATTCCTGAACTGAAGAGCTGAAGACTGAACAAGCCTCTGCAGAGATAAAATTCATCAGGGAACCTCCAAGTTGCTGAGGATCCATCCTCAGCAGAGCAGATTGAAGAGATTCCAGGGGTTTCCAGCTGCTCAAGAGCTGTGAGCTCACGTGCAGGCACAGGGGCTCCATGGTGGAATCTGAGGGATCTCTGGGCTCCTGAAGATCTCTTTGGTCACACTCAGTCACAGAGAATGTGTGGTGACATCCCAGGGGTCTTTATTCTTCCTAAGGTTCATGACGTGACAGACAGTCCCAGGGCTGCAGAGTGACAACAGAGGTGTCTGTACCCTGCCAAGGAGCCAATTTGTCCCAGGCAGTGGCAGCAGTCCAGTGGTGACATCCCTGTGCTCCTAAAGAACAGCGAGGTCACAGACACTCCCAGGGGCTCCTTGGGAACATCCCAGGAGTGTCCAGGCTGCCAAAGAGCTGGGATGTCACAGACACTCCCAGGGATTCCTGTCATGGGCAGAGTGGCAGCTTCAGGCAGTTTATTAGAGAAGCTCCTGTTGGGTCAGGAGGTTCACAAAGGACCCAAACCAGGACCCCCAGGCTTTCTAAACTCCTTCTGAGAGAGGATCCTGGCAGTGCCTGGATCCAATCCCAGCCCCAGACTTTGTCAAGGATTTATGCCTAAAGGATTATACAGGTGGAACTGAACCTTTGTACAACTTTGTCCCACAACATTAAGGATGGCAAACCAGAAGTATCTATGTACATATAGCTATGACTAATTATGATCATGATTAGACAAAAAAGTGTTAATCAGAATTATTTACTCCACAGTACAGGAGCTGAAACATATATTTTAATATAGTGCTCTAGGAAGCAATTTTGCAGCAATTATATTAAAGCAAAACCAGTTATTAACCAGAGATGGGTGTCACTCCCCAAGACCAACATCTGTGACAAATCTCTTTAGCTCAGCCTCAGGAAGTGACCTTGAGGGGTGTCCCCACTCCAGGGAGGAATCTCCACACCGTCCCAAGAAGGGAAATGTCAGGAGATGCTGCTGTTAAAATTTGGGATGAGGCTTTTCTAGTCTGAAGTGCTGCCCTGTCAGTCAGATGTGCCCAGGCTGGGCCAGCTCAGCAGCTCTGAGAAGCTCTCAGTGGTCTCACTGGGTTGTTGCTTTCTCTGGGGATTTGAGCAGCTCTGCCACAGCTTCAGCTCCCTCTCAGCATGTGGAACTTTGGCATGGAGGAGTCAGGCTGCTTTCAGCATTCTTCACCCCCAAAGCAGCATGATCCCCTCCTTCATTTCCCACTGGGGGCTTTGCAAACAGGGCCTTGCTGGAGTTGTTTGAGCCCATTGCAGGCAGAGCCTCCTGCTCCAGCAGGAACTGCCTTTCCTGTGCCAGGACCAGGACAGGTCCTGCTGCAGGAAAAGCCCCAGGCCAGCCCCAGCAGAGGGAAGGGCTCAGGCACAAGTGCAGAGTGCCGTGCTGGGAGCTGTGCCAGGGAGAGCCTGAGGCACCAAAGGCCCCTGGGCAGCAGCAGCTGCTTCCAGGCCATGGCCAGAAGCCTCCCTTGGCCACCGGGCCTGGTGGCCACCACTGCAGAGCTGCTGGCTCAGGGCTCATTTCTGCCTGGGCTCTGCCCCAGCCCACAGAGTGTCAGCTCAGCCCTGACTCTGGCACAGCCCCTGGGCCTGAGCCCTGCAGAGCCTCAAGGTCACCTGTGCCAGCCTGGGGCCCATCCCTGGCTCTGGCACTGTCACTTCTGTGCTGGCTGCTGCCTCCAACACTGAACCCCCTCATCCACAGCCTGAGGAACCAGGAGCTGAAGGATGCCCTGAGGAATATGACCACTCTGTGCTTTTCAGAAACAATCAAGTGCCTCTTTGTTTCTGCACAGCATTCAGAATGGAACTCATTCCATGCCCAGACTGCTTTTTGCCATGTGTCTTTGTTATTCTATTTGGCGAGTTCAATTTTTTTCCCTTTTTTTTCTTTTCTCCATAAAGGGATGCCATTAGTCACAGTATTGCTACATCAGTATCTACCATGCATGTGTTAGGCACAGACAGTAAGGAGCCCTGATCACTGTGCATTTATGGAAAACAAAGTGTCCTGCTCTGCCCTGGGTGCCCAAGATATTCTCTCAGCCCCTCTCTGTCTCTGCAGGGGCAGTGCCTGTGAGCAAAGGTGCAGGGAAGAGACTCCCAGCACAGCAGCACAGCCAGGGACAATGGCCCTGGCTCTTCCCACAGCTGCTCTTCCCAACTGCATCCTCTCCTTCCCAGCCCTTCTGTGGCTGTGGCAGCTTGGGGCTCCAGCACAGCAGCTCCAGCAGCAAAGGGCATCATCTCCTGAGGGCAGCCCAGGAAGACTTTGCTCTCCCTGCAGAGCTGCTCTCAGCAAGGTGCTCCAGGAATGCCCTGGCAAAGCAAAGCCCAGTGCCAAGGGGCAGAGGGGGAGTGTGCAGGGGGGCACCCAGCAGTGTCCTGGCACAGCCAGAGCTGCTGGCATGGACCTGAGGGAGCAGCAGAGCAGGGCCTGGGCTGTGTCTCTCTTCTGGGGACAGCCTGGCAAGGTGCCCCAGGGCAATTGTCCCACACCAGCCCCTGCAACCACCATGGCCAGCACAGGCCTCTCCCCACACCTGCAGGAGGTTGTTTGTCCCTGCATGGAGGGACACCAAGGGACCAGGCCAGCAGTGCCTGTTTGCTCTGTACTGAGGAGATTCCAGCAGTGCATCCTGTGTGTGTGTGTGTGGAGATGAACCAGAGTGAGCACAAACACCAGCAGCAGCACTCGGGGCTGGCACAATTCCAGAGGCACAAACAGGGCCTTGAGGCCACTTCACTCTGAGAGTGAAATCATCTGGGAAAACCACCTGAATTCTTTACTGAGCTGTGCTTAGGGCTGCAGAGAGAAACATCCAGGGTAGGCAGGCTCCAGGGAAACTGCTCAGCACAGCCAAAGACTGCACAGGGAGACCATTGGGGTGGGGGTTTGTGGGGAGAAATCACAGCTGCCTCCCTTCTGAACCACCCCAAGCACCTGGACAGGGCTGGGCTGTGTTCTGGGCACTGACCTGGAACTGAGGGATGTGGAAAAGGCCTTTGGTGTCAGGGCTGTTGAGAAGGCTGGGCAGTGTCACTGGGAGAGCTTTCTCAAACCCCTTGGAAAGGGCAGAGCCATGCCAGAGGGTCCTGGGAACCTCGGAAAGGCAGACATGGAGCCAGTCTGCAACCAGGACAGGGAGGGGATCTGGGAGAGTCCCAGCCTGGTCAGGCTCAGCAGGGAAGGGGATGTGGCAAATCCTCCTGCAGCTATTCCAGGCCCTGGCAGGACAAGGCAGGGATTGCAGGAGCCACGTGGGAGGGAAAAGAAGGGGATGTTGTGTGCCCAGACTTTAGCCAGGCCTGTGACACGGTCTGCTGTGGTCTCCTCAGAGCCAGACTGGAGAGAGCTGGGCTGAAGAAATGGAACATGGGCTGGGTGGGAATTTGGCTGAACAATGAGGGTCAAATGTCAAATCCATGGTACAGAGTCCTCTTGGCAGCCACTGCCTGGTGACATCCCTCAGTGACCAGCCCTTGACCACCACTGGGGGACATTTCTATTATCTCTACAATGGCATGAAATGCACTTTCAATTCCTTTGTGGATAGTGCCAAATGGTAGGGAGTCTGTGACCAAACTCCTCCAGTTGATGGTGACTGCAAAACCTAATTTGGCATAATTGTGCTCTTCTTTCCTGTGGACAAGATGACTGAGTTGAGTCAGTTTGTTTTGCCATCAGGTGCCAACCAAGCCACAAGAAAAGAGAGAAAAAACTTACACTTCAGAAAAAAAGCAGTTCAAAAGGGAAAAACCCAAACCTAACAAAAAAAACCACCCCCCTCAAAAAAAAAAAAAGCCAAAAAAACCAAACAAATAAACCCCCACAAACAAACAAAACAAACAAAAACACAAACAAACAAACAAAACAAACAAATCCCAGACAAAACCAAAAAAAAAACCAAAGCAAGAACCATGAAACAACATAAAAACCCCACAGACAAACCAACAACAAAAAAGCTGTCCCATCCCTCTTCCCTCAGGAACACTTGCTCACCCCAAGCCCATAGGTTGGGTGGTTGCAGACACACCTCAGGCAGGGCGAGCACTGTGACAATGACAGGAGAACAGAACAACATTTTCTCTTATCAAGGACAGTAGAACAGCACAGCATGGCCTTGGAGAAATGGATCAAGAATTTAACTCCAGCAAACAGAAGTCATTCAAAATGCAAGAAAAATATCACCTCAGCTCTACAAGGCTGACAAAACTGAATGTTTGCAAAACAATAATATTGCCCATATTCTCAAGTGGGGGTAGAGGAATAGCCACCTAAAAAGGACACTGGATGTTGAAGATAGACCCCAAAGAAGCAGATAAGAAGTTGTGAGAAGGGATGCAACTATGTCAAGTAAATTCAAAGAAAGTGGGGTTAGCTACTGAATGCATAATCAGTGTGTGTGATCAAAACTCTGTTCATTTGATGCTCAGTGCACTGAAATGGAGGAAGGCTCACCCAAGTGACCAGCATGCTATTAAAAGGAATATCTGCTCTAAAATAATCAAAAGTGTGTTCAAAAGATTCTATCCAGAGGATTTCAGTATCAGCAGTGTCCTCGACTCCATTAGCTAAACTCTTAACCCTTTGGATCCTTAAAACCCTTGATTCAATTAGCTTCCTTACTGTCGAAATTACCTCCTTGGTTCTGCACTGCCACAATGCTCTCCTTGGTTTCTCAAGGCCTTGGTGTGTCACACCAGCCCCTTTGGCTCCATGAACTGCCATAGTGTCACCACAGTCTCTTACATCTGCAGTATCACAATGGACAATCGGTGACAAGGAGCCCCACTGTGTCACAAGGAATATTTGATTCCATGAGGCCCCACAGTGTCACACTGGCCCCTTGGTTCCACCTGGCCTTGCTGTATAACAATGGCCCCTCAGTTCCATGAGGTTTTGTACTGCCAACAATGGTCTCCTTGGTTCTGTAGTGTGCAAATGGCTGCTTGGTTCCATAAAATTCCTCCGTGTTGCAGTGGTCTCCTTGGTTCCATGAGGCTCTGCAGTGCCACAATGTCCCATAGTTTCCATGAGCATCTTCCATACGATCAACAATGCCCTTTGTTCCAAGGAGGCCCCACAGCATCCCAACGGCTCCTTGGATCCAAGGGGTACTGTAGTATCACCATGATCTCCTTGGATCCGCATTGTCACAATGGACAATTGGTTCCACGATGCCCTGCTGTGTCACAATGGACCTCTATTCCATGAAGCCCTACAGAGTCACAATAGACCTCTGGGTCCATGGGGTTCCCTCATGTCACACTGGACTTTTCATTCCATGCGTTTTTGTACTGTCAACAGCAGTTTCCTTGGTTCTGCAGTGTCACAATGGCCCCTTGGTTCCAAGGGTTTCTGAATGTAACATGGTCACCTTGATTCCATGAGGTTCTGCAGTGTCACAATAGAAACCCTTGTTCCATTAGGCCTCCAAGTTTCACAATGTTTGATTCCAGGAGGCACCACAATGTCACAATGGACCCTAGATTCTGTGAGGTTCCACAGCATCCCAATGGTCACTGTGGTTCCATGAGTTTCCTTAGTGTCACAATGGTCTCCTGGGTTCCAATGAGGCCCTGTTGTGCCACAAAGGACCCTTGGTTCCATGAGGTTCTGTGGTGTCACCATGATCTTCCTGAATCTGCAGTGTAACAATGGACCATTGGTTCCACACGGCCTGGCTGTGTCACAAATGTCTCTTTGATTCCATGACTGCCACAACAGAGACTTGTTTCTAGGAGGTTCCCTACTGTCACAATTGTCTCCTTGATTCCATGAGCTGTATCACAACGGACCCTTGGTTAAACAAGGCCTTGCAGGGTCTCAAGAATCTCCTTGGTTCCACGAGGAACACAAAGGCTTTGCACCAACATTTAGCAACACTTACTTTACACACCTGAGAACCTCTGTCTGCATTCCAAAGAAGGGTTCAAGCTGAGGATGGCACCGGCAGCTTCCATCTGCAACAGAGATCCAGGACAGGGACAGAGAATTCAGCTGAGAGACTCAGAGAATTCTGCTTCCAGAGATAATTTCTGGTGACACTGTCCCTTGTAGAAAGGTGACATCATTCCAGGCAGCCTGTCCTGAGCATGTGGTCCCTGAGTGGGCTTTGTTGTTTACGAAACCTGCACACGCTTATCCATTCTTTCCTTAACAACAGAAAAATTTCTCCTGGGCCTGTGTGCAGGCAGAGGCCTGAGGAGAGCAGGTGGGAAAAGGTGCAATGGGCTGGGACAGCCAGCTGCAGAGCTCAGGGGACAAGGTTGTGCTGCAGGGCACAGGGATGTCAGTGCCAGGTGGGCAATGTCAGACGTGGTGAGGTTGGGGTGAGGAGCAGGTTGTCCCAACAGGGTCAGCCTGCAAGGGGCTCATTCTTCTCTGTGCCAAGACCATCTAAAGAAACATTCAGCATCAAGATCACTTTGAGAATCTTTCAGTAACCTCTTCAATGAAGTGAAAATTTAAAAACACTCATGTGTTTAAAAAACGAAAAACTATAAGATGCACTTTCAAATCTCACAACTTAACAACAAACTGACTCTAAGCAGCTGCACAAACCTTGGACACTCTAAGACAATTCAAGGAAGATAAGGAGCTCCTGAGGACTTTCTGTATTTTCATCAGCCCCCCACTGGATTTGGGGCTGAGTCCAGGACCCCCAGGCACTGAAAGAAGGTTGAAGAAGCTGCTCCAGGAGTCAGAAGCAAAACTCCAAGTCCCTTGGAGCATCCCTGGGCCCCAGGGAGGGCAGGGAGTGCCAAAGGCTGCCCAGGCACTGGTGAGAGCAGCTCCTTGAGGCCAGGATTGCAGGGAGCCCAAGGCTGTGAGCAGGGACTGCAATGCTGAGCACGGCCTGGGCTGGCTGGAGGGAGCAGAAAGGCCAAGGCCTGAGCCCAGGCCTGGCACAGCAGGGCCTGTCCCTCGCGGCTGGCTGGGGGCTGTTGGTGGGGCAGGGGGATGGCAGGGGCAGCAAGGACAAATGTCCTAAAGCTGCAAGGCCTGCCAGGCTGCTCAGGGAGGGGCCAGGCAGAAGGCAAGTGCAGGCTTTCCTGCAAGGAAAGTTCCTTCTGTGGGGCCTGCAGAGGTGCTGGCAGAGCCCAGGGGACAAAGGCCTGGGTGTCTGTGGCCCTGCCAGCCCTGCCCAGCCCTTGGCCATCTCTCCTGCAGCCTGTGCCCCCTGTGCCTGCTGCTGCTGCTGTGCCCTGGCCGGCTGCACACGCCCATCTCGCTGTCCCCCCAGCATTTCTCAGCCCAGCATTTCTCTGCCCTCCCTGGGCTCCCTGCACCCAGCGCTGCTGGCTCCTGGCACACAGAGCCAGGGCAGGGCCCAGGCTCACGCTGGGACACCTCCTGCACCAAAATTCTACCCTGGCAGGGACTTTGCTTTCTCCTCAGCTCCAGGCTGAACCTTCCAAGCTACTCTTTGATGAGGTTTCCTTCTCTTTTCCCAGTGCCAAGGAAAGCTCTGTCTCCTGCTGTTCACAAACACAGAAGGGCTGGTGGGAGATCAGTGGTGGTCAGAGGCTGTTTGGGCTACAGTGACCATGAAAGGATTGATTTTTTAAATATTCTGCGAAGGAAATCAAACAAAACTTCTACAGTGGACTTGCAGAGAGCAGACTTCAGCCTATTCAGAATGCAGATTTGGGGAGTATTGAAACAGGTACTGATTTTTTGAAGGGAAACAGCCCTTAAAAACAAGAGTGTCCAGGAAGGATGGACCCACTTTGAGAAATAAATTTTAAAGGAATAGGAGCAGACTGTTTGCCCAAAGATAAGCCAGTGAGATAAATGACTGGCTTTGCTGGACATGGAGCTTTTTGAGAAATTCAGGGAAAAAAAGAGGGTGCATGACCTTTGAACGGATGGACAGGTACCTCAGGAAATGCTTAAGAATGTAGCTAAGTCATGCAGAAAGAAAGGGCTTTACTCTGCTGAGCATTGGCCTGGGCAATGTGTTCTGGAGAGAGCCTGGGCAAGGAGCCTGCAGCCCCCAGGCCCTGGCCTGAGGCCTCAGCACTGCTGCTGTGCCAGCAGTGCCCATGGCCTGTCCCTGCTGCAGCCCCGGCACTGCCACCCCCAGCCCTGTGCCCGGCCCCGAGAGCACTCAGGCCCTACAGCAACAGCAGGGCCAGGAGGGCAGCGGGGCAGGGCCATGGCAGCAGCACTGGCAGCACCAAGTGCTGCTGCTGCTGCTGGCCACAGCTGCTGTGCCAGCACTGATCTGCCCCCAGCTCTGCACACAAACATTGCTGCTGCAGCTGCAGAGAAGGGAACCAAAGGGGCACCTCTGCAGAAAACTTGGCTGGGACATCCTTGAGTTCCTTTAAACCCACCAAGAGTGCAGCCCCTCATTGACACAGTCTGTGACCACAGGGAAGGTGGAGAGAAACAAAATGAGAAATGGCACCAAGAATGGCTTTTATTTGTGGACAAGATTAAAAATATTAACTACAGGAAAAACAACTATAACCAAATATACAAGACGTATAAAAGATGACTTTTATTACAAGTCATTTGCACAAACTGGCCAGCAGTTTAATGTTTCTGAAACAATCCAATCATCAGTCTCCACACTGCAGCCTTGAGCTCCTGGTTCCTCAGGCTGTAGATGAGGGGGTTCAGGGCTGGAGGCACCACTGAGTACAGAACTGACAGGGCCAGATCCAGGGATGGGGAGGAGATGGAGGGAGGCTTCAGGTAGGCAAATGCACCAGTGCTGAGGAACAGGGAGAGCACAGCCAGGTGAGGGAGACAGGTGGAAAAGGTTTTGTGCCGTCCCTGCTCAGAGGGGATACGCAGCACAGCACTGAAGATCTGCACATAGGAGAAAACAATGAACACAAAGCAACCACATGATAAAGAGATGGAAAACACAAGGAGCCCAAATTCCCTGAGGTAGGAGTCTGAGCAGGAGAGCTTGAGGATCTGTGGGATTTCACAGAAGAACTGGCCCAGGGCATTGCCCTGGCACAGGGGCAGGGAAAATGTATTGGTTGTGTTCATGAGAGCATTGAGAAAGGCACTGGCCCAGGCAGCTGCTGCCATGTGGGCACAAGCTCTGCTGCCCAGGAGGGTCCCGTAGTGCAGGGGTTTGCAGATGGACACGTAGCGGTCGTAGCACATGACGGTCAGGAGATAGTACTCTGCAGAGATGAAGAAGAGAAAGAAAAAAAGCTGAGCAGCACACCCTGTGTAGGAGATGTTCCTGGTGTTCCAGAGGGAATTGTGCATGGCTTTGGGGACAGTGGTGCAGATGCAGCCCAGGTCGGTGAGGGCCAGGTTGAGCAGGAAGAAGAACATGGGGCTGTGCAGGTGGTGGCCGCAGGCTACGGTGCTGATGATGAGGCCGTTGCCCAGGAGGGCAGCCAGGGAGATGCCCAGGAAGAGGCAGAAGTGCAGGAGCTGCAGCTGCCGCCTGTCTGCCAATGGCAGCAGGAGGAAGTGGCTGATGGAGCTGCTGTTGGACATTTTCTCTGGCTGGGCATGGGCACCTGTTCATGGAGAAAGGACAGGGAGAAGTCAGCAGAGGCTGCTTTGAGCCAAACCTGGGCCATTCCCTGAACGCTGTCCTGCTCTGAGTCCCCCACCCTTGTTCCTGCTCTGGGAAAACCTTCACCCAGATCCTTGCCTGAGCTCCAGTTGTGCTGTCTGAGTGTGCCAGGAGCAGCCAGGCCTGTGCATGGGGCTCTCGAGGAGCCATCCCTGCCCTGCTGCCCTGGGTTTGTGGTCATGTGGCAGAGGGACGAGGCTGGATATTCAGGATTTGTCAGGAGCATCACTCCTAATGCAGACAGGATTGCATCCTTCTGCACTCCCACTTCTAAAGGGCATGGACAGAAGGAAGGAATTTAGCCATTATTTTCCTGCCCACACATCATTGCTGGTTCTCTGCGGACAGAAATCCCCAGCATTTCTGCTGCACTCAGAGTTGGCCACTGAGAGATGTGAGAGGCAAAGGATTCCCTGTGCCTTGGGCAAGGTGAGAGGCTGGATGGGCTTGTTCCCAGCTGCCCTGGGTTTGCAGCTTTGGCTGAAGCCAGAGCACAGTCACACTCCTGGGTCACCCTGGGATAAACCAGACCCTGCCCGGAGCAGAGGGATCCCTGAATGTCTCCCCCTCTCCAAAGGACTCTGGGCGAGGTCTCAGCACCCCCTTCTGCCAAGGACACTCACGGCTCCCTCGGCAAACCCAGCAGCATTTCCTCAGCTCTGGCATCTCTGCATTTCCTTGGGGCACATTCAGGGAACTGCGAGGGGCTCTGGCACAGATTTGCAGCCAGGAGGGCAGCTCAGGGCTTGCAAGGACACAGCAAGGAGATCCCTGAGTGTGCCCATGATGGGATCTCAGGGAGGGGGCTCAGCCCATTCCCCTTTGCCATGGACTGCTCTGCCCACAGCCCCACAGGTCCCAGGGAAGCTTGGACACCCCATGGCCATGGCCACAGCTGCCTGGCAGCAATGCCAAGGGCAGTGCCTGACTCAGCTGCTGCAAATGCCAGAGCCTCCCTGAGAGCACCAGATGACAGGGACAATATCAGGGCAGTGCAGAACCAAGAGAAGATGTGGTGGGGCTGTGCCTGGGAGGGCAGGGCAGAGACAGCCGGGCACTCAGGACAGTGTTCCCGTGCCCAGCTGTGCACGGCACCTCCCACACACCCACAGTGCCCTCCTGCCCCCAACACTGCTCTCTGCAGCCCCCTCTCCTTCCCTCAGCATCTCCCTGGGCCTGAACATTTCCCTCCTGAGAGGAGCCTTGTCCCTGCCAGCGCTGACAGAGCCCATCCCAGCCTCTGTGCCCTGGGCCCGGCCCTACAGGAACCTGCCTGTCTGCAGGGCCCTGGCTGGGGCAGGCTCTGTCTGCAGCTGGCCAAGGGCAGCTCAGGAGAGCCCTGCTGGGCCCTGCAAAGGTGATGCTGCTGTTGCTGCTGCTGTCCAGGGCTGAGGAGGGGCTGAAGGCCCTTGAGGAGCCTCCCAGCAGAGACTGACCACCCAAAGTTACAGCTCTGGAATCTCTGTAAATGTTCAAACATTCCTTTGATGATCCTGAGTGTTCCTTTCAACTCAGAATGTTCTCTGATTCTGTGATTGCAATTCCAGTTCTGCTGCTCTCATCCTCCTGTTGCCTATAATCAAAAGCAAAAAAAAAAAAATAACCCTTGTAGCAGTGATAGCACATTAAAGTAAAAACCAGACCTTTATTGGAAGCTTCCAGGTGTCCCAGTGCGGATGGGGCATGCCTGGCCCCTGATTTCAACAATTTTTTGGGTTGATTAATTAGGATATTTGGCAGGAACATCCAATAGGAGATTCAGTTGCACCAGTTACACACCCCTGGGTCAATCCATTGCTCCAAGGGTTTCTTTGCCCCACTTTTTTTGATGACTGCTAACACACTGGGTCAAAAAAAAAATGTTCTTCTTGTAGGTCCTCTTCCTGATAATATCAGTACACAGTAGTTCAGGAATATAATTGGAAGGTCATCTTATTGTTCTAAAACTTAAAAGAAAGGGTAGGAAACATGCTAGAAATAATCAAGAATTATACTTAAATAAGTATAGGTATACTATAAGTATATAAGTATATATATGTATACTATACAATATATACTATAGTATATGTACATATATTTACGATATGTACATATATGTATATATACTAGGGTATATAAATATATGCATACTATAATAGGTATATGCAATAATAATTGAATGGAGTAAATTAAAAATTATAGTTTTATAACTACATATTAGTCGTTAACAGAGCTATGAATATATGAAAAATGTATAAAAAGCAAAAATCTATTTGTCATCACCCCAACTCTCCCATCCTTCTACAAGCAGGAAATTAAAACACTCTCAGGAACACTCCTGATCTTTCCAACAATCCCAGGCTCACCTTCTTTTGGGAAGTGTCCTCCAGAGCTGTGCCCAGGCTGGTGTGGAGCTGGGAGCAGCCCTGCCCCACACAGCACCTCTCAGCAGCAGCACCTGCCCTGCTCAGGGTGGCTCCTTCCCCCCACAGCTTCTGCCCAGCACTGGGAGCAGCTCCCCGGGCCGGCTGAGAGCTGTCCCTGGCAGGCAGCAGAGTCCCTGGGCCAGCACAGAGCCCTGGGCTGCAGGAGCCTGCTCTGCAGGACAGCCCTGGGCAGCCCTGGCTGCAGCCCCGGCTGCTCAGCCCTGCAGCAGAGCCTGGCACAGGGAGCTGCCCTGTGCTGTGCCTGGGCTGCTGCAGCAGGGAAACCCAGCCCTGCCCCAGGGCCACATCCCTGCCCTGCAGCAGCTCGGAGAGTGCTCCTGGAAGGGCCTCAGAGCTGTGGGATGTGGCAGCTTCAGGAGATCCCTGCAGGAACTGCAGCTTATCTTCCCCCAGCCAGAGAGTGACTGTTCCAAATGCTGTGAGGGTTTCTCCTCCAGTGAGCCCTGAGTGAGCTCTGCTGGGCTGGGAAAAGAGTTGCTCATCAGGAGAAATGTCTTTTGAAGCTCTTCTTGGTTGCCAGGAGCTGCCTCTGTGCCAGGAGCCCAGCCCAGCTCAGCAGCACAGACACAGCACAAGGACTTTAATGACCCTCTTGGGGCTCTGTGCTGAGGCCCTGAACATCAGTCCCTGAGAGGGAGATGAAGAAACCTCTCAAGAACTCCAAGTCAGAATCCAACTCCAAAGTTCCTGGAAGTTTTAATGGGTCCCACTGAGGCACACAACAGAGAAAGTGTCTCCAGGTGCCCAGGCAGAGCAGAGAACTGCAAGCAGTGATGCCAGGAGGGGACAAAGAGAAGCCAAGTCTTGGTGCCCTGGGGCACAGCAGGGTCTGTGCCACCAAGGGCTGTCAGGAGACACCTTGTCCTGAGGCCCTAAGTCCTCCTGGCACAGCCCCAGCAAGGCTGGGCACTCTCAGCCCCTTGTCCTGCCCTCAGCTTCCCCCTGACAGCCCAGTGGCCTCAAGGATGTGCTGGAAGGAGTCCCTGGGGAGCCCTGGTCAGGAATGGCCCTGGGGGGCTCCTAAATACTCCCAGGCACTGCAGGTTCTTCAAAGGACTTTGGGTTTGGCTTTTGCCTCGGACTCTCTGAGAGGTTTGTGCAATCCTGGCTCCAATTATCTGCTTTAAGTCCCCTGGGATTCTCAGTCAGTAAAAACACTCAGTGGAGCTCATTAATACTTTAAGGTACTCAAAGTTTATTGAAGAACTTTTTTTGGACACTGAGTCTGAGAAGTTTGTGCAATCATGGCCTCCATTTATCTGCTATAATTAGTCCCTTGAGAGGCTTTGTCAGTAACAACACTCACTGGGGCTCATTAATGCTTCAAGGTACTTCAGTTACTTTAAGGTACCTGGTATTTCCCTTTTAAATCTGATTTTGTGAGAAAGATTGTGCAATCCTGGCCCCAATTATCTATTTTAACAAGTCCCTTGGGATTCTTAGTCACTAAAAAACCTCAATGGGGCTCATTAATACTTTAAGGTACTCAAAGTTTCTTAAAGAACTTTTTTTTGGCACTGAGTCTCTGAAAATTTTTGTGTGATCCTGGCCTCCAATTATCTGCTTTAATGAGTCCCTTGAGAACTTTACACTGACACTCAGTGGGGCTCATTAATACTTTGAGATACTCAAGGTTTTCAAGGTACTTTGGAATTTCCTGCCCACACTGAGTTTCTGGGAGGATTTTGTGCAATCCAATTCTCACCTCCAAGGAGTCCATGAGGAGCCTGTGTTGGGGATGGATCTTAGTGGGACCCATTAATTCCTGGAAGTTCTTCTGACTTGGACTCCTGGAAAGGTTTGTGCAATCTCCTCTCAGGTCCTGAGGTTGCAGAGCACAGCACCAAAGGCACCAGGGGGCTCATTAGGATCAAGCAAGTCCTGACAAACCATGGCTCTGCCTTGATTTCCCTCTGGTCTGGTGCAGTTCATTAGGAATCTTTTTTCCTAGAGGTTTGGAGAAACTTTTCAAAGAGCTTCTAATAAACTGTCTTTGTTGGGAAAGACAGGTATCTACCAGGGAAAGCTGGAGTTTCCTTCAGAATGGAAAATGTAAACCCCTCTCCCACTCCAAATTATAATTTTGCAATTAAGGGCTTTCAGGCAAAGATTTAGGAATAAGAATAACAATACTTTACTTAGAATATTAACAATACAAATGTAGTAGTACAAAAAAAAACCCAAACAAGCAAACAAACAAAGAACAATCCTAGAAACCCTGACAGAGTCAGAGCTACAACCTGACACCCTGTTGGTCAGGGTGTTGGAAGCAGTCCAAAAGTGAGTCCTCCTGGAGTGGCAGATGTGGTGTTGTTGGAGCAGAGATGATCCTGAGAGAAAAGGGTCCAGCAATGGCGAGAAGGGTCCAGTCTTCCTCTGGGAATCCAGTGGAACCAGATACCTCATGTTCCTACGTCTCAGTTTTCATCTAGGCAAGTATGGTTGGCTCCCCCCTCACTGGATGGAGCATCTCACAATGGGATGATGGAATGTTTCATGTCCTTGGTGAGCCTTCATGGCCTGTTAGCAGAAAATATCTCCCTGTAGGGAGGACGGGTGGTGAAAGAGATAAGAAACAATGCCTCACCTGGTTTTAACAGTTGGCCCATTATCAGAAGGCACCCACACCCCTCCCCCCAGAATAACAAGAAAGAAAGAAAAACATGTCCCCAACTGCTTTCAACAAATGAAATAGAATACACATTTTTGGTTCCATAACCCAAGACAGTGAAACATGGATTGACCTTTCTATGTTTAGAATTTGGACAAGGCCATGAAGTCTGACATCTGGCCTTGTTTGGGGCCTGGCCAGGCTTTGGGAGGAACCCAAGAGGAGGATGAACCCAGATGTTCCTGCACTAGAAGTGCTGTCACTTTTTTTATCCAGCACTATCAAAGCTGGGCCCTCTCCCAGCGAGGCTGGAGCCTCACCTGTGGCTGGAGGTACCTGCAAGAATTCCCAGTGTCTGGGAGTGGCTCTACAGTCCTTGGCTGTGACAGCTTCCCCCAGCTGAGGTGTGGATGTGGGTGATGGGAAAGTCTGAGGGTCACTTGTGATGGATCTTCCTTACTCACTTACTTACACACTTCTCCTTTTGTGATTCTTTGCACTTTTGCATTCTAATAATTCCTTCAGGTGGTGTCTGTGTCTTTGGTGCTGACCCGTCCCATTGGCACAACAGACACTGAGGGCCCCACAGAACCAAAGGTGCCTTGTGACACTGCAGGGCCTGGTGGAACCAGGGGACCTCAGTGACACTGTGGGGCTCCATGGAACCAAGGAGTGCACTGTGACACTGTGGGGAACCAGGGGACCTCAGTGACACCGTGGGGCTCCATGGAACCAAGGAGTGCACTGTGACACTTTGTGGGGGAACAAAGGGGCCATTGTGACCGTGCAGAACCAAGGAGATCATTTTGACCCTCTTGGATCCCTGGAACCTTGGGGCCACTGTGACACTGCAGGGCCTCATGAGACCATGGAGACCATTCTGTGGAGACTCATGTAACCAAGGCTCCATTGTTTTCCTCTCCCTGGCACTACCCAGTCCATCCTCTCCATACCTGTGCCCCAGCCCAGCAGAGCAAGGGAGAAAGGCTGGGCCTGCAGAAGGAACTGGAGGCACTGGAGGTCAGGGACGCTGATTCTGTGTCTGGAATGCTCAGGAGAGGCATGTGGGGATGTGGGGATGTGCAATGCCAAGGGCAGCACCATGGGGCAGCCCCTGCCAGGGTGCTGAGCAGGGACAAGGAAGCCATGAGGCCCCAGGCCTGCAAGGGTCACTTGTCCCCTCCTGCTGGCTCAGGCCCAGGGCCAGCAGCCATGGCCCAAGTGCTGCAGGAGTTGGCTGTGTCAGGGCCTTGCAGCTGCTGCCCATCCCTGTGGCCTGTGCAGCCCAGGCTGTCCTACAGTGTCCATGCCCTGTGCCTCTGTCCCTGCAGGCTGTCGTCACCCCCCGGCTGCCCCACCTGGCTGGGCCCTTCCTTTGCTGACAGCTCTGCCTCCTGCCTGCCTCTGCCTGGGCACACACAGCCCTGGGCCTGATACCAAAAGGGTTCATTCCATTTTTACCCTGCCTGTGAACTTTTAGCAAAGGAACAAGGCATGCAGGGCCTGCTTTCCCAGCAAGGATGGTTGGAAGAGAAGAATACCTTACCTTGTACCCCTACTGTACCCCTATACTAAGTTGCTGGATCCTGTTCCTTGTTCCTGTTCCCTTACTGTACCCCTATCCCAAGTTGCTGGATCCTGTTCCTTGTTCCTGTTCGGGCCCCGCCTCCACTGCTCCCCCAGAGTTACACTTGACAGCTCATGGCCCCACCTGGTATGCAAACCATGGGAACCCCCATGGATCTGAGCCACTACAGTAAGTGAGACCACCACATACAGACCCCTGAAGCTTGGAAGCTGGTGCACAAATGCCTCACCAAACCACGCCAGAAGACAAAGCAAAGCAGCAGGCTGTCTGTAAAGCCACTTGTTCAACTCGCCATAACCTGAACAGAACTTGCTCAGAGTCACCCCCTAGACTTCAAACAAGCCCAAATGAGTCAGTCTCCTATAGGGCTCCTGTGAGGTTGGAGACCCCAGCTCTGCCTCTGGGCAAAGCTGATTGCACCTCCTCCTCCTCGTTGTCCCCAAGGAGCAGTGGCGGTGAGCGCGACCCCTCGGGCCCCCAGCCAGGCTGATCTAATAAAGGCTTTAAAGGAGAGCAGAAGGTCTCCTGGCCCTTTTATTCCTGTCAGTCTGGGGACTCATCCAGGATTGCTGACCACGCCTGAAGAGGACTCCAGCGAGGGACAGCTGCGGGACGACTGCCCCACCTGGGGCCTCCAGGACCAGCCAGCAATCCCCGGACCCGGAGACCAGCCTGGGCAGAACAACGAAGAGGAGCGCCGGATTGGTAAGACACCGGCGGCGGGAGTGGGAGGTGAGCGAGTGGATGTGTGAGTGAGACGGGGGCCAGCAGCTCGGACCCCCGAAGCGAGTGTGGACCCCTCAGTACCGCGGTTCCGGACTCGCGCGAGGGTGCCGGCCGGGAACAGGGGGAAGCGAAAGGGGGCCTAGTGAGGCCTAGAAGGATGAAAGAAGCGCCTCCCGGGGATAGAAGGGCTCCCCCTCCGGACTTGCGGAGTGTTCCTTTAGAGTATGAGTGGCACGCATAGGGGTCGGTCTCCCTTTTGAAAGGACCAAGTGGTCTAGGCTGCTCTGGGCGCATAGGGGGCCTAGACGAGTGAGGGTCACGCAGAAAACAACCTGGGTGACTCCCGGGGTGGTGTGTGGGGGTACCTAGGTTAGGTGTGAGTGAACACACCCCCCCCACTTGGGTACCGAGAGGACCTGATTGGGGAATTTGAATTGGGGGTCCCCAGGCCCTACCGGCACCAGGTGGTCAGCGAAGGACCTTCGCTTCCCGGGGTCTGTGACACAAGACGTGCTGAGAGGCCATAGCTGTGGCGGCTCAGTCTCAGCCCAGGGAGGTCTTGGGAAGGGAGGTCGTCAACTTGCTGCCAGAGAGCACAGGGGCAGGTAGTCTGCGCAGGCGGGCGAGGCAGCTATGGTAACACACACACACATCCCTTCGCCGAAGCCATCCCCTGGTGGGTGGGGTGGCTAGGAGGCAAGGGGGAAATTCTCCTACTACTTACTCACACTCAGCCCTCATGCAGAAGCTATCCTCACTGGGGAAGGGGGATAGTCAGGGAGCGGATGGGCAGAGAGCTCCAGGGTGAGCCCTGCTGACCAAAACCCTTGTAGACGGCACGGGGGAAGGTCCCAGGTGGCCTAGCGCTAGGGTCCCCTCACCGTCGACCCAGTAGTGCTCACAGTCTCCACTGACAGGGGAGTCACGGAGACGAGGCAGGGGAGTAACGGAGGTCGGACTTTGTCCGATTGTGGATTTTGGGGACAGCACAGAGACAGGGACAGGGGAAAGACCCAAGTTGTCTAGTGCTAGGGTTCCCTCAACGCTAACAGTCTCCACTGACAGGGGAGTCAGGGAGGCGAAGCAGAAAGCTACAGAGATTGGTCTATGTTCAATTCTGCATATACATGTACTTTGGTGTGAGTTCAGTTGCCCGTCATTAAGATTTCCATTTGAGTAGGGGCACGTTTATAAAGTATAAGTTTAAGTAAGGGCCAGTTAGAAGTTGTTTAAAAATTGTGTTGCCTGTCAGTTGTGTTTAGTTTGGTTAGAGGCACCGTCAGTTTTTAAATTAAGGCCCAGAGTAAAAAGGAGTCATGGGGCAGTGTTTAAGCCCGTTAGAACAAATATTAACTCATTGGGACACACAGGAGGCCACCAAGGCCCTAGACCAGATTAAGATGATCCATTATTGTATGGAGGTTTGGCCCAAATTGGAAATGCAAGGACAGTGGCCGTGGTATGGCATTAGAGATCCCTGGATGTGTTCCCAATTATACCAACATCTAGAAACCAAAAGAGGTTCGAGCCCAGAAGAAATAACATATGCATCCTTGTGGCAAAAAGAGAAAACAGAAACAGAAGTAATAAAAGTAGGCAAGTTAAAAGAACAGGAAGCAGAAGTTAAGGAAAGTAAAGAGCAAGAGAAGGAGATTAGTGGAGCCAGTAATAAATGGGACCCCTTGCAGTACCTACCCCCTCCTCCCGTGTACCCAACAGTGCCCCAAACTCCCTCTCGCAATCCCCTGGCTATCCCAGCCTCCATACCACCCTCACTTAACCCTCCCGTTTCCAGTCTAAACCCTTTTCTCCCAAACCCGTCCTCTACCTTTTCGGCCCCTCCCACTGTCACTGAATCTTCTCCCTCAAACCCATCACCGGTTCCTTTTAATCTGCCTATTACAGTTCCTTTACCTCCAGAAACCCCTCTAGCAAATCCAATTTCCTCTCCCTCACCTGTAGCTGTTCCTTTACCTCTGCCTGATTGGGAGTCAAGTATGCCCAAAATCAATCCTAAACTTCCCCCTAACAATGAGCAACTCCCCCTAACCCCTCTTCCTAGTCAAGAACAAAGTCCTGGAGGTGGACCCTATTGTCACACACGATCTAAGACTACCAAACTCTTCCCCTTGAGAGAAGTCCCCACGGGAGGAGTGGCTGGAGGGGTAGGGCTTGTTAATGCCCCATTGACAGGATTTTAAAAAGAGCTAAGAAACCTAGTTGAGGGCCCAGTGGGGATAGCCAACCAAGTGGATCAATTCATGGGTCCTAATATTTACACCTGGAGTGAGATGAACCCTCTTTTAAATATCCTTTTCAACCCCAAAGAGATAGCCATGATCCGTGTCACAGGAATGTGAATCTGGGAACAAGAGAACAGGTTTGGGCCCCGGGCAGAAGACAAACTCCTGCAAGTGGATCCAGGGTGGGATCCAAATAGAGAGGAGAGAAGACAGAATATGAAAGACTACAGAACCCTAATGGTAAAAGGCATGAAAGAATCTGTTCCCCGGGGTAACAACATCAAACTAGCCTTTGATGGAACCCAAGAAAAAGATGAGACCCCAACCACCTGGTTAAACAGGTGAAGAAGAAATTTTCAATTCTACTCAAACATAGATCCCAAGAGTCCCGAAGGCCAAGTACTGTTGAAAGTGCAATTCTTTACTAAATCCTGGCCTGATATCAGGAAGAAGCTAGAAAAAATTAGGAACCCATGCTGTTATCTGGACCCAAGAAAAAGAGTGGACTCACGTTTCCCATGTAAAAGGACCAGTATCGCCTCCTCCTAACTGTGGACAAAACCCAGAAAAATCCCCCACCAGTCCCCCCAAGTGGACTGCCATCCAAGATCCTGCCAGCCTTAAAGTAACTCTTAGGAGACAGCCAAAGACTGAAAAGAAAGTAGACTGAAACTGCAGAGTTCTGTTAAGCAAAATTGTTGTTCAAGTTGATATATACATATATGTGTTAAGTTATCACGATTGTTAAGGTTTTGATACAAATTGTTCATGGTTTTGATAGAAATGGAGTAAGTCAAATAAGAAATCCCCCACTGACTTCCCTCACAGAGCATTTCCCAAGAGCGGTTAAATTAGAAAGTGGGAAAAAGAGGACCTTATCACCCCTCCGAACCTAAGAGGCAAGACCAGGTGAAGCTAAAGAGAAAGGTGAGCCATGAAGCTCCCTAAGGCAAAACTAGCTCCTACCGGACTCTTAGGTGGACTGATGTTAGTCCAGTCACTAAGCTTTGTAGGAAGAGGGAGTGGAGAAGCATGCACCAAGTGCTGCTACCCTCTTTATGATGAGGAAGACCTGGGATCACTCATGAGGTTCCACACAAACATTACTCCCACCTGCTTTGATCATACACAATTGGAAACTTGCCAAGAAGAAGGAAAAACATATTGGCTCACAAAAAATACTGCCTCATTTAGGCAGCACCTGATTGGTGAATGCCCTGTAAGGGAAGCCTGGTTCTGTTTTGAACAAGAGGGAATGAATGACATAATCAAAGAAAAACAATTGATGGTAAAGAAAGGAGAACCTGGATGAAATACTGGGTAAAAATCTATTCATTGACTTAATTGAGAAAATTAGCAAAGAACTAAATCTAACCAATTGTTTGGTATATGGAAATACCCAAATGTCAGATATTTGGCCCTGGGAAGGAATTTGCCTAACACCTCTAGACATTTTAAGATGGAAATTAACCGAGCAAAACCCCAACTCACAGAGAAAAGGGGGCAAGAACAATGGGATTTAAAGGCAAGAGTAATTGGAGAAGAGTGTATTAAGAGGGCAGGAAAGAAATACCAAACCCTTGTAGGAAGAATGGCTTGCAAGAGATAATTAATTGAAAAAGATTCAGGAAGCAGGTGGATCCCACAAGAACCAAATAGATATTGGACTATTACAAAAAAAAAGAAAGAGAATGTATTTACCATGAAGAGTATAAACTATATGAGTGTGCAGGCCGAGGAATAAATCCCTTCCAAGGATTAAGAGAGCTCTCAAAATATTGGGAGTACCCCACAGACACACAAGACATATTCTGGAAAGCTCCTGAACATTGATTTTGGATTTGTGGAAGCACTACCTATTCCCACCTCCCTGAAGATTGGGCAGGAAGCTGCACCATTGGGGCAGTAAAACCTGCTTTCTTCCTCCTCCCTAAAGAATCAGGGTCATACCTAGGAGTCCTCTTGTATGATGACCTAAAAAAAAGTAATGGAAAGAGGAGACATGTAGTTGACCTGGGAAGCAATCCAAACTGGAAAGGAAAAATTTGGAGCCCTGAAGAGATAATCAAGACTTATGGACCAGCCCCTTGGGCCCAGGATGGATCCTGGGGTTACCATACTCCTATTTAGATGCTAAATCGGATCATCCGTCTCCAGGCAGTACTGGAAGTGGTGTCAAATAGAGCAGCACTTGCCCTCGACCACATTAGCACACAATTGGCACAAACCAGAGCTGTAGTCTACCAGATTCGGCTTGCGGTGGACTACCTATTGGCAGATGAAGGGGGCATTTGTGGAAAGTTTAACTCCTCAGAATGCTGCCTGGAAATAGATGACAAGAGTGAAGTTATCAAAAACATCTCAAGGTGATAGGAAAAGTAGCTTATGTGGGCACCCAAGAATAGACTCCTCTAGGGAGCTGGGACTGGTGGAATGACCTTTGGTCATTCAGAGGAGGATGGTGGAAGAAAGCAGCCTTTATTGCTGTCTGTGCCTTTGCTAGCTTTTAGCTGAGCCCCGGCTGCCCCACAGCCCCGGCCCGGCCCCGCAGCTCCCCACAGGCCCCCAGCCCGTGCTCCCGGTGCCGCAGCTCTGCGCCCGCTCCTGCCGCTGCCAGCACAGAGAAACCCCCTGCAACCTGACCTCCTTGTTCTCCTCTCCTGGACACCGGGGGTACAAGGGATCTGGAGCAGCTGGCAAATTCTGAGCATCACACCCTGCTGAAGCACGTCCCAGTGCTCAGCATTTTTCTCTTCCTCCTCTTTTCCATCATCCTTTTTCTTCCAACAGCAATTCCTGCTGCTGCTTCTTGCCTTCACCATATTCCTGCACACTCCCCTTCACCCTTTCCCTTCCCAGCACACCAACACCATCCATCCCCTGTTGTCCAAATCCCTTCTTGACTTCCCTAATTGCCACACCCCCCCCCCCCCCCACCCCGGGTGTCAATGTCCTTAATTCCCTCTGGGAGAATGTGCAAACTGCCTCACCATTCTCCCAAGGGACCCTTCAGAGACATTTTGGGATCATCATCCCTTTTGCTGGGACCCCTTCCTGGCTTTCCCTTTTCCACCCTGCATGGGTGCCCTACCATGGTTACTCCCTGAAGATCCCAGTGTCCTCCCTGATGGGATTTTCAGTGCTCTCTCCCTGCTGACTCTTCCCAGACCCCCCTGATCTGTCACTTGTCTGTCTCCTGGACACTCTTGGGTCCCCAGTCAATCCTGGGGGCAGGAGGAGAAGGGAAGGACAAGCAGGGATGAAGAACAAACTGGTCAAAGGATGCACTGGGAGGAGAAGGTGGGATTGTGCCAAGAAGGAGGAACAGTAGGAGGAAGAAGAGAAGTGTGAGGAAGAGTAGGACACAGGAGGAGGAGGAGCAGGAAGAGGAAGAGGAGGCAGCACAAGGTTCCACCCCTCCCTGGATCTCCAGCCTCCCCCAGTCTCGGGAGCATTGTCCCCCCACATGCAGCAGGTGAGCAGGGAGGGGGATCCAGGATTTTCATGGGAGTGAATCTTGGTGTTCCTGAGCTTCATTGGGCTAAATGTTGGTGCTCTGGGTTTTTGCAAGGGGTTGAATCTTTACGTTTTAGAAGAGTTTTTGATCTGTGTCTTGATGTTTGGAGGACTTTTGGGCTGAATCTTGGTGTTTTGGAGGTTCTTACAGTCACAAGGTTCGCAATGATTTCCTGATATGAACTTGGGCAAGGAGGAACCCCCAGCCCAAGGCGCTCTCTTATTGTTTTCTCCCCAAACCAGGATTTTTCATTCCCAAGGAGTGTCCAGATGGAGGAGGAAAAGCCCCGGAGCTCCCGCAGGAGGAGGGGCTGCAAACCCAGCCCAGGGAGCTGCGAGGAGGAAAGACCCCCCCTGTGCCAGGAGGGCGGCCGGAGATCCAGCCGGAGCTCAGAGCTGGAGGAGAAGCCTGATGGAGGGGAGAAGCCCCACAAGTGTGAGGAATGTGGGAAGGGCTTCTACTACAGGTGCCGCCTGATCCAGCACCAGAGGATCCACACTGGGGAACGGCCCTCTGAGTGTGGGGAGTGTGGGAAGAGCTTCAGCCAGAGACCCCACCTGGTGCAACATCAGAGGATCCACACTGGGGAACGGCCCTATGAGTGTGTGGAGTGTGGGATGAGCTTCAGGCGGAAGGGCAGTCTTAGGCTACACCAGATGATCCACACAGGGGAAAAGCCCTACAAGTGTGGGGAATGTGGGAAGGGCTTCAGAGTGAGCTCGGCCCTGATCCAGCACCAGGTGACCCACACTGGAGAAGGGCTCTGCACTTGCCTGGAATGTGGGAAGGGCTTTGGATGCAGCTCCAACCTGAAATACCACCAACTCATCCACACTGGGGAGAGGCCCTATGAGTGTCCCCAGTATGGGAAGAGGTTTCACACCAGCTCCAATCTGCTCCTACATGAGCGTATCCACACAGAGGAGAGGCCCTTCCGCTGCCCCGACTGCGGGAAGGGCTTCAAGTACAATTCCACCCTCACTGTGCACCGGCGCATCCACACGGGGGAGAGACCCTATGAGTGTCCTGAGTGTGGGAAGAGCTTCTCAGACAGATCTGCCTTGACCAAACACCAGTGGAGGCACCACTAAGGTAAGCCCTGGGAGTGCCCTGAGAGTGGGTAGAGCTTCGTGCGCTGCTCCAGCTCCATCCCCTGTGGGAGGATCGGTGTTGGATGATCCCCAGTGACCCCTGTTGGGCAGAGCCCTGGTGATCTGTGTTCCTGGTGATCTGTGAAGGAAGGAGACACCTGGATGGGGGGGCTCCACATCTTTCTGTCTCTCTGTGGGCACCTGAATGAACCCAGGGGCAGGAACATCCATCGGAACACAGACACTGAGAATTCCCTGGGGAGAGGGGATTTGTTGACTTCCAACCCCAGAAAATCTTTTATGTTCAATCCTATCTTCTGGGGCCTCAAGGAATACTGGATGGTCTTGGAGGTCTTTTCCAACCTCAGGGATTCCACAGTTTTGATTTCCTATTGCCTGAGGGCATCTTCCTCAGCCAGATGGTGATGATCTGGGGCCAAGATCAAGGTTTTGGAGACAGTGGGGTGGAAACCCCTCCAAAAAATGTTCTTCCCTCCCACCCAAGCACATGGATTCTCAGCTGGCACGGACACAGAAATCCTTTTCTTTTGGCCTTGATTTGCCTTTTAGTTCTCTTCATCCCTTTTAAAAAATCCGACATTGGGGTAAAAATGAGGACATTGAACTAAGACCTGGGTGAGGACATGGGGGGACACAGACATGGAGAGTGACGTGGGGACACATGGACATGGAGGAGGATGTGGCCATTCCTGGGGACACAGGGGGGGACACGGGCTCAGATGGAGATGTGGGGGACAATGAGAGGGATGGAAACCTGGTGGGGAGACAGCCATGGGTGAGGCCATGGTGGGACATGGCCAGTGACATTTGGGGACAGGGCCATGGCCGGTGCCACAGGGGGAACTTGCAGGGGCTGTGGGGGATGCTGGGTGTGAGGGAGTTGATGGTTCCTGGGAGGGACTTGGGGCTTGCTGAGGGCTTTGGGGACCCCAGGCCGAGTGGCTCCGACAGCGCTGGGAGACCCTGGCGGAGGTTCTGGGGCAGCTGCTCAAGGAGCCCCTGACCTGGAGCCCCAGCCAGGTATTGGGCTCCTGGAAGGGAATGAACGTCCTTGTCCCCAAGAGGGAAACCTTGTCCCCAAGAGGGAAATCCCAACAGCCCCAGGGTGTTGGGGGCAGCTGAGAGGCCACAAGAGGGAGGGAAAAGGCAGCCAGAGCTGTCCCTCTCCAAAACTTCACCCCAAAAATCCTCAAACTCCTGGATTCTTTGCAGGAAAAAGCTGCCAGGAGGTGCCAGAATTAAAGCAAAGGAGGGAGGAGACATCCCAGATTGAGCAGGAGTAGCTGGAATCCCCAAACCCACGCAATGTTGTCTTCAACCAAAAATGTGTGTTCTGTTTAATGTGTTCAAAGCAGTTGGCGAGTTGTTTATCTGTTGTTGTGGTGTATTTTTTTTGTGTTTCCGATTTCGGCTGTTTTAATGGTCAGTTGTATACACCACCCAGATTTTGAATTGCTGTTTTATATTTTATCCCTAATGGATTGTTCCTTTCCCCTGTGTTGTTGGTTTTTCCCTGGTTGTCTATCTTCCCTAGACCTGCCCTTCCCTCCTCCTACAGAATTGTCAATCCTTCCCTAACCCTGCCCCTTATTCCAGACCCTTCCCAGTCAATCCCCCAATCTTCGACGCCCCAGTGGTTGGTTTAAACTGTTCCCTCCCCTTGTGTTCTTTCATTGCTCTGTGCATTGTACTCCCCGCCTTATGTTCCTCCCCCATGTCACCTTTATTGTTTGGAAATTGTATCCTCTCCCAAGACCTCTCCCCCTTATAAGCCCCTGCAAGCCCAGGTTTTGTGCCTTTTTCTGTCCCTGACCCTCGGGGCAATAAACACCTTTGGAAATCACACAGAAGGCCTCTCCCTGTTCCTTGTCCCTGCCCTCAACGCGTGCCACCTTGGATATAGAGCAGCTGTGCCCCACAGCTGCACCCCGGATTGCCTGGCTCTCTGTGGCCTGCACCCCGAATTGCCTGGCTCTCTGTGCCCTGCACCCCAGATTTCCTGGCTTTCTGGGGGCAGCCCACTCCTGGTCCTGGTGCCGGGAGCAGGCTGATCTGAAGAACACCGGCATCACGTCAAATGGGGACAGGGATGGGGACACATGAATGGAAATGGAGATACCAGGACTGGAATGGAGACACCAGGAGCAGGCTTAGGATATTCAGGAGCAGGTTGAGGACACCAGGAGGAAGTTGGGGACTTGCCAGCCACACCCAGCTGCTTTCCCCAGGATTCATTTCCAGCTCCATGTCCCATGTCCAAGGTGTCCCCAGGAGAGGTTTGGCCGCATCGGGCCCCTGGAGGAGCAGTGGGATAGGAGGAGGGGTCAGGCCAGGCCTCGTTGTCCCCAACGGTCCTTGAGTGTCCCAAAATCAGGTTTCGGGATCTCAGAGAGGTTCCCTGGCCATGATCATGGCCATGACATGAGTCATGGCTGTGAGATGAGTGTGACCATGAGTGGCACAACCCTGAGAAGACCATGACTGTGACCATAACACAACCACAACCCTGACCCTGAGATGATTTGGACCAAGAGATAACTTTGGGTTGGCACAACCATGGCCTTGAGGTGACCCTGATGTGATTGTGGCCATGAGATGACCATGAGGTGACAATCTGGAGATGACCGTTACAGGGAGATGACCATGAGCATAAGATGATGGTGATCAGGAAATGACTGTGACCATGAGATGGCCATGACCATGAGATGAGCATGGGATGATTGTGACAATGAGATGACCATGAGATGGTTGTGACAATGATACCACCATGGCCATGAAATGATGAAGGCGTTGACATGACCATGACTGTGACCATGACACGATCTCAACCAAGAGGTGACCATGAGATGACCACAATGCACCACAGCTATGTGGTGATCAAGACCATGAGATAGATGATCATGAGACAAGCATGGCTGTGAAGATGATTGTGACCATGAGTTGACCACAAGATGATCATGAGATGACCATGCCCATGTGTTGCAGGTTAGGTTTCTTTCCTTTTGTTCCTTTTTACCTACAGAACTTTTCCCCGTAAATTGCTAGGAAATATTAACAACTGGGTACTTGAGGAAACACAAAAAGTGATCAGGCTTGGGGGAGCAGAACATCTGGTTTCACTTCTCTTATCTGGGAATTTCTCTCCGAGGGGCTGAGACACCATGAGAATTGGGATGGTAAAAGATGGAGCTGGGGCAGCTGCTGGCTCTCTCTCTCAGCCTTGAGGGAAGGACAATTGGAGCTGCTGCTTGGGTAACAGAATTTGCTGCTGCTGCTACTGGAGCCCAGCTCAGTCCTGCTTTCTTCTGCTGTGGGGTGAGCCTTTGCCTGCAAGAGCAGCCACTGATCTGGGACTTATTAACACCCACCTCACAGAAAGAGGGTCCTCTCCCCTTCTGCTCGAGTGCCTGGGATCTTGAGCTTAACCCTCTCTGCTCTGCCGGGAGCCGAGCTGCTGCTATCCCACCCCTGCTGCTTCTTCAGCACTGCTCCAAGCTTTCGCTGCACTGTAGCCCCGCACCCCCTGCCTGCTGAGACACCTTGCTGGCCCAGCTTGCTGCTTCCCAGAGTCCTGCTGGGGCACTGGGATGGGGAGCCCCAGGGCTCTGTGAAGCAAAGCCTCTCCTCCATCCCTTCCCGTCCCGGACAAAGCCGCCATCACCGCGCGCTCCCCGAGCCCGCGCCACAGCGCCCCCTGCAGCCGCGGGGGGATCATCGCACCTGCCCTGCCCGCCGGGAGCCACCAGCGCCCCTGCCGGCTGTGCCCGGAACTGCACCCCAGGGGAAAGTGCCGCGCTCAGGGAAGCTGTTCCTGGGCTCCTGGTTCTGTTTGTTACCAGTGCTGTGGTTGGTGGTGTTTGTTTGTTTGCCTGGTTATACACACCAGGAAAGAACTGTGATTCCTGTCCCCGTACCTGTGCGTGAGAGCCCCTGAATTTTCAAAATTATAATAATTAGGAGGGAGGGGGTTTGAATTCTCCATTCCCAGGGAGGCTATGGCTCTCCCTGGCACACACCTGTCTTTCAAAGTAAAAAAACACCATTCTCTGGGTTAGTTATAATATAAAAGTTAGTTATAATAGTTATAATATAAAAGCTTTAGCATTGCACAGTCTCTATTTTAATATTTCACTAAGGCCTGCCATATAAATTCGATTTATTACGCTGACATTTCTGTCGGCTATGCAGTGCACACATAAACTGAGCAAGGTAGTTCCCAGGTGAGTGAGGAGAGACAGGATGGGGTTGGGGAATGTGGATCAAGGTTCTCAACACTGGGTCTAACTCAGGGCACAGCTTCTCTTACCGGGCCAGACTTCCTGAAGACAGTCCCTGGATCAATATCAACCACTGAATGCTGCAATCAGCTTTTCCTAAAGAGAAAAATACACTCTTGAAAATAAGAATGTGAATTTAGTAGAAGTTCTTTGAAATACTTCTCCATAACTCCAGGAAAAAAGACTTCCTAATGAACTGCAGTAGACCAGAGGGAAATCAAGGCACAGCCATGGTTTGTCAGTTCTTGCTTTGATCTTAATGAGCCCCATGCTGCATTTGGTGCTGAGCCCTGCAACCTCAGGGCCTTAGAGGAGATTACACAAACCTTTCCAGGAGTCCAAGTCAGAAGGAAGCACCCAAAGTGTCTCAAAGCATTCATGGGTTGCACTGAGGTCCATCCCCAACACAGGCTCCTCATGAACTCCTTGGAAGAGAGAACTGGAGGCCAGGATTGCACAAAATCCTCTCAGAGACTCAGAGTGGGAAAGAAAATCCAAAGTATCTTAAAAACTTTGAGTATCTCAAAGTATTAATGAGCCCCACTGAGTGTCAGTGCAAAGCTCTCAAGGGACTCATTAAAGCAGATAATTGGAGGCCAGGATGGCACAAAAACTTCTCAGAGACTCAGTGGCAAAAAAAAAGTTCTTTAAGAAACTTTGAGTACCTTAAAGTATTAATGAGGCCCACTGAGTGTTTGTACTGACTGAGAATCCCAAGGGACTTGTTAAAGTAGATAATTGGGGCCAGGATTGCACAATCTTTCTCACAGAATCAGATTTAAAAGGGAAACACTAAGTACGTTCAAATAACTGAAGTACCTTGAAGTATTAATGAGCCCCACTGAGTGTTGTTACTGACAAAGCCTCTCAAGGGACTAATTACAGCAGATAGTTGCAGGTCATGATTGCAGAAACCTCTCAGAAACTCCAAGGCAAAAGCCAAACCCAAAGTCCTTTGTAAAACCTGCAGTGCCTGGGACCATTCAGCAGCACCCCCCAGGGCCATTCCTGACCAAGGCTCCCCAGGGACTCCTTCCAGCACATCCTTGAGGCCACTGGGCTGTCAGGGGGATGCTGAGGGCAGGACAAGGGGCTGAGAGTGCCCAGCCTTGCTGGGGCTGTGCCAGGAGGCCCCAGGGCCTCAGGACAAGGTGTCTCCTCACAGCCCTTGGTGGCACAGACCCTGCTGTGCCCCAGGCCACCAAGCCTTGGCTTCTCTTTGTCCCCTCCTGGCATCACTGCCTGCAGTTCTCTGCTCTGCCTGGGAGCCTGGGGACACTTTCTCTGTTGTGTGCCTCACTGGGACCCATTAAAACTTCAGGAAACTTTGGAGTTGGATTCAGACTTGGAGTTCTGGAGAGGTTTCATCAGCTCCCTGTCAGGGAATGATGTTCAGGGCCTCAGCACCAGCCTCAAGAGGGTCATTAAAGTCCTTGTGCTGTGTCTGTGCTAATGAGCTGGGCTGGGCTCCTGGCACAGAGGCAGCTCCTGGCAACCAAGAAGAGCTTCAAAAGACATTTCTCCTGATGAGCAACTCTTTTCCCAGCCCAGCAGAGCTCACTCAGGGCTCACTGGAGGAGAAACCTTCACAGCATTTGGAACAGTCGCTCTCTGGCTGGGGGAAGATAAGCTGCACTTCCTGCAGGGATCTCCTGAAGCTGCCACATCCCACAGCTCTGAGGCCCTTCCAGGAGCACTCTCCGAGCTGCTGCAGGGCAGGGATGTGGCCCTGGGGCAGGGCTGGGTTTCCCTGCTGCAGCAGCCCAGGCACAGCACAGGGCAGCTCCCTGTGCCAGGCTCTGCTGCAGGGCTGAGCAGCCGGGGCTGCAGCCAGGGCTGCCCAGGGCTGTCCTGCAGAGCAGGCTCCTGCAGCCCAGGGCTCTGTGCTGGCCCAGGGACTCTGCTGCCTGCCAGGGACAGCTCTCAGCTGGCCCGGGGAGCTGCTCCCAGTGCTGGGGAGAAACTGTGGGGGGAAGGAGCCACCCTGAGCAGGGCAGGTGCTGCTGCTGAGAGGTGCTGTGTGGGGCAGGGCTGCTCCCAGCTCCACACCAGCCTGGGCACAGCTCCAGAGGACACTTCCTAAAAGAAGGTGAGCCTGGCATTGCTGGAAAGATCAGGAGTGTTCCTGAGAGTGTTTTAATTTCCTGCTTTTAGAAGGATGGGAGAGTTGGGGTGATGACAAAGATTTTTGCTTTTTATACATTTTTCATATATTCATAGCTCTGTTAAATACTAATATGTAGTTATAAAACCATAATTTTTAATTTACTCCATTCACCTGCTATTGCATATACTTATTATAGTATGCATATACTTATATGCTCTAGTATATATTCACATATGTACATATACTTATAGTAAATATATGTACATATATTATAGTACATATTGTATAGTATTGTATAGTATACATATATATACTTATATACTTATAGTATTCATATACTTATTTAAGTAGAATTCTTAATTAATTCTAGCATGTTTTTTACCCTATCTTTTAAGTTTTGGAACAATAAGCTGACCTTCTAATTACATTCCTGAACTACTGTGTAGTCTTACTATCAGGAAGAGAACCTACAAGACGAACATTTTTGTTTTGACCCAGAGAGTTAGCAGTCATCAAAAAAAGGGGGGCAAAAAACCCTTGGAGCAATGGATTGACCCAGGGGTGTGTAACTGGTGCAACTGAATCTCCTATTGGATGTTCCTGCCAAATATCCTAATTAATCAACCTCAATAAATTGTTGAAATCAGGGGCCGGGTGTGCCCCATCCCCACTGGGACACCTGGGAGCTTCCAATAAAGGTCTGGTTTTTACCTTAATGTGCTAACCCTGCTAAAAGGGTTATTTTTTTTTGTTTTGTTTTTGATTATAGGCAACAGGAGGATGAGAGCAGCAGAACAGGAATTGCAATCACACAATCACAGAACATTCTGAGTTGAAAGGAACACTCAGGATCATCAAAGGAATGTTTGAACATCTACAGAGACTCCAGAATTGTAACTTTGGGTGGTCAGTCTCTCTGCTGGGAGGCTCCTCAAGGGCCTTCAGCCCCTCCTCAGCCCTGCACAGCAGCAGCAGCAGCATCACCTTTGCAGGCCCAGCAGGGCTCTCCTGAGCTGCCCTTGGCCAGCTGCAGACAGAGCCTGCCCCAGCCAGGGCCCTGCAGACAGGCAGGTTTCTGTAGGGCCGGGCCCAGGGCACAGAGGCTGGGATGGGCTCTGTGAGCGCTGGCAGGGACAAGGCTCCTCTCAGCAGGGAAATGTCCAGGCCCAGGGAGATGCTGAGGGAAGGAGAGGGGGCTGAAGAGAGCAGTGCTGGGGGCAGGAGGGCACTGTGGGTGTGTGGGAGGTGCCGTGCACAGCTGGGCACGGGAACACTGTCCTGAGTGCCCGGCTGTCTCTGCCCTGCCCTCCCAGGCACAGCCCCACCACATCTTCTCTGGGTTCTGCACTGCCCTGATATTGTCCCTGTCATCTGGTGCTCTCAGAGAGGCTCTGGCATTTGCAGCAGCTGAGTCAGGCACTGCCCTTGGCATTGCTGCCAGGCAGCTGTGGCCATGGCCATGGGGTGTCCAAGCTTCCCTGGGACCTGTGGGGCTGTGGGCAGAGCAGTCCATGGCAAAGGGGAATGGGCTGAGCCCCCTCCCTGAGATCCCATCATGGACACACCCAGGGATCTCCTTGCTGTGTCCTTGCAAGCTCTGAGCTGCCCTCCTGGCTGCAAATCTGTGTCAGAGCCCCTTGGAGTTCCCTGAATGTGCCCCGGGGAAGTGCAGAGATGCCAGAGCTGAGGAAATGCTGCTGGGTTTGCCAAGGGAGCCGTGAGTGTCCATGGCAGAAGGGGGTTCTGAGACCTTGCCCAGAGCCCTTTGGAGAGGCGGAGACATTCAGGGATCCCTCTGCTCTTGGCAGGGTCTGGTTTATCCCAGGGGGACCCAGGAGTGTGACTGTGCTCTGACTGCAGCCAAAGCTGCAAACCCAGGGCAGTTGGGAACAAGCCCATCCAGCCCCTCACCTTGCCCAAGGCACAGGGAATCCTTTCACATCCCTCAGTGGCAAACTCTGATTACAGCAGAGATGCTGGGGATTTCTGACCTCAGAGAACCAGCAATGATGTGTCGGCAGAAAATAGAGGCTAAAATTCCTTCCTTCTCTCTGTGAAGGAAGAGTGAACTGGGAGTGCAGATGGCAACAAGCCTTTCTTTATTAGAGTGTGGAGTATTAGGAGTATTAGGAGTGATTTGCCTGACAAATTCTGAATATCCAGCCTTGTCCCTCTGCTACATGACCACAAACCCTGGGCAGCAGGGCAGGGATGGCTCCTGGAGAGCCCCAATGCACAGGCCTGGCTCCTCCTGGCACACTCAGACAGCACAACTGGAGCTCAGGCAGGGACCTGGGTGAAGGTTTTCCCAGAGCAAGAGCAAGGGTGGGTGAGCCACAGTGGGACAGTCTACAGGGAATGGCCCAGGTTTGGCTCAAAGCAGCTTCTGCTGACTTGTCCCTGTCCTTTCTCCATGAACAGGTGCCCATATGCAGCCAGAGCAAATGTCCAACAGCAGCTCCATCAGGCACTTCCTCCTGCTGGCATTGGCAGACAGGCGGCAGCTGCAGCTCCTGCACTTCTGCCTCTTCCTGGGCATCTCCCTGGCTGCCCTCCTGGGCAACGGCCTCATCATCAGCGCCGTAGCCTGTGGCCACCACCTGCACAGCCCCATGTTCTTCTTCCTGCTCAACCTGGCCCTAACTGACCTGGGCTCCATCTGCACCACTGTCCCCAAAGCCATGCACAATTCCCTCTGGGACACCAGGAACATCTCCTACACAGGATGTGCTGCTCAGATCTTTTTCTTTCTCTTTTTCATTTCAGCAGAGTACTATCTCCTGACCGTCATGTGCTACGACCGCTACGTGTCCATCTGCAAACCCCTGCACTACGGGACCCTCCTGGGCAGCAGAGCTTGTGCCCACATGGCAGCAACTGCCTGGGCCACTGCCTTTCTCATTGCTCTCATCAACACAGCCAATATATTTTCCCTGACCTTGTGCAATGGCAATGCACTGGGCCAGTTCTTCTGTGAAATCCCACAGATCCTCAAGCTCTCCTGCTCCAATTCCTTCCTCAGGGAACTTGGGCTTCTTGCAGGTAGTGTCTGTTTAGCACTTGGTTGTTTTGTGTTCATTGTTTTCTCCTATGTGCAGATCTTCAGGGCTGTGCTGAGGATCCCCTCTGAGCACGGACGGCACAAAGCCTTTTCCACCTGCCTCCCTCACCTGGCTGTGCTCTCCCTGTTCCTCAGCACTGCAGCATTTGCCCACCTGAAGCCCCCCTCCATCTCCTCCCCATCCCTGGATCTGTCCCTGTCAGTTCTGTACTCGGTGGTGCCTCCAGCCCTGAACCCCCTCATCTACAGCCTGAGGAACCAGGAGCTCAAGGCTGCAGTGTGGAGACTCATGACTGGATTGTGTCAGGAACATTAAACTGCTGGGCAATTTCTGCAAATCGTTTGTAATAAAAGTCGTCTTTGATACTTCTTGTTGGTTTCATTTTAGAGGATTTTTTGTTTGTTATAATTATTAAATCTTGTCCACAAAAAATGTCATGGTTTTGCAATTTCTCATTTGTTTCTCTGCACCTTCCTTGTGGCTACAGACCACAATGAGGGGCTGTGCTCTTGGTGGCTTTAAAGTTACTCAAGGATCTCCCAGCCAAGTTTTCTTCAGAGATGCCCCTTTGGTTCCCTTCCCCTCAGCTGCAGCAGCAATGTCTGTGTGCATAGCTGGGGGCAGATCAGTGCTGGCACAGCAGCTGTGCCCAGCAGCAGCAGCAGCACTTGGTGCTGCCAGTGCTGCTGCCGTGGCCCTGCCCCGCTGCCCTCCTGGCCCTGCTGTTGCTGTAGGGCCTGAGTGCTCTCGGGGCCGGGCACAGGGCTGGGGGTGGCAGTGCCGGGGCTGCAGCAGGGACAGGCCATGGGCACTGCTGGCACAGCAGCAGTGCTGAGGCCTCAGCCCAGGGCCTGGGGGCTGCAGGCTCCTTGCCCAGGCTCTCTCCAGAACACATTGCCCAGGCCAATGCTGAGCAGAGAAAAGCCCCGGCAGCAGCCCCAGGCTGGCCGTGGGCAGGCTGGGGGCAAACAGCACGGCTGGGGCTCTGCAAGGGCCCTGGGCAAGCACACGGCAAGGAGCAGCAGAGCAGGGCCTGATCCATCCCCACTGTGCTGGACACCCCAGGCCAGCGGCCCACAGCCTCCTCATGCACCTGCCAACAACATCCCCCCTCTGCAGCCCTGGCCTCTCCCCCAGCTCACACAGCTGCCGCAGCCTTGCAGGCACAGCCACGGCAGCACTGCCTCATGAGCCCCTGTTTGCCCTGCCCAGAGCAGGCCTAAGCACCGGTCACAACCCACTAATGCAGGCGGGGTTGTGATGGTTCGAGTGATCTCAGAGCACAAAAGACACAGCAGGGGACAACAACAATTTGCTCTCAGCAGCAGTACACTTTACTAACTTCACAGAGCACTATATGTGACAGAGGGAAAGGGAGAGGTAATAGAGAGAGAGAGAGAGAGAGATAAAGAGAGAGAAAAGGAGCTATATGTAACAACGGAGAAATGGAGTCCTCGTGGTGCACGCTGACCTATGGACGTGTCTTCTTCCATGAGGAGATCTCGAATTTGGGTCATCTTGAGGGGTCTCTTTATAACCCTTTCCAAAGTGAGAGGCAGCTGACCAGACTGTGGGGAGACCATAATCAGGTGCATTGAGACAGGATGAATCTCTCTGACGCTTGTCCATATGTAGAGCAAATGACCACTCAGGGAACAGGTACAGGGCAAGTACAGGACAAACCAGTCCAAAACCAGTCTGCTGTGGTGTGCCCATTGTTTTCATGTGGGTTCCCATGGGGATGCCTTGGTCCAACGAGCACACCTGCAGACAGTGGTTGGCAGACAACCCACCTCAGCCAGGCCAGAATTCCTGTATTGGGGTTTTAGGTTTGTGTCCCAGTCTCTTTTGGAGTCTTCAGTCTTCATCCTTGGTGATGGACATGAGGCAGATGAGGGACTTTGGGACCGTCTCTTGCAGGTGGTCACTGGGGTGTAGTCATTGGTGTTGTGAGTGGGGTTGTTCATTGAGTTGGACAGCGTGGAGTGGTCAGTGGGGTGGTCAGTGAGGAGTCACCGTCTGTGGGTGTGCACAGTGAGTGTGGTTACTGGGTGTGGTCAGTGGGGTATGGTCAATGAGGGTAGCCAGTGGGTGGGCTCAATGTGTGTGGTCATTGGATTGTCCTTGTGGTGGGCAGTGGGTATGGTCAGTGGGTATGATCAGTGGGGTGGTCATTGTGGTATGGGCAGTGTGGTGTGGGCAGTGGCTGTTATCAGTGGGGAGTGGTCAGTGGGTGTGATCAATGGGTGCAGTCATGGTGTTGGTCAGTGGTTACGGTCAGTGGTTATGGTCAGTGGACTGTGGTCAGTGGGGTGGGTGTGGTTGCTGTGGTCACTAGGGTGTGGTCATTGGAGGGTGGTTGTGGTCATTGGGATGGGTGTGGTCACTGCAGTTTGTGTGGTCAATATGGGTGTGCGGTCACTGGGATAGGAGTGGTCAGTGTGAGGGATGCAATCAATGGAGCAGGTGTGCCCATTTTAGGGTGTGGTCAAAGGGGTGGGTGAGGCCATTTTGATGGGTCTGGTCCATTGGGTGTGGTCAGTGGGGTGGGTGTGGTCAGTGGGGGAGTGGTCAATCAGGGGGATGTGGTCACTGAGGTGGGTGTGATCAATGGTCAATGGATGGGTGTGGTCACTGCAGGGGGTGCATTCCTTCAGAATCCATTGTGACACAGTTTCCTCCCAGGTCCTGTCAGGCCGTGCTGTGCAATGATGGAGCCTTGTTTCTACAAGGCCTGGCCATGGCCCAGGGGCACCTGTGTCCCAAGAGGCCCCACTTGGTGAAAGTGGAGCCTTGCTCCCATGGGATTCCAGGGTGTTACAGTGGTGTCCTGGGTTCCATGAGGCCCCTATTTGTAACAGCTGAGGCTTGCTTCCTGATGCCTGACAAATGAACATAAAAGCAGCTCCCTTTGGACCCATGGGGATCTTTCCACACCAAACAAAACTAGAAGAGTTCTCCTAACACCTAACTCAGGTGCTAAAATAAACAAAATACCACCTTTATTCAGTTAGTCACGTGCCTCTGTGTCAGATCCAAGGATTCTTGGGCTCTTTTTCAGTGGGATTGCCTCTGTCTTTTCTGCTCCACGGTCAGGGCAAATAAAACTCAGGAGACATAGTTTTTGAAGTCTCCCTCTGAAATTTGTTATTATTATCTATTACAAACTCATGAGATGTGAGCTCTATTTAACAGGCCAAGAAAATGAGCTAAAATGGTGACTATTAAAAGCTATTTAAGTCCCAATTATCCAATAATCAGTTGACATCTATTAAGGGGGTTAATTGGGCAAATCCTTGTTTATTGCTGCTGTTTTGGTGAGCCGTCTTTTTGTGCATCTTGAATGCCTGTGCATGTGTGTGTAGCAAGCTTTGGTCTTTCTACAACAACTTTTTCCCATTATTGTGTATTTTTGAGGCAACGCTACTATCTTGTGGTAAAAGTTACAATTGCAACAGGTTTATAGCTCTCTAGTTAATTTATGATGTAACACTGCTATCTTGTGTCAAAAGTTATAATTGCAGTAAGTTGGGAACTTTTGTTTTAAAACGAGCTGTTTGTCCTTAGTGAATTGTAAAAGGTGGACAGCGAAGCTCGGTAAGCACTGTCTACGTGGTTTGGGCTTCAACTGAATGTATTTTTGAATTTAGGAGAGGATTGGGTTAATGTTGAGCGAAAGAACTGAAGGACAACGAGGGTGCTTTTAGGAAGACTGTATTCAAGTTGAATGAATACTCATTTGGCTTTTGACGGGGAAGTACACCGCAGTTGAGGATAATCTCAGAAATCCACGGCAGTGGGGACGAATAGGGGTGACCCCTTGCATTGTGTGTGGGCTGACAATTTTCCATTGGGAACCAGGATGGCATCCAGGTTGGGTCCTTCTCCGCCGGAGAGGGTGCAAAAGGAGATGGTCTTGTATATCCCACAGAAGAAGACCTAGATGCCCCAAGTGTATCCCAGAGCTCCTGAGACACTATAATTGGGAAGTAGCACATGATCAGTGTGAGATAGTGAGTCTAGTCTGTGGGAAAAAATTGGAGCCCTAGGATTTGGATATCTTTGGAAAAGACTGGGAATGGTGCCAGCTGGGTAAAAAGAATTAGAAGATTCCCCCGTGTGGTTTATTTTAGCTTTTGATATTTCAGAAGCGGCTAGTTGCTTGAGCTAGTGGGGAAGGGGAGTTTTTAAATAGCCTAGAGGAAAAGGTAGAGATAATAAGAACTGAGTGTGCCCAGTGTATTTTCATAGCCCACGATTGCTAGGTCAAGACAAAGGGCTGAGATAAAATAAAGAAGTGCCAGGGAAGAAAAAGACAATGGGTACTGGCCAAAGCAAGGACATTTCTAGAGCCAATCCTTCAGGCTGTATTTTGGCACTCTGGAGACAACTAGTGGGATACGAGGAGATTGAGAATAAATCTTGTGAAATTTTGTACACAGTGATGGCCACTTTATAAATTGGAAGAAGGCTGTTGGTGGCCACCTGCTGGCTCTTTGGATTATGATACCTTATTGCAGCTGATGTTATTTTTAAGAAGGGAGAAAAAATGGGAGGAGGTGACCTATGCTGATATGTCCTTCTCTCTCTGAAACCATCCGGAATGGCAGAGAAGTTGTGGGATTAGACCTCCCTCTGACCCCTTTGTACTAGCTTTGGAAAAAGACAACAAGGCTAACAGAGGGAAACCCAGGCAATGCTGTGATGTCTGCTCTATAAACCAGAGGTGCACACAGCCTGAAAAAGTCCATCATGCAGAAAAGCAAGAACAGGAGTTAGCAGATCTGTTCAGACCAGTTCCTGAAAGGCAGGGTAGATGAAGGGAAGAAACGGGTTTAAGAGAATTATCACACTTAACCCCCACCTCAGTTCCCCTAGGAAAGGAAAAGACTGAGCAGCCTATTCCCTCACCTGCCAAACCACCACACCCATGTAGCAGTGATAGTGATGATGAGTTGTGTTTCCCCCATAGCCCACCTCCCCAAAGTAGTCCCAGAGCAACCCGAACTAGAAGCTGAACAAAAGGGGTGATACAAGCACCCTTCCGAGAGGCAGTGGGATCAGAGGGAACGAGAATGTCAGTTAAAGTGCCCTTTTCTACAGTCCATTTAGAGGCATGGGTGTGGAGTCTCTTGTACCCCTCCCAGGTGTGGCAGGGGCTTCCCCCATGGTTCCCTGCAGACATTGTGTGGTCTTCTCCCTGGGTTTCTCAGGCCCATCACCCCCCCATGGTATCCCCTTTCCCTGTTGGCCCATTGGCTATGGGGGCCTGGTGTCCAGTTTCTGTCTTCCCTGTGGTCAGTTGCCCCCTGCCCTGCTCCCTGTGCTGCCCATGCACCTGGGACACTATATAGCTGAGAAAAACCTCATGAACCCTCTCTTTGTGCTCACCTCCTCCCCGGCCTGGGGTGCGGGAAGTAAAATGGATTCTCGAGCTTAACAAAGAGACTTGTCCCATCTGTTTCCCTGTCAGCATCTGAACCTCCCTGGACACGATGATCACTGCTGCCACACGCTGCTACAAATGGTGGAGAATTGTGAGCAACCAGTGAGGACAGCACGAGCAGCACCCCGTAAGTCACCCCCTGTGGGACCCCCATCTTAAAAAGAAAGACTCAAGAGTACCATGGCTGGAGACCAGGTTGAGAGTGACCTTAAAAACATGGGGATAAAAGGCTTACAGGGAGGGAAATACCCAGCAAGGGGACCGGCTTACTGGGACTGAGAGATGAGACTGACATCTACCATCACAAGTCTTCTCATTCTTCATGGGAGGGAGTTTTTAAGATCTACAAGCAGCTGGTCTGCCTGCAAAAAGGATCATGCTGGCACTCTCACCAACTCTCCTGACACGTTTGCTGCAGCTTAGGGACAATAAAGCCCTGGTGGCCACTTATGGACAATTATGGACAATTGCATGCAAAGTGTTGGTGCCCTAGATCAACGGTCTTCCCTCCTGTGAAACCTCACATTTTTCAGTTTCTGTGAAGCTGCCTCTTTCCTTACTCTTTGTTCCAAAGAGTGGGGCAAGGAGTGAAAACTGTCAGGACAGCAGGGAGTTGCTACCGTCTCTGCATCACCCCGTGCCCCTCTCCAGCTCGATCCCCCTTTCCCTGAAGGCAGGACAAGGTCAGAAACAGTCCAGAAGTGACACAGGTGCCCCACCATCCTCCTGCTGTCCTGTGTCCTCCTTCTCCCCCCTGTCTTTCCATATCCCCCTTTCCCTGCCCGGGAAGGCAGTGGCCGTGCCATCCTGGGCACTCCTTCTAAAAAATGGCACTGACCACGTGGGTTTGAGATTCCCTCTTTCCCACCAGTCCATCCTTTCCAGTCCCGTGCCTGCCCTTTCCCCCCACCTACCTCCCCCCTTCCTGCTGTGCCTGCAGCTGCCCCCACCCCAGGCCCACATGGCAGAGGTGGAGTGGCAGAGCTGGGCAGCCCCGAGGGAGAGCCAGGCCCTGCCCTGCCAGCTCCACCACTGCTGCTTTCACCCTTCCTTGCTTCACAGTCATCATCATCAACCCAACAGAGAACACCTGCAACACCAGCACCAGAGCTGAGACCCAACACTAAGAACTGTGCCCCTCATGAAGAGGAGATTAAGGAACTGCACCCTTTCTGCTGAGAAGATCAAAAGCCAAGGAGATTGAACTATTAGCTCATTAAGTGAAAATGTATTAAATTTAATTCAGTATCATTTCTGTTACTTTATCCTCTATAATTAAGTCTCAAATGCCTTTCTATTGCTTGTTAATTCCGCTTAAAATTGTTCATTTTAATTTTGTAAACCATTAAGTCATATTCCCGAGAATCACCTTGTTATAACCAATTTAAAAACAGAGGAGCTGTGGAGTCCCTTGTACCATTAAAGGAATTTCCAGCTACCTTGCCCTGGAAAAGCAACCCCTCCCAGATGGAACAAAGGCTTCTCTCTCCTGCTTCCCTGCAAACATCATGTAATCTCTCCGTGTTTCTCAAGCCCATCACCCCCCATGGTATCCCCTTTCCCTATTTCCCCATTGGCTCTGGGGGCCTGGTGTCCAGTTTCTGTCTTCTCCATGGTCAGATGCCCCCTGCCCTGCTCCCTGTACCACCCACGAATCTGAGACACTATATAACTGAGAAAACCACATGATCAACCCTCTTCATCCTCACCCCCTCCCCGGTTCAGTGTGGAGGGAATAAAAATGGAGTCTCGAGCTTAAGAAAGAGACTTGTCTCGTTTGCTTCCCTGCCAGCGGCTGAACCTCCCTGGACACGATGATCACTGCTGCCACACGCTGTTACACACCATGACCTTGTGTGTACAGGAACAGGAGATAGCCTGGAATTCCTTCAGGAGTGTGGGATACCCCAGAACCCACTCAGGATCAGGGTCTCACTCGGCCTCATCATCCTCAGCTTCCAGCTGACCAGACCCCATCCCACCCTCACAATCCTCACCCCACCACATCTCACTGCCCCTGGGCAGTGAAAGAAATTAGCCCCAGGCTATGCACTCCCGAGTTGTGCTGTTACACTGTTTTGCTGTGAAATTAAAGTTGCACTGTTACTTGCCTGTTTTAAACTGTTCATGTTGAATCTGTACCCTGAATTTCTGTTCGTTATGTCCAAGTTCTGTACCCTTTCTCCCTAAATCCTGAGCTTTCCCCTCCCCCGAGGAAAGCACGCCGCCGCCGCCTTGTAGCTCCCCCTGCCACTTCCTGTTGCCCCCTGCTGTTTCTTGCTGCTCCCTGCCTGCCTGCCCGTCGAGCTGTGGGCTCCGCCCAATATGGAGATCACCTCCCATGGTGCCTGGCTGCAGCCGAGAGTCCAGTTAGAGCTAAAAAAACCCCTGGGACAGCGAGCCGACACAAAAACTGGACCTAAAAAGGACAAAACTGTGCGAGGCACACGTCTAGCTACCTGCAGGCAGCAGGCATTCTTTTGTTACTTTCTCGCCATGACCTGAAAGGAACTGGAGAGAAGTGACCCCCCTGGACCACACGAGCCAACGTGATTCTATTGGAACCCCCGTGAGGAAGGAATCCCGACTCTGCAGCAGCACCAGCAGCAGCAGATTCGACTTGCACCTCCTCCTCCGTGGTGTCTTCAGGGAGCAGCGGCGGCGTGCGCAGCCCCTCGAGCCCCCTACCCAGAGCTGATTCCTAATAAAGGCTTTTTCAAAGGAGCTGGTCTCCTGGCCCATTTATAACAAATTGGGGGCTCGCCGGGACGTAACCACGCCTGAAGAGGACCGAGGACGGGACGGCCGACCGCCCTTTTGGATCCCTAGGACAGCTGGTTACACCGGACCAAGGAAGACAGCCTGGGATTGGACAGCACGGAGGAGCGCCGGTAAAGTATAGCCGGTGGTGGGAGTGGAGACGAGCGAGTGGTGTGTGAGTGAGACAAAGACCGGCAGCTCGGATCTTTGAAGCGAATGTGGGCCTCCCAGTACCGCGGTTCCAGTCTCCCGCGAGGGAACTGGCCGGAAACGGAGGGAAGCGAAAGGAGAACGGAGTGAAAGAGGCGTCTCCAGGGGCATAGGCGCCCCCCTCCGGGCGTGCGGAGGTAATTTAGAGAGTGAGTGGCACGTCACAGGGTGTGTGATTGTAGGATAGGCCCGCCTCATTCTAGAATCTACGGAGGCAGGCTGCTCAGGCTGATCCAAGCGTGCGGAAAGCCTGGAGCTGTGGGTGTAGCACGCACCACACTGGCTGAGGTTACGGCCCGGGGTGTCCACGGGTTGGGATACTGGCTGGGGTAGCTGACAGGGTGTGGGGAGTGAGAGAGGGTACTGGCCGAGTTACGGCCCGGGGTGTCCAGGCGAGGAAGGGGTGCTGGCTGGGGTAGTGACTGAATCTCTAAGGGCGGGATATCAGGCTACCGACAGGGCACTCTGAGCACTGGCAGGAGTGGTGGTCAGACCCTGAGGGCGGGTAACTGCAACCACTACTGGCTTGGGACACCGGCTGGGGTAACTGCCGGGGTACAGGAGTGGGCGCACTGGTTGGGGGTACCTAGAAGAGAGAGGTATGCGTTCCAGGTGCGGAGAGCCTACAGGGCCAGGGGTCTTTTGAGTATACCGCCTGGGTGTAGGATGAATGAAAGTTAGGGAAGTCCCAAGGTGCGAGGGATTTACCGATAGGGAGAGTGAGTGAGTTGCACACTGTATGTCCGAGTCCTGGCTGTAAGTGGTGACTGGAACTCTGGGCCCAGGTTGACCGGCTGCTTACGGAAACTCGATAGATATACAGGAGAGGAAGAGGGGTGCTGGCTGGTGTAGTGACTGAATCCCTAAGGGCGGGATATCAGGCTACCGACAGGGCACTCTGAGCACTGGCAGGAGTGGTGGCCAGACCCTGAGGGCGGGTCACTGGAGCCACTGACGGGTGTTCGTAGAGTGAGTGAAGATTACCTAGTGAGAATGGAAGCATACATGAGTAAGCAAAAACCGCCTGAGGAGGAAAAGGGGAAGTTAAAGAACATTCCCCCAGATAGTCCACTAGGACAAATGTTGGAACTATGGGATACTGATGAGGCCACTAAAAATTTGAGCAAAGTTAAAATGATTCATTATTGTATAGAGGTTTGGCCCACTTTAAATTTACCTGGAGAATGGCCGTGGTGTGGAACTAAGGACCCCTGGATGTGCTCGCAATTAAACCAGTATCTGAAATCCCGAGGGGACTCAGATACTGAGCAGATCCTTTATGCTGCCTGCTGGCAGAGACACAGAACTGAAAGTGAAACAGCTAAGATTTGTAAGCTACAAGAGGGAAAGAAGAAAGATGAAAAAGAGAAAAGGGAGGAAAGCAGTCACCATTGGGACCCTCTTGATTATTTGCCCCCTCCTCCCGTTTACCCTGGGATACCCCAAACTGTCCCTGCTAACCCTCCAGCTTTACCTGTGAACCCCTCCCCATCTCTCCAAACCATGATCCCTATTCCTTCTTCAGCTTGCTCCCCAACAGGATTACCCCCTACAGCTCCACTCTCTCTACCACCTCAGTCTAACCCGACTGTCTTGAGTACTAACCCCTTCTACTCTTCAACTCTATCCTCGACCTCTCCTAACACTGGCCTAGGCCACTCCCCCTCACCATCTACTGTCCCTGCACCCCCAAACAACTGGGAGCTGGACTTGCCAGCCAATACTACTGATTTTGTGGAAACCCCAAAAGGACCCTACTGTAGCACTAGGTCAAGAACAAAGCTCTTCCCCCCAAGGGAAGTCCTGATGGGTGGGGCAGCGGGGGGGGTAGGGTTTGTAAATGCACCTCTGACAGCTTCAGAAGTTAGGGGCTTTAAGAAAGAACTGGGGAATCTGGTTGAAGACCCTGTGGGGATTGCTAAGCAAATAGATCAGTTCCTGGGCTCAAACATTTATATGTGGAGTGAGTTAAATTCCATACTAAACATACTTTTTAATCCAGAAGAATTTTGGCTGATTAGAATGGCTGGCATACGGGTTTGGGAAAGGGAAAATCGGATGGGACTCCCAGGAGACCAGAAGTTGCCAGTGGCTGATCCCGGGTGGAACCCAAACAGGGAGGAAGGTAGACGAAATATGGAAGATTACAGAAACTTGATGATAAAAGGCATCAAGGAATCAGTCCCCCGGAGTAGTAACACAAAACTGGCCTTTGATGGAGCCCAGGAGAAAGATGAGACCCCAGCAGCCTGGTTAAACAGACTGAGAAGGAACTTCCAGCAGTATTCTAACTTAGATCCAGATAGCCCAGAGGGACAAGTGCTTTAAAAATTACAATTTGTTACCAAATCCTGGCCAGATATAAGGAGGAAACTAGAAAAAGTGGAAGACTGGCAGGAAAAGGGAATAAATGACTTGTTAAGAGAAGCTTTAAAAGTTTATCTGAGGAGAGAAGATGAGAAAGCAAAGACAAAGGCTAGGATTATGGTAGCTGTGGCCAAAGAAAGTGTAAGGGATAATAGAGACTCACAAGAGAGGGGAAATGCGAAGCCTCCATCAGGGAGAGGCAGAGGAAAACTTCTGTCGCCTTGGGGTACCCCTCCGAGGCCAGGGGAAACCCGAATATGCCACTATTGTGGTGAAGTGGGCCACATAAGGAGATATTGCAAAAAAGTATCCTTTGACAACGCTATTATGAAGGAGCAAGAGGCATTGGAGAAGTTGTTAAAGGGGGAGGGTAATGAAGATTAGGGGTGTCATGGGCTCTATATGTTAGGGGACCCAATGAAACACCAAGAAGAGCCCATGGTAAAGTTTGAAGTAGGTCCCCATCATGAGGAATTTGAGTTTCTTGTGGACACCGGTGCGGACAAATCCAGCGTTAATCAGCTTCCAATTGGGACTACAGTTGGGAAACGGACATGTGATATTTTAGGAGCAGAAGGGAAACCCTTCAAAGCTTCTGTCATAGAAAATGTAGAGATCAAAAGGAAATTCAAGAAAATGTGTCACTAATCTCATATACTTGCCTAAATTAGACAGTAATTTACTCGGAAGAGACTTACAAGTTCAGTTTGGGGTAGGGATTCTTCCTAAAGAGGGTAAAATGGTGGTCCAAATGATGAGAATGACTATTGAAGACTTGAATGCAATAAATCCAGAGGTATGGGCTGAAGAGGGGAAGTATGGATACTTAAACATCCCACCTATAAGAATAGAGATGCAGGAAGGGATACCCCTTATAAGAGTGAAACAATATCCTATTTCTGTGGAAGGTAGAAAAGAGCTGACACCAATTATAAATCATCTACTAACTGAAGGAGTATTAGAACCCTGTATGTCCCCCCATAACACCCCCATTTTGGCAGTGAAAAAGACAGAAGATAAATTTAGGCTTGTGCAAGACTTAAGAGAGGTAAATAAAAGGACAATTACAAGGTACCCAGTGGTACCAAACCCCTACACCCTTCTAAGCAGAATCCCTAGAGAACACAGCTGGTTCACTGTGGTAGACCTGAAAGATGCTTTTTGGGCCTGCCCCTTAGCTAAGGAAAGCCGAAATTGGTTTGCCTTTGAGTGGGAGTGCCCGGAAAATCAGAGAAAGCAGCAGCTAAGGTGGACCCGCCTTCCCCAAGGCTTTACTGAGAGCCCAAATCTATTTGGACAAGCTCTGGAAGAGCTGCTAAGGCAATTCATCCCTGGAGATAATGTACAAATCCTACAGTACGTAGATGACCTCCTAATATCAGGGGAGGAGCAAGATAAAGTAAGGGGAGCCAGCATTAAACTCCTGAATTTCCTAGGGGAAAAAGGCCTTAAGGTATCTAAAAACAAATTACAGTTTGTAGAATTACAGGTAACATATCTTGGACATCTCATTGGGGAAGGGTATAAGAAACTAAGCCCTGAGAGAATCTCAGGTATACTGTCCATCTCGGCTCCAACCACAAAAAGAGATGTAAGAAAGCTATTGGGACTATTTGGCTATTGTAAATTATGGATAGAAAAATACTCACAAAGTGTCAAATTTCTATATGAAAAACTGGTCCAACCTGAACCTGTAAAATGGACAGTTGAGAATGAAGAACAGTTAGAAAATTTAAAAGCCAAATTATCCTCAGCCCCAGTTCTTAGTCTCCCTGACCTTAAGAAGGGGTTTGACTTATTCATAAATGCAGAAGAGGGAATAGCCTATGGGGTGTTAACCCAAGAGTGGGGGGGACACAGAAAGCCTGTTGCATACCTTTCTAAGCTCCTGGACCCAGTCGCAAGGGGATGGCCAGCCTGTCTTCAAGCTGTGGCAGCCACAGCAGTCCTTGTAGAAGAAGCACAAAAGCTGACACTACAAGGAAAAATCATTGCACACACCCCCCATGATCTCAGAGCACTGTTGAGTCAAAAAGCCCAACAATGGTTAACAGACTCAAGGATCCTAAAATATGAAGTGATTCTGACAAATGCTGAAAATTTAGAATTAATCACATCCAAAAGCTTAAATCCTGCACAATTCCTCTCAGGGGAGCCCATACCCACTCTGGAACATAATTGCTTGGAAGTCATGGACCTGCAAACAAAAGTAAGGGAGGACCTTGAGGATATACCCCTGCCATATGGGAGGGTGTTTTTCATTGATGGATCATCTAAAATGGTGGAAGGAAAGAGAATGTCAGGCTATGCAATAGTCGAGGGTATCAACAAACAGAATTTAAAAGTTTTAGAGAAAGAAAAATTGCCCTCGAGCTGGTCCGCTCAGTGCTGTGAGGTCTATGCTCTTAAAAGGGGATTAGACCTGTTAGAACAAGATCAAGGTACAATTTACACTGACTCACGGTATGCCTTTGGAATTGTGCACACATTTGGAAAAATTTGGGAAGAAAGAGGCTACCTAAATTCCAAGGGAAAAGATTTGATACATAAAGAACTAATTAAGTTGGTATTAAAATCCCTTATGAAACCCAGGGAAATTGCAATAGTGCATGTCAAGGGACATCAAAAAGGGGATACCTTTGAAGGAAGAGTCCATCAAGCAGCTGACCAAGCTGCCAAGTTAGCAGCCCAAAACCCGGGGGAGCCAATAAAGATTTTGACTGTGACTGATTTGCCAGCTGACAAAGAAAAAGAACCAATATATGATGAACATGAGTTGAGAGAAATAAAGAGGTTAGGGCTGCACCAAGGGAAGCAAGGGGAATGGTTAACCCCAGATAGACGAAAGTTTCTAAATAAAGCCCTAGCTCGAAAAATGCTAACAGAAATACACAGTCTGACCCACTGGGGCACCCAAGGGTTATGTGATCATTTCTTAAGAGAATATTTATGTATTGGAGTATATAATCTGGCCAAAGCAGTTACTGAAGGATGCCTTATATGCCAAAAGGTGAATCAGAAAGCAATGAGGAAGAATACCTCAGGAGGAAGGCAAATAGCATTAAGACCCTTTCAAAATATACAAATAGATTTTACTGAAATGCCTTCAGTACAAGGTTACAAGTATCTACTTGTTATAGTTGATCATTTAACCCATTGGGTGGAAGCTTTTACTACAAAAAGGGAAACGGCACAAGTGGTAATAAAAATATTATTGGAGCACATCATCCCCCGGTATGGGCTAGTGAATAATATTGATTCAAACCGAGGTCCTCATTTTGTGGCCAAAATTCTACATGATGTCATTAAAGCCTTAGGAATCAGGTGGCGGTTGCATACACCCTGGCATCCCTAAAGTTCAGGGAGAGTTGAGAGGATGAATAAAACCCTCAAAAATGTATTAACTAAATTGATAACCGAAACAGGAATGAATTGGCTCAAGCGTCTGCCCCTGGCCCTTCTGCGAATCCGGGTCCGACCAAGATCTGACATAGGGGCTTCACCATATGAGATGATGTTTGGACTCCCCTTCTTACTGACCCCCTATAGCTCTGGGGATTATTTAGAAGGAGAGGCCGCTACCCAGGAATATGTAAAAACAATTGGAAAGACATTGGCAGATCTTAAAAGAAGAGGGTATCTTCCTCAAACCTCTCCCTTGGACACTGACATGCACCAAATAAAACCAGGAGACTGGGTTTTAATTAAGTCCTGGAATACCACCCCACTAACCCCTAAATTCGAAGGCCCGTTCCAAGTTCTGCTCACTACTCATACTGCAGTGTGAACCCAGGAAAAGGGCTGGACCCACATCACTAGAGTGAAAGGACCATTACCACCCCCGAGTGATCCCTCTGACCCCAACAAGGGGTCAGATCCCTCTGACCCTGAAACCCCAACAAGGGTTCCCTCTGTGTGGACTGCCACTCGAGATCCAGACACCCTCAAAGTAACTCTCAGGAAACAACCAAAAACCAGTTAAAGCCAATAAGGGATAATAACAGTTATTACAAGCTGTCGTTACCATTGTTAAAAATCCACATTGTTACAAAAGGTTAAAAAGTGTTAATATAAAAGTGTAAAATAATGGTTAAATCCGATGTTATAAATTGTTATAATGAGTCACAATGTGTTAATGTAAAAGTAATAAGTAACAGTAGTTCTTAATTTAAAAATTAAATCTCTCATAGGGCACACCCAAAGGGAGCTAACTAAAACTAAGAAAAAGGTGGAAGGTGGGAATAAACAAGGGAGAACTCCACAAATCCAGCCTAAGAACTCCCCGACCCAAGAGGCAAGACCAGGTGAGACCAAAGAGAACCCTCAGAGCGAGATGAGGGCAGGTTCATACTGGACTCTTGGAGGGACTAATAGTAGTCCTATTGATATGATGAGGAGAAAGAACCCCCTGACCCAAGAGGCAAGGCCAGGTGAGACCAAAGGATCCACAAATAGAATGGTTCATACTGGACTCTTGGAGGGACTGATAGTAGTCCTATTGATAAGCAAGTTTACAGATGGGGCTTGCTCCAAATGCTGTCATTCAGTTTGTGATAGGGAGAATCTACAATCCCTTATGAGAGTTCACACCCATGTGAATCCCACATGTTTTGACATGACCCAATTATCCACCTGTCAAAAAGAAGAAAAACAATATTGGATTGCAAAAAATGCTGCCACATTTAAGCAGTGCCTGACTGGGGAGTGCCCTATCAGAGAGTGGTTCTGTTTTAAAGAGTTAAGAAATACAGAGGGAGTAGCAGACCTGATAAAAGAAAAACCACTGGTAGTAAAAAGGAATGAAATAGATGAACCCCTTGGGAAAAGTCTATTTGTCGATCTGGTAGAGGGAATTAGCCATAAACTAAATATAACAAACTGCTGGATATGTAAAAGCACACAAATGTCTGATGTATGGCCCTGGGAAGGGACAAGCTTATCACCCCTAGACATCCTGAGATGGAAGTTAATAACGGGGAAAAAGTATAAAACCTTCCTAGGAAGAATGGCTTGTAAAAGGTACTTACTGGTCAAAGAGTTAAAACAAAAATGGATCCCCAGGGAACCTGAAAAATATTGGTCTATTGGGAAAAAAAATCAGGGTGCGTCTGTAATAAAAGTTATGGTCTACATGAGTGCACTAATAAAGGGACCAATCTTTTTTGGGGAATCAGAGAAATTTCAAACTATTGGGAACACCCCTATGACACACAAAACACATCCTGGAAAGCCCCAAAACACCTCTTTTGGATTTGTGATGACAAAACCTACACCTATCTCCCAGGAGACTGGGCGGGTAGCTGCACCATAGGAATCATCAAACCAGCCTTCTCCCTCCTCCCACGAGAATCAGGAAACCATTTAGGCATACCCTTATATGACAATTTAAAAAGAAAATACTGAAAGAGGAGGAGGGGCAGCACACAAACATGGAAAAGTAAAATACAGACACTAAAAAGAATAGTAAAAACATATAGGCCAGCAACTTGGACACAAGATAGATCATGGGGGTGCCGAACTCCAATTTACATGTTGAATAAAATTATCAGATTATCAAACAAAACAGCCCTTGCCCTTGATCATATCAGTAACCAATTGGCACAGACAAGAGCAGTAGTTTATCAAATCAAACTAGCAGTCGATTATGAAAGTAAGGTAATAAAAAATATTTCCAAAGAAATACAAAAAATCGCATATGTAAGTACCCAGGAATGGAAGCCCTTAATTAATATGGACTGGTGAGACAACTTCTGGTCCTTTGAAGGGACCTGGTGGAAAAAAGTAGTGTTCATTACAATAAGTGCCTTTGCCAATCTCCTACTTCTCCCCTGCATACTTCCCTGTCTAATTCGAACTGTAGCCACTACTGTTCCAGCTAGTCTCCAAATCCCTAAAGTAAAGATTCAGAAACCTACAAATACAATTAGAATAGAACCCCAAGAAAAAGAACTAAGCACAGCAAAAAGCATTTATAACCAATACCAAGAATTAAAACAGATTTATTCCCTTGAATCAGACATGGCCAATTGATGCAGGCAAAAGCCCGATCAAAGAAATAGAGCGGGGATTGAAAGAAATTAGCCCCAGGTTATGCACTCCCGAGTTGTGCTGTTACACTGTTTTGCTGTAAAATTAAAGTTGCACTGTTACTTGCCTGTTTTAAACTGTTCATGTTGAATCTGTACCCTGAATTTCTGCTCGTTATCTCCAAGTTCTGTACCCTTTCTCCCTAAATTCTGGGGTTTCCCCTCTCCACCGGGTAAAAGCCCGCCGCCGCCGCCTTGTCGTCCCCCCTGCCACTTCCTGCTACCCCCCCTGCTGCCCCCTGCTGCTCCCTGCTGCTCCCTGCCGCCTGCCGTCGAGCTGTGGACACCGCCCAGTATGGAGATGAGGGAACTCCCATGGTGCCTGGCTGCGGCCGGGGGTCCAGTTGGAGCTAGAAAAGCCCCTGGGACAGCGAGCCGACACAGAAACTGGACCTAAGAAGGACAAAACTGTGCAAGGCACACGTCTAGCTACCTGCAGGTAGCAGGTATTTTTTTGTTACTTTCTCACCATGACCTGAAAGGAACTGGAGAGAAGTGACCCCCCCTGGACCACACGAGCCAAAGCGATTCTATTGGAACCCCCGTGAGGAAGGAATCCCGACTCTGCAGCAGCAGCAGCAGCAGCAGCAGATTCGACTGCACCTCCTCCTCCGTGGTGTCTACTGGGAGCAGCGGCGGCGTGCACAGCCCCTCGAGCCCCCTACCCAGAGCTGATTTCTAATAAAGGCTTTTTCAAAGGAGCTGGTCTCCTGGCCCATTTATAACAGTTCCTAAGAGTGGGGCAAGGCGTGAAAACTGCCAGGATGGCACTCCAGGATGGTCTCTCCATCACCCCGTGCCCCTCTCCACCCCTATCCCCCTTTCCCTGAAGCCAGGACAAGGTCGGAAACAGTCCAGAAGTGACACGGGTGCCTTACCGTCCTCCCACTGTCCTGTGTCCTCCTTCTCCCCCTGTCTTTCCATATCCCCCATTCCCTTCCCCGGGAAGGCAGTGGCCACGCCATCCAGGGTGCTGCTTCTAAAAAATGGCATGGACAACGTGGTTTTGAGATCTCCTCTTTCCCACCAGTCTGTCTTTTCCAGTTCTGTTCCTGCCCTTTCCCACCACCCACCTCCCCCCTTCCTGCTGTGCCTGCAGCTGTCCCCACCCCAGGCCCACATGGCAGAGGTGGTGTGGCAGAGCTGGGCAGCCCCGAGGGAGAGCCAGGCCCTGCCCTGCCAGCTCCACCACTGCTGCTTTCACCCTTCCTTGCTTCACAGTCATCGTCATCAACCCAACAGAGAACACCTGCAACACCAGTACCAGACCTGAGACCAAACACTAAGAACTGTGCCCCTGGTGAAGAGGAGATGAAGGAACTGCACCCCTTCTGCTGAGAAGATCAAAAGCCAAGGAGATTGAACTATTAGCTCATTAAGTGAAAATATATTAAATTTAATTCAGTATCATCATTTCTGTAACTTTTTCCTCTGTAACCAAGTCTCAATTTTCTTTCTTTTGCTTGTTAATTCAGCTTAATAATGTTCATTTTAGTTTTGTAAACCATTAAGTCATATTCCTGAGAATCCCCTTGTTACAACCAATTTAAAAAGAGGAGATGTGGAGTCCCTTGTACCATTAAAGGAATTTCCAACTCCCTTGCCCTGGAAAAGCGACCCATCCCAGATGGAACAAAGGCTTCTCCTCCACAGATCCCTGCAAACATTGTGTAATCTTCTCCCTGGGTTTCTCAAGCCCATCACCCCTCCATGGTATCCCCTTTCCCTATTTCCCCATTGGCTATGGGGGCCTGGTGTCCAGTTTCTGTCTTCTCTATGGTCAGTTGCCCCCTGCCCTGTCCCCTGTACCACCCAGGAACCTGAGACACTATGTAACTGAGAAAAACCACATGATCAACCCTCTTCATCCTCACCCCCTCCCCAGTTCAGGGTGGGGGGAATAAAAATGGATTCTCAAGCTTAAGAAAGAGACTTGTCTCGTTTGCTTCCCTGCCAGCAGCTGAACCTCCCTGGACACGATGATCACTGCTGCCACACGCTGTTACACACCATGACCTTGTGTGTACAGGAACAGGAGATACCCTGGAATTCCTTCAGGAATGTGGGACACCCCAGAACCCACTTAGGATCAGGGTCTCACTATGCCTCATCATCCTCAGCTTTCAGCTGACCAGACCCCATCCCTCCCTCACAATCCTCACCCCACCACATCCCACCTCTCCTGGGCAGGAAGTGCCATCCAGCCTGGCCTTGGAAACTTCCAAGGATGGGGCAGCCATAGCTTCTCTGGGCAACCACTGCCAGGGCCTCAGCACCCTCAGAGGGAAGAATTCCTTCCCAACATCCCATCTAACCCTACCCTCAGGCAGTGGGAAGCCATTCCCCCTTGTCCTGTCCCTGCAGGCCCTTGGAAAGAGTCTCTCTTCTCCAAGAATTGCTGCTCCTCCCTGCTGTGGGGCAGAAGTTGGAAGTTGATTTTCTCCCCGTGGCCCCGGGCCAGCCCTGAGCCAGGGGCAGGACCTTTCCCTGGAGCTCTGCGGGCGCTGGCTCGGTTCGGCCGCAGCCCAGCAGACGGAGCTCAGAGCTCCCCGGGGGCTGCGGCTCCTCCCGAGGGGCAGCGCTGGGGCAGCTCCCACCTCTGCCCCGGGGCAGCAGCAGGGACAGCAGCCGAGGGAAGGGCTGGGGCTGGGCCAGGCCAGGGCTGGGCTGCACTGCAGCAAAAGCTTCTTCCCCCACAGGGGGCTCAGCCACTGCCCAGGCTCCCCAGGGAATGGGCACAGCCCCGAGGCTGCTGCAGCTCCAGGAGCCTTTGGACACCGCTCCCAGGGATGCCCAGGCTGGGATTGTTGGGCTGTCTGTGCAGGGCCGGGGCTTGGACTCCATGATCCCGGTGGGTCCCTCCCAGCTCAGCCCATTCTGCAATTCTCACCCTTTGGCTCAGCCTTTCTGTCCCCAGCAGGAGCTGGCAGAGCTGCTGGGCTGGGGCAGGAGCAGGGCAGCCCCAGCGTTCCCCTCTCTGTGACACCACAGCAGTGACAGCCCCAACATTCCATGCCTGGAGACGCTCCAAGGGAAGTGTCCAGAGCCGTGTCCAGTCAACAGAACTGCCCGGCCACTGACCCTGAGTGACCATGGCCCTGCCAGCTCGGAGGCACCGCTGGGGCAGCTGCACCTCAGCCCTGTGATAAATGAATGATTTTGTGCTAACTGAATTGTAACTGTATCAATATTTTACAAGAAGAAAAACAATATGTGACTAGTGTCGGAAAATTGATGTTTGAAGATGTTTAGGAAAATATAGGATACAGGACATAATTTGAGATAAGTAAAACCCCAAAACTGAAAAGGTCTTGGGATAATTGGAAGATCAGCCTTGAGATGGACAATTGGGATGGTTCCAGGTACAGAATTTTAGTTGTGTTTTTATTTAAGGCTCATTTTTTGATTATGATGTCGGCTAACATAACACAAGGCTTGGGATGCATGCACCTGTAAGGTTATCCAGAGGACAGTGAGGAAGACTTTGAGCCTTCATCCAAAAAAACACCAAAAGAAGACAGAAGACCCCCTAACAACAAGTGAAGCATGCACCATGAAGTACAGTGATGTACATTTTTAGGATGGGAAATAGCAGGAAACATTGATGAATATGTATTAGCTGATAGTATCTAAGTGTAGTCTGAATTGCTCTGTTTTGTACCTGAGGTGGGGGGAGAAGCCCTCCCTGTACTCCAGTCAGTTTTCCTTATGACTTATCAGAACATTAACCAGATTAAATTAACCATTGCAAAATTTTATATGCTCAATTTTTTTATTAAATTGCTATTAAAATAGTTGCTAAATTTAAATTTGTTTTTTATTTTATTTGTATTTATTACAGGGCAGTGCTGTCTGCAAGGAAAGCAGGTGGGGGTTGATGCCAAGGAGCTGAAAGCTGCAGGTACAGCCTGGAGTGGAGGAAGCTCAGATTTGCACAAGGCTGCTCTGAGTGCCATGGGCTGGATGAAGGAAATGGTGGGGTGGGGATAGGGACAAAGTGTGATTGATTGTCAGCCATGAAGGGTCTTGATGTTCATATCTATTCAGAGCAGCATAGGAGGTGCTGGGGATCAATATCAACTGGAGATTGCTGATATCAATCTGTAAAGAGGAAAACAGGAAAACGAAACTAAAGAGGACAAAAAAACCCAAAAAAACAAACACCCCTTCATTTTGAAAACAATATAGTGTATTCTCTTTGAATACACTTCTGCAATCTGTACAATACACCACAGAAGAATTGAAGACTTAAATTATTCCCAGAGGTTTTTCCTTTTAGACTGCTTTGGAATGTTAATGAGCCTTTGGCACTGAATTCGTGAACTGAAGAGCTGAAGACTGAACAAGCCTCTGGAGAGCTGAAATTCATCAGGGAACCTCCAAGTTGCTGAGGATCCATCCTCAGCAGAGCAGATTGAAGAGATTCCAGGGGTTTCCAGCTGCTCAAGAGCTGTGAGCTCACGTGCAGGCACAGGGGCTCCATGGTGACATCCCAGGGCTCCTTAATCTTCCTAAGGGTCATGAGGTGACAGTCCCAGGGCTGCAGAGTGACAGCAGAGGTGTCTGTGCCCTGCCAAGGAGCCAATTTTTCCAAGGCAGGGGCAGGAGTCCAGTGGTGACATCCCTGTGCTCCTAAAGAACAGCGAGGTCACCGACACTCCCAGGGGCTCCATGGGGACATCCCAGGAGTGTCCAGGCTGCCAAAGAGATGGGATGTCACACACACTCACAGGGGTTCCTGTCATGGGCACAGTGGCAGCTTCAGGCAAAGTTTATTAGAGAAGCTCCTGTTGGGTCATGAGGTTCACAAAGGACCCAAACCAGAACCCCCAGGCTTTCTAAACTCCTTCTGGGAGAGGATCCTGGCAGTGCCTGGATCCAATCCCAGCCCCAGACTTTCTCAAGGATTTATGCCTAAAGAATTATACAGGTGGAATTGAACCTTTGTGCAACTTTGTCCTTCAACATTAAGGATGGCAAACCAGAAGTATTTATGTACATAGAGATATGACTGATTATAATCATGATTAGACAAAAAGGTCTTAATCAGAATGATTTACTCCACAGTATAGCAGCTGTAACATCCATTTTAAGATAGTGCTGTAGGAAGCAATTTTGAATCAATTGTATTAAAGCAAAACCAGTTATTAACCAGAGATGGGTGTCACCCCCCCAGACCAACGACCCTGGGCAAATCTCTTTAGCTCAGCCTCAGGCAGTGACCTTGAGGGGTGTCCCCACTCCAGGGAGGAATCTCCACACCCCCCCAAGAAGGGAAATGTCAGGAGATGCTGCAGTTAAAATTTGGGATGGGGCTTTTCTAGTCTGAAGTGCTGCTCTGTCAGTCAGATGTGCCCAGGCTGGGCCAGCTCAGCAGCTCTGCAGAAGCTCTCAGTGGTGTCACTGGGTTGTTGCTTTCTCTGGGGATTTTGGCAGCTCTGCCACAGCTTCAGCTCCCTCTCAGCATGTGGAACTTTGGGATGGAGGAGTCAGGCTGCTTTCAGCATTCTTCCCCCCCAAAGCAGCATGATCCCCTTCTTCATTTCCCACTGGGGGCTTTGCAAACAGGGCCTTGATGGAGTTGTTTGAGCCCATTGCAGGCAGAGCCTCCTGCTCCAGCAGGAACTGCCTTTCCTGTGCCAGGACCAGGGCAGATCCTGCTGCAGGAAAAGCCCCAGGCCAGCCCCAGCAGAGGGAAGGGCTCGGGCACAAGTGCAGAGTGCCGTGCTGGGAGCTGTGCCAGGGAGAGCCTGAGGCACCAAAGGCCCCTGGGCAGCAGCAGCTGCTTCCAGGCCATGGCCAGAAGCCTCCCTTGGCCACCGGCCTGGTGGCCACCACTGCAGAGCTGCTGGCTCAGGGCTGATTTCTGCCTGGGCTCTGCCCCAGCCCACAGAGTGTCAGCTCAGCCCTGACTCTGGCACAGCCCCTGGGCCTGAGCCCTGCAGAGCCTCCAGGTCACCTGTGCCAGCCTGGTGCCCATCCCTGGCTCTGGCACTGTCACTTCTGGGCTGGCTGCTGCCTCCAACACTGAACCCCCTCATCCACAGCCTGAGGAACCAGGAGCTGGAGGATGCCCTGAGGAATATGACCACTCTGTGCTTTTCAGAAACAATCAGGTGCCTCTTTGTTTGTGCACAGCATTCAGAATGGAACTCATTTCAGGCCCAGACATCTTTGTGCCATGTGTGTTGTTTCTTTTTCTGTTTGGTGAGTACTATTTTTCCCTTTTTTTCCTTTTTTTTTTTCTATTTTCTACAAAGCGATACCATTAGTCACAGTATTCCTACATCAGTATCTACCACGCCTGTGTTATGCACAGACAGTAAGGAGCCCTGATCACTGTGCATTTCTGTCAAATAAAGTGTCCTGCTCTGCCCTGTGTGCCCAAGATATTCCCTCAGCCCCTCTCTGTCTCTGCAGGGGCAGTGCCTGTGAGCAGAGGTGGAGGGCAGAGACTCCCAGCACAGCAGCACAGCCAGGGACAATGGCCCTGGCTCTTCCCACAGCTGCTCTTCCCAACTGCAGCCTCTCCTTCCCAGCCCTTCTGTGGCTGGAAGGCCGCAGGGCTGTGGCAGCTTGGTCACTGTCCTGCTGCGTGTGCGTGCTGTGAGCACAGGCAGGGCCAGGCCATGGGCACTGCTGGGACACAGCTGGGCTCCAGCACAGCAGCTCCAGCAGCAAAGGGCATCATCTCCTGAGGGCAGCCCAGGAAGGCTTTGCTCTGCCTGCACAGCTGCTCTCAGCAAGGTGCTCCAGGAATGCTCTGGCAAAGCAAAGCCCAGTGCCCAGGGGCAGAGGGGGAGTGTGCAGGGGGGCACCCAGCAGTGTCCTGGCACAGCCAGAGCTCCTGGCATGGACCTGAGGGAGCAGCAGAGCAGGGCTTGAGCTGTGTCTCTCTTCTGGGGACAGCCTGGCAAGGTGCCCCAGGGCAATTGTCCCACACCTGCCCCTGCAACCACCATGGCCAGCACAGACCTCTCTCCACACCTGCAGGAGGTTGTTTGTCCCTGCATGGAGGGACACCAAGGGACCAGGCCAGCAGTGCCTCTTTGCTCTGTCCTGAGGAGATTTCAGCAGTGCATCCTGTGTGTGTGTGTGGGGGGAGATGAAGCAGAGTGAGCAGAAACACCATCAGCAGCACTCGGGGCTGGCACAATTCCAGAGGCACAAACAGGGCCTTGAGGCCACTTCACTCTGAGAGTGAAATCCTCTGGGAAAACCACCTGAATTCTTTACTGGGCTGTGCTTAGGGCTGCAGAGAGAAACATCCAGGGCAGGGAGGCTCCAGGGAAACTGCTCAGCACAGCCAAGGACTGCACAGAGAGACCATTGGGGTGCTGGTGTGTGGGGAGAAATCACAGCTGCTTCCCTTCTGAACCACCTCAACAACCTGGACAGGACTGTGCTGTGTTCTGGGCACTGACCTGGAACTGAGGGATGTGGAAAAGGCCTTTGGTGTCAGGGATGTTGAGAAGGCTGGGCAGTGTCACTGGGAGAGCTCTCTCAAACCCTTGGAAAGGGCAGAGCCATGCCAGAGGGTCCTGGGAACCTGGGAAAAGCAGACATGGAGCCAGACTGTAAACAGGGCAGGGAGGGGATCTGGGAGAGTCCCAGCCTGGTCAGGCTCAGCAGGGAAAGGGGATGTGGCCAATCCTCCTGCAGCCATTCCAGGCACTGGCAGGACAAGGCAGGGATTGCAGAAGCCACGTGGGAGGGAAAAGAAGGGGATGTTGTGTGCCCAGACTTTAGCCAGGCCTGTGACACGGTCTGCTGTGGTCTCCTGAGAGCCAGACTGGAGAGAGCTGGGCTGAAGACATGGAACATGGGCTGGGTGGGAATTTGGCTGAACAATGAGGGTCAGATGTCATCCATGGTACAGAGTCCTCTTGGCAGCCACTGCCTGGTGACATCCCTCAGTGACCAGCCCTTGACCACCACTGGGGAACACTTCTATTATCTCTACAATGGCATGGAATTCACTTTCAGTTCATTTGTGGCTACTGCCAAATTGTAGGGAGTCTGTGACCAAACTCCTCCAGTTGATGGTGACTGCAAACCTAATTGGGCATCACTGTGCTTTTCTTTCCTGTGGGCAAGATGACTGAGTTGAGTCAATTTGTCTTGCCATCAGGTGCCAACCAAGCCACAAGAAAAGGCAGAAAACCTTATGCATCAGAAAAAAGGCAATTCAAAAGAGAATAACCATACCCAACAATAAAACCCCAAAGCAAGACCCACCCACAACAACACAAAAACCCCACAAACAAACCAGCAACAAAAAAGGAAAGGCCACAAACAGAAGAAAAGCAAATCCACAGGAAATCTGCTATCAGCAGCAAATGTTTAACCACCTTGTGGCAGGAGAGGATTCTTTATGTGCCAATGATGTTTTGAAAGAAAAATGTTTCTAAAAAAAATTAATCCCCTATCCCCCTTGCCCCCCCCCCCGCTTCCTGCAGTTCATTGCTGATCATGGTGTGAAATGCAATGGAATATCTCTTGGGTCAGTGCAGCCCAGCTGTCCCATCCCTGTTCCCTCAAACAGAAAACAGCAGTTATTCAAAATGCAAGAAAAATGTCAGCTCAGCTCTACAAGGCTGACAAAACAGAAGGTTTGCAAAACAATAATGTTGCCCATACTCAAAAGTGGGGTCGAGTAACAGCCACCTAAAAAGGACACTGGATGTTGAAGACAAACCCAAAGAACCAGATAAGAACTTGTGAGAAGGGGTGCAACCATGTCAAGTAAATTCAAAGGTTGTGGGGATAACTACTGAATGCATAATCAGTGTGTGTGATCAAAACTCTGTTCATTTGATGCTCAGTGCACTCAAATGCAGGAAGGATCTCCCAAGAAAGCAGTACGCTGTAATAAAGAATATCTGCTCTCAAATACTCCAAGTTGTGTTCAGAAGTTTCTATCCAGTGGCTTTCAGTATCATCAATGTCCTTGACTCCATTATGCCCCACAGTGTCACAATGGGCCCTTGGTTCCATGAGGCCCTGCTGCATAACAATGGACCATTGTTTCCATTAATGAGTAAATAAAGCATGGACAAAGACTCTCCAACTAATTAAAGTTTAGAAAGTGTTATGTTTAATTCAGTGCCAGGCAACACGGGGAGTAACCTCCCAAAGACGTGTGCAAAAATCACAGAGCTCTGGCTTTCTATTTATCTACAAAACCTTACATATTCATGTAATCATTCAATACCTTTATACATCTTTATTACTTAACCCTGCATTCTCTCCTCTTCATCATAAAATGAGCTCAAAGTCCTTTCGTGCTTGCACAGTCTTTCACTGAAATTGGGTCAGTGGGTTTTGAAATGGGTCAGTGGTGCCTTACGATGAACTCAGGAACATCATCCTCAAGGTAAACTTTTCACCTTGGTCTTGTTGGCAGGCTCTCTGACCCCTTGGGCATAGTTCAAGTTCTCCTGCCTGGTTCTAACAGGTTTTGGGTCCCAGGTGCAGCTACAGTTTCTTCATTTTCAAAATAATCCATCTTCCCCTCATAACTTCTACAAACGCAGCAAAGTCAGGAAAATGATATATTTACTGTCTTCTCAAACTAGCTTCATCTGGCTATGATAAACTATCCTACATTGCTTCTACTCTAAACTCTTCATTAATATCCATTGCTTCTTGCTCCTACCCTTTTAGCTAAACTCCTAACCCTTTGGATTTTTCTAAACCCTTGATTCAATTAGGATCTGTCCTGTCAAAATGGCCTCCTTGGTTCAGCACTGCCACAATGCTCTCCGTGGTTCCACAAGGCCTTGGTCTGTCACACCAGCCCCTTGGTTCCATGAACTGCCATAGTGTCACCAAGGTCTGTTGCATCTGCAGTATCACAATGGACAATTGGTGACAAGCAGCCCCACAGTGTCACAAGGAATATTTGATTCCATGGGACCCCACAGTGTCACACTGGCCCCTTGGTTCCACCAGGCCTAGCTGTATAACAATGGCTTCTCAGTTCCATGAGGTTTTGTATTGCCAGCAACGGTCTCCTTGATTCTGTGGCGTGCAAATGGCTGCTTGGTTCCATAAAATTCCTCCATGTTGCTGTGGTCTCCTTTGTTCCATGAGGCTCTGCAGTGCCACAATCTCCCATAGTTTCCATGAGCATCTTTGATACGATCAACAATGCCCTTTGTTCCAAGGAGGCCCCACAGTGTCACAATGGCTCCTTGGATCCATGGGGTTCTGTAGTGTCACCATGATCTCCTTGGTTCCGCATTGCCACAATGGACAATTGGTTCCTTGGGGCCCAACTGTGTCACAATGGACCCTTCCTTCCATGAAGTTCCACAGTATCAGCATGGTCTCTTTGGATCCACAGTATCACTATGGACCATTGGTTCCATGTGGCCCTGCTGTGTCACAATGGCTTCTTGGTTCCATGAAGCCCAACTGTTTAACAACTGACCCTTGATTCCAGGAGGTTCTATACTGTCAAAATGGTGTCCTTGGTTCTGGACTGTAACAATGGACCCTTGGTTCCATGCGATTCCATAAGGTCACAATGGTCTCCTTGGTTCCACGAGGCCTTGCTGTGTCACCATGGCCGCTTGGTTCCATGAGCTTCCCTAGTGTCACCATGGTCTCCTTGGATCTTCATTGTCACATACGACAATTGGTTTCATGGAACCCTGCTGTGTCACAGTGAAGCCTTAGTGCCATGAGGTTCTGTAGCTGGACAATGGTCTCTTTGGTTCAACGATACTTTGGAGTGTAACAGTGGCCGCTCGGTTCCCTGAGCTTCCATCGTGTCAACAATGGTCTCCTTGTTTCTGCAGTGTCCTAATGAATCCTTGGTTCCATGAGGTTCCTAAATGTCACTGGTCTCCTTGGTTCCATGTGTCCCTGCTGTGTCACCACAGCCCCTTGGTTCCATGAGTTTCTGTACTGTCAACAATGGTTCCTTTGTTCCAAAGAGGTCTTGCTAATGTCCCAATGGACCCTGCGTTCCATGAAGTTCTTTGGTGTTACAATGGATCCATGGATTCTGGCTCCTTGGATCCATGAGGTTCCATAGTGACTCCACGGTCTCCTTGGATCCGCATTGTCATCATGGACAATTCCTTCCATGCAGTCCCAATGGGTCAGAATGTCCCCTTAGTTCCATGAGGTCCTGCTTTGTCACAGTGGCCCCTTGGTTCCATTGGTTTTATGCTGTACCAGTGGACTCCTTGGTTCTAGGAGTTACCCTGCTTTTAGCAGGGGTTTCTTTTGTTCCAGTAAGGCCCAGCTGTGCCTCAATGCACCCTTGGTTCCACGAGGCCCTGCTATGTCCCAATGGACCCTCTATTCCATGAGGCCCTAGAGACTCAAAATGGACCCTTGGGTCCATGAGGTTCTGTCATGTCACACTGGACTTTTCATACCATGAGTTTTCATACTGTCAACAACAATTTCCTTGGTTCTGCGGTGTCACAATGGCCCCTTGGTTCCATGAGCTTCTGTATGTAACGTGGTCGCCTTCATTCCATGAGGTTCTGCAGTTTCACAATAGAAACCCTTGTTCCATTAGGCCTCCAAGTTGCACAACGTTTGATTCCAGGAGGCACCACAATGTCACAATGGACCCTTGGTTCTGTGAGGTTCCATAGAATCCCAATGGTCACTGTGATTCCATGAGTTTCCTTAGTGTCACAATGGTCTCTATGGTTCCAGTAGGCCCTGCCTTGTCACAATGATCTCCTGGGTTCAAATGAGGCCCTGCTGTGCCACAAAGGACCCTTGATTTCATGAGGTTCTGTGGTGTCACCATGTTCTTCTTGACTCTGCAGTGTAACAATGGACCATTGGTTCCACATGGCCTGGCTGTGTCACAAATGTCTCTGTGATTCCATGACTGCCACAACAGAGACTTGTTTCTAGGAGGTTCCCTATTGTCACAATTGTCTCTTTGGTTTCATGAGCTGTGTCCCAATGGACCCTTGGTTCAACAAGGCCTTGCAGTGTCTCAAGAGGCTCCTTGGTTCCAGCAGGAACAGAAAAGCTTTGCATCAACATTGAGCAACGCTTCCTTTACACACCTGGGAACCTCTGTCTGCATTCCAAAGAAGGGTTCAAGCTGAGGATGGCACCAGCAGCTTCCATCTGCAACAGAGATCCAGGACAGGGACAGAGAATTCAGCTGAGAGAATCAGAGAATTCTGCTTCCAGAGCTCATTTCTGGTGACACTGTCCCTTGTAGAAAGGTGACATCATTCCAGGCAGGCTGTCCTGAGCATGTGGTTCCTGAGTGGGCTTTGTTGTTTAGGAAACCTGCTCAGGCTTTTCCACTCTTTCCTCACCAACAGGAAAACTTCTCCTAGGCCTGTATGCAGGAAGAGGCCTGAGGAGAGCAGGTGGGACATGGTGCAATGGGATGGGACAGGCAGCTGCAGAGCTCAGGGGACAAGGTTCTGATGCAGGGCACAGGGATGTCAGTGCCAGGTGGGCAATGTCATTCATGGTGAGGTTGGGGTGAGGAGCAGGTTGTCCAAACAGGGTCAGCCTGCAAGGGGCTCATTCTTCTCGGTGCCCAGACCTTCTAAAGAAACAGTCAGCATCAAGATCACTTGGTGAATCCTTCAGTCACCTCTTCAATGAACTGAACATTTTAAAAATGCTCATGTGTTTAAAAAAACAAAAATCATGAGATGCACTTTCAAATCTTCCTCCTTAACACAACACCAAACTGACTTCAATCAGCTGCACAAGCATCGGAGACTCAGAAAAAATTCAAGGAAGACAAAGAGCTCCTTAGGACTTGCTGTGATTTCATCAGCCCCACGCTGGATTTTGGGCTGAATCCAGGACCCCCAGGCACTGACAGAAGGTTGAAGAAGCAGCTGAAGGAGTCAGAAGAAAAACTCCAAGTCCCTTGGCAAATCCCTGGTCCCCTCTGAAGGTAGGGAGTGCCAAAGGCTGCCCAGGCACTGGTGAGAGCAGCTCCTTGAGGCCAGGATTGCAGGGAGCCCAAGGCTGTGAGCAGGGACTGCAATGCTGAGCAAGGCCTGGGCTGGCTGGAGGGAGCAGAAAGGCCAAGGCCTGAGTCCAGGCCTGGCACAGCAGGGCCTGTCCCTCGTGGCTGTCTGGGGGCTGTTGATGGGGCAGGGGGATGGCAGGGGCAGCAAGGACAAATGTCCTAAAGCTGCAAGGCCTGCCAGCCTGCTCAGGGAGGGGGCCAGGCAGAAGCCAAGTGCAGGCCCTGCAAGGAAAGTTCCTTCTGTGGGGCCTGCAGAGGCACTGGCAGAGCCCAGGGGACAAAGGCCTGGGTGCCTGTGGCCCTGCCAGCCCTGCCCAGCCCTTGGCCATCTCTCCTGCAGCCTGTGCCCCCTGTGCCTGCTGCTGCTGCTGTGCCCTGGCCGGCTGCACACGCCCATCTCGCTGTCCCCCCAGCATTTCTCAGCCCAGCATTTCTCTGCCCTCCCTGGGCTCCCTGCACCCAGCGCTGCCGGCTCCTGGCACACAGAGCCAGGGCAGGGCCCAGGCTCACGTTGGGACACCTCCTGCACCAAAATTCTACCCTGGCAGGGACTTTTCTTCTTCCTCAACTCCAGACTGAACCTTCCAAGCTACTCTTTGATGAGGTTTCCTTCTCTTTTCCCAGTGGCAAGGAAAGCTCTGTTTCCTGCTGTTCACAAACACAGAAGGGCTGGTGGGAGATCAGTGGTGGTCAGAGGCTGTTTGGGGTACAGTGACCATGAAATGATTGAGTTTTCAAATATTCTGTGGAAGAAGGAGAGGCATCAACAAAACTTCTACACTGGACTTACAGAGAGCAGACTTTGGACTATTCAGGATGCAGATTTGGGGAGTATTGAAACCGGTACTGAATTTTTAAGGAAAACAGCCCTTAAAAACAAGTGTGTCCAGAAAGGATGCACACACTTTGAGAAATAAATTTTGAAGTAATTGGAACTGGTTGCGTGTCCAAAGACTAGCCAGCCAGATAAATGACTGGCCTTGCTATCCATGGACCTTTTTCAGGAACTCAGGGGAAAAAAAGAGGGTGCATCCCTTTGGACAGATGGACAGGCAACTCAGGAATCATTTAGCGATCTAGATAGATCATGCAAAAAGAAAATTAGACAGATGAAAGCTCAATTAGGACTTAACCTGGCTGCTTCTATGAAGAATAATAAGGGTCTTTGTATAAATACATTAAAGGAAAACCTCCATTCCTCTTTGGGAGGCACATGCTTACCAAAGATGAGGAAAAGGCTGAGGTACTTAACCCCTTCTTTGCCTCAGTTTTCAACAATCAGACAGGTTGTCCTCAGGACAAGTGTTCTCCTGAGCTGGTAGATGGGGTCAGGGAGCAGAAGAGCCCCCCTGTCATCCAGAAGGAAGCAGGTGCTGACCTGCTGAGCCACTCAGATGCTCACAGGTGTCTCTGGGACCTGATGGAATCCATTCTAGGGGCATGAGGGAGCTGCTGGATGTGCTCCCCAAGCTGCTCTCCATCATTTCTCCTCAGTCCTGGCTCACCAGGGAGGCCCCAGAGGACTGGAGGTGCCAATGTGAGCCCATCCCCAAGAAGGGCTGGAAGGAGGATCTGGGGAACTCCAGGCCTGTCAGCCTGACCTGGGTGCCTGGCCAGGTGATGGAACAGATCACCTTGAGTGCCATCCCAGGGCACCCACAGGATGGCTGAGGGATCAGACCCAGCCAGCGTGGATTTCAAGATCTGCATTGATGATCTGGATGAGGGGATTGAGTCCAGCATCAGCAAATTTGCAGATGACACCAAGCTTGTGTCAGTGTGTGAGTGTGGATCTGCTGGAGGGCAGGAGGGCTCTGCACAGGGCCCTGGACAGGCTGGATCCAGGGCCCAAATCCAACAATGTCAGGTTGAACAAGAACAAGGGCCAGGTCCTGCACTTTGGCCACAACAACCCCTGCAGTGCTACAGGCTGGGGACAGAGGGGCTGGACAGTGCCCAGGCAGGAAGGGACCTGCAGGGACTGATGGACAGCAGGCTGGACATGAGGCAGCAGTGTGCCCAGGGGGCCAAGAAGGCCAATGGCTCCTGGCCTGGATCAGGAATGGTGTGGCCAGCAGGAGCACAGCTGCTGTGCCACCCCTGCCCTGCCCCAAGCTCCGCACACAGACATTGCTGCTGCAGCTCCAGAGAAGGGAACAAAAAGGGAAATCTCTACTGAAAACATTTCTGGATGATCCTTTATTTCATTTTAATCCCATGAGAGCACAGCCCCTCACTGACACAGTCTGGGGCCACAGGGAGGGTAGAGAGAATCAAAATGGGAAATGACACAACCAATGGCCTTTCTTTGTGGACAATATTGAAAAACTCAAACACATCACAAAAACCCCGACAACCAAACCAACAGGAAGAATCAAGTATGGCTTTTATTACAAGTGATTTACGGAAACTGGCCGGCAGTTCAATGTCTCCGAGACTGTCCAGTGATCAGTTTCCACACTGCAGCCTTGAGCTCCTGGTTCCTCAGGCTGTAGATGAGGGGGTTCAGGGCTGGAGGTACCACCGAGTACAGAACTGACAGGGCCAGATCCAGGGATGGGGAGGAGATGGAGGGGGGCTTCAGGTAGGCACATGTTCCAGTGCTGACAAAAAGGGACACCACAGCCAGGTGAGGGAGGCAGGTGGAAAAGGCTTTGTGCCTTCCCTGCTCAGAGGGAATCCTCAGCACAACCCTGAAGATCTGTACATAGGAGAAAACAATGAACACAAAACAGCCAAATACCAAACAGACACCAAACACAATAATTCCAAGTTCCCTGAGTTTGGAGTGAGAGCAGGACAGCTTGAGGATGTGTGGGATTTCACAGAAGAACTGGCCCAGGGCATTGCCATGGCACAGGGGCAGGGAAAATGTATTGGCCGTGTTCATGAGAGCATTGAGAAAGGCACTGGCCCAGACAGCTGCTGCCATGTGGGCACAAGCTCTGCTGCCCAGGAGGGTCCCGTAGTGCAGGGGTTTGCAGATGGACACGTAGCGGTCGTAGCACATGATGGTCAGCAAGGGAAATTCTGCTGAGATGAAGAAGAGAAAGAAGAAGAGCTGTGCAGCACATCCTGTGTAGGAGATGTTCCTGGTGTCCCAGAGGGAATTGTGCATGGCTTTGGGGACAGTGGTGCAGATGCAGCCCAGGTCGGTGAGGGCCAGGTTGAGCAGGAAGAAGAACATGGGGCTGTGCAGGTGGTGGCCGCAGGCTACGGCGCTGATGATGAGGCCGTTGCCCAGGAGGGCAGCCAGGGAGATGCCCAGGAAGAGGAAGAAGTGCAGGAGCTACAGCTGCCGCCTGTCTGCCAATGCCAGCAGGAGGAAGTGCCTGATGGAGCTGCTGTTGGACATTTCCTCACTCTGCCCATGCAGTCCTGCTGAAGGAGGACACAGTGACAAGTCAGGGGAGACTTTGCTGAGCAATTTCCAAGCCCTTTCTCCCAGGCCTGCCCCTCCTGCTCTGTGCCACCCAATTCTCCTTTTCTCAGAGCCCTTCCTTCAGCCCCGTGCCTGGAGCTCTGCTGGGATCTGGCCCCGTTGCTGTGACCAGCAGGGGCTCTGCCCATGGACACTGATGGGTCAGCTCTGCTCTGCAGCAGTGGGGCCATGGGAACGGGGACAGGGGCCAGTCCTGGGGTTGGACTTCATCAGCCCAAAGTGCTGCTGAGGCAGAGGAGCTTGGAAGCATCTCCTGTGCCAGGGCTAAGGAATGGTGATGGCCAAAGGCAGTTGGAGAGGGTTTCCTGCTGTTCTCAGGAAGATCAGAGAGAAGAGTACAATGCAAAAGCATTGGCTGTAACACAGTGAAGGTGCTCTGTTACTCCATCTGTCCCCAGCTGCCCTTTCTGAGATCCAGGGCAGTCACTGTGCTCCCCTGGAAATCAGCCTGACACAGCTGAGAGCAGAGGGAGCCACAGCAGAGCAAAGTGGCTCAGCCTTTCTCAGAGTCTCAGCCCCAGCCCTGGCCAAGGACACTCCTGTCCCCCAGTGTCCCCTGGAGGCAGCTGACAGCTTGGCTGGCATCCCCAGGACACACCAAGGGTCCTGTCCATGGCACTGCTGGAGGAGAGTCAGCTCATTCCCAGCCTGCCAGCCTGCCCTGCCCAGAGCTCCCCAGGCAGAGGGAGCTGGGACACCCCACTGCTGTGCTCAGCCTGAGCAGGAGGAGCCCAAGGGCTGGGCCTGAGCCTGCAGCTGGAAGTGCCATTCCCAGAGAGCCCCTCAGCAATGGCAGCAGCAGCTGGGCAAGGCAAGGAGAGAGAGAGCCGGGCCCTGAGGAAAAGCCTTTCCCTGCCCAGCCCTGCCCAGCCCCTGCATTGCAGGCAGCAGCAGTGCAGGACAGTGGCCCTCAGGCCCTGGGCAGCAGGCAATGGGCACATGGCAGCAGAGATGCCCTTCATCTCTGGAGCTGCTCTGCCGGCCCAGGAGGGGACTGAGGGCCCCCAGCCCCCGGGCTGAGGGCTGTGCTGGCTGCCAGGGGACACAGCAGCTGTGCTGCTCAGGCCAGTGTCTGCCCTGCAGGGCAGGGCTGGCAGCTGCCACATCTCCCCTGCAGCAGCAGCAGCAGCAGCAGCAGCAGCAGCAGCAGCAGCAGCAGGGCTGCCCTCAGCACTGCCTCCCTCCCTCCCTGCCCAGGGCTCTGCTGCTGCAGCTGTCCCAGCCCGAGCTGTTCCTGTGGGCCCGGGCTCCTTCCCTGCCACAGCTGCCAGAGCCCAGCCCAGCCCCTGGGCCAGCTCTGCCCTGCAGCTGCTCCCGGCTGCAGGCATTAAAGAACAGCTCCCCCAGGCCTGGGCACCATGGAAAGCTGATGCTGCATGGATCTGGAGCCTGGGGAGCTGCAGGCACTTGCTGAGGTTCCCAGGAAAACTCCAGTCAGCTGCACAAGCCCTGGAGACTCAAAGACAATTGAAGGAATACAAAGATCTCCTGAGGGCTTCCTGTATTTTCATGAGCCCTCAATGGATTTGGAGCTGAGTCCAGGACCCCCAGGCACTGAAGGAAGAATGAAGAAGCTGCTTCAGGAGTCAGAAGCAAAACTCCAAGTGCCTTGGAGCATCCCTGGGCCCCAGTGAGGGCAGGGAGTGCCAAAGGCTGCCCAGGCACTGGTGAGAGCAGCTCCTTGAGGCCAGGATTGCAGGGAGCCCAAGGCTGTGAGCAGGGACTGCAATGCTGAGCAAGGCCTGGGCTGGCTGGAGGGAGCAGAAAGGCCAAGGCCTGAGCCCAGGCCTGGCACAGCAGGGCCTGTCCCTGGCGGCTGGCTGGGGGCTGTTGGTGGGGCAGGGGGATGGCAGGGGCAGCAAGGACAAATGTCCTAAAGCTGCAAGGCCTGCCAGCCTGCTCAGGGAGGGGCCAGGCAGAAGCCAAGTGCAGGCTTTCCTGCAAGGAAAGTTCCTTCCGTGGGGCCTGCAGAGGCGCTGGCAGAGCCCAGGGGACAAAGGCCTGGGTGCCTGTGGCCCTGGCAGCCCTGCCCAGCCCTTGGCCATCTCTCCTGCAGGTGTGAGTGTGGATCTGCTGGAGGGCAGGAGGGCTCTGCACAGGGCCCTGGACCGGCTGGATCCAGGGAACAAATCCAACAATGTCAGGTGGAACAAGACCGAGGGCCGGCTCCTGCACTTTGACCACAACAACCCCTGCAGTGCTACAGGCTGGGGACAGAGTGGCTGGACAGCAGCCAGGCAGAAAGGGACCTGCAGGAACTGATGGACAGCAGGCTGGACATGAGGCAGCAGTGTGCCCAGGTGGCCAAGAATGCCAATGGCTCCTGGCCTGGATCAGGAATGGTGTGGCCAGCAGGAGCAGGGCAGGGATTCTTCCCCTGTGCTCAGCAGTGGTTGGGCAGCACCTCGAGTGCTGTGTCCAGTTCTGGGTCCCCCAATTTAGAAACTACATGGAAAGGATGGAGCGTGTCCAGAGAAGGGCAAGAAGGCTGGTGAGGGGTCTGGAGAAAAAGTCCTGTGAGGAGAGGCTGAGGGAGCTGGGATTGTTTACCCTGGAGAAGAGGAGGCTCAGGGAGACAAGGCAGTGTCAGGGCAAAGTTGGACTTAATGATGTCCAAGGTATTTTCTAAACTTGCTGATTCTGGGATTCTCTGAAACCACCCTTGCAGCACTTGCAGGATGAGCCCTGGGCCTCTTCTTCAGAAGGTCCTGAAGCCCAGGTGCCTCAACTTCTCCTCACAGCCCCAAAGCCCATCCTGTCAGTCCTGCAGAGCCTCTGCAGCTCCTCCTCATTGCCCACAACAGGGAGCCCCACAGGCAGACACAGCAGCCCAGATGTGCCCCCCTGGCCTGGGGTGCCTCTGGCAAGGGAGCAGCAGGAGGCACTGCAGGAGCCTGCAGACAATTCCTGAAGCACTTGGAGGATGATCCTGCTCCCCAAGGGATGTTCCCATGGTGCCAAGTGAGGAAACTGAAATGGGGAGTGGGGCCAGAGAGGAGAGGACAACCAGGGATGGGCTGTTTGCAGGGGAGGGAACAGGGGTGGGCAAGAGGAAGGAATTTGGAGCAGGAAGAGTAAAGAAAGCCAAGGTGAAGGAAAGAAAATGGTCAGGGCAGTTTGGGGGTGGCTGTCAGGCAGCCCTGGCTCTGAGCAACAACGTCTGCAGTGACACAGGAAACTCCCAGCTCATGGGAATAAACTTTCTGGCTGAATTCAGAGGCCACCACAAACCTGAAGGGTTTCCCTGCTGTGGCCCAGCCCTTCCTGGCCCCAGGCCCTGCTGGCATTTGTGCTCCCTCAGCTTCATCTCCCCACACCAACCCCATGGGGGTGCTCAGGCCTGCTCTGGGCAGGGCAAACAGGGGCTCCTGAGGCAGTGCTGCCGTGGCTGTGCCTGCAAGGCTGCGGCAGCTGTGTGAGCTGGGGGAGAGGCCAGGGCTGCAGAGGGGGGATGTTGTTGGCAGGTGCATGAGGAGGCTGTGGGCCGCTGGCCTGGGGTGTCCAGCGCAGTGGGGATGGATCAGGCCCTGCTCTGCTGCTCCTTGCCGTGTGCTTGCCCAGGGCCCTTGCAGAGCCCCAGCCGTGCTGTTTGCCCCCAGCCTGCCCACGGCCAGCCTGGGGCTGCTGCCGGGACTTTTCTCTGCTGAGCCTTGGCCTGGGCAATGTGTTCTGGAGAGAGCCTGGGCAAGGAGCCTGCAGCCCCCAGGCCCTGGCCTGAGGCCTCAGCACTGCTGCTGTGCCAGCAGTGCCCATGGCCTGTCCCTGCTGCAGCCCCGGCACTGCCACCCCCAGCCCTGTGCCCGGCCCCGAGAGCACTCAGGCCCTACAGCAACAGCAGGGCCAGGAGGGCAGCGGGGCAGGGCCACGGCAGCAGCACTGGCAGCACCAAGTGCTGCTGCTGCTGCTGGCCACAGCTGCTGTGCCAGCACTGATCTGCCCCCAGCTCTGCACACAGACATTGCTGCTGCAGCTGCAGAGAAGGGAACCAAAGGGGCATCTCTGCAGAAAACTTGGCTGGGACATGCTTGAGTTCCTTTAAAGCCACCAAGAGTGCAGCTCCTCATTGACACAGTCTGTGGCTACAGGGAAGGTGGAGAGAAAGAAAAGGTGAAATGGCACAAAGATTGGCTTTTCTTTTTGGACAACATTAAGAAAGAAAGGAAAAGAAAACCCACAATCAAACCGACAAGAATTATCAAAGAATACTTTTATTATAAGTGGTGTGCAGAAATTGTCCAGAAGTTTAATGTATCTGAAATTTTCCAGGTATCAGTCTCCGCACTGCAACCTTGACCTCCTGGTTCCTCAGGCTGTAGATGAGGGGGTTCAAGGCTGGAGGCACCACCGAGTACAGAACTGACAGGGAAAAATCCAGGGATGGGGAGGACATGGAGGGGGGCTTCAGGTTGGCAAATGCACCAGTGCTGAGGAACAGAGAGAGCACAGCCAGGTGAGGGAGGCAGGTGGAAAAGGCTTTGTGCCGTCCCTGCTCAGAGGGGATCCTCAGCACAGCCCTGAAGATCTGCACATAGGAGAAAACAATGAACACAAAACAGCCAAAAAATAAACAGACACTAACACCAAGAAGGCCAAGTTCCCTGAGGTAGGATTTGGAGCAGGAGAGCTTGAGGATGTGTGGGATTTCACAGAAGAACTGGCCCAGGACATTGCCATGGCACAGGGGCAGGGAAAATGTATTGGCTGTGTGCATGAGAGCATTGAGAAAGGCAGTGGCCCAGGCAGCTGCTGCCATGTGAGCACAAGCTCTGCTGCCCAGGAGGGTCCCGTAGTGCAGGGGTTTGCAGATGGACACGTAGCGGTCGTAGCACATGATGGTCAGCAGGGAAAACTCTGATGTGAGGAAGAACAGAAAGAAAAAGAGCTGTGCAGCACATCCTGTGTAGGAGATGTTCCTGGTGTCCCAGAGGGAGTTGTGCATGGCTTTGGGGACAGTGGTGCAGATGCAGCCCAGGTCAGTGAGGGCCAGGTTGAGCAGGAAGAAGAACATGGGGCTGTGCAGGTGGTGGCCGCAGGCTACGGCGCTGATGATGAGGCCGTTGCCCAGGAGGGCAGCCAGGGAGATGCCCAGGAAGAGGCAGAAGTGCAGGAGCTGCAGCTGCCGCCTGTCTGCCAATGCCAGCAGGAGGAAGAGGCTGATGGAGCTGCTGTTGGACATTTGCTGTGTCTGGACAGGGCGACCTGGTCAAGGAGGACACAGGGACAAGTAAGGGAGACATTCCTATACGATTTCCAAGCCCTTTCTCCCAGCCCTGCCCCTGCTGCTCTGTGCCACCCAATTCTCCTTTTCTCAGAGCCCTTCCTTCAGCCCTGTGCCTGGAGCTCTGCTGGGATCTGGCCCCATTGCTGTGACCAGCAGGGGCTCTGCCCATGGACACCCAGGGCTCAGCTCTGCTCTGCAGCAGTGGGGCCATGGGAATGGGGACAAGGGCCAGTCCTGGGGTTGGACTTCATCAGCCCAAAGTGCTGCTGAGGCAGAGGAGCTTGGCAGCATCTCCTGTGCCAGGGCTAAGGAACAGTGATGTCCAAAGGCAGTTTGAGAGGGTTTCCTGCTGTGCCCAGGGAGATCAGAGAAATCTGTGCAAGGCAAGAGCATTGGCTGTAACTCAGTGAAGGGTGAGGGGAGCTGCTCTGTCACTCCATCTGTCCCCAGCTGCCCTTTCTGAGATCCAGGGCAGTCACTGTGCGCCCCTGGAAATCAGCCTGACATACCTGAGAGCAGAGGGAGCCACAGCAGAGCAAACTGGCTCAGCCTTTCTCAGAGTCTCAGCCCCAGCCCTGGCCAAGGACACTCCTGGCCTCCAGTGTCCCCTGGAGGCAGCTGACAACTTGGATGGCATCCCCAGGACACACCAAGGGTCCTGTCCATGGCACTGCTGGAGGAGAGTCAGCTCATTCCCAGCCTGCCAGCCTGCCCTGCCCAGAGCTGCCCAGGCACAGGGAGGTGGCACACCCCTTTGCTGTGTCCTGGCATGGGGATCTGTAAAAAAAGTAATCCTGGAATAGTTTGGTTTGGAGAGGACTTTCAATATCCCAGCCCAGCTTGGTGGCACTTTCCCCCCACTGCCTGCCCAGGGCTCTGCTGTCTGGAGCTGCCCCTGCCTGCAGCTGCTTCCCTGTGCCCAGGGCTGGGCCCTGCCAGTGCTGCCAGAGCCCAGCCCAGCCCTGGGGGCTCAGCTCTGCCCTGCAGAGCTCTCCCAGCTCAAGCACTGCCCAGGGGCAGCTCTGCCTCTGCAGGCTCTGATGGCAACCTCAGAGCAACCCTGAGGAGGCTGGAAAAGCAACCCTGGTGCTGCCTGCAAGGGACCCTCTGCTGATTTCTGTCACTTCCTGGTTTTTTAAGATCTGAGAGAAAAGTGTTTTCTTTCTCTCAACCTGAACTGAGAGATGAATATCTATGTGCAATTTCCCATCCTGGCAGCACAGAGCAGTAGATTAAAAAGCAGGATTTTCCCTTTCATGCAGCCCCTGCCTCACTGTGCTCCCTGTATAATCTACCTGGAAATGTTCTGCAGTTCAATGTCCTGCTGGGAGCAGTCCTGAACAATGCAGCATCCTCACCACACAAAGAGAACACTTCCATGCTTTCCCAGCTGTCTGCTTTCACTCAGATCTTGTCCCCCAGTGCTGTGAGCAGCTCCCAGGGCTGGCTGAGAGCTGTCCCTGGCAGGCAGCAGAGTCCCTGGGCCAGCACAGAGCCCTGGGCTGCAGGACCCTGCTCTGCAGGACAGCCCTGGGCACCCCTGGCTGCTCTGTACAAGAAAGAATCAGAGAATGTACTCACAGAGTCTGTAGGCCTTGGGCTGTTCCAGCTTGAGGAGATCCCTGCAGGAGCTGCAGCTGCATTGTCCTGCAGCCAGAGGTTCCTGTGCTAAGGGCTGGCAGTGATTCTCCCCCAGTCCCTTCTCAGCTCCTTCCCAGCCCTGAGTGACTGAAGCTCTCTGTGCCTGTGTGCTGTGCCTGGGGTGGCTGCAGGCAGTGCCCCAGCCCTGCTGGGCTGGGAGAAGAGCTGCTCAGCAAGTGAAATGTCTTTTTGTAGCTCTTCTTGGTTGCCAAGATCATCCTCTCTTCCAGGAGTCCAGCCCAGCTCAGCAGCACAGACACGGCACAAGGACTTTAATTGGCCTCTTGGGACTTTGGTGCTGTTTACATCAGATTCAGTCCCTCAGAGTGTGCTCAAACAACTTCTCAAGAAGTCAAAGTCAGATTCAAAGTCCCAAATTTCTTGAAGTTTTAATGGGTCCTGCTGAGGGACACAACTCACATGAAAGTGTCCCCAGATTCTAGGTAGAGCAGAACACTGCAGGCAGTGAGGACAGGTGGGCACAGACAAGGCAAAGGTGTCTCTGATCCTGAGCAAACCTGGATGTGTTTCAGGAATGCAAAGGGCCAAGGCCTGAGCCCCAGCCCCTGCCAAGGCACATCCTGTCCCTCCCTCCTTGCTCAGGCCTCTTCCCAGGCCACTGGCATGTGGGGATGTGCAATGCCAAGGGCAGCACCATGGGGCAGCCCCTGCCAGGCTGCTGAGCAGGGACAAGGAGGCCATGAGGCCCTTGCAGGCCTGCAAGGGTCACTTGTCCCCTCCTGCTGGCTCAGGCCCAGGGCCAGCAGCCATGGCCCAAGTGCTGCAGGAGTTGGCTGTGTCAGGGCCTTGCAGCTGCTGCCCAGGCCTGTGCCCTGTGCAGCCCAGGCTGTCCTACGGTGTCCATGCCCTGTGCCTCTGTCCCTGCAGGCTGTCGTCACCCGCGGCTGCCCCACCTGGCTGGGCCCTTCCTTTGCTGACAGCTCTGCGTCCTGCCTGCCTCTGCCTGGGCACACCGAGCCCTGGGCTTGATACCAAAATGGTTCATTCCATTTTCACTCTGCCTGTGAACTTCTAGCACAGGAACAAGGCATGCAGGGCCTGCTTTCCCATCAAGGGCAGTTGTAAGACAAGAAGAAGATATCTGGCTCAAGGGTGCAGTGATAGAAAAAACAATGAGGGAAACTCAGAAATTAGAGTGGGTTTTATGGTTGTGGCTAAATTGTAATGCACATGGAGTGACTGTATGTAACACTCTTTAAGAATCACATGTCCATGTACGGTTACAGTTACCTCAGGTTGGATTTCAAGCCTGAATAAATGATGCCTTCTCAATTTCAAACTAGTATTAAGGAGTCTTATTTGAATATTTAGGACATTTGATGACAGCAGGGCCTCACAGAACCAAGGAGTCAACTGTGACACTTTAGAACCTCACCAAACCAAAATCCTTTGTGACACAGCAGGGCCACATGGAACCAATGGTCCATTGTGATACTGCAGAGCCAAGGAGACCATTGGGACACTCTGGAACCTCATGGAATCCAAAGTACATTGCGACAGAGAAAGGCTTCATGGATCCAAGAGTCCATGGTGACACAGCAAGGCCTTGTTTGAGCAAGGGAACCATTGCTGATAGTCCAGAAACTCATGGAACTAAGGGACCACTGTGACACACCAGGGCTGCAGGGAATGAAAGGTCCATTGTAACAATGAAGATCCAAGGAGACCATGGTGACTCTGTGGGGCCTCGTGGAACCAAAGGGGCCATTCTGACCCAGCAAGGCCTTGTAGATCCAAGGAGGCCATTGTGACACTGCTGAACCTCACAGAACCAAAGGGACCATGTTATACTGTGGGACCTCATGGAAGAAAGTGTCCATGGTGACACTGCAGAACCAAGGAGACTGTTGTTGGCAGGATGAAAGCTCCTGGAACCAGAACTCCATTGTGACACAGCAAGGTCTCATGGAACCAAGGGTCCATTGCAGCTCTGTTGGGCCTCATGGAGCCACGAGCCATTGTGACACAGCGTGGCCACATGGAGCCAAGGAGCCATTGTGACTGAGGAACCTCATGGAACCAAGAGTCCATTGTTCCACTGTGGGGCCCTGTGGAACCAAGGGGACCACAGTGACATTGCAGGGCCTCATGGAACAATGGAGACTCTTCTGACAGTTTGGGACCCACTGGAACCAAGGGCCATTAGAGCATTGCAGGGCCTCATGGAATCAAGGGGGCTGCAGTGAACACTGTGGGTCTGCATGGGATGAAGGGTCCATTCTGATACTGTGGAACCAAGGAGACCATTTTGACACTATGGGGCATCATGGAACCAAAGGTCCCTTGAGACACAGCAGGGCCTCATGAAACCCTGGAGGCCATTTGTACACCTTGAGGCCCTGGGAAACCAAAGGGCCACTGTGGCACTTGAGAGCCCTGTAGCATCACAATTTTTGAGAGCCAAGGGGTCCATAGTGACACTGTGGGGCTTAATGGAACCAAGGGACAATTGTGGCACTGTGTGGCACCATTGAACCAAAGGTCCATTGTGACACTGCAGGGCCCCATGGAACTAAGGATTCATGGAACAGCGTGAGAGCCCATGGAACCAAAGGTCCATTGTGGCATTGCAGGGCCTCGTGGAATCCTGAAGACCATGATGAAACTTTGAGGCCTTGTTGAACCAAGGGGCTCTGCAGGATCTTCTGTAGCAAAGGAGACCATTTTGACACTGCAGGGCCTAATTGAACCAAGGGTCCATTGTGACACTCTGGTACCAAAGAGACCACTGTGACACAGCAAGGGCTCATGGAAGCAATGGGGGATAATTGTGATGCTACTGGGCCCAAAAGAACCAAGGCACCACTGTGACACTGCAGGACTATCTGGAATCATGGAGACCATTGTGACACTCTGCAGCCCCATGGAATGAAGAGGGCCACTGTGTCATTGTGCAGCTCCACTGAACCCAGGAAACCATTTTGGCACTGCAAGACCTCATGGAAGCAAGGGACCATTGTGACACTCTGGGGCCCCATGGAAACAAGGGGCCAGTGTGACATAGTGTGGCCCTGTGGAACCAAGGATCCAATGTGACACCACCATTGTGACACTCTGGGGCCCTGTGGATCCAAGGGAACAGGGAACAGGTCTGGCTGGCTGGGCCTGACAGGCTCAACTGACCTTGGCATGTTTGAGGGTCTCTTCTCATGTGCCCCTGAAACCCTGGGGCTCTGGGCTTTCCTTCCTATGGAAAAGAACCATCCCTCCTGCTCAGGCATCCATGGCCAGAATTGATACTTCTCCAAAATTCACTCTATGCAAGGGTTTCTCCCAGACTAAAGCTGCCAGGACAGACAGACCTGGCTCACCTTGGCCTCTGATGATCACCTCTAATCTGCCCTGGAAATCCTGGGGCTCTGAGCTTTCATTCCTATGGGAAAGAACTGGTCTTCTCATGCAGGTGCTCATGGCTGAAATTGGGATTCTGCCCCCAAAATTCCATATATCTGAGATGCAGAATCGAAGATGTTTATTCCATTGCTCCCTGATGAAAGCAGCCAGGACAGAGAGCTCTGGCTGGCCTTGGCCTCTGGTGGATGCTATTCATCAGCCCCTGAAGCACTGGGGCTCTGGGCTTTCCTTCCTGTGGAGACCATGGTGTCACTGTGGGGCCCCATGGAACCAAGGGGCCATTGTGACACTGTGGGGTACCATGGATCCCAGGGACCATTGTGACACTGTGGGAATTCATGGAACCAAAGGGATCACTGTGACACTGTTGGGCTGCATGGTCTGAAGGGGCCAGTGTGAAGCAGCAGGGCTTTGTGGAACTAAGAGGCCATTGTTGCATTACAGGGTCTTATGGAACCACAGGGCCATTGTGATCCTGCAGGGCACTGTGGATCCATGGAGAGCACTGTGACATTGCAAGGCCCCATGGAATCATGGAGAGCAAGGTGACACTGTAGGGCCTCATGGAACCAAGGGGAGATGGAACAGATCTGGCGTGTTTGGCCTCCCAGAGGCCACCTGACGGGTCCAGCTGTCCATGGAATGCTGAGGGCTGCCTCTCATCAGCCCCTGGAGCACTGGGGCTCTGTGCTTTTCTTACTATGGAAAAGAACCATCCGTCTATCCAGGTGCCCATGGCCAAAAGTGATACTTGTCTTAAAAAAATCTGTATATTCAAGGATTCCTCTAGGCAAAAGATGCCCGGACAAAGAGCTGTGGCTGGCCTTGGCCTCTGGTGGTCACCTCTCATCTCAAGGAAGCTCTGAGGAAGGAATATAAACAGGCTTGACCACTGGAACATCAATCAGTCTCTCATCTTCTCAAAAACTCAGATGCTCTTCTGATCATATGTGTCCTTTTTTTCTCATTGTCTATTTTGCATGATATACTGTTTTAAGCTGAAAAAAATATTCTCATAACTCTACCCATGTTATCTGACACAAAACACCTCCTCTACATATGGATCCAGATAACCTGTAGAAGCAAACACAAAGATAAATGCAGCAGGAATTCTTTGTCTCTGCTCCCATCTGTCCCATCTCCTCTGGGAGATTATATTGAAATCAATGGAGTTGAAAGCCTATGGGTAAAAATCCGTAAGCAGTTGATTCTGAATCAATCAATCCTCCCAGTTGGAAGGCCAACAAGGCTGACATCCTACTGGGAGTCTGTTATCATCCACCCAGCCAAGAAGAAGAGCTGCACAGCTTATTCTATGAGCAGCTGGAGAATGTTTCAGGACCACCAGCCCTTGTTGTTGGACGTGACTTTAACCTACCAGCCATCTGCTGGGAACTGAATAAAGCAGAAAAGAGGCAGTCCAGGAAGGTTTTGGAGTGTGTGGAGGACAACTTTTTGCCGCAGCGGGTGAGTGAGTCCACTCGGGGAGGGCCTATGTTGGACCTGCAGATCCAGGGATGGGGGGGAGATGGAGGGAGGCAGATGAGAGCTGGCTCTCAGGTAGCCGAAGGAACCGAGACTGTCCTGGCAACTTTTGTCTGGCAGCTATCCTTGGATGTCTGGAATTATGGAGGCAGATTCCCAGTTGTGGCCATGGACACCTGGATGTGAAAGATGACTTCTTCCATGGGAAGAGAAGCACGGCCCCCCAGTGTTTTGAAGGCAGAGGAGAAGTGGCCCTCAAGAGGCCAAGGCCAGCCAGAGCTGTCTGTCCTGCCAGGTTTCATATGGGAAAAATCCTTGAATGTAAGCAAATTTGGAGGTAGAATCCCAATTTTGGCCATGGGCACCTGGAGGAAAAGGACAGGTTTTTTTTTCCCACAGGAGGGAAAGCACAGAACTCCAGGGTTTCACACATCAGGGACAGATCAGAAGCAGCCCTCAACATGCCAAGGTCATGCCATGCCATGGACAAGTCAAGCGGCCCCCAGAGGTAAAGCCAGCCAGACTTGTTCCATGTTCTTGGATCCTTGGAACATGCAGCATCACAATTGCCCCATGGTTCCTTGAGGCCCCATAGTATCACAACAGATCTTTGTTTCCATGAGGTCCAGCAATATCACAGTGGTCTCCTTGTCTCCACAGTGTCACAGTGGCCCCTTGCTTCCATGAGATCTGGCAGTGTCACAGTGGTGACCTTGGTTCTGTGAGGCCCTGCAGTGTCACAATGTCTCCTTGGTTCCACAAGGCCCTGAAGAGCCTGTGGATTCAACGAGGCTTCAAAGTGCCACAATGGTCTCCAAGATTCCATGAGGCCCTGAAGTGTCACAGGGGCACCTGGGTTCCATGAGGCGCTGAAGTACGGAATGGCTCCTTGATTCCATTGGACCCCTCACTGTTACATGAGTTCTTAGTTCCATGGAGTCCTGTATTGTACAATGGCTCCTCAGTTCTACAAGGTCCCAGAGTGTCACAATGGCCTCTGGCTGCTGTGAGGCCATGGGATGTCACAATGGTCTCATTGGTTCCACAAGGCCCTGCCAGTTCACAATGGCCTCCTTGGTTCCATGATGCCCCATCGTGTAACAGTGGTGCCCTTGGTTCCAGAGAGTCAGAATGGCCCCATGGTCTCACGGAGCCCCACAGTGTCACTACAATGCCCTTGATTCCATCAGGCCCTGCTGTTCTACAATGGCCCCTTGGTTCTACAAGGCCCTGCAGTGTCACAATGGCCCCTTGGTTCCAGTGGGTCCTGAGGTGTCATCATGGTCTCCATGGTTCCACAAGGCCCCACAATGTCACAATGGACTTTTGGTTCCATGAGCTTTTGTACTGCCAACAACATTCTCCCTGGTTCCTCAGTGTCACAAGGAACCCTTTGTTCCATGAGGTTCAGTGGTGTAACATGGACACCTTGATCCCAGGAGGTTCTGTAGTGTCACAATGGACTCCTTGGTTCTGCGGCCCTGCTGTGGAACAATGGACCCGTAGTTCCATGAGGTTCTGTAGTGTCACCGTGGTCTCCTTGGTTCCACAAGGCCCTGCTGTGCAACAATGGCCCCTTGGTTCCATCAGGTTCTGTACTGTACACAGATTCTCCTTGGTGTGGGAGGACAGTTTGTAAAGAGAACAGAGACAGTGCTGAAGGCAATCTTGCCCCTGATAAACTGCAGCTGTACTAATTACCAAGAGTGGGAACAGCCTTGCCCTTAATAGATCACAGCTATGTCTAAAGAGAATGAGTGTTATAAAACAGTGGGTTAGCTGGTTGAGAGTCAGTTGGAGTTTGCAGGCCATGCTGAAGAAGGGTCAGGCAGGTGTGTGAGGGACAGACAGGGTCATGCAAGGGAGACGAAAGAGTTTGCTGTCCTGCAGATTGAAGAGAGGACTCAAGGTTGTGTGGGGCTGCCTGTGGGTAGGCTACAGAGAGAAAGGTATTATAGTTTTTAGATAATAAGGGAGTGACACCTGTGTCAGTCGTGATTTCACTGTCACTTGGTGCCCCCCATGAGGACCAGGCAACAATGAATGGTGACCCTGACATGATCCTGGCAGACGACTACAGACCTAAGAGCAGTGAGATGGTGGAGCCCAGCCCAACTGAGCCAGGCAGACCAAGAGCCTGAAGAACTGAGCCAGGCGGACCTGAGAGCCTGAAAGCAATGTAGGCACACGTGAGAGCCCAAGAGTCCAGATGACTTATGAGACACCGGCCCCAAGGTACATCCGCAGGGTGCGGGATCCTGGGGCGGCACGTGCCAGTGTTCACGGCAGCACGGCGCAGCTGGAAGTGGCGGCAGAGCTCTGAGAGGAGGAGTTGGAGTTGCACAAAAGGAAGGCAAGGAAATCTTGGAGTAACCAACTAATGCAAAAGAACCCAAACCAAAACAAAACAAAAAAACAACAAACCAAAAAAACCCCACAAAAAAAGAGGTGACTGAACTTGAAGAGAAGAAATGTGTTATGAAAACGACTACAGAACTGCACAGGTGGAAGCGTTGAAAAGAACAAGACAAGAGGGAGAGTAACAGCAAGCAGAGATGTTGCTTCAGCTGACAGAAGAACTGAAATTGCAGAAGACAAAAGCCACAAAAGCTGATAAAAGGACAAAAGAATTTACTAAAGCATCAGTGGGAGCAAGAGACAAAATAGTTTTATTATTTAATTCAAATGTAGTCAGTATTTATTTGCTGGTTAGACATATGTATTGTATTCAAGACTTAAAATGCCATAGGCCTAAGGTCTATAGGCGTAGATATCAATAGGCATAAGTGCAAAAGCTAATACTCAACGTAAGAGAATGATATTCTATACCATTAAAAGCAAAGCTAAACCAAAATGAACAAAAAAGAGAGGGTTAACCACTAAAGAGAAAGAAACAGAAAAGGTTGTTATGTCATTGTAAACTTTCAGCCTGAGTCTACATCTCAAAGAACAAAGTAAGGAGGATTTCTCCTCAGGAGAAATGTGTTTATGAAACTTTTCTTGGTTTCCAGGAGCTGCCTCTGTGCCAGGAACCTGGCCAAGCTCAGCAGCACAGATACAGCACAAGGACTTTAATGACCCTCCCATGGGTTTAGTGTTGTTGACATCTGCCTGAGACCCTGAGAGTGTGTTTAAAAACTTTCTCAGAAACTCCAAGTGAGATTGAAACACTAAAATTTCTAGAAGTTTTAATGGGTCCCACTGTGGGACACGACTGGGAGAGTGTCCCCAGGTTCCAGTTAGAGCAGAACCATGCAGGCAGTGAGGACAGGTGGGGACAAACAAGGCAAAGGTGTCTCTGATGCTGAGCAAACCTGGATGTGTTTCAGGAATGCAAAGGGCCAAGGCCTGAGCCCCAGCCCCTGCCAAGGCATATCCTGTCCCTCCCTCCTTGCTCAGGCCTCTTCCCAGGCCACTGGGATGTGGGGATGTGCAATGCCAAGGGCAGCACCATGGGGCAGCCCCTGCCAGGCTGCTGAGCAGGGACAAGGAGGCCATGAGGCCCTTGCAGGCCTGCAAGGGTCACTTGTCCCCTCCTCCTGGCTCAGGCCCAGGGCCAGCAGCCATGGCCCAAGTGCTGCAGGAGTTGGCTGTGTCAGGGCCTTGCAGCTGCTGCCCATCCCTGTGCCCTGTGCAGCCCAGGCTGTCCTACGGTGTCCATGCCCTGTGCCTCTGTCCCTGCAGGCTGTCGTCACCCGCGGCTGCCCCACCTGGCTGGGCCCTTCCTTTGCTGACAGCTCTGCGTCCTGCCTGCCTCTGCCTGGGCACACACAGCCTTGGGCTGGATACCAAAATGTTCATTCCATTTTTACTGTGCCTCTGAACTTCTAGCACAGGAACAAGGCATGCAGGGCCTGCTTTTCCAGCAAGGATGGTTGGAAGAGAAGAAGACATCTGGCTTAAGAGTGCAGTGATAGAGAAAACAAGGAGTGAATCTGGGAACTTGGGGTGGGTTTTATGGAAATGGGTAAATTGTAATACACATTCAGTGACTGTACATAAGCAATACACTTGTAGAATTACGCATCCACAAAAGGTTAGGAGTTATCCCATGGTGGACCTCAGCCCTGAAAAAGTGATGCCCTCTTAAGAATGAAGGAGTGTTAAGGGGTCTTATTCTCATCTTTTGGACATTTGGTGACAGCAGAGGCTCACAGAATCAAGGCATCAGCTGTGACACCTTGGAACCTCATGGAACAAAGGGTCCATTGTGATGCAGTGGAACCCCGTGGAACCAAAGGTCCATTGTATCAGAGCAGAGCCTCATGGAACCAAGGAGACCATTGCTGGCAGTATGGAAGCTCATGGGATCATTGTGAAGGTGTGAGGCTGCATGGAACCAATGGTCCATTGTGACACTGCAGAACCTTCTGGAATCAAGGGGATCATGGTCTGCTCTGAAACCTCATGGAACAAAGGATCCATGGTGACACTGCAGAACTCAGACCATTGTTGACAGTGCAAAAGCTCATGGAGCCAGAAGTCCATCGTGACACAGCAAAGCCTCATGGAACCAAGGGTCCACTGTGGCTCTGTAGGGCTTCACAGAACCAAGGAGAGCATTTGGACACTGTGGGGCCTCATGGAACCACCTGCCACTGTGACACAGTGGGGCCACATGGAGCCAAGGGGCCACTGAGACACTGAGGAACCTCATGGAACCAAAGGTCCATTGTGACACTGTGGGGCCCTGTGGAACCAGGAGGACCACAGTGACACTGTGGTCCTCCATGGAACAAAAAGGCCACTCTGATTCTGCTTTGCCTCATGGAACCAAGGGGCCACAACCACACTGCAGGGCCTCATCAAACCAAGGCGGCCTTGTGACACTGTGGGTCCCCTTGGAACCAAGGGTCCATTGGGATATTGTGGGGCCTCATGGAACACTGGAGACCATTGTGACCCTTGAGAACCCACTGGAACCAAGGGGCCCTTGTAACACTGCAGGGCCTTGTATAACCAAGGAGCCATTGTAGCATGGCAGGGCCCGATGGAATCCAGGGGACCACAGTGACACTGTGGGGCTCCATGGGACAATAGGGCCACACTGACCACATGGAACCAAGGAGACCTTTGTGACACTACAGTTCATCATGGAACCAAGGAGGCCCTTGTGACACAGCAGGGCTTCATGGAACCATGAAGACCATTATGACACATGGGGCCTTGTGGAACCAAAGGACCATTGTGGCACTGCAGGGCCTCATGGGTCCAAGGGCACAATAGTGACACTCTGGGGCTCCAAGGGACCAAGGGGGGAATCTTATAGTGCTGAACCAAGGAGACCATTGTGGCACTATGGGGCATCATGGAACCACAAATCCATTGTGACGCAGCATGGCCACATGAAACCACAGAGGCCATTTTTACACTTGGAGGCCTCGTGAAACCAAAGGGCCATTGTGGCACTTTGCATCCCCATGGAACCAAGGAGTCCATTGAGATAGTGCAAGGCCTTATAGAATACTGGAGTCCATTGTGACATCACGAGGCTCTGTTGGAAAAAAGGACAGTTGTGGCACTCTGTGGCACCATTGAACCAAGGGGTTCATTGTGACATCTACAGGGTCCCATGGAGCTAAGGATTCATGGAACAATGTGGGACTCATGGAAGGAAAGGTCCATTGTGACATTGTGGGGCCTCATGAAATACTGGAGACCATTGTGACACCTCAAGGCTTCATTGAACCAAGGGTCAGTCGTGATACTGTGGTACAAGGAGACCCCTGTGACATGGAAAGACCTCATGGAAGCAAGGGGGGACAACAGGAATGCTTTGGGGCCCAATGGAAGCAAGGGGCCAGTGTGAAACAGCTGGGCCTTGTGGATCCAAGGGGCCACTGTGACACTCTGTGGCCTTGTGGAACCATAGGGCCATTGTGATCCTGCAGGGCACCATGGATCCATGGAGACCACTGTGACATTGCAAGGCCCCATGGAACTGTTGAGACCATGGTGACACTTTGGGGCTCCACAGAAGCCAAGGGCCACTGTGACCCTGCACGGCCTCATGGAAGCAAGGGAAGACGGAACAGGTCTGGCTGGTTTGGCTTTCCACGGGCCACCTGACAGGTCCAGATGATCTTGGAATGCTGAGGGTTGCCTCTCATCAGCCCCTGGAGAGCTGAGGGGCTCTGTGTTTTCCTTCCTATGGAAAAGAACTATTTGGTTTTTACAGTTGTCCATGGCCAAAATTGATATTCCTCCTGAAAAATTCCTTCAATGCAAGGGTTCTCCCAGACAAAAGCTGCCAGGACAGAGAGCTCTGGCTGGCCTTGGCCTCTGCTGGTCATCTCTCATTTCAAGGAAGCCCTGAGGAAAAGATTGAACAGGTTTGACTGCTAAAACATCAGTGGGTCTCTCATCCTCTGAAAAACTCAGATGCTCTTCTGATCATATGTGTCCTCTTTTTCTCATTGTGTATTATGCATGAAATACTATTTTCAGCTAAAAAAAATATTATTCATATCAGTCTTCCAGCCAGGGCTGCCAATGCCTGGACAAAGAGGCTGGCAGGGCTGACAAATGTCCTGGGCCCCCTCCCTGCTCTGTCTGTGACACGAAGGGCACAGAGCAGCCTCCTCTCTGGGCCATTTGCCTGTTTTCAATGCCTTCCACAGGCACTGGCCCTGCCCCACAAGGCCTGGGCTGAGTCCTGCCCCTTCAGGGTCACCCAGGCTGAGATCGACACTGATGGTGTCTGTGCCAGGCTCTCTCAGCCCAGCCCAGCTCCCTGCAAGCTCTGCCAGCTGCCCTGAGCTCTCTGCAGCACCAAGGGCCTCTCCCTAGCACAGCCCAGCCGCCTCTGGACCCACAGCTCTGCTCAGGCCAGGCTGCTCTGGCCAGGGGCCCCACGGCCTCAGCCCCTGGCAAGGGCACAGCAGCAGCTGCAGCTCCCACAGGGCTCAGCCCCAGCCATGGCCAAGGTGCTGGCACAAGGCAAAACCAGGCTCCCTGGGTGCCCTGCTGCCCTCTCCCTCAGCTCCTGAGAGCTCTGCAGCCCCTGCTGCCATCCCATCTGCCCAGGCCAGCACAACAGCCGCGGCCTTGGGGCCCTGCAGAGCTGCTCCTGCTGCAGGCCCAGGGCCCATCCCAAAGCTGGGGCAGCCAGAAAGCTGTGCCCATTGCTGTTCCTTGCTGCTCTGATGAGGATGGATCCTCAGCCTCTTGGAGGCTGCTGGTGAATTTTACTTTTCCAGAGGCTTCTTCTTTCTTGAGCTCTCCAGTTCAGGAATTCGGTGAGAATTGCTCACTAACATTTGTTCAAAACACCTTAACAAAAAAGCCCCTTGGGAAAAAAATTAAGTTTTCAATTCTTCTGTGGTTTATTAGAATTTAGAAGTTCAAAACACTTCTCAAGAACTCAAAGTGAGATTGAAACACTGAAGTTTCTTGAAGTTTTAATGGGTCCCACAGAGAAACACAACTTGAGAAAGTGTCCCCAAGTTCCACTTAGAGCAGGCTCCCTGGCAGGCAGTGGTGACCAGTGGAGACAAACAAGGGAAAGGTGGGGCAGCCAGAAAGCTGTGCTCATTTCTGTCCATTGCTGCTCTGATGAGGATGGATCCTTAGCCCCTTGGAGGCTGCTGGTGAATTTTACTTTTCCAGAGGCCTCTTCTTTCCTGAGCTCTTCATTTCAGGAATTCAGTGAGAAAAACTCCTAAACATTTCTTCAAAACACCCAAACAAGACAGGCCCCTGGGGAAAAAAAAAGTTCTCAATTCTTCTGTGGTCAATTAGACAGACTTCAGAAATTCAAAAAACTTCTCAAGAGCTCAAAGTGAGATTGAAATACTGAAGTTTTGTGAAGTTTTAATGGGTCCCGGTGAGGGACAGGACTGAGAAAGTGTCCCCAGGTTCCAGTGAGTGCAGAACACTGCAGGCAGTGATGAAAGGTGGGCACAAAAAAGGCAAAGGTGTCTCTGGTGCTGAGCAAACCTGGATGTGATTCAGGAATGCAAAGGGCCAAGGCCTGAGCCCCAGCCCCTGCCAAGGCACATCCTGTCCCTCCCTCCTTGCTCAGGCCTCTTCCCAGGCCACTGGGATGTGGGGATGTGCAATGCCAAGGGCAGCACCATGGGGCAGCCCCTGCCAGGCTGCTGAGCAGGGACAAGGAGGCCATGAGGCCCTTGCAGGCCTGCAAGGGTCACTTGTCCCCTCCTGCTGGCTCAGGCCCAGGGCCAGCAGCCATGGCCCAAGTGCTGCAGGAGTTGGCTGTGTCAGGGCCTTGCAGTTGCTGCCCATCCCTGTGCCCTGTGCAGCCCAGGCTGTCCTACGGTGTCCATGCCCTGTGCCTCTGTCCCTGCAGGCTGTCGTCACCCGCGGCTGCCCCACCTGGCTGGGCCCTTCCTTTGCTGACAGCTCTGCGTCCTGCCTGCCTCTGCCTGGGCACACACAGCCTTGGGCTGCTCCAGACTCCTTCTGGTGGATGTGTTGCACCAGAGCCCTGTCCTTGGAGAGAAATTCCCTTCTCCTGGTGTCCCGTCTGGGCCTTCCCAGCTGGTCTGTGTGGCATTATTTCTTTCTCAGGCAGTTTCATACAATGAAGGAAAGCTCCACCCTCTCTGAATCCACCCTTCAAGCCCTGTCAGGCTTCTCCTTTTCTCTCTTCAGTCTTCACACTAGGGCTGAGCCCAGGGCCCTCAGTCTCTATGGGTCATGTGCTTTAGGCCTCCAATCCATCTTGGGCCATTTTCAGGTCTTTTCAGATTAAAACTTTGTGGTCATATTCCAAGAAAAATAGAAATATTTTTATAGGCCTGTAGTGGCAGAGCAAGGGACATACCCTTTGAAATGGCCAAGGATAAATTCAGATTTGATCTAAGAAAGAAATATTTTATGATGAGGTTGACAAATGGAGACAGGTTTTCCATAGAAGTGAATGCCCCATCCCAAGAAATGTTCAAGGTCAGGAGCTTTGACTGATTTGTGGAAAGACTCTAAAACTCAAAGGCAAAAGGAGTTTTAAGGAAGGTATGTATTTATTCAGCAGCTGGAGGCAAGGAGGATATTTCCATCAAGGTCCTGCATGCAGACCCATTTGTTCACATTCTCTTTTATCCTCTAAGAAGTTGCATATGCATTAAGTTTCACAATGCCCCCATGCATATTCATTCCCTGGTTCCACCCCTGTCCTGCTCCATATGCTGATTATCTTATCGTCCTTTGTGCCTGTGCAGTTGTCTCTGGTGGTCGTTGTCAGTGGGATCCATGGGACACTAAGAGAGACTCCTCTCCCAAGGTGCCAAAATGGCCCTTTGGTTCTGTGGGGCCCTGCAGTGTCACCATGGTCTCCATGATTCCATGGGGCCTTGCAATGTCACAATGCTCTCCATGGATCCACGGTGCCCCACAGGATCACAATGGCCCTGTGGTTCCACAAGGCCCTGTAATGCAACAATGGCCTCTTGGTTCCACAAAGCCCTGCTGCTGTCTCACACTGGCCCCTTGGGACCATGCAGCCCAACAGAGCCACAATGATCTCCTTGATTCCATGAATTCCCACAGTGTCACAGTGGGATCTGGGATCCATGGTACCCTGCAGTGTCACAAGGGCCCCTTGGTTCCACGGGGTCCCCACAGTGTCACCATGGCCCCTTCATGTCAGAAGGCCTCAAAGGGTTCCAATGGTCTCCATGGTTCCATGGGGCCCCACTGTGTTCCAATGGTATCCACAGGAAGGAAACCACAGAGCCCCAGTGTTTCAGGGGCTGATGAACTGCAGTCACCCAAAGCCAAGGCCAGCCAGAGCTGTCTGTCCTGGCAGGTTTGTCTGGGAGAAACCCTTGCATATTGAAAATTTGGAATGCTGAATCCCAATTTCAGCCCTTTTTGCCTGGAGGAGAAGGCCAATTCTTTTCCATAGATAGGAAAGGGAGGAGCCCAGGTGTTTAGAAGCTCTCTTCCTGAGAAGAGAGCTTCCTTTAGAAGCTCTCTTCCTGAGAGCTGGTCCTCAGAAGGCCAAGGTCAGCCAGAGCTGTCTGTGCTGGCAGCTTTTGTCTGGGAGAAACCCTTGCACATAGGAACTTTGGAGGAGAAGTACCAATTTTGGGCATGGGTACCTGTCCATGGAGGACAGTTCTTTTCCATAGGAAAGAAAGCACAGAGCCTCAGTGTTTGAAGGCAGGTGAGACCCAGCTCTCAGGAAGACAAGGTCAGCCAGACTTGTTGGTAATGGCAGCTTTTATCTGGGAGCAATCCCTGGATAATGGGAAATTTGGAGAGGGAATTCCATTTTGGCCATGGATGCCTGCATGAGAAGGGCAGTTCTTTTCCATTTGAAGGAAAGTCCAGAGCCCCAGTGTTTCAGGGGTACATCAGAAGAGACCCTTGACATGACAAGTCAGCTGGATCAGTCAGGCTAAGATAACCAGACCTGTTACCTATTCCCCTGGATTCATGGGGCCCTGCAGTGTCACACTGGCCCCTTGTTTCTATGGGGGTCCACAGTGTCACCATGGTCCCTTGCTTCCATGAGGCCTTGCAGTGTCACAGGGATCTCCTTGGTACCACAGTATCACAATGGACCCTTGGTTCCATGGGGACTCCCAGTGTCAGAAGGGTCTCCTTGGTTCCTTGAGGCCCTGCAGAGCCACTTGATTCAATGAGGCCTCAAAGTGACATAATGGCCCCCCGGATTCCATGAGGCCCTGCAGTGTCACAATGGACCTTCCATGGGATCCTGCACTGTTACACGAATCCTTAGATCCAGGGGGCCCTGTGGTATCACAATGGACTGCTTGGTTCAATGGTGACACAGCGTGACAACTGCCCCTCGGCCTGCCAAGACACCAGTGTCACAATGGTTCCTAGTTTCCATGAGGCCTTGTAGTGTCACAATGGCCCCTTGGTTCGAGGAGGCCTTTAGTGTCACAATAGTCTCCATGATTCCATAAGGCCTTGTGGTGTCACAACAGACCACTGGTTCCATTCAGCCCCACAGTGTCACTATGGACCTCTTGGCTCCCCAGGGCTCTCAAGTGCCACAGTGGCCCTTTGGTTTCCCAGGGCCTCAAGGTGTACAAATGGTCCCCAGGGCTTTATGAAGCCCTGCTGTGTCTCAAGGGACCTTTGGTTCCATGATGCCCCATAGTGTCACAATGGTATCCTTGGTTCCACGGTGTCAGAATGGACCCTTGATCCCATTGAGACCCACACTGTTCACTGCAGCCCCCTTGATTCCATGAAGCCTTTCTATTCTCTAATGGCCCCTTGGTTCCAGTGGGTCCCAAAGTGTCAGAATAGTCTACATTGTTCCATGAGGCCCTGCAATGTCACTGTGGTCGCCTGGCTTCCACAGAGCTCTGCAGTATATCAATGAACTCTTGGTTCCATGAGGTTCCTCAGTCACAATGGCTCCTTGGCTCCGTGTGGCCAAGCTGTTTCATAGTGGCTCGTGGTTCCATGAGGCCCAACAGAGTTGCAATGGAGCCTTGGTTCCATGAGACCTTGCTGTGTCACAATGGAGTTCTGGTTCCATGAGCTTTCATACTGCCAACAACAGTCTCCTTGGTTCTGCAGTGTCACCATGGACCCTTGGTTCCATGAGGTCTCACATTGTCACTTCGGTTCTGTGAGGTTCAGCAGGGTCACAATGGCCTCCTTGGTTCTACAAGGCCTTGCTGGGTCAGAATGGCCCCTTTGGTTCCACGAGGCCCCACAGTGTCACCATGGTCTCCTTGGATCTGCATTGTCACGATGGACATTCCATTCCCTGCAGCTCTGGTGTGTCACAGTGGCCCCTTGGTTCCATGAGTTTCTGGACTACCAACAATGGTTCCCTTGCTCAAACAAAGCCTTGTTGAGTTGCAATGGACTGTTGGTTCCATGAAGCCTTTCTCTGTCACAATGTACATTTGATTCCATGAGGTTCCTCAGGGTCACAAAGGTGTCCTTGGATCTGCAGTATCACAATGGACCATTGGTTCCCTGTGGCCCTGCTGTGTCAAAAGGGATTTTGGTTCCAGGAGGTTCCAAGGAGTCACAGTGGTCTCCTTGGTTCTGTGAGGCCCTGCTGTCACCAAATCCTTGAAACATCAGGATAAGACTCCTTAACACTAATTTGGTGTTTAGGAAGGAATCACTTATTCAAGTTTGAGGTCCAACGTGTGGTAACTCATAACCTTACACGGACATGTGATTTTAAAAGAGTTACCCATATACAGTCACTACATGTGTATTACTATTTAGCCATCACCATAAAACCCACCCCAAGTTTCCAGATTCACTCCTCGTTTTTTTCTATCACCGCACTGTTGACCCAGTTATCTTCTTCTTCTCTTCCAACCATCCTTGCTGGGAAAGCAGGCCCTGCATGCCTTGTTGCTGTGCTAGAAGTCCACAAGCACAGTAAAAATGGAATGAACCCTTTTGGTATCCAGCCCAAGGCTGTGTGTGCCCAGGCAGAGGCAGGCAGGACGCAGAGCTGTCAGCAAAGGAAGGGCCCAGCCAGGTGGGGCAGCCACGGGTGACGACAGCCTGCAGGGACAGAGGCACAGGGCATGGACACCGTAGGACAGCCTGGGCTGCACAGGGCACAGGCATGGGCAGCAGCTGCAAGGCCCTGATACAGCCAACTCCTGCAGCACTTGGGCCATGGCTGCTGGCCCTGGGCCTGAGCCAGCAGGAGGGGACAAGTGACCCTTGCAGGCCTGCAAGGGCCTCATGGCCTCCTTGTCCCTGCTCAGCAGCCTGGCAGGGGCTGCCCCATGGTGCTGCCCTTGGCATTGCACATCCCCACATTTCAGTGGCCTGGGAAGAGGCCTGAGCAAGGAGGGAGAGACAGGATGTGCCTTGGCAGGTGCTGGGGCTCAGGCCTTGGCCCTTTGCATTCCTGAAACCCATCCAGGTTTGCTCAGCATCAGAGACACCTTTGCCTTGTTTGTCCCCACCTGTACTCACTGCCTGCAGTGTTCTGCTCTATCTGGACCTGGGGACACTTTCTCAGTCAAGTTTCTCTGTGAGACCTACTAAAACTTAAAGAAAGTTTGGAGTTTCAATCTCACTTAAAGTTCTTTAGAAGTTTTTGAACACACTCTGAGGGACTGACGGTGTTGTAAACAACACCAAATTCACAGGAGGGTCATTAAAGTCCTTGTGCTTTGTCTCTGCTGCTGAGCTGGACCAGGTTTTTGGCACAGAGGCAGCTCCTGGCAACCAAGAAGAGTTTCAAAAAGACATTTCTCCTGAGCTGAAATCCTCCTTCAGATGGGGCACCTTTGGTCTTTGAAATGTAGACTCAGAGTGAAAGTTTACAGTGGCATAACAACCTTTTCTGTACCTTTCTCATTAATTGCTAACCCCCTCTTTGTTGTTTGTTTTGGTTTAGTTTTGCTCTTAACAGTATAGAACATCATTCTCTTACATGGAATATTAGCTTTTGCACTTATGCCTATTGATATCCATGCCCATGGAACTTTTGCCTATGGAATAGTAATTGAATACAATATGTATGTTTCACCAGCAAATAAACACATTGAACTGAATAATAGAACTAATCTGTCCCAAGTTTCCACTGCTGCCTTAGTAAATTCTCTTGTTCCTTTTTCAGGTTTTTTTTTGCTTTTGTCCTCTGAAAATTCAGTTCTTTTGTCTGCTGAAGCAACATCTCTGCTTGCTTTTTCTCTCCCTCATGTCATGGTCTTTTCAACACTTCCCCTCATGCAGTTCTAAACTTGTTTTCATAATGTTTCTTCTCTTTGAGTTTGGTCACCTCCATTTTTGGGGTTTTTTTTGTTTGTTGGTTTGTTTTTTTTTTTTCTTTTGCTTTTTTTTTTTTTTTGCATTACTTGGTAACTCCAAGCTTTTCATACCGTCCTTTTTTGCAGCTCTGACTCTGCCTCTCAGAGCTCTGCCGCCACTTCCAGCTCCGCCGTGCTCCTGCCAACACTGGCACGTGCCGCCCCAGGATCCCAGAAACTGCGGCCGTACCTTGGGGTCGGTGTCTCATAAGTCATCTGGACTCTTGGGCTCTCAGGTGTGCCTACATTCCTTTTAGGCTCTCAGGTCCTCCTGCCTGCAACTCATCTGGATTTTTAGGCTCTGAGGTCAGCCTGTTTTGCTCTCAGGTCCGCTTGGCTCAGTTCTTCAGGCTCTTGGTCTGCCTGGCTCAGTTGGGCTGGGCTCCACCATCTCACTGCTCTTAGGTCTGTACTCATCTGCCAGGATCACATGGGGGTCACCATTCATTGTTGCCCGGTCCTTGTGAGGGGCACCAGTTGACAGTGGAGTCATGACTGATGCAGGCGTTAGTTCCTTATTCTCTAAAAACTCTCACACCTGTCTCTCTGTAGCCTACCCACAGGCAGCTCCACACAGCCTCCTGACTCCATCCCTCTTTCTGCAGGACCAGCGAACTCTTTCATGTCCACTGCATGACCACCTGACCCTGTCTGACCCTCACACACTTGCTTGACGCTTCTTCCCCACAGCACAGCCTGCAGACTCCAACTGACTCTCAACCAGCCAACCCACTGTTTTATAACACTCATTCTCTTTAGACATAGCTGTGATCTATTAAGGGCAAGGCTGTACCCACTCTTGGTAATTAGTACAGCTGCAGTTTATCAGGGGCAAGATTGCCTTCAGCACTGTCTCTGTTCTCTTTACAAACTGCCCTCCCACACCAAGGAGAATCTGTGTACAGTACAGAACCTCATGGAACCAAGGGGCCATTGTGGCACAGCAGGGCCTGGTGAAACCGAAGAGACCATGGTGGCACTACAGAACCTCATGGAACTACGGGTCCATTGTTCCACAGCAGGGCCACAGAACCAAGGAGTGCATTGTGACACTACAGAACCTCCTGGGATCAAGGTGTCCATGTGACACCACTGAACCTCATGGAACAAAGGGTCCCTTGTGACACTGAGGAACCAGGGAGACTGTTGTTGGCAGTATGAAAGCTCCTGGAACCAAAAGTCCATTGTGACACTGCGGGGCCTTGTGGAACCATGGAGACCATGATGACACCTCAGGACCCACTGGAACCAAGGGGCCATTGTGACACTGCAGGGCCTTGTAGAATCAAGGGGCCATTGTAGAACAGCAGGGCCTCATGGAATCAAGGGGATCATGGCGACACTGTGGGGCTCCATGGGACCATGAGGACGTTTGGATTTTGTGAAACTTAGAGTTCCACAGAGTCAGTTACACTGATATTTACACTATCGGGCATCATGGAACCAAAGAGGCCATTATGAACCGACAGGAGAACCCACTGAGACGGTTACGACACTTCAAGGCCTTGTGACACCAAAGGGCCCTTGTGGAACTGCAGGGCCTCGTGGAACCAATGAGACCATTGTGACATCCTATGGCCTCATGGGAGCAAGGGGCCATTGTGACACTCTGGGACCTTGTAGAACTGAGGGGCCATTGTACAATAGAGGACTCCATGGAACTAAGAACTCATGTAACAGTGAGGGGCCCAATGGAATCAAGGGGCCATTCCATACTTCAGGGAAACATGGAACCTAAGTGCCCCTGTGACAGTGCAGGGCCTCATGGAATCCTGGAGACCATTGTGGCACTTTGAGGCCTCGTTGAATCCACAGGCTCTTCAGGGCCTTGTGGAACCAAGGAGACACTGTGACACTGCAGGGCCTCATGGAAGCAGTGAGACCGTTCTGGCACTCTGAGTCCCCAGGCAACCAAGGGGCCACTGTGACACCACAGGGCCTCATAGAGCCAAGGCCACCATTGTGACACTGACAGGCCTCATGGAAGCAAGGGGCCATTGTGACAATGTAGAGGCAAGGAGACCACTGTGATATTGCTGGGCCTCATGGAAACAGAGATCAGTTGTGATTCTATGGGGCCTCATGGAACCAAGGGCCAATTGTGATGCTGCAGGGCACCAAGCATCCAAGAACATGGAACAGGTCTGTCTGGCTTGGCTTCTGGAGGCTATCTGACTTGTCCAGCTGACCTTGGCATGTTGAGGGCTGCTTCTCATCTGACCTTGAAACCCTGGAGTTCTGTGTTTTCCTTCTTGTGGGAAAGAACTGTCCTCCTCCAGATGCCCATGGCCAAAATTATGATTCTACCTCCAAATTTGATTCTATCCAAGGATTGTTCCCATACGAAACCTGGCAGGACAGACAGCTCTGGCTGGCCTTGGCCTCTTGTAGGCCACTTCTCATCTACCATCAAAACACTGGGGGGTCATGCTACTCATCTCATGGAAAAAATCATCTTTCACATCCAGGTGTCCATGGCCACAACTGGGAATCTGCCTCCATAATTCCAGACATCCAAGGATAGCTGCCAGACAAAAATTGCCAGGACAGTCTCGGTTCCTTTGGCTACCTGAGAGCCAGCTCTCATCTGTCTCCCTCCATCTCCTCCCCATCCCTGGATCTGCAGGTCCAACATAGGCCCTCCCTGGGTGGGCTCACTCGCCAGCTGTGACAAAAAGTTGTCCTTCATACACTCCAAAAACCTTCCTGGACTGCCTCTTTTCTGCTGAATTCAGTTCCCAGCAGATGGCTGGTAGGTTAAAGTCATCTCCAAGAACAAGGGCTGGTGGTCCTGAAACATTCTCCAGCTGCTCATAGAATAAGCTGTCCACTGGTTCTTCCCTGCTGGGTGGACGATAACAGACTCCCAGTATGATGTCAGCCTTGTTGGCCTTCCAACTGGGAGGATTGATTGATCCATAGGATCAACTACCTATGGATTCATACCCATAGGCTTTCAACTCCATGAATTTCAATATAATCTCCCAGAGGAGATGGGACAGATGGGAGCAGAGACAAAGAATTCCTGCTGGATTTTTCACTGTGTTTGCTTATCCTGGTGACCTGGATCCATATGCAGAGGAGGTGTTTTGTGTCAGATAACACTGGTAGAGTTACGAGAATTTATTTTTTAGCTTAAAACAGTATATCCTGCATAACAATGAGGAAAAAAAGACACATATGATCAGAAGAGCATCTGAGTTTTTCAGAGGATGAAAGACTCATTGAAGTTCCAGTAGTCAAACCTGTTCAAATCCTTTCCTCAGGACTTCCTTGAGATAAGAGGTGACCAGCAAAGGCCAAGGCCAGCCAGAGCTCTCTGTCCTGGCAGCCTTTCTCTGGGAGAACCCTTGCATAGGAGGAGTATCAATTTTGGCCATGGACACCTGGAAAGAAGGATGGCTGTTTTCCATAGGAAGAAAAGCACAGAGTCGCTCAGTTTTTCAGGGACCGATGAGAGGCAGCCCTCATCATTCCAAGATCAGCTGGACCTGTCAGGTGGTCCCTGGGATGCCAAACCAGCCAGATCTGTTCCATCTCCCCTTGGTTCCATGAGGCTCAGCAGGGTCACAGTGGCCCCTTGGTTCCATGGGGCCCCACAGTGTCACGCTGGTCTCCACAGGAAGGAAAGCACAGAGCCCCAGTGTTTCAGGGGCTGATGAACAGCAGCCACCAGAGGCCAAGGCCAGCCAGAGCTGTCTGTCCTGGCAGCTTTCATCTGGGAGCAATATGATAAACATCTTGGATTTCGTGTCCCGGATATATGGAATTTTGGGGGCACAGTCCCTCTTTAAGACATGAGTGCCTGCATGAGAATGCCAGTTCTTTCCCATAGCAGGGAAAGCACAGAGACCCAGGATTTCAAGGTCCAATTAGAGGTGATCACCAGAGGCCAAGGTGAGCCAGGCCTGTTGTCCTGGGTTGATGCTACACTGTATCCCCAATCGTCTGTTTGGTTTATGTCAGATCTGAGAGTAACGGGGAGAAAGTGCAAAGTTGTTTTCAGGAATTGCACAGACTGGCCTTGAGAATATGAGTCACCGGCGCGGAGATGCAGTTTTTTTTTTCCCTTGCAGCTCGCTCTTTTCGCTTTGCTTTTGCTGTAGTTAGCTTAGCTTAGTTAGGGCTGAAAAGCTTCGCAATTTTTTTTCCTTCCTTTTTTTCCCCTTCTTTTCTTTTTTCCCTTTTTTCCACCTGTTTTTTGGAACGGTTCAAACCTCCCCCACACTGAGGACCCGGCGGGGGCCGCCGGGGGAGCCGACACCTGGATCCACTGGGAGCTACCCTTCGCAGCAACATCCACCACTGCGGAAAAGAACCGAGAGGAGAAACCATCTATAAAAGGGACTTTGCTTTCCATAAGTCATCATCTGGTATTGTTTGATCTATTGCGCTGGGGGAGTGTTTTGCTGGTTTAATAAACAGGTTTCTTTCCACTTTCTCTCTCCAACGAGTTTTCTCCCGAACCGGCTGGGAGAGGGGAGGGGGGTGGGGGAAGGGTTTTCCCTCGGAATTCTCCTCCCAAATTGGCCTCAAACCATCACAGCTTTCTTGGTGGCCCGTACGGGGAGCCGACAGAGAGAGAGTGGAAAAAACCCTGAACTGGTTGTATTTCTTGTTGCAAGTACTTTGTACCGGTATAGAGCAATTAGTAGCTATGCTGTTTGATTTCCTGTCTGTCGGGGTGGGGGCCTTGATGTGTTTTGGGTCCCTGGGCTTCTTTGAGGTCCTAATACCTTTGTGGTCCCTAGGTTTATTCTCATATCCAGAAATAGCCCCGATATTGTCCCTAATATGTAGTTTTTACCACAGAGGGGCACGAACTAGAGTAGCTATTGGCCTTGGCTTGGTGATAATGATTTGTAGGAGGTTTATAAAGGTGCTGGAATCTACTCCAGGTATATATAGTTCATGGTTGTGGTTATTTACCCTGTTTGTTGGAAGAGAAGCAGGGGATGAAGTGTTGGAATCTCTCATTTCCTTCTTCTCCTCTACATCTGTTACCTCAGTGTTGCAGAATGCTCAGTTTCCCCTAAGTGTTAAAGAAACCATCTTTCTGTTGTTTAATCTGGTTAGCTTCCTCTATACAGTCTGCAGTTTCTCTAGAATGAGGGCTGAGATTTCTAGAGGGGCTGAGGAAACCCCTGACCCAGGCGTAGGAAAGTTTGAGTGGTGTGGGGAATGGGAGGATATGGGCCAGCTCCTGAAGGAATTTTCTGACCCCATAGTCTGGGACTTCCCACATGAACAAATTCGGAATCCAGCTGAGGTGGGGAAATACCTGAAAGAGAAGTATCATAATAACTCTAAGAGGGAAAAGATCATTGCAGTAAGCTGGGCCCTGGCGTATGCCTATCGCATGCTGCTGGATACTGTAGGGCAGCAGATAGAGGCAGGGGGGCAGGAATGTAAATCAACAGCTGCCCCAATCACCCAGTCTGCAGCCAGCCCCCCAGTTATGAAGCCAGCAGCTAAGCTGGAACCTGAGCCTGAGGTGGCACCTAAACCAGACAGTAAGCCCAAGCCCCTGGCAGTTGCTCCAGCAAAGAAGCACACCCACAAAATCGATCGACCAGTGGATGATGATGACCTAGGAGAAGGACCTTCACCAAGATCAGAGGGCAAAGCATCTGGCACAGGACCAGAGGCCAGATTCCTTTTCTCTGAAAGACCTTCGGGGCCTAAGAAAGGATTACAGGCGCCAACCTGGTGAATCTATAATTAGTTGGCTGGTCCGTCTTTGGGATGCTGCGGGCGAGGCTACAATTCTGGATGGCACTGAAGCGAGGCATTTGGGATCCCTGTCACTTGATCCAGTCATCGATCAAGAGATGATGAGAGAGGCTAATCCACGCAGTCTCTGGGTACGGGTGTTAGGAAGTGTGGCAGAAAGATACCTTTGTGCTGATGATCTTTATATGCAGCAAACCCCATGGAAGACCATAGAACAAGGGATTCAACGCTTGAGGGAAATGGCAGTGGCCGAGATGATCTTCTCAGATGACATAAATATTAGAAACCCAGACTTGGTACCGTGCACATCTGTAATGTGGTGAAAACTTATACGACTGGGGCCATTAGAATATGCTTCTGCTTTAGCAGTAATGAAGCGAGAAGACACAGGGGAGACTGTGCTTGATATGGCAAAGAAGCTTCGAGCATATGCAGATGCTGTGCATGGCCCGACACATGTCAGAATAGCAGCTGTGGAAACCCGTCTCCAGAAACTAGAAGATAGGTTAGAGGAGAATCACAAGAAACTTAGGGAGGAGATTAGAGAGGATTTTCTCCAAATCTCAGCAGTACAGATTAGAGGTTCTGGTACCTAACGCAGACGTTCCCCAGACAGGGAGAGAGGGTACACCCCACGAGCTGAGTTGTGGTTCTTTTTGCGAGATCACGGAGAAAACATGAGGAGATGGGACGGAAAATCTACTGCTGCTTTGGCACAACGGGTGTGTGAATTGAAGGAAGGCAAGATTCAGAGAGGAAGTTCCACTAGAAGGGAAGCCGCTCCAGTTGCTCGTCGCCGAACTGCCAAGTGTGATGATGACATGTCCGAACCCCTTGAAGGAACTTCTAAGACATATGCCCAAGGAAAGAAGGATAACCAGGCTTAGAGGGGCCCTGCCTCTAGCCAGGTAGAGGCTAGGGAAAATCGTATTTATTGGACTGTGTGGATTCGTTGGCCTGGCACATCTGACCCACAGGAATATGAGGCTTTGGTTGATACAGGTGCCCAATGTACATTACTTCCATCAAGACATGTAGGGGCAGAGTCCGTCTCTATCGCTGGTGTGACGGGGGGATCGCAAGACTTCACTGTAGTGGAAGCAGAGGTGAGCCTGACTGGAAATGAATGGAAGAAGCACCCCATTGTGACTGGCCCAGAGGCCCCATGCATTTTGGGCATAGATTACCTCCGAAGTGGGTATTTCAAAGACCCAAAGGGACTCAGGTGGGCATTTGGGGTGGCAGCTGTAGTGACAGAGGGTGTCCAACAATTGAATACTTTGCCTGGACTGTCTGAGGATCCACTGACAGTAGGACTTCTGAAGGGGGAAGATCAACAGGTGCCAATTGCTACTTCAGTAGTGCATCGCCGGCAGTACAGAACAACTCGAGATGCCGTGATCCCCATCCATAAGATGATCCGGGAGCTGGAGAGCCAAGGGGTGGTTAGCAAAACCCACTCACCCTTCAACAGTCCTATTTGGCCTGTGCGTAAATCTGAAGGAGAATGGAGATTGACTGTAGACTATCGTGCATTGAATGAAGTGACACCACCACTGAGCGCTGCCGTGCCAGACATGTTGGAGCTCCAGTACGAGCTGGAGTCCAAGGCAGCGAGGTGGTACGCCACTATTGATATTGCCAATGCATTTTTCTCCATTCCTTTGGCAGCAGAATGCAGACCCCAGTTTGCTTTCACCTGGAGGGGTGTGCAGTACACCTGGAACCGACTGCCCCAGGGGTGGAAGCACAGTCCCACCATCTGCCATGGACTGATCCAGAGTGCACTGGAAAAGGGTGAGGCTCCAGATCATCTACAGTACATCGATGACATCATTGTGTGGGGAACACGGCAGTTGAAGTCTTTGAGAAAGGAGAGAAGATCCAGATTCTCCTGGAAGCCGGTTTTGCCATCAAGAAGAGCAAAGTCAAGGGACCTGCCCAAGAGATCCAGTTCCTGGGAGTGAAGTGGCAAGATGGACGGCGTCAGATTCCCACAGAGGTCATCAATAAGATCACCGCCATGTCCCCACCAACCAACAAGAAGGAAACACAAGCTTTCCTAGGGGCCATTGGCTTTTGGAGGATGCACATCCCCGCATACAGTCAAATTGTGAGCCCTCTGTACCTGGTTACTCGCAAGAAGAACGATTTCCACTGGGGCCCGGAACAGCAGCAAGCCTTTGCCCAGATCAAGCAGGAGATCGCTCATGCAGTAGCCCTTGGCCCAGTCAGGATGGGACCAGAGGTAAAGAATGTGCTCTACTCTGCAGCTGGTAGCCATGGTCTGTCCTGGAGCCTTTGGCAGAAGGTGCCGGGTGAGACTCGAGGCCGGCCACTGGGATTCTGGAGCCTAAGCTACAGAGGGGCCGAAGCCAATTACACTCCCACAGAAAAGGAAATCTTGGCCGCTTACGAAGGAGTTCAAGCCGCCTCAGAGGTGGTTGGCACTGAGGCACAACTCCTCCTGGCACCCCGACTACCAGTGCTGGGATGGATGTTTAAAGGAAAGGTTCCCTCCACCCACCATGCCACCGATGCTACATGGAGCAAATGGATTGCCCTTATCACTCAGCGTGCCCGTATTGGAAACCCAAATCGCCCAGGAATTTTGGAAGTGATCACCAACTGGCCAGAAGCAGAAAGCTTCAGTCTCACTGACGAGGAGGAACAAGAGAAAGTAACCCGGGCTGAAGAAGCTCCACCGTATAACCAACTTCCAGCAGAAGAAACACGTTACGCTCTTTTCACTGATGGTTCCTGTCGCATCGTAGGGATGAACCGGAAGTGGAAAGCAGCCGTATGGAACCCCACAAGACAAGTTGCACATGCCACTGAAGGAGAAGGTGGGTCAAGCCAGCTTGCTGAACTCAAAGCTGTTCAATTGGCCCTGGACCTTGCTGAACGAGAGAAGTGGCCAAGGCTGTACCTCTACACGGATTCGTGGATGGTAGCTAATGCTCTGTGGGGCTGGCTGGAAAGGTGGAAAAAGGCCAACTGGCAGCGTAGGGGAAAACCAATCTGGGCTGCTGATGAGTGGAAGGACATTGCCATCAGGGTAGGGAAACTACCTGTGAAAGTCCGTCATGTGGATGCCCATGTTCCCAAGAGTCGGGCTAATGAAGAACACCAGAATAACAAGCAGGTAGATCAGGCTGCAAAGATAGAAGTGTCTAAGATAGACTTAGATTGGCGACACAAGGGAGAGTTGTTCCTAGCTCGGTGGGCCCATGATGCTTCAGGTCATCAGGGCAGAGATGCCACCTATAAGTGGGCACGGGACCGAGGGGTGGATTTAACCATGGACAGCATTTCTCAGGTTATCCACGACTGTGAGACGTGTGCTGCCATCAAGCAGGCCAAGCGGGTGAAGCCCCTCTGGTATGGAGGGCGGTGGTCTAAGTACAAGTATGGGGAGGCTTGGCAGATTGATTACATCACACTGCCCCAAACCCGCCAAGGCAAGCGCTACGTGCTGACCATGGTGGAAGCCACCACTGGGTGGCTGGAGACCTACCCTGTGCCTCATGCCACTGCCCGGAACACCATCCTGGGCCTAGAAAAGCAAGTCCTGTTGAGGCATGGTACACCTGAGAGAATTGAGTCAGACAATGGGACTCATTTCAAGAACAACCTCATCACCACCTGGGCTAGGGAACATGGTATTGAGTGGGTCTACCATATCCCCTACCATGCACCAGCAGCAGGCAAAGTGGAGAGGCACAATGCATTGTTAAAGACCCAGCTGAAAGCATTGGGTGGGGGGTCTTTCAAAAATTGGGAGCAGCATTTGGCAAAGGCCACCTGGTTGGTCAACACCCGAGGCTCCACCAACCGAGCAGGCCCTGCTCAGGCTGAACCTCTGCATACAGTAGATGGAGATAAAGTCCCAGTGGTGCACATTCGGGGTTTGTTAGGAAAAACAGTGTGGATTAAGTCTGCCACACGTACAGACAAACCCATTCGTGGAGTTGTCTTTGCTCAGGGACCAGGTTGTACCTGGTGGATAATGCAAAGAGATGGGACAACACGGTGCCTGCCTCAGGAAGATCTGGTTGTTAGGTGAGAATCATATGTAACCATCACTGTTTGCTGGATGTCACTGCCATGATCTGTAACTTAAACCATGCAAATATGAAATAGAAGGAAATGTATACGTGAGAGGGTATGAGCAAGTGCTGAAGGTACGAGCAAGTGCTGGAGGTATGAGTAAGTGGTATTGAAGGTATGAGTAAGTGGAAGAGGGAGTTTTGGGTGAGCAAAATAAGAGAATGGAGAATCCTGTAGCTCTGCCTGGGGCCTGGATTCAGTGGCTTGGTGTGGGATGTAACAGGGATATGATGGGTATTGCACCTTGTGGGGAGAATGAATGGACATTTTATAAATGTGTAATGCAGAATGTATACTGGCTTTGGTTATATGCTGACGATATGGGGATAAGGGGTGGCCTGTTGTCCTGGGTTGATGCTACACTGTATCCCCAATCGTCTGTTTGGTTTATGTCAGATCTGAGAGTAACGGGGAGAAAGTGCAAAGTTGTTTTCTGGAATTGCACAGACTGGCCTTGAGAATATGAGTCACCGGCGCGGAGATGCAGTTTTTTTTTTCCCTTGCAGCTCGCTCTTTTCGCTTTGCTTTTGCTGTAGTTAGCTTAGCTTAGTTAGGGCTGAAAAGCTTCGCAATTTTTTTTCCTTCCTTTTTTTCCCCTTCTTTTCTTTTTTCCCTTTTTTCCACCTGTTTTTTGGAACGGTTCAAACCTCCCCCACACCGAGGACCCGGCGGGGGCCGCCGGGGGAGCCGACACCTGGATCCACTGGGAGCTACCCTTCGCAGCAACATCCACCACTGCGGAAAAGAACCGAGAGGAGAAACCATCTATAAAAGGGACTTTGCTTTCCATAAGTCATCATCTGGTATTGTTTGATCTATTGCGCTGGGGGAGTGTTTTGCTGGTTTAATAAACAGGTTTCTTTCCACTTTCTCTCTCCAACGAGTTTTCTCCCGAACCGGCTGGGAGAGGGGAGGGGGGTGGGGGAAGGGTTTTCCCTCGGAATTCTCCTCCCAAATTGGCCTCAAACCATCACACTATCAATACAAAGCCTGTAACAATTATGCACATTACTTACACAAATCATTAAAGAAACGAATAAATCAATTCAACGGCTATCTCTAACTATTATTACAAAAAGGAAAGAGCTCACCTCACAAAGCACAAAGACTTTGGTGGTGGAACAAAGTAATTTCAGGGGCAATCGGAGCAGTCTCCCTGCAAGTACCCAGAGATCTCCTCGAGTTCTGCCCATGGAGATGGAAATGGCCCTGAGCAGCACACAGGGCTTGGTCAGGAGGGTCACTCCTCTGCAGCCTTTGGCCAGGAGCCCCTGGTCAGTGTGTCCTTGTCCTGTGTGCAGTGCTGTGGCTCCCTGCCAGTGCTGCCTGCAGAGCACGAACAGCACAGGGATCACCAAGCCCAGCATGGCACACGTGTGCCGCTGGATCTTCCTCTCCAGGTGCACTGCAGGCTGTGCTGGAGCCTCCTGGGTGGCTTCCAGGTCTGCAATTTCCTTCTCCAACCGCAGCTGGTGCAGCCCAAGTCTCACCTTGCACATCTTCATCCCCTGGAGGGTTTCTTCCCCACCCTTGGGAACAATTCCCTTCTTTTCCAAGGGCTGCAGCGGCTGGTTGACACCCACCAAGGCCATCAGCACCAGGCACATGTGCAGGATTCCTTCATCCATGGCTGATTCTTCCCTGAAAGAGAGAGAAAGGAGGAAAGAGCCCAGATTCAGACTGTACTGCCTCAAGAAGTGTTGTATCGTGTCGTTGGTTTTGCTCCCTGTTATATTCTGTTTGATGGTCTGTTCCCTTGTCTCCCCTCTCTTTCCCTGACAGTTCTGTTCCAGTTGTCAATCCTCCTTCTGTTCCCCCCCCAGCCCCCTCCTCTGGGCCTTGTCTGTCACCCAGCTGCCCCTCCCAGCTTCCAGAAAGTTCAGAGAGGAGCATTGAGTGACAGGGCAAGGACAGAGGGGATCCCTCCCCAGGCACCCTCATTTGCTGCCCTACATGTCCCTCCAACCCTGTTCCACTCCCACCTTGTCTCCCATTGGGAGGTAGTATGTACCCTCCCTTTGTATTCGGGGAATATGATGGAAGGTTTGGGTCATTTTGAGGTCATTTTGAGGAATTTTGCGGGGAATTTAGGAAAATTTGAGGACATCTGAGGAAAATTTGGGGGAATTTAGGAGATCTGAGAGAATTTGGTGAAGTTTTGGTGAATTTTGGGAGGTTTTGGAGAATTTGAGGGTAATTTTGGGGGAAATTTTAGAAACTTAGGGGAATTTGGGGGAGTTTTGGGTCATTTGAGGTCGTTTTGGGTGATTTTAATAGAAATTGGGCAAATTTGGGTAATTTGGGGAGCATTTGGGGTAATTTGGGGAGAATTTTGGGGAATCTGGGGGGAATTGAGGAAAATTAGGGGAATTTGGGGGAAAATTTGGGGAATTTTGGGAGGTTTTGGAGAATTTGAGGGGAATTTTGGGGTAAATTTTGGGGTTTATTTTGGAGAATTTTTCAGGGGAATTTGGGAAATTTGGAAAACTTTGCTGCTGCAAGTTCCAGAGCCAGCTGCCCAAAGAGGCTCCGTGAGCAGGTGGGAAGGAGGAAGGGGAGGAAGGTGTGAGACACAGGAAACACAAAACCTGAACAGCCAGGTTGGAGGAGACAGAAGTTCAGCACTGAGGATGAAAGAGAAACCAAGCTCAGTCTCCCAAGCAGGGGGAGGAGAGGAAGGGCCCCCAAGCTGGCTGCAGACAGACAGTGGAGACCTTGCCCAGATGTTGCCAAATGGGCTGGGGAGAAGGAAAGCATGGGCCTGCATTCCAGCTGCTGCCATCACTTCTGCCCCTGCCACTGCCTTGAGCCAAGGCCTGATGGAATCCCGCTCAGTGTGGGCTGAGCTGGAGCTGGCAGCTGGGTCTCTGAAGGGCTGGGTGTCAGGTCAAGGCCCCCTTGCCCTCACCAAGGCCTTCCCTTGGTAGTGGTGGGAAGGGGATTCATCCACCCTCCTTCCCTCCCTCCCTCCTTGCCCCAGACCTGCTCTGAGCACTGTGTGGGCACAGATTCCCTTCTCCATGTCCATCCTCAAGTGCGATCCCAGCTGGGTCATTGGGCTCTGCCCTGAGCTGCCAGCGCCTCGCAGGCTGCAGGGCTGCAGGTGCTGCTGCTCTGCCACCCCAGGGCACTGCCAGCAGGGGCAGCAGCAGTGCCAGCACCAGCAGAAATGCCAACAGCAGTGCCAGCAGGGGCAGCAGCAGTGCCCAAAGTGCCTGCAGAGCCAGCAGCAGCAGCACCAGCATAGCACCAGCAGTGCCAGCAGTGCCAGCAGCAGCAGCAGGTGCAGCAGCAGGTGCCTCTCAAGTGTCAGTGTGCCTGCACTGCCGCCCCTCCCGCTGGCACCAACGTTCTCTGGCTGCCCAGGAGACAGCCCTGGAGTCCGGCTGTGAGGTCACAGAGCCATGGATTCCACACAGGGATTCCTGGAGCCATGGAGTCCTGGGGCCCCGGGCACCCACAGATTCTGGTGCCCAGCTTGGATGTGAAGAGAACGCAGTGAAATGAGGTTCCTGAGGAGGCTCTGCCCTTCAGGAATGGTCTGGATAGTTTCAGTCAATTGCCTATCTCTTTGGATGCACCCTTCTCTTGTTCAGTCCTTTAGATTCTTGCTCCTTGATTCTTCCCCTTCTGGAAACATACTCCAAGCATGCTCCAAAGTGTCAGGACTGTCACACCCACATCCCTCTCCCACAGCCCTCTGAAGCCAGAGGTGGAACTGGCTTTTGATTTTATGTTGGAGCATCCTACCTCTATTTATTCCTTTTCGAACAGATGCTTCTCATTTCCTGTTGATGTTGCAAAGCTTAGGTACCCACAGTTTCCACCCACAAGACTGTGATCTGTTCCATTGCAGTTATTTTATAGGAATCTATTTTGTGTTCAGGTGATTCAGAATTCCCTGGTTGGTGGATGCCTCCTGCCCATCCCTCAGTGACGACTGGGGTCATATTCACAAGAATCATCTTGTTACAACCAATTTATTAATGGAGGAATTGTGGAGTCTCCCTGTTTTGACAAGGCTGAAGTCTGATCTTACTGGACTTGTGTTACCTCCTCCCTTGACCCAAACATTCAGATTTCTCCCCTGAATTCCCAATAAAACTGGTGACCCTGCCCCTGTTCTTCCCATTGGTCCTCATCTCCTCCCTGGCCTGGGGTGGGGGGAATAAAATTGATTCCTGAATTTAACAAAGAGACTTTTCCTGCCTGTTTCCCTGCAAGCGGGTGTAACCTCCCTGGACATGATCACTGTTGCTTGAATCCGTGACAGCTGGATCTGAGAAACATCTGAAGTGGCACAGGAAACCCCCAGCTCATGGGAACAAATTTTCTGGCTCTGACTTCAGAGGCCACCACAAACCTGAGGGGTTTCCCTGCTGTGGCCCAGCCCTTCCTGGCCCCAAGGGCTGCTGGCATTTGTGCTCCCTCAGCTTCATCTCCCCACACCAACCCCATGGGGGTGCTCAGGCCTGCTCTGGGCAGGGCAAACAGGGGCTCCTGAGGCAGTGCTGCCGTGGCTGTGCCTGCAAGGCTGCGGCAGCTGTGTGAGCTGGGGGAGAGGCCAGGGCTGCAGAGGGGGGATGTTGTTGGCAGGTGCATGAGGAGGCCGTGGGCCGCTGGCCTGGGGTGTCCAGCGCAGTGGGGATGGATCAGGCCCTGCTCTGCTGCTCCTTGCCGTGTGCTTGCCCAGGGCCCTTGCAGAGCCCCAGCCGTGCTGTTTGCCCCCAGCCTGCCCACAGCCAGCCTGGGGCTGCTGGCGGGGCTTTTCTCTGCTGAGCATTGGCCTGGGCAATGTGTTCTGGAGAGAGCCTGGACAAGGAGCCTGCAGCCCCCAGGCCCTGGCCTGAGGCCTCAGCACTGCTGCTGTGCCAGCAGTGCCCATGGGCTGTCCCTGCTGCAGCCCCGGCACTGCCACCCCCAGCCCTGTGCCCGGCCCCGAGAGCACTCAGGCCCTACAGCAACAGCAGGGCCAGGAGGGCAGCGGGGCAGGGCCACGGCAGCAGCACTGGCAGCACCAAGTGCTGCTGCTGCTGCTGGCCACAGCTGCTGTGCCAGCACTGATCTGCCCCCAGCTCTGCACACAGACATTGCTGCTGCAGCTGCAGAGAAGGGAACCAAAGGGGGCATCTCTGCAGAAAACTTGTCTGTGAGATTCTTGAGTTCCTTTGAAGCCACCAAGAGCACAGCTCTTCATTGACACAGTCTCTGGCCACAGGGAGGATGGAGAGAAACAAATGAGAAATTTCAAAACCGTGACATTTTTTGTGGAAATTATTTATTAATTATAACAAAGAAAAAAACCTCTTAAATGAAACCAACAAGAAGTATCAAAGATGACTTTTTTAACAAATGATTTGCAAAAAGTGACCAGTAGTTTAATGTTCCTGACCCCATCCATTCATCAGTCTCCACACTGCAGCCTTGATCTCCTGGTTCCTCAGGCTGTAGATGAGGGGGTTCAGGACTGGAGGTACCACCGAGTACAGAACTGACAGGCTCAGATCCAGGGATGGGGAGGAGATGGAGGGGGGCTTCAGGTAGGCAAATGCACCACTGCTGAGGAACAGAGAGAGCACGACCAGGTGAGGGAGGCAGGTGGAAAAGGCTTTGTGCCGTCCCTGCTCAGAGGGGATCCTCAGTATGACCCTGAAGATCTGCACATAGGAGAAAACAATGAACGCAAAACAGCCGAAAGATAAAATGGCAGTGGCAGCAATGAGCCCAAGTTCCCTGAGGTATGATTTGGAAGAGGAGAGCTTGAGGATCTGGGGCATTTCACAGAAGAACTGGCCCAGGGCATTGCCATGGCACAGGGGCAGGGAAAATGTATTGGCTGTGTGCATGAGAGCATTGAGAAAAGCACTGGCCCAGGCAGCTGCTGCCATGTGGGCACAAGCTCTGCTGCCCAGGAGGGTCCCGTAGTGCAGGGGTTTGCAGATGGACACATAGCGGTCGTAGCACATTACGGTCAGCAGGAAATACTCTGCTGAGATGAAGAACAGAAAGAAAAAGGCCTGTGCAGCACATCCTTCGTAAGAGATGTTCCTGGTGTCCCAGAGGGAATTGTGCATGGCTTTGGGGACAGTGGTGAGGATGGAGCCCTGGTCGGTGAGGGCCAGGTTGAGCAGGAAGAAGAACATGGGGCTGTGCAGGTGGTGGCTGCAGGCTACGGCGCTGATGATGAGGCCGTTGCCCAGGAGGGCAGCCAGGGAGATGCCCAGGAAGAGGCAGAAGTGCAGGAGCTGCAGCTGCCGCCTGTCTGCCAATGCCAGCAGGAGGAAGTGGCTGATGGAGCTGCTGTTGGACATTTGCTCTGGCTGCACGTGGGGACCTGTTCCTGGAGAAAGGACAGGGACAAGTCAGCAGAGGCTGCTTTGAGCCAAACCTGGGCCATTCCCTGTAGACTGTCCCACTGTGCCTCACCCACCAATGTTCCTCCTCTGGGAAAACCTTCACCCAGGCCCCTGCCTGAGCTCCAGTTGTGCTGAGTGTGCCAGGAGCAGCCAGGCCTGTGCGTGGGGGCTCTCCAGGAGCCATCCCTGCCCTGCTGCCCAGGGATTGTGGCCATGTGGCAGAGGGACAAGGCTGGATATTCAGGATTTTTCAGGGGAATCACTCCTAATGCAGAAAAGCTTCTTGTCATCTGCACTCCCAGGTGTACAGGACATGGATAGCATGGAAGAGATGTAGCATTTTTTTTTTCTTGTCCGCACATCAGTCCTGGTTCTCTGAGGTCAGGAATCCCCAACATCTCTGCTGCACTCAGCGTTTGCCACTGAGAGATGTGAGAGGCAAAGGATTCCCTGTGGCTTGGGCAAGGTGAGGGGCTGGATGGGCTTGTTCCCAACTGCCCTGGGTTTGCAGCTTTGGCTGCAGTCAGAGCACAGTCACACTCCTGGGTCACCCTGGGATAAACCAGACCCTGCCCAGAGCAGAGGGATCCCTGAATGTCTCCCCCTCTCCAAAGGGCTCTGGGCAAGGTCTCAGCACCCCCTTCTGCCAAGGACACTCACTGCTCCCTTGGCAAACCCAGCAGCATTTCCTCAGCTCTGGCATCTCTGCACTTCCCCGGGGCACATTCAGGGAACTGCGAGGGGCTCTGGCACAGATTTGCAGCCAGGAGGGCAGCTCAGAGCTTGCAAGGACACAGCCAGGAGATCCCTGGGTGTGCCCATAATGGGATCTCAGGGAGGGGGCTCAGCCCATTCTCCTTTCCCATGGACTGCTCTGCCCACAGCCCCACAGGTCCCAGGGAAGCTTGGACACCCCATGGCCATGGCCACAGCTGCCTGGCAGCAATGCCAAGGGCAGTGCCTGACTCAGCTGCTGCAAATGCCAGAGCCTCCCTGAGAGCACCAGATGAGAGCCAGAGCAGTGCAGAAGCAAGAGAAGATGAGGTGGGGCTGTGCCTGGGAGGGCAGGGCAGAGACAGCCGGGCACTCAGGACAGTGTTCCCGTGCCCAGCTGTGCACGGCACCTCCCACACACCCACAGTGCCCTCCTGCCCTCAGCACTGCTCTCTTCAGCCCCCTCTCCTTCCCTCAGCATCTCCCTGGGCCTGGACATTTCCCTGCTGAGAGGAGCCTTGTCCCTGCCAGCGCTGACAGAGCCCATCCCAGCCTCTGTGCCCTGGGCCCGGCCCTACAGAAACCTGCCTGTCTGCAGGGCCCTGGCTGGGGCAGGCTCTGTCTGCAGCTGGGCAAGGGCAGCTCAGGAGAGCCCTGCTGGGCCCTGCAAAGGTGATGCTGCTGCTGCTGCTGTCCAGGGCTGAGGAGGGGCTGAAGGCCCTTTAAGAGCCTCCCAGCAGAGAGACTGACCACCCAAAGTTACACTGCTGGAGTCTCTGTAAATGTTCAAACATTCATTTGATGATCCTGAGTGTTCCTTTCAGCTCAGAATGTTCTGTGATTCTGTGATTCTGTAATTACAATTCCTGTTCTTCTTCTCTCATCTTCCTGTTGCCTATAATGAAAAGAGAAAAAAAAAAACAAAAAAAAAAACAACCAAAAAAACCTTTGTAACAGCATTAGAACAGTAAAGTAAAAACCAGACCTTTATTGGAAGCTTCCAGGTGTCCCAGTGGGAATGGGGCACACCCAGCCCCTGATTTCAACAATTTATTGAGGTTGATTAATTGGGATATTTAACAGGAACATCCAATAGGAGATTCAGTTGCCCCTGTTACACATCTCTGGTTCAACCCATTGGAGTTGGTCCAAGGGCTTCTTTGCCCCACTTCTTTTTTATGACTGCTCACACTCTGGTTGAAAAACTAAAATATTATTTTTGTAGAATCTTCCTGATAATAAGACTATACAGTAGTTCAGGAATGTAATTAGTAGGTCAGCTTATTGTTCTAAAACTTAATAAAAAAGGGTAGGAAACATGCTAGAATTAATTAAGAATTATACTTAAGTAAGTATATGTATACTATATGTATATAAGTATATATATATATACTATACAATATATACTATAGTATATAAGCATATGTACGTATATGTATATGTATATGTATATATACTAGAGTATATAAGTATAGGTACACAATAATAAGTATATGCAATAGTAGTTGAATAGAGTAAATTAAAGATTATAGATTTATAAGTACATAATAGTTGTTAACAGAGCTATGAATACATGAAAAATGCATAAAACACAAAAATCTATTTGTCATCACCCCAACTCTCCCACACTGCTCCAATCAGGAAATTGAAAACACTCTCCGGAAAGCTCCTGATCTTTACAGCAATCCCAGGCTCACCTTCTTTTGGCAAATATCCTCCAGAGCTGTGGGATGTGGCAGCTTCAGAAGATCCCTGCAGGAACTGCAGCTTATCTTCCCCAAGCCAGAGAGTGACTGTTCCCAAGGCTGTGAGGATTTCTCCTCCAGTGAGCCCTGAGTGAGCTCTGCTCTGTGCTGCCAGCCCAGGCTGAGTTGAAGCTCTCTGTGCCTGTGTGCTGTGCCTGGGTTGGCTGCAGGCAGTGCCCCAGCCCTGCTGGGCTGAGAGAAAAGCTGCTCAGCAAGAGAAATGTGGTTTTAAGGTTCCTCTTGGTTGCCAGGAGCTGCCTCTCTGCCTGGCCCAGCCCAGCTCAGCAGCACAGACACAGCACAAGGACTTTAATGACCCTCTTGGGGCTGGTGCTGAGGCCCTGATCATCAGTCCCTGAAGAAGGGAGATGAAGAAACCTCTCAAGAACTCCAGGACAGAATCCAACTCCAAAGTTCCTGCAAGTTTTAATGGGTCCCAGTGAGGGACACAACAGAGAAAGTGTCCGCAGGCCCCAGGCAGAGCAGAGAACTGCAGGCAGTGATGCCAGGAGGGGACAAAGAGAAGCCAAGTCTTGGTGCCCTGGGGCACAGCAGGGTCTGTGCCAGCAAGGGCTGTCAGGAGACACCTTGTCCTGAGGCCCTGGGGTCTCCTGGCACAGCCCCAGCAAGGCTGGGCACTCTCAGCCCCTTGTCCTGCCCTCAGCATCCCCCTGACAGCCCAGTGGCCTCAAGGATGTGCTGGAAGGAGTCCCTGGGGAGCCCTGGTCAGGAATGGCCCTGGGGGGGATCCTGAATGCTCCCAGCCACTGAAGGTTCTTGAAAGGACTTTGGGTTTGGCTTTTGCCTTGGAGTTTCTGAGAGGTTTCTGTGACCATGGCCTCTAATTATCTGCTTTAATTAGTCCCTTGAGAGGCTTTGTCAGTAGCAAAAGTCAGTGGGGCTCATTAATACTTTAAGGTACTCAAAGTTTATTGAAAAACTTTTTTTGGACACTGAGTCTAAGAAGTTTGTGCAATCATGGCCTCCAATTATCTGCTGTAATTAGTCCCTTGAGAGGCTTTGTCAGTAACAACACTCAGTGGGGCTCAGTAATGCTTCAAGGTACTTCAGTTATTTGAAGGTATTTGGTATTTCCCTTTTAAATCTGATTCTGTGAGAAAGATTGTGCAATCCTGGCCCCAATTATCTACTTTAACAAGTCTCCTGGGATTCTCTAGTCAGTAAAAACACTCAGTGGGGCTCATTAATACTTTAAGGTACTCAAAGTTTCTTAAAGAACTTTTTTTTTGGCCACTGAGTCTCTGAGAAGTTTTTGTGCAATCCTGGCCTCCAGTTATCTGCTTTAATGAGTCCCTTGAGAGCTTTGCACTGACACTCAGTGTGGCTCATTAATACTTTGAGATACTCAACGTGTTTAAGGTACTTTGGATTTTCCTTCCCACACTGAGTCTCTGAGAGGTTTTTGTGCCATCCTGGCCTCCAGCTCTCTACTCCAAGGAGTCCACGAGGAGCCTGTGGTGAGGATGGACCTCAGTGCAACCCAGGAATGCCTCAAGACACTTTGGGTTTTTCTTCTGACTTGGACTCCTGGAAAGGTTTGTGCAATCTCCTCTCAGGCCTTGAGGGCTCAGCACCAAATGCACCATGGGGTTCATTAGGATCAAGCAAGTCCTGACAAACACGGCTGTGCCTTGATTTCCCTCTGGTCTTGTGCCGTTCACTAGGAAGTCTTTTTTCCTGGAGTTATGGGGAAATATTTCAAATAATTTGTAAAAACTATGTAGTCCTATGTTCAAGGGTGTATTTTATTATCTTTCTTATTACACAAGAGCTGATTGCAGCATTCAGTGATTGATATTGATCCAGGGACTGTCCTCAGGAGGTCTGGCCTGCTCAGAGAAGCTGTGCCTTGAGCTGTGACCCAGTGTGGACAACCTTGCTCTACATTCCCCAACCCAATCCTGTCTCTCCTCACTCACCTGGGACCTTCTTTGCTTAGAGAACTGGCTGCACTCAGCCAAAGAGGGGTTTAATTCCTTTCTTAGCAACCTAAACTCCTGAGTTTCAGACAATCTCCTCAAGTGTGTGCCAAGCCCAAGGTGCCTCCAAAGAGCTTCCCCTTCCCCATGGCAGAACCATGCAAGGAATGTTTCAGACACACAGGAAGTTCTACAATAAACACAAATCCAGAGTTGGCTGAAGGCAGAATTAGACCAGCTCCTGAAGGACAGACAAGCTTTGAACTCCTTCCAGCTGAAAGCTCCAGGTGGGTTGTTGGGAGGTGTGTGAGTGAGCCAAGAGTGAGGAGAAGGGAAATGCAGAGAGGCCAGGAAGTGCTTCAATGCAGACAGGCTGTGGGGAAGGGCACTGCAGCCCTGGCCTGGGCCAGGAGTGAGGGTGGATCATCATCCCAACCTGCCCTGGGCCATTGCAAGGGGCTGTGGCCATGGACACTGCCTTGATCCCAGTGCTGGGTTTGGGTGCCACAGCAACCCCCATCAGTTTAAGGTTCCTTAGAAAGCACCCCAAGGAGCCATTTCTGGCCTTCCCTCTGCTGGGGCTGGCCTGGGGCTTTTCCTACAGCAGGATCTGCCCTGGTCCTGGCACAGGAAATGCAGTTCCTGCTGGAGCAAGAGGCTCTGTCTGGAATGGGCTCAAACAACCCCCACAAGGCCCTGTTTATTTGAAAATTGCTTCCTTGGGCACTCTAATCAAATAATTGTTATAGCTCCTATATTCTGGGTTAAATAACTCTTTTTTGAAATTTACCCTTTAGTGTAAATAATCCTGATCAGAATCAATCATAGCTGGATTTATAGAAATATCTCTGGTATTCTATCATCAATCCTCTGGGGCAAATTGCCTTATGGTTCAATGCCACCCCTCCAATCTTTTACACATAAACCTTTGACAAAGTCTGGGGCTAGGATTGGAACCAGGCGCTCCCAGTCTCCTCTCTTAGATGGAATTCTAAAAGTCTAGGTGGTCTTGAGGGTTTGAGGATCCATGGTGGCTGTTGGGTGTCATTTCTCCACCTCATGACTCAGCAGGAGTTTCTCCAATGAAGAAATGAAGCTTTTGCCTGCAGCTCCCACTCTGCCCATGACAGGAATCCCTGTGAGTGTTTGGGACATCTCAGCTCTTTGGCAGCCTGGGGACTCCTGGGATGTCACCGTGGAGCCCCTGTGAGTGGCTGTGACAGATGGGTGCCTTTGCAGCCCCAGGTGCCTTGGGATGTCACCATGGAATGGCTGTGACTGCCTGTTACACACTGATACACAAACTATTGCCTACCCCCATTGGGATGAACCTTACTTTGGTGAAGTTCATCCTTTGCCTCATCAGGATTTGATTCAAATCTTGGAAAAGATCAAGGAAAATGGGCAGAAAACCTTGGTAACTGTTCATCACAATGTAATAGGGATCCATCATGTCTTGGAAAGGGTAAGAAAGGATGTTGAACACAGGTTGTGGGATACTCTTTTCGGGTGGTCACCTACTGCTGCAAGTGTCCTGAACAAGTTGTGTCATCCCATACTTGTTCTTTTGATTTTGGTTTTGATTGGTTTTGTTTTATTGGCAATTTTATACATTATGAATTGGAGAATGATGAAATGATGAAGAATATTGGCAACTATGATGAATGCACACAATTTATCTGTGTCCCTTTCCCTATAGACAAGCCCAGAGCCATTGACATAAGACAGAGCTGTTTGTAGCATGAATTATAAAAACTCTGGATATGTCTTCAATTAAGTTTTAGGTTTTCATTTGTTTTGATTATTTGAAAAATTGTTTTATGATGAATATTGACTATAATTGCACTTAATATTTTGAATCAATTTCTGTATTTTTGATCTTGTGATTTGTCATGATCATTTGAAAAAATGTTTGAAAAAATTGTTTTAATATTATTGTGAATAATTATTGATACTAATTGTTTGGATTGTCTTTTCATTTCCCTGTTCCTTTCCTCTCTTCTCTGTTTCTGTCTCTGCTTTCCTGGGTTATGCTACTAACATTGATGAGTCCTGAAGACTTTGCAACAACACTATGGAACCTTGCTGATGGAGTTCTCTTATTGACAATCGTGAGTCATGGGGTGGTGTAAGAGTCCTTCATCATTCATCAAAGTCCTTCATCTGCCTCACGGCCACTGCCAAAGATGAAGACTGAAGACTCCAAAAGGACTGGGACTAAGACCCAAGCCCCCAGTACAGGAGTTTAGCCTTGCTGAGATGGGATGTTTGCTAACCACTGCATGCAGGTGCACTCACCGGACCATTGCATCTCCATGGGAACCTGGTGGGAACAATGGGCACGACACGGTGGACTGGTTTCAAACTGGTTTTGGACTGGTTTGTCCTGTACTTGCCCTGTACCTGTCCCCTGGGTGGACATTTGTTCTAAGCATCAGAGCACTTTGCCCTACTCTCAGTGCACCTGCTGTTGCTGAGCTCACCTCTTGGCCAACTGCCTGCTGCCTCGAAAAGGACTTTAAAGAAACCACCTAAGGTGACTCGAATTTGAGATCTCTCCACGGAAGGAGACACATCTCTTGGTCAGCATGCACCAAGATGACTCCATCTCTCCGTTGGTAGCTATACCCCTTCTTCTCTCTATTTATCTCTCTCTCTCCTCTCTTCTTTCTCCCTCTATCACATAAAGTGCTGTGTACACTGAATAAAGTGTGCTGCCGCTGTTGAGAGCAAGTTGCTGTTGTCCCCTGCTCTGTCTTTTGCACTCTGAGATCACTCGAACCATCACGACTCCCGCCTGCATTAGTGGGTTGTGACACCCTCCCATCCCCCTGCCCCACCAACAGCCCCCAGCCAGCCGCGAGGTACAGGCCCTGCTGTCCCAGGCCTGGGCTCAGGGCTTGGCCTTTCTGCTCCCTCCAGCCAGCCCAGCCCTTGCTCAGCATTGCAGTCCCTGCTCCTGTGCCCCAAGCTCACTCGGCCAGGCTTGGAAAGGGACTTGAGGTGCCTCGATCCCCTCGGGGGGCACATGGGAGAAAACAACCAGCTCCTAAGGAGGGTGGAGAACAAACTTTTAGTTGCAAACTTCAGAGAACGAGGTACTTGGGCAATCTTAAAGCAACATGGAATTACAGTGAATCACTTCACAAAGCACTGATTGAGCAAACTCTAACCTGTCCAAGTTATCCAGATTTCTACAAGAGGGAGTAAGGAGAAGAGAGAGAGGGAGAGAGAGATCCTCAGTCACCCTCGGGTCCAGCGCCATCTCAGCTGCTGTGAGCTCTGGGGCCATGGGACGTGTCACTGTCACACCTGTGTCACAGCCTTTACCTGCTCTGATCCCTCTCACAGGTGGGGTTTTCAGGGTGCCAGGGGCTTGGCAGCCACTTTGAGGCTGGACCAGAGGCTGCAGTGGCTGAGGGTGGGGCAGTGACCGCCCCACCTATGCAGAACTTGCCCTGCCGCTCAAACACACCATGGAGATGTCTGGGGTCATTCATCATTTCTCTGCTCCCCAGCACCGAGGCAACGCACTCTGGCTGCAGCTCTGAGCTCCTGCCCAAGGCAACCACCCCTGGCAATGGGGCTCCATGCAGCTGCTCTCAGGAAACCCCTCAAGAACTAGGGAGTGCCCCAAAACTGCCTCTTAAATGTGGGGTGTTGTATTCCCTTTTGGTATCCCCTCCCTCCTCTGTGAAACTTTACCTGTCCCTTAACTCTGACCTATGGCCTTTGGGCATAGGTAACTCCGCCCCCTACCCTGAAAGGGATAAAACCCCCTTTCCCTTCGGGGTCGCCCTCTTTGGCCTCGGGATACCTTCAGGAAATAAACCTTGGAACCACATCTCGGGGTAAGAGCCTCCTTTGGTTTTATGTCCCTATCTTGGAGTTTCCCCCACCCTAACCTCCCTAAATCTGAGCTGGCACCGGGTCTCCGGGGGGCTGAGGGAAAGGGGTTAACTTCAGTTGGCGTCCACGTGGCCTGAAAACCACGCAGGAGCTGGAGTCTTATTTTTGAGATCTCAGAAGCTTTTTGGACTGTTCAACTCTTCTCCACTAATCCAGCTGTTTTTTGTACAGTTGGGGGCGGTAGAAACAGAGTCGGCAGCCTGGGTAGTCACACAGAGCGACTCGATAGGAACTTTTATAGGAAAACAGCAGGGCACCCCAAAAAAGCACGTGATCCGTCCCCCAGGCAAAGACGGGGGGTGGGCAGTCCCGTGTGATTGGGAAAAAGAAAGATCTTTTGCTGCACGTGGGCATGGAGTCCACGGCCACGCAGTGAAACCCTTTTTAGGATCCAGTTAACATCTTAGAAGTGGTGTTTGTAATTCATCTCTGGGAAGTCAGGCGCCGACTGCCCCAGAGATCCACGGCGTCTCGGGGTGTTTGCGGGCTTTGAGGAGAACCCCGGGAGATGGGGTGACCCCCTCACAGCCCCCGGAGTCGGAGAAGTTCGGCAGGGTGCCGATTCTCCCCCCGGAATACACCCCCCCCGTCCCGGAGTTCTCGGACGTGAGAGAGGGGCTGGGACAGAGCCGTGTGTGTGTGTGTGTGTGTGTTTTTTTTTCTTAACGTTTTAACATCACAAATATGGGTTCTAACCTTTCCACTGACCAAAGGAGCCTTTTAAAGCACCTTAAATGTGCTTTGAAAGGTCTTAAAATCCCAAATAGTTTATTAATGAGTTTTATCCGTTGGTTGTTTGCTGAGTTTCCAAATTTTAACCCCCAAAATGTTCACTCCGTGGCTTTTTGGGATGAGATTGGAGAATTACTCACCTTAAAAATTGAAAATGGAGACACAAAAGCTTCGAAATTTATCCCGATTTTCTTAAAAGCACGCAAGCATCTATTGGAATTAGAACGCAGCAAACAGCCACAGAAAACCCCTTCATCCTCCTTTTTCCCTTCCCAGTCCCCTATTCCCTACGAGAAAACCTCTCAGCCACCCCAATATGCTGTGGCGTGGAGGGGGAGTAATGGCGACGAACACGTGGTGGCTCCCCCTCCCCTCAGCCCCCTCCTCTCCCACAGCCCCGTCTCTCTCCCATACCCTGTGCCTTGCAACCCCGCCCCCTGCCTTCCTTCCGCCCCCTGTTGCCTTGACAACGCGTGTAGCGTCCTTTTCCCCAGCCCTCAGCCCGGCACTGGACATGGGGGCGGCGCGGCAGCGCAAACCGCGGCAGCGCAAACCGCGGCAGCGCAAACCGCCGGCGGCGCGGGCGACCCGTGCCCGTGCGGCGGCGGCGGGGGAGGGGCGGCGGCGGCGCGCGGTGCCGTGGGCGGCGCTGCGAGCGGCGCGCGGGGCGCCGCAGGCGAGAGTTCCCCCAGCGCGGGCGGGGGCGGACCCGACCCCGTCCATGGGGCGCGCGACCCCGGTCCCATCCCCCACGACACACGCGGCTGCGGCGGGGGCGGGGCGGCGCCCGGTGCCTCTCTCGGCAGCGACGGGGCGGGGCCCCCGCCTCCCCCCAGCCGCAGGTGGGGGGGCGATTCCCTCACAGCTCCGGACCTGATGCATGCTAATGACTCCTGCAGGGGGGGAGGTGATGTACCTCTTCCTTCACTAACCCAAACTGAATCTGATGATAATATCCCTTTTGTTGCCCCTGTAGAATACCTTGGTAAGAGAAATGGAAGGAAACAATACAAGCCTTTCTCTTACCAAGATAAAAAGGAGCTATGCAAAATTCAAAGAGAATTTGGAAGACCTAGTGAAATTTTTAAAAGCATGATGACCGCCACCTTTAGCTCCAATGAATTAGTCCCAAATGATATTAAAGATTTATTCAGATGTTTACTAACACCCTCGGAATATGATTTATGGGAATGCATGTGGAAAAAAGCTTTAAATGTAATATTACAGGAAATTCAACAGACTCCTGCTTTAGCACAGGATGGGGATGGAAATGATATAACATTGGACCATCTCTGTGGCACAGGTGATTTGCATTGCCCTGAAAGACAGACCCGATTATTATCAAAGCAAATTTTGGATAAAATTTGTAGTGCAGCAGAAAAATCTTTTTACCAGTTACCGACACCTGAAACTAAGGGCAGATATACCAGTATTAAACAATTTCCTTCAGAGACTTTTTTGCAGTTTTTGGACCGTTTACGTGCTCAGGTGGAAAGACAAGTTCCACAATCGTCTATACACAACGAACTGATTAAAGAGATAGCTCAGAGGAATGCTAATGACACTTGTCGCAGAATTATCCTTAGTCTCCCATCAGAACCAACTCTAGCTCAGATGATCGAGGCCTGTACCAGGAAAGCAGAGCTGTTCAGCGCACCTGAAAGCAATCCTGGACTGCTTCATCCCAGGACAGCAGCACCTGCACGGCCTGAACAACGGCGGCAACCACTGTCACCAGACCGCCTACGGCATATCATCTGCCATCTCTGCAGACAGCCTGGACATTTTGCAGCTTCCTGCCATCGGAACCAGAACCAGAACCAGCAAAGGAAGCCCAACAAACAAAAAAACGAGCTTCTCAGCGCGTCCCCATGGTTAATGCTCTCACGCGTGTAAAAACAAATATGAGGGGTCTCCCACCAGTTGACACCTCTCTCTTAACAACAAAGGGGGAGGGGGTGGGGGAAAAGAAAAATGTAAATAGTAAATGTTTGATTAACAAGTCTTGGCAGCCACAAGGCCGGTACAGGCTTGTGACTACCAAAGGTTTTCATTTCAGATCTGCAGACTGGATATTAATTGCAGTGCATCCATCAGACATCTCACAGGATCTGAAGGATAACCACACGGAGATGTTCAGTGAGTGTTTTGTTATTGGGGATACTGCTCACACACCAGAGGAGATTGAGGTATTTCCAATGTCCATTAAGGGGAACATGACAGGCCTTATGCTCTTGGCACGCTGCAAATACCCACCATTCTACCTGGCAGAGGGACAAATTGTTGCCCAGGCCTTTCCCGATCCGGCAGAGGTTATAGCAGAGGGAAAATCGCCGGAGGTCTACTGGGCAGAGGTGGTAGGTGAGGACAAGCCTTCCATGGCATGTAACATAGCAAATGGGTCAGAGCGCCTCCATGTGGAGGGGGTCCTTGATACAGGAGCCAGCGTGACCGTTCTACCAGAGAGCAAGTGGCCATCAAACTGGGAATTGCAACCTGTTGCAGGCAAACTTCAGGGCATAGGAGGAATCACATTGGCAAAAATCTCAAAAAATATAGTTCAAATAGAGGGTCCTGATGGAAAAGTGGCAAGTGTCCATCCATTTATTGCAAAATACAAAGCCCCCTTGTGGGGGAGGGACACCTTGTCTCAGTGGGGAGTTCAATTGGTCATTCCTAAGACACCCCAGGATTTTTAGAAATAGCCACTGTGACGCGCCCTGCCCAAAAGTTAACATGGTTGGATAACACCCCAAAATGGGTAGCACAGTGGCCATTGAGCAAAGAAAAGCTCAAGGCGCTTGAGGAGCTTGTGGAGGAACAGGTGGCTCAGGGTCACCTGGAAGAAACAACAAGCCCTTGGAATTTCCCAGTCTTTGTAATAAAAAAACCGGGAAAGGACAAGTGGAGGTTGCTCCATGACCTCAGGGAGATAAACAAAATGATAGAGGACATGGGACCACTTCAACCAGGTATGCCTTCTCCAACAATGCTCCCGAGAGATTGGAAATTGGCTGTATTAGATATCAAAGATTGCTTCTTTCAGATTCCTCTACACCCAGAAGATGCCCCAAGGTTTGCATTCTCGGTTCCTACCCTAAATCGTCAAGGCCCTATGAAAAGGTATCATTGGAGATCATTACCTCAAGGTCTTAAATTATCGCCTTTCATATGCCAACAGTACGTAGCATCTTTACTGTCACCTGTTCGTGCTGAGAGACAGGATGCCATCATTCTCCACTACATGGATGATGTGCTGGTGTGTGCCCCCAATGACTCTATACTCCAACACACGCTTGACCTAGTGGTTAAGGTTTTAACCTCTGCTGGATTTCCGTTACAGGAAGACAAAGTTCAAAGGATGCCACCTTGGAAGTACCTGGGCTTACAGATTACAGCGAGGACTATTGTTCCTCAAAAATTGGAAATCGACTGTAATCCTAAAACCTTAGCAGATCTCCACTCCCTGTGTGGGTCATTGAATTGAGTAAGACCCTGGCTAGGCCTCACAAATGAGGACCTAGACCCTCTTTTCAATTTATTGAAAGGGGAGAGGGAGCTGGCCTCCCCCAGGGAGCTGACCCCAGAGGCAAGGACAGCAATCGAAAAGGTACAGAAAGCCTTGTCAGAGAGACAAGCACACCGATACGAACCAAGCTTATCTTTTCATTTCATTGTGCTAGGAAAGCTGCCACACCTGCATGGTTTGATTTACCAATGGATCAAGGGGCAGAGAGATTCACTCTTAATCATAGAGTGGGTCTTTCTCTCGCACCAAAGATCCAAGACCATCACTGAGCCACAAGAGTTGATAGCTCAATTGATTCAAAAGGCCAGGTTAAGACTATGTGAACTGGCTGGTTGTGACTTTGCATGTATTCACCTCCCAATCAAACTCTCAGAGGAGGGAAAGAACTCTCCAAAGAAACTAACCAAAGAGATGTTTGAGCATTTGCTCCAGAGCAATGCCAGTCTCCAATTATCTCTGGACAGCTACAGGGGACAAATATCAGTCCATGCCCCATCCCACAAGCTGTTCAATGAGGAATTCCACCTCATTCCTCGTGAGAAACAGAGTCGGAGACCACTCAAGGCTCTCACGGTGTTCACCGATGCTTCTGGAGCATCCCACAAGTCGGTGATGACTTGGAGAAATCCTCAGACTCAGCATTGGGAAGCTGATGTGGAGTTTATGGAGGGATCGCCTCAGGTGGCTGAACTGGCTGCAGTGGTGAAAGCTTTTGAGAAGTTCTCAGAGCCAATTAACTTGGTGACTGACTCTGCATATGTAGCTGGGGTAGTGTCCAGAGCGGAGCAGGCTGTGCTCAAAGAGATTGAGAATGAGCAACTATTTAGGTTGCTTTCAAAGCTGATTTATTTGATTTCTAATCGGGAACATCCATTCTTCGTGATGCATGTGAGGTCACACACCGATTTGCCAGGTGAAATTGCAGAAGGGAATCGTCGAGCAGACTCCCTTGCTGCACCAGTAGAAAAAGCACGCCTCCCTGATATCTTCCAACAGGCAAAACTGAGTCACCAACAGTATCATCAAAATGTGCCAGGTCTGATCCGTCAGTTCCAGCTAACACGGAGTCAGGCTCGAGCTATCGTGGCCACCTGTCCCAATTGCCAGCTCCAGGCCATGCCATCCATGGGTATGGGGGTTAATCCCCGAGGCCTTGGCAGTTGTGAGGTATGGCAGACCGACATCACACACATTCCTAGCTTTGGTCGCCTCAAATATGTCCATGTAAGTATTGACACGCACTCAGGTGCAGTGTATGCCTCTGCCCATGCAGGAGAAAAAGCTGTGCATGCCAAACAACATCTAGTGCAAGCTTTTTCAGTTTTGGGGATCCCAAAAGAAATTAAAACAGACAATGGCCCAGCGTACGTGTCTAAGGAGTTCCTGGAATTTGTCCAGCAGTGGGGAGTGGAACATAAGACAGGCATCCCTCACTCCCCCACAGGCCAAGCTGTGGTTGAACGGGTGCATCAGACACTCAAACAGGTTCTGGCTAAACAGAGCAGCACAACTGTGTGGATGTCTCCACAGCAGAAGCTCTGCAAAGCCCTGTTTACCATCAATTTTCTTAACTGTTCTTTTGAAAACATAAGTCCACCTGTGGTTCGTCATTTTAACAGTGGCAATCAATTTAAACTGTCCCATCGTCCACCGGTCCTGATCAGGGATCCTGAAACTTGGGAAACCAAGGGTCCCTATGAGCTTGTAACCTGGGGTCGTGGCTATGCGTGCGTAGCAATGCCCTCAGGCCCTCGGTGGATCCCCCAGAAGTGGGTAAAGCCTTTTGTCCCCAAAAATCCAGCTCCAGCAGAAGGGGATGGAAAGCAAGTCACCAATGCCTCCAAGAGGAGACGACGTTGAATGGAGGAAGGAGAATCTTCCTAGGTGTGGACTCTTTCCCGAATTAACAGAAACTTTTAACATGTTTTGAAATGTTTGTTTTTCCCTTTTAGAGAATACCCTCCTCCCATTTATCCCTGTGATGAATCTCAGTCAAAGTGTCATCCTGTTATTGCTGAACAGTCTGGCAGCTGCATGGATCGTCCCTCAGCCACGTCAAAATGTCTGGGTGACCCTGGCACAGACACTTCAGCAGGAAAACATATGTTTGTCCACTGCGTCAGCAAAGAATCCTATGTCCACCTGTCTGGTAGGAATTCCATTGCAGGCTGGAGAGTTTCCTGTGGGATTGGACACTCCTATGTCCATGAAGTTCCAAAGTCATTTCTCCTAAAACCATACAAAAATAATCAGCAGGAAGCTGTGGTAACTGCAAACCCTTTAGTGGAGTGGTTACCAAACCTGCCTGAGATGGCCCAGGAACCCCAAGAGTTAGAACTATTGGGTTCCTCCCCTGCATCATACTGTGTACATTTCTCTGTCTATCCAAAACCCCCTAGCACTAATGAATACCACTACATAAAACAATATCGTGGGGAGTTTACTGCAAACAGGTGGTGTCATAACCTAAGCCATGTTGCAGCTGACAACCCACATCACTCAAGTCCCAAAAGCCTCCCTAAGGGATTCTTTTTGATTTGTGGGGATCGAGCATGGGCAGGAATTCCATCTCGGCTTTTAGGAGGGCCATGTACTGTAGGGCGGTTGTCCGTATTGACACCCAACAAAACTCTAATTGGTGAATGGACTCACAAACACAATTCGACAAACAAAATTCATAAGAGAAGTGCTGACAATTTGGATTCAAATTGTAATTCAGATATTTTTCATTGGGCAAAGTCAAAAAGAGTTGCTGTGTCCCTGTTTCTTCCGTGGGTCGCAGCAGCCAAAGCTCTAGGTGAATTGGGTCACCTAGAATGCTGGGTGGTCAAACAGGCAAATCTGACCTCAACTGCCATCAGTGCCCTTCTAGAAGAGGAGGGAATTACTAGACAGGCCACGCTGCAGAACCGTGCAGCGATCGACTTTCTCCTGCTGCTTCATGGACATGAATGCCAGGAATTTGAAGGACTCTGCTGCATGAACCTGACGTCGAAAGCACCAAACGTCCACGCTGCCCTTCGGAGCATGAACAACCTGATCGGACAAGTGAAGCAAGAATCTGAGGACTGGTTCAATGAACTGTTCAAAGGCTGGGGAGTCACAGGGTGGTGGATTTCTATAGTTAAAACTATTTTGTTATTCCTTGCTATCCTTTTCCTTGTAACCTTAGCATTCGGGATCCTGCGTCGTTTAGTTTTCAAAGCTATCAATGGTCTCATACCTCCTACCTCAGAAGTCAACCACACAGAGTTGGCAAATCTAAAGCAAACTGATTTCCCCACCAGGTGTAAGTGGTGGGAAAGAGAAAACCCACACTCCATGTAACTTATTGTTTTTCCTTTAATTTTGTTAAACAAAAAAGGGTGAGATGTTGTATTCCCTTTTGGTATCCCCTCCCTCCTCTGTGAAACTTTACCTGTCCCTTAACTCTGACCTATGGCCTTTGGGCATAGGTAACTCCGCCCCCTACCCTGAAAGGGATAAAACCCCCTTTCCCTTCGGGGTCGCCCTCTTTGGCCTCGGGATACCTTCAGGAAATAAACCTTGGAACCACATCTCGGGGTAAGAGCCTCCTTTGGTTTTATGTCCCTATCTTGGAGTTTCCCCCACCCTAACCTCCCTAAATCTGAGCTGGCACCGGGTCTCCGGGGGGCTGAGGGAAAGGGGTTAACTTCAGTGGGGTACCCCAAAATCTCTTCAGAAATGTGGAATACCCAAAAACTCTCTCAGTAATGGGCTCCCCCTCCATTCATCATCCCCAAATTCAGGCTGTCTCCTTCCAAACCCCACACCACTTCCCCAATACAAACCTCAATACATCCCACCCCTGCTGGACATCAAGATGCCCTTCCTAACCTGTGTTTCCTCCATTTCACACTTCCCAAACCCCATCCCATCCATCCTGCCCCACCCAATGCCCACCTCACCCCTCCTGATTTGCAGCACACTTCATGCAATCCTCTTCCAACCCCATCCCACCCTGAGGAGCTGTGGCATTGAGTAGTTTTGGGGTTGAATTGAGTAGTTTTCAGTGGCATTGAGTGGTATTGATGTGACAGATCAAACCCTCTTGTCTCTTTGAGCGCCAAGAAATGGAGACAACTACGCTAAATATCCCCCAAACCCCCAAATCCTCCCAAGTATCTCCTTGAATCCCAGATCCCCCCAAACACTAAAAAGTGAGGTTTTTAGAGGCCTTTGATGAATTTGTTGGTTTTTACCCCAGTTTTGTCAGTTTTGTCAGTTTGAAAGGGATGAAGATGAATCAAAAGAATATTAGGGACCACCAGACCAAAAGACCACCAGGCCACTCCCTTCCCCACCCAGATCACTGGGAATGTGGGTGACCAGGGCTCTGCCCAGTGTGGGTCCTCTGAAGCGGGATGATGTTGGAGCAGTGCAGGAAGTCCTTATCACAGTCGGGGCACTTGCAGGGCTTCCCTTACCAGTGCCTCCGTTGATGTCTGCTAAAGTGAAAGCTCCTGGACAGGCTCTTCCCACAAGCAGGATATTCGTATGGCCATTGCCAGTGGGTCTGGATCCTCGAGTGGCAGATCAGGCTGAAGCTCCAGCTGAAGCTCATCCCTCATTCCCCACACTGGTAGAGCCTCTCCCTGGTGTAGATGCGTCAGTGGGTGATGAGGTGAGAGTTGTGCTTGAAGTTCTTCCTGCAGCTGGGGCCGTGGGAAGGGCCTCTCCTTAGTGTGAATCTGATGGTGCTCAAGGACATCTGAGTTGGTCTGAAACTTCTTTCCACACTTGGGATACTCATAGGCCCTCTCCCTGGTGTGGATCTTTTGGTGGATGATCATTTGGGACCTCCTGTTGAAGCCCTTCCCACATTCCCCACACTTGTATGGCCTTTCCTCCACGTGGATGTTTTGATGGCAGATCAAGTGGGCGCTAAGGATGAAGCTCTTCCCACATTGCTCACACTTGTAGGGCCGTTCCCTGGTGTGGATCCTCCGGTGGCAGATCAGGTTGGAGCTCTGGCGGAAGCTCATCCCACATTCCCCACACTGGTAGTGATAGTATAGGGTTAAAATGATTTTTTGTAGAACTGCAAGCGGGTAACTAAGGGGGTGGTGGTTAGGAGAGGTAACGGTTGGGAAGGGAAAGGCCCAGGCTTGCTGGTCAACCGGGCCTTGAGAATACAACATTGGCTTTGCTATAGTTGCAGTAGCTAAGGTTATTGTTTTAACTAAATCAAGTATGACTTTGGTTGGGGAATCGAATATGATCACTGTTTGGCTAAATTACAAGAAATTTTGCTTAGGAACAATCCAGAGTAACCAATCAATTTGTAGCTGTGTGGCAGAGGGGTATAAAACGTGTGTGTTGCGAATTACTGTCGAAGTCAGATTTGGGTTTGCCTGTGTACCCCGGCTCCCGGAGCTCCTCAATAAAAGCACCTGCATATAATCATTCCATGATTATGTGCTTCCAACGCTAACATTTTGGCGACTCCAGACGGGACCTTGTGAGCGCTGCTGAGGACCACACGACCCGATCGTGCTCCAGCCAGCTCCGAGGGATTCTCGGGAAGCCCATCGGTGCTGCAATCCCCCGCCGCTCACAATGTTCCCTGGAAGGTAAGGTGCTTTTTCTCTGGTATGGGTGCCTGCCAGGAAGACGCGGCGAAAGCTACGCTTGGTTGGGCTAAGGAATTCCTGGTAGTGCCTAGGCGCCGTCCGTCAGTCAATGCGAAAGCGTTGCAGGTTCGGCATTGCTGGTCTAATTGTAGAAATAATATGGAGAAGCTAAAAGGATTAAAAGGGGGTTTGGGCGGCAATGCCCCCATACCGGGTGCTTCTCCTTTGGGTTGTTCGCTGGTACATTGGAAAGAGGGGAATTTTGGTCAAGAGTTACGGAAGGATAAGTTGATTGATTATTGTAATGTATGGTGGACAAAATATTGTAATGTATGGTGCTTTGCAGGATGGGAAAATGTGGCCAGAAAATGGGTCTGTGCAATATGATGTAATTTCACTGCCTATGTCATTTTGTAAACAAGAGGGGAAACTAGATGAAATATTATATATTGATTTGGTTTTTTACTTGCGAGGGAAACCAGTTTGGCTGGCAGAGTGTGGTTTGAAAGCATTGATGCTCGAAGATAAGCATTGCTTGGCTTGTGTTCAGGATAAGCGCTGTGTAGAACATTTGGCTCTTGGGAGGGGGGTTGACGATTTGGATGCTGATTTACTAGTGGGACCCACCGCCCCTGCTAACACTTCTTCGGCATCGGGTTCCACTCTATTTGCCCTCACCCCACCAGATTCCCTTACCCCTCCCTCGCGTACCCCTGCCCAGAGTTCTGTTTCACACGGTTTTATTTTACCAGATTCTCTCGCCCCTCCTCTGCTTGCCCCTGCCCAATATACCTTTCCTTCACCTTTGCCTGCTCAGGGAAATTTTCCTTTTTCACCTAGGCCAGCTCAAGAAAATAGCTTTGTGTCTGTTCAGGGCTATCCTCCACCGCCAACGCCCACTCAGAGATTTATCCCCCCACCAACACCTGCTCAGGGATACCCTCCTCTCCCACCTACACCTCCTTCACGGGCTCCCATCCCCTCTGTCTTCCTATACCCTCCTCTGCCAGAATCGCCTACTGTTTCTTTTTCGGGTAGCAATCAGGATTTGATTGTGGGACAGGGATGGAAGAGAGGGGGTACAGAGCAGGCAGGGCAGAAAGTGGTGACAGTGAGGACAATAAGTCAGACACCCCAATAGCCCACTGTACACGAGGACAGCTGGCCCCAGCCTGGTCCCAGGCAAGGAAAGGTTCATTGAAATCAGGCAAACAGAAGAAAACTATTATTGCGCCATTGAGGCAGGGAGTGGGAGCTGAGGGACCAGTTTTTGTAAAGGTACCTTTTTCACCTGTTGATTTGGTCATATGGAAACAGTCAGCTGGATTGTATAGAGATAATCCAGATAAGGTTGCTCGTGTGGTTAGGATGATAATGAAAACTCAGAATCCTGATTGGGAAGGTATTCAGGTGATTTTAGATACCTTGATGGATGAAACAGAAAAGGACATGGTATTTCAGGCAGCAAGGGAGAGGGCAAGGGAGGACATACATAATGGATTGGTTACAGGAACACTTGATTATAATTTTCCCACTGAGGACCCTGAGTGGGACCCTAATGATCCATCCAGAGTAGATATGATGAGGTTAAAGAAATACCAGGAGTGGATTTCTATCAGTGCTCAAAAGGCAATACCTAAGAGTGTGAATTGGTCTAAGTTGTATGAAATTCAACAGGAGGAAAAAGGAATCTCCTACTGCCTTTTTAGAGAGACTTAAGGAAACAGCTAGGAAATATACTGATCTTCAAGTAGACAGTGAACAAGCAAGGGTTCAGCTCTCTTTCATTTTTCTAGGTCAGTCACAGGAAGATATTAGAAAGAAGCTGCAGAAGTTAGAAGGGGAAGAGTTAAGGAATCTGGATAAGCTCCTAGAAGTTGCTTGGAAGGTTTACAACAACAGGGAAACAGAGGTTGCCAAGAAACAGGGGCAAAGCATGTTGGCACTTTTACAGGGACAGGGGCGAGGACGTGGCAGAATCGGTCGGGGTGGTAATAGAGGTGGTTTTGGCAGAGGCTGTGGAAGACTAGGAATCGATCAATGCGCCCATTGCAAGTTAGAGAGACATTGGAAGAGAGAGTGCCCAAACCGGTTTAGCCAGGAGGGTCAATTTCAGGTGGAGGGCCAGCCTCAGTTGAATGGCATAGCCAGAATCATGGTTTTATATGAAGGAAAGCTAGGATCAAAGGAACCCATGGTAGCTATACATTTAGAAGGGAAGAGCATTGATTTTCTTGTTGACACTGGAGCAACACCTTCAGTATTAAACTATGTAGAGGGGCAAATTGGAAATAAGTCAGCTGTAATTATTGGAGTCACAGGGAAGGAGGAAGTACGGCCATTCCTGCAACCCCTGGATTTGAGTTTTGGGAACAAAGTTTTAACACATGAATTTTTATATATGTCTGGATGTCCAACTCCGCTTCTAGGGCGGGATTTATTGGCAGCACTAGAGGCGGAAATTACCTTTGAGAATGGTGAACTTGTAATGAGAGTACCTGAGTCCAGAACAGGAAAAAAATTTAATGATAAAAGAAAAACCAATTCCTAATATTCCCAAGGAGGTGGAGGATGCAGTAATTCCCTCTGTGTGGGAAACAGATATACCTGGAAAATCTAGATTAGCACAATCAGTACATGTAGAATTGAAAGAGGGGGCCAGAGCTGTATGGATTAAACAGTATCCTATAAAACCAGAAGCACAGCAAGGAATAGCAAAAACCATTGATAGTTTTTTAAAGTATCAAATTTTACAGGAATGTCAATCAGAATATAATACTCCAATATTTCCAGTGAAGAAACCTAATGGTGAGTATAGACTTGTACAGGATTTAAGGGGTATAAATGAAATAACAAAAGACATTCATTCACCCAGTAGTTGCCAATCCCTATACATTGTTGGCATCCATAAAGGAGATATATAAGTGGTTTACTGTAATTGATTTAAAAGATGCTTTTTTCTGCATACCCCTTGACCAAGAGTGTAAGAAGCTATTTGCCTTTGAGTGGGAACATCCAGAAAATGGAAGGAAGACCCAGCTCACCTGGATGAAGTTACCTATGGGGTTCAAAAATTCCCCAACCCTATTTGGAAATCAACTGGCAAAGGAGCTGGAAATCTGGACCAGGGGAGGACAGGTACCAAGACACCAATACCTTTTGTTGCAATATGTTGATGATATACTGACAGCGACAGAAGAAAAGACAACATGCATAAAGGTAACAACTGAAATTTTAAATTCACTGGGAATAGGAGGATATAAAGTGTCTAGACAAAAGGCACAAATTGCCCAACAAACTGTGATTTACCTGGGATGCGAAATCTCACAAGGACAAAGAAAACTAGGTACTAACTGTATCCAAGCTATTTGTGCTATTCCAGAGCCCCGGAAACTACACGAGCTGCAAGTCTTCCTTTAAATAACCGGGTGGTGCCACCTGTGGATCATGAACTATGATCGCGAAACCCCTGTATGAGGCCCAGAAGACGCAGCCGTTTACCTGGGGCAAACCACAGAAAGAGGCCTTCATGAAACTGAAAGAAGCTCTGATAACAGCTCCAGCATTGGGGTTACCTGATCTGTCTAAAGACTTTCAGCTGTATGTGCATGAGAGGCAGCGACTGGCATTGAGAGTCCTGACCCAACAATTGGGAAGTTGGAAAAGGCTGGTGGGTTACTTTTCCAAACAACTCGACGACGTAAGTGCCGGGTGGCCCTCATGCCTGCGAGCTCGAGCAGTGGCAGCTACTGTGCTGCTGATACAAGAAGCCAGGAAGCTCACAATGGGAAGACACATGGATGTTTATGTGCTGCACATGGTAACCACTGTCTTGGAGCAAAAGGGGGGCCATTGGCTCTCTCCCAGCCGGATGATGAAATTCCAGGTAACCCTAACTGAGCAGGATGATGTGACATTAAAGACAACTAACCTCTTGAATCCAGCTTTGTTTTTAGGTACTACAGCTGAAGAAGGTCCACTAGAACATGACTGCGTGGAAGTGATTGAGTACACCCATGCAGCAAGAGCAGACCTGAAAGATGTTCCTCTGGAGCAACCAGAATGGGAACTTTTCACAGATGGAAGCAGCTTTGTAGAGAATGGAATTAGATACACCGGATATGCGGTAACCACAATTGACACCATAGTGGAAGCAAAAAGCATTACCACCAAACATATCTGCACAGAGGGCAGAACTGGTAGCATTAACTAGGGCGCTAGAGCTGAATGAGGGAAAAGCAGTAAACATATGGACTGACTCGAAATATGTCTTTGGAATAGTGCATGTGCACAGAGCACTGTAGAAGGAAAGAGGACTGTTATCCTCCCAGGCTACACATCAAGCATCAAGATGTAGTCCTGCAACTGATAAATGCGGTACAAAAACCGGAACAGGTAGCAATTATGCATTGCAAGGCACATCAATTAGGCAACTCCAAAGTCTGTGAGGGAAATCGAAGAGCTGATTGGACAGCCCGCCAAGCGGCGCGAGAGGTTCAGACAGCAATGGCATTGATACCATCAAAATTTAATATTTCTCAATTTAATTTGCCTCCTCAGCCAAAGTATACCATTGAAGATGACAGGCTGGCACATCTGCTGAAGGCACAGAAGAACACGGAAGGGTGGTATGTAACCGCACAGGGGCAAATAGTGGTACCCCCTTTGGTAATGAGAGAAATTTTACAGGTAAAACATAATGAGTGTCACTGGGGTGCAGAGGCGCTGGTAAAATGGCTAAAATGACACTTAGTCTCGGTACGGATGCAAACAATGGCCAAGTCAATAACTTCCAAGTGTGAAGTTGGTCTGATAAACAACCCAGTAGCCAGAAGGCATGCACAGTTAGGCAGAATTTGGGTAGGAATAGAACCAGGAGACTATTGGCAAGTGGATTTTGCAGAACTGCCAAGGACTCAGGGATACAGATATTTGTTAGTAGGGGTTGACACATTTCCTGGATGGCCAGAAGCCCTTCCCTGTCACACAAATCAGGCAAAAGAAACAGTTAAATGGTTGTTACAAGAGATCATTCCCAGATTTAGGGTGCCCCTAGGAATATCATCAAAGGCCCACATTTTGTAGCCACAGTGGTACGAGAGGTGAGCAAACTATTAGAGATATCCTGGGACCTTCACACACCATGGAAAACCCAGTTAGCTGAAGCAAATAGAACATGAGGCACAAAAAGAGCAAAAAGATTTAGCAACTAGCTAGTTGGATAAAATCTTCAAAGGGCTAGGATAGAATGTGAGTTCATGGGTGAAATCTATCCTTGAGAGCTTGGTGACTTTGTTAATCATATTTTTAGCAATGTGGTTAGTTTACAGAATCCTAAGGGAAGAGATACTAAAAAGAACATCCTGAAACAGAACCATAATGAAGGCCTTGACACAAGACAACACATCCAGCATCTCCGGTCCGTGAGGACACCCTAACGGAGTCCAGGACAACCATGGATTTGAAGATGAACATCCAGTGTAGACTTTGAGGCCAAATGGACTGTATCCAGTGAAAGCATTTACACTTCGTTCATTAAAGTGAAATACTTTCAAAGGGGGGAATGATAGTATAGGATTAAAATGATTTTTGTAGAACTGCAAGCGGGTAACTAAGGGGTGGTGGTTAGGAGAGGTAACGGTTGGGAAGGGAAAGGCCCGGGCTTGCTGGTCAACCGGGCCTCGAGAATAGAACGTTGGCTTTGCTATAGTTGCAGTAGCTAAGGCCATTGTTTTAACTAAATCAAGTATGACTTTGGTTGGGGAATCGAATATGATCACTGTTTGGCTAAATTACAAGAAATTTTGCATAGGAACAATCCAAGGTAACGAATTAATTTGTAGCTGTGTGGCAGAGGGGTATAAAATGTGTGTGTTGCGAATCACTGTCGGAGTCAGATTTGGGTCTGCCTGTGTACCCCGGCTCCCAGAGCTCCTCAATAAAAGCACCTGCATGTAATCATTCCGTGATTATGTGTTTCCAACGCTAACATGAGTGCAGCCAGTTCTCTGAGCAAAGCAGTTCCCAGGTGAGTGAGGAGAGTCAGGATGGGGTTGGAGAATGTAGAGCAAGGTTCTCCACACTAAGTCAGACCTCAAGGCACAGCTTCTCTGAGCAGGCCAGACCTCCTGAGGAGAGTCCCTGGATCAATATCAATCCCTGAATGCTGATATCACCTCTTTTCTAAAGAGAAAAAATACCCTTGAAAATAGGTATGTGAATTTAGTAGAAGCTCTTTGAAATATTTTTCCATAACTCTACGACAAAAGAGTTCCTAATGAACTGAACCAGACCAGAGGGAAATCAAGGCACAGCCCTGGTTTGTCAGGACTTCCTTGATCCTAATGAGCCCCAAGGTGCATTTGGTGCTGAGCCCTGGGACCTCAGGGCCTGAGGGGAGATTGCACAAACCTTTCCAGGAGTCAGAGTCAGAAGAAAAACCCAAAGTGTCTCAAAGCATTAATGGGTCCCACTGAGGTCCATCTGCAACACAGGCTCCTCATGGAGTCCTTGGAGGAGAGAATTGGAGGCCAGGATTGCACAAAAACCTCTCACAGGATCAGTGTGAGAAGAGAATTCCAAGGTACCTTAAACACCTTGAGTATCTCAAAGTATTAATGAGCTCCACTGAGTGTCAGTGCAAAGCTCTCAAGGGACTCATTAAAGCAGATAATTGGAGGCCAGAATCACACAAAAACTTCTCAGAGATTCAGTGCCCCAAAAAAAGTACTTTAAGAAACTTTGAGTACCTTACAGTATTAATGAACCCCACTGAGTGCTTTTACTGACTAAGAATCCCAAGGGACTTGTTAAAGTAGATAATTGGGGCCAGGATTGCACAATCTTTCTCACAGAATCAGATTTAAAAGGGAAACACCAAATACCTTAAAATAACTGAAGTACCTTGAAGCATTAATGAGCCCCACTGAGTGTTGTTACTGACAAAGCCTCTCAAGGGACTAATTACAGCAGATAATTGGAGGCCATGATTGCACAAACCTCTCAGAAACTCCCAGGCAAAAGCCAAACCCAAAGTCCTTTGAAGAACCTGCAGTGCCTGGGAGCATTAAGAGGCCGCCCCCCAGGGCCATTCCTGACCGGGGCTCCCCAGGGACTCCTTCCAGCACATCCTTGAGGCCACTGGAATGTCAGGGGGATGCTGAGGGCAGGACAAGGGGCTGACAGTGCCCAGCCTTGCTGGGACTGTGCCAGGAGGCCCCAGGGCTTTAGGACAAGGTGTCTCCTGACAGCCCTTGGTGGCACAGACCCTGCTGTGCCCCAGGCCACCAAGACTTGGCTTCTCTTTGTCCCTTCCTGGCATCACTGCCTGCAGTTCTCCGCTCTGCTTGAGGCCTGGGGACACTTTCTCTGTTGTGATCCTCACTGGGACCCATTAAAACTTCCAGAAACTTTGGAGTTGGATTCTGCCTTGCAGTTCTTGAGAGGTTTCTTCATCTCCCTTCTCAGGGACTGATGTTCAGGGCCTCAGCACAGAGCCCCAAGAGGGTCATTAAAGTCCTTGTGCTGTGTCTGTGCTGATGGGCTGGGCTGGGCTCTTGGCACAGAGGCAGCAGCTCCTGGCAACCAAGAAGAGCTTCAAAAGACATTTCTCTTGCTGAGCTGCTCTTCTCCCAGCCCAGCAGGGCTGGGGCACTGCCTGCAGCCAGCCCAGGCACAGCACACAGGCACAGAGAGCTTCAATCACTCAGGGCTGGGAAGGGGCTGGGAAGGGACTGGAGGAGAATCACTGCCAGCCCTTGGCACAGGAACCTCTGGCTGCAGGGCAAAGCAGCTGCAGCTCATGCAGGGATTTCCTCAAGCTGGAACAGCCCAATACCTACAGACCCTGTGAGTACATTCTCTGATTCTCTCTTGTGCAGAGCAGTCAGGGGTGCCCAGGGCTGTCCTGCAGAGCAGGGTCCTGCAGCCCAGGGTCCTGTGCTGGGGCAGGGACTCTGCTGCCTGCCAGAGACAGCTCTCAGCCAGCCCTGGGAGCTGCTCACAGCACTGGGGGACAAGATCTGGGTGGAAGCAGACAGCTGGGAAAGCATGGAAGTGTTCTCCTTGTGTGGTGAGGATGCTGCATTGTTCAGGACTGCTCCCAGCAGGACATTGAACTGCAGAACATTTCCAAGTAGATTGTACAGGGAGCACAGTGAGGCAGCGGCTGCATAAGAGGGAAATTCCTGCTTTTTAATCTACTGCTCTGGGTTGCCTGGATGGGAAATTGCACATAGATATTCATCTCTCAGTTCAGGTTGAGAAAAAGAAAACAATTTCCTTTCAGATCTTAAAAAACCAGGCAGTGACAGAAATCAGCAGAGGGTCCCTTGCAGGCAGCACCAGCGTTGCTTTTCCAGCCTCCTCAGGGTTGCTGCGAGGTTGCCATCAGAGCCTGCAGAGGCAGAGCTGCCCCTGGGCAGTGCCTGAGCTGGGGGGGCTCTGCAAGGCAGAGCTGAGCCCCCAGGGCTGGGCTGGGCTCTGGCAGCACTGGCAGGGCCCAGCCCTGGGCACAGGGAAGCAGCTGCAGGCAGGGGCAGCTCCAGGCAGCAGAGCCCTGGGCAGGCAGTGGGGGGAAAGTGCCACCAAGATGTGCTGGGATATTGAAAGTGCAAACCAAACTACTCCAGGATTACTTTTTTTTACATATCTCCATGCCAAGAAAACGCAAATGTGGTGTCCCAGCTCCCTCTGCCTGGGGAGCTCTGGGCAGGGCAGGCTGGCAGGCTGGGAATGAGCTGACTCTCCTCCAGCAGTGCCATGGACAGGACCCTTGGTGTGTCCTGGGGATGCCATCCAAGCTGTCAGCTGCCTCCAGGGGACACTGGGGGACAGGAGTGTCCTTGGACAGGGCTGGGGCTGAGACTCTGAGAAACGCTGAGCCACTTTGCACTGCTGTGGCTCCCTCTGCTCTCAGCTGTGTCAGGCTGATTTCCAGGGGAGCACAGTGACTGCCCTCAATCTCAGAAAGGGCAGCTGGGGACAGATGGAGCAACAGAGCAGCTCCCCTCACCCTTCACTGAGTTACAGCCAATGCTCTTGCCTTGCACAGTTCTCTCTGATCTCCCTGGGCACAGCAGGAAACCCTCTCCAACTGCCTTTGGCCATCGCTGTTCCTTAGCCCTGGCACAGGAGATGCTGCCAAGCTCCTCTGCCTCAGCAGCACTTTGGGCTGATGAAGTCCAACCCCAGGCCTGGCCCCTGTCCCTGTTCCCATGGCCCCACTGCTGCAGAGCAGAGCTGAGCCCTGGGTGTCCATGGGCAGAGCCCCTGCTGGTGACAGCAACGGGGCCAGATCCCAGCAGAGCTCCAGGAACGGGGCTGAAGGAAGGGCTCTGAGAAAAGGAAAACTGAGTGGCACAGAGCAGCAGGGGCAGGGCTGAAACAAAGGGCTGGGACATTGCTCAGCAAAGTCTCCCCTGGCTTGTCACTGTGTCTTCCTTCACCAGGTCCCCCTGTCCAGAGGCAGCACATGTCCAACAGCAGCTCCATCAGCCATTTCCTCTTGCTGGCATTGGCAGACAGGTGGCAGCTGCAGCTCCTGCATTTCTGCCTCTTCCTGGGCATCTCCCTGGCTGCCCTCCTGGGCAACGGCCTCATCATCAGCGCCGTAGCCTGCGGCCACCACCTGCACAGCCCCATGTTCTTCTTCCTGCTCAACCTGGCCCTCACTGACCTGGGCTCCATCCTCACCACTGTCCCCAAAGCCATGCACAATTCCCTCTGGAACACCAGGAACATCTCCTACAAAGGATGTGCTGCACAGCTCTTTTTCTTTCTGTTCTTCATTGGAGCAGAGTACTATCTCCTGACTATCATGTGCTACGACCGCTACGTGTCCATCTGCAAACCCCTGCACTACGGGACCCTCCTGGGCAGCAGAGCTTGTGCCCACATGGCAGCAGCTGCCTGGGCCAGTGCCCTTGTCAATGCTCTCATGCACACAGCCAATACATTTTCCCTGCCCCTGTGCCATGGCAATGCCCTGGGCCAGTTCTTCTGTGAAATCCCACACATCCTCAAGCTCTCCTGCTCTCACTCCATACTCAGGGAATTTGGACTCACTGTATTTTCCATCTGTTTATCATTGTGTTGTTTTGTGTTCATTGTTTTCTCCTATGTGCAGATCTTCAGGGCTGTGCTGAGGATCCCCTCTGAGCAGGGACGGCACAAAGCCTTTTCCACCTGCCTCCCTCACCTGGCTGTGCTCTCCCTGCTTGTCAGCACTGCCATGTTTGCTCACCTGAAGCCCTCCTCCATCTCGTCCCCATCCCTGGATCTGTCCCTGTCAGTTCTGTACTCGGTGGTGCCTCCAGCCCTGAACCCCCTCATATACAGCCTGAGGAACCAGGAGTTCAAGGCTGCAGTGTGGACAATGATGACTGGATTGTTTAGGAAATATTAAACTGCTGGCAAATTTCTGCAAATCACTTATAATAAAAATCAATAAAAGTAATTTTGATAATTCTTGTTGGTTTGGTAGTGGGTTTTTCATTTGTTGTGTTTTATATTTTTAAACTTTTTCGCAAAGAAATCTCATGGTTTGTGCCATTTCTCATTTTGTTCGTCTCCACCTTCCATGAGGCCACAGACTGTATCAATGAGGGGCTGTGCTCTTGGTGGCTTTAAATGAACTCAAGGATGTCCCAGCCAAGTTTTCTGCAGAGATGCCCCTTTGGTTCCCTTCTCTGCAGCTGCAGCAGCAATGTCTGTGTGCAGAGCTGGGGGCAGATCAGTGCTGGCACAGCAGCTGTGCCCAGCAGCAGCAGCAGCACTTGGTGCTGCCAGTGCTGCTGCCGTGGCCCTGCCCCGCTGCCCTCCTGGCCCTGCTGTTGCTGTAGGGCCTGAGTGCTCTCGGGGCCGGGCACAGGGCTGGGGGTGGCAGTGCCGGGGCTGCAGCAGGGACAGGCCATGGGCACTGCTGGCACAGCAGCAGTGCTGAGGCCTCAGGCCAGGGCCTGGGGGCTGCAGGCTCCTTGCCCAGGCTCTCTCCAGAACACATTGCCCAGGCCAATGCTCAGCAGAGAAAAGCCCCAGCAGCAGCCCCAGGCTGGCCGTGGGCAGGCTGGGGGCAAACAGCACGGCTGGGGCTCTGCAAGGGCCCTGGGCAAGCACACGGCAAGGAGCAGCAGAGCAGGGCCTGATCCATCCCCACTGCGCTGGACACCCCAGGCCAGCGGCCCACAGCCTCCTCATGCACCTGCCAACAACATCCCCCCTCTGCAGCCCTGGCCTCTCCCCCAGCTCACACAGCTGCCGCAGCCTTGCAGGCACAGCCACGGCAGCACTGCCTCAGGAGCCCCTGTTTGCCCTGCCCAGAGCAGGCCTGAGCACCCCCATGGGGTTGGTGTGGGGAGATGAAGCTGAGGGAGCACAAATGCCAGCAGGGCCTGGGGCCAGGAAGGGCTGGGCCACAGCAGGGAAACCCCTCAGGTTTTTGGTGGCCTCTGAAGTCAGAGCCAGAAAGTTTGTTCCCATCAGCTGGGAGTTTGCTGTGCCACTGCAGATGTTGTTGGTTAGAGCCAGGGCTGCCTGGCAGCCACCCCCAAACTGCCCTGACCATTTCCTTTGCTTCACCTTGGCTTTCTTGTCTCTTCCTGGTACAAATTTCTTCCTCTTGCCCACCCATATTCCCTGCCCTGCAAACAGCCCATCCCTGGTTGCCCTTTCCTCTCTGGCCCCACTCCCCATTTCAGTTCCTCACTTGGCCCCATGGGAACATCCCTTGGGGAGCAGGATCATCCTCCAAGTGCTTCAGGAATTGTCTGCAGGCTCCTGCAGTGCCTCCTGCTGCTCCCTTGCCAGAGGCACCCCAGGCCAGGGGGCACATCTGGGCTGCTGTGTCTGCCTGTGGAGCTCTCTGTTGTGGGCAATGAGGGGCTGCAGAGGCTCTGCAGGACTGACAGGATGGGCTTTGGGGCTGTGAGGAGAAGCTGAGGCACCTGGGCTGCGGCACCTTCTGAAGACAAGGCCCAGGGCTCATCCTGCAACTGCTCCAAGGGTGGTTTCAGAGAATGACAGAATCAGCAAGGTTGGAAAAGACCTTGGACATCATCAAGTCCAACCTGTGCCCTGACACTGCCTTGTCTCCCCTGAGCCTCCTCTTCTCCAGGATAAACAACCCCAGCTCCCTCAGCCCCTCCTCACAGGACTTGTGCTCAAGACCCCTCACCAGCCTTGTTGCCCTTCTCTGGACACACTCCAGCCCCTCCATGTCCTTCCTTAATTGGGGGTTCCAGAAGTGGACACAGCACTCGAGGTGCTGCCCAACCAGTGCCGAGCACAGGGGAAGAATCACTGCCCTGCTCCTGCTGGCCACACTGTTCCTGATCCAGGCCAGGAGCCATTGGCCTTCTTGGCCACCTGGGCACACTGCTGCCTCATGTCCAGCCTGCTGTCCATCAGTCCCTGCAGGTCCCTTTCTGCCTGGCTTCTGTCCAGTCACTCTGTCCCCAGCCTGTAGCACTGCAGGGGTTGTTGTGGCCAAAGTGCAGGACCCGGCCTTTGGACTTGTTCAACCTGACATTGTTGGATTTGGGCCCTGGATCCAGCCTGTCCAGGGCCCTGTGCTGAGCCCTCCTGCCCTCCAGCAGATCCACACTCTTAGCCAACTTGATGTCACCACGGTTCCGTGAGGCCCAGGAGTGTCACAATGGTCTCCATGATTCCATGAGGCCTCCCAGTGCCACAATGTCCCTTTGGTTCCATTGGACCCATTGGTGTCACAAAGTCCCTTGGATCCTTGGGCCCTACAGTGTCACAATGGATTCTTGGTTCCAGGAGGTCTGGCCGATCAGCAATGGTCTTTCCTTGGTTCCACAGGGTCACAATGGCCTCTTGGTCCCAAGGGGCACCACGATGTCCAACATGTTTCCTTCATTCCAGGAGTCCCTGAGGAGCAACCCTGGCCCCTTGGTTCCATGGGGCCCTGCAGTGTCACAATGGCCCCATCATGACACGAGGTCCTGCTCTGTCCCAATGCTCTGCATGGTTCCACAAGGCCCTGCAGTGTCACAGTTGCCTCTTAGTTCCATCAGGCCTCAGAGGGCCACCATGAATTCCTTGGAACTGCAGGGTCACAGAGGAGCCCTGGTCACACAAGATCCTGCAGTGTCACCAGGGACCCTGGGTTCCATGGGGCACCACTGGGTCACAGTTGTTCCCTCAGTTCCAAGAGTCCTTGCCATGGAACAATGGCCCCTTGATTCCATTGGGCCCCAGGGTGTCCCAAGGCTCTCCTTGGTTCTGCAGTGGCACAATGGCCCCTTGGTTCAACAAGGCCCCTCAGTGTCACAGTGGCCTCTGTGCTCCCACCAGGACCCAGACTGTCCCCATGGACTCCTTGCTTCCATTCAGCCCCACAGTGTCACAGTGGCCCCTTGGCTCTGTGGTGCCATGTCGTACACAGTGTCACTCTGCTCCTCTGAGTGCCACCAGGCCCTGCAGTGTCACCATGGCCCCTTGCTTCCCCAGGGCCCTGCAGTATCAGCATGTCTTAATTAAGAAAGACAGGTATCTGACAGGGAAAACTAGAGTTTCCTTTAGAATGGAGACTGTCAACTCCTCACCCCCACCAAATTATAATTTTGCAATTAAGGGCTTTCAGGCAAAGATTTGGGAATAGGAATAACAGTTCTTTACTATTAACAATACAAATGTAGTAGAAAACAATACCACCCAACCAAAGAAAGCAAACAAACAAATAACAATTTTGGAGAACCCTGACAAAGTCAGAGCTACAATCGGAAACCCTGTTGGTCAGGGTGTTGGAAGCAGTCCAAAAGTGAGTCCTCCTGGAGTGGCAGATGTGGTTTTGGTGAAGTAGAGATGATCCTGTAGAACCAGGGTCCAGTGATTGTGAAAAGGGTCCAGTGATGGTGAGAAGGGTCCAGTCTTCCTCCGGGAATCCGGTGAAGCTGGATACCTTGGGTTCCTGCGTCTCAGTTTTATCCAGGTAGGAATGGTTGGCTCCCCCCACTGGGTGGACCATCTCACAATAGGATGATGGAATGTGGATGTACTGCTCTGGGGAGGGTATAGTTTGGGGATGTGTTAGATTGGGGGAGGTGTTAATGGCCCATTAGCAGAAAAATATTCCCCTGGAGGGAGGATGGGCAGTGAAAGAAATAAGAAACACTGCCCCATCTGGTTTTAACAGCTGGTCCATTATCAAAAGGCATCTGCCCCACCTTCTCCCAGAGTTACTAGAGATAAAGAAAAAAAAAGCATCTCCCCAACTGCTTTCAACAAATGAAATAGAATACACATTTTTGGTTCCATAAACCAAGACACACCATCATCAGAGAATCCAGCAGGCTGCAAAAGACCTTGGAGAGTATCAAGTCCAACCTGTGACTCAACACCACCTTGTCACCCAGACCATGGCACTCAGTGCCACATCCAGTCTGTCCTTAAACACTTCCAGGGACGGTGACTCACTCACCTCCCTGGGCAGCCTATTCCACTGCCCAATCACAATTTCTGAGAAGAATATTTCTTAATGTCCAGACTAAATATCCCCTGGTGCAGCTGAAGGCTCTGTCCTCCTGTCCTCTCAGTGTTCCCTGGGGAAAGAACCTGACCCCCACCTGGCTGCACCCTGCTGTCAGGGAGTTGTAGAGAGTGATGAGGTCTCCCCTGAGCCTCCTCTTCTCCAGGATAAACAACCCCAGCTCCCTCAGCCGCTCCTCACAGGACTTGTGCTCCAGACCCCTCACCAGCCTTGTTGCCCTTCTCTGGACACACTCCAGCCCCTCCATGTCATTCCTAAATTGGGGGCCCAGAACTGGACACAGCACTCAAGGTGCTGCCCAACCACTGCTGAGCACAGGGGAAGAATTCTCGCCCTGCTCCTGCTGGCCACACTGTTCCTGGCCCATAGGAGTGCCAAGGGCTGGATGGGTGAAATGGTGTGGGGGGGTGTGGGGTCAAAGTCTGATTGATTGTCAGCCATGAAGGGTCTTGATTTTCATACCACTTCAGACTGCATTATCAGGTGCTGGGGGACAGTATCAATTGGACATTGCTGATATCAATCTATAGACAGGAAAAGAAAACACGACAAAACAGTTCTCTCTGCATTGTTTACTGTATTGTATATTTAGTTTGAATACACTTCTGAAATCCATCTAATTGACCACAGAAGAATTGAAAACTTGAATTACTCCCCCCGTGTTTTTTCTTGTTTGTGTGTTTTCTCTTGTTTGAGTTTTTTGAAATGTTTTTGAGCCTTTCTCCCTGAATTCCAGAAAAGAACAGCTCAAGAAAGAGGAGGCCTATGGAAAAGTAAAATTCACCAGCAGCCTCCAAGGGGATGAGGATCCATCCTCATTAGAGCAGCAAGGAACAGAAATGGGCACAGCTGTCTGACTTCCAAAGCTCTGGGATGGGCCCTGGGCCTACAGCAGGAGCAGCTCTGCAGGGCCCCAAGGCCGCGGCTGTTGTGCTGGCCTGGGCAGATGGGATGGCAGCAGGGGCTGCAGAGCTCTCAGGAGCTGAGGGAGAGGGGAGCAGGGCACCCAGGGAGCCTGGTTTTGCCTTGGGCCAGCACCTTGCCCATGGCTGGGGCTGAGCCCTGTGGGAGCTGCAGCTGCTGCTGTGCCCTTGCCAGGGGCTGAGGCCGTGGGGCCCCTGGCCAGAGCAGCCTGGCCTGAGCAGAGCTGTGGGGCCAGAGGTGGCTGGGCTGTGCTGGGGAGAGGCCCTTGGTGCTGCAGAGAGCTCAGGGCAGCTGGCAGAGCTTGCAGGGAGCTGGGCTGGGCTGAGAGAGCCTGGCACAGACACCATCAGTGTCCATCTCAGCCTGGGTGACCCTGCAGGGGCAGGACTCAGCCCAGGCCTTGTGGGGCAGGGCCAGCGCCTGTGGAAGGCATTGAAAACAAGCAAGTGGACGAGAGAGGAGGCTGCTCTGTGCCCTTGGTGGCAGGGACAGAGCAGGGAGGGGTCCCAGGACATTTGTCAGCCCTGCCAGCCTCTGTCCGCAGCTGTTGGCAGCCCTGGCTGCTCAGCCCAGGTTTTTGGGGCACTTTGGCTGTGGCCCAGCTCCATCCTCCTGCGGGGCTCAGGGCCTGTTCCCGGCCATGGCCAGCCCTGCGCGGCCTCTCTGCTGGCCCAGAGCCCGGCAGAGCCCGGGGCAGGGCTGTCTGTGCAGGCCCACAGGTGCCAGGGGCTGTGCAGGAGCTGGCAGAGGCTGCCCAGCAGGGAGGCCATGGGGCACAGAGCCCCAAGGCTGCTGTGGGCCCCACGGCAGAGGGGCCCTCCCCCCGCAATGCTCCTGTCCTGCCCTGGGCCTGCACAGGCCCTGTGGCACCATGGCTGGGCCAGCGCCGCACAAAGGGGCCACGCAGCCGCTGCCGGGGCTGACAGCAAGGCCAGGCACACACAAGGAATTGCTGCCCATGGCCTGGCCTGGGCAGGGCTGCCTGTGCCAAAGGCACAGCTCAGCTGCCCTTGGGGCCTGCAGGAAAAGTGCAGAGCCCCAAGAGCCTCCCTGGCTGTGCTGGAGACCAAGGCTGGAGGAGGGAAAGGCAGGGCTGCTGCTCGATGGGGAGGGGATTGAATTCCAGCAGTTCTCTGATGATCCTGGCACAATGCTGCTCCCTGTTTCAGCCTGGAACAGAGCAGATGTTGATGCGACAGGAGCCCTGTGGAGCTGTCAGGGACCTGCAGCTTGCAAGGTGCTCTGCTCTCCCTCAGCTCCTCTCTGGGAGATGCCAATCCCATCTGGGCACCTCAGGGCACAAGTGACACTGCCTGTTCCTGGGCACACAGACTGATTTCTTTTTGGAAAGAGGCACAGATTTTAATACTTGGTAGTTTCACAATATGCAAGCAAATTTTTATTATCTGAGTCACTTACGTAGTTTTAGGAAGTGGCAAAATTTTTCCACCAGGAATAGGAATTTCCTGGATCTACTGGATTCTTGTACTCATGGGGGGAGAAAAAATACTGATCTTCCCTTCTACCTTTGCCACCAACATTCAGTCTGATATTTCATAACCCTCTTCCTTCAGGTGTTTCCAGCTGTTTAAATGACCATGTCTAAGGACATCTCCTCGTGTAGAGCAGCTGGATCTATGTCCTTCCTGTTGCTCCCAGATTTTCTCCTGCAGCTGTTCTATGCTGGTCATTCTAATACATCTCCCTTGACTGGCTTCATGCTTTGAGTTTCAGGGAGTTGCCCTGAACTTCTTTCAGAAGTTTAAATAACACCTTAGCCAGCATCTTGGTTGTATTTTTATGTTTTATATCACCTCTTATGTCTTGGTGTAAAATTCTTCCTGTATGGCAATCTCTTGTGGATGGTGGACATGTGAGATATTGCTGGGATGTCACAAGGAGCTAAGGGAAGTGTTCTGATGTTTATTAAATTTTATCATGTTCATATTTTTGATGTTGGCCATGAAGAGAAACCTTTTTTTACCTCTGACTCTCATCAGTTCCTGGTCCCTCAAAGGACACAAACCTGATGAGTTGTGGTTCCCACTCCAGTGGCTGCACTTGGACCTCCCTCCACAGCCAGAGCAGAGCTCCCTTGTCCCAGAAAGTCCCTGGCACTGGAGGGATGAAGGAAACAGGACAGGCTGTGGGGATCAGGTGCAGGGCAGAGCCAGGGAGAGCTTTGATGGAGCTGTGCCTTCCCTGGGTTTGTTGGCTGAGAATGAATGACCATCCCTCTGTGTCTTGGGCAGCTCCTTCTGCAAGGAAAGCAGGTGGAAGTTGGAGCCAAGGAGCTGAAAGCTGCAGGTGCAGCCTGGGGTGGAGGGAGCTCAGATTTGCACAAGGCTGCTCTGAGTGCCAGGGTTGGATGGGGGAAATGGTGGGGTGGGGGTAGGGACAGAGTTTGATTGTTTGTCAGACATAAAGGGCCTTGATTTTCATCTCTTCAAACTGCATGAGGAGGTTCTTGGATTCCGTGTCAGCTGGAAATTGAACATATCAAAATATTAATAGAAAAAAGAAAACCTAAACAAGACCTAAAAAAAAGTTTTCTCACTGTCTTTTTAAATACAGTACATTCACTTTGAATACACTTCTGAAATCTGTCCAATTAATCACAAAAACTTTGAAAAGTAGATCAAATTATTCCCAGGTGTTGGCTAGTTTATGAGCCCTGAGGCACTGAATTCCTGAACTGAAGAGCTGAAGGCTGAACAAGCCTCTGCAGAAGTCAAACCCAGCAGCAGCCCCCAAGTGCCTGAGGATGTCACAGCCCCCACTGAGGCCATCCCTGCCCAGAGACCCTGGGGGAATGGGCAGACAAGGAGAGCGTCCCTGGGGCTGGGCCAGCAGAGCTCGGAGGCTCCAGCGGGTGCAGGTGGGCAATGGAGTGTGCAGTGTGGCTGTGAGAGCCCTGCCTGGGCTGTGCCAAGCAGGACAGACAAGCCCTGACCCCCATCCTGCAAACAACTCTCTCAAGGACACATTTCAAAGGAATTACAATTGTTTGTGTACTCTGAGTTGGATGACCTGGAGAAATACCAACAAGAGATTCTCAGGAGCTCAAACCAACAAAACAGACTTTACTGGGGACTTTGGAAAATCTGAGAAACTTTAGCAAATTGTAATATTACATTCAATCTACAAAAAAAAACTTCTCAAAGCATTAACTTGGCCCATTCAACTTCACAAACCCTAAGCCTGTTCAATTTTAAATTACTCAAAATTTGTAAGAAGAGGGAATTAGAAGAGGAAGACACAGAAAAAGAGAAAGACAGGTAAGATATAGAGAAGCACACACAGAGATATCAACTCCTGGATTCCAGCAGTGTTCAGATAGAAATTCCAAAAGGAGATGGGGTCAGGATGTGTGCTTGCCTTGTGGTCAGCCTTAAATACCCTGTGGTCTTCCTGGGCCCTTGCTCCAGGTGGGGCTTGGGGTCATCTGGTCACTCCGGAGCTGGGCTGGGGGCTGCAGAGGTGGCTGTGGAGCATTGCCTTTGGTGTGCCAGGGATGGGCAGACACTGCTGGGCTGGCAGAGAGGCTCTGGGGGGATTGGGGTTCCAGGGCAGGGCAGGGCTGGGCCTGCCCCTTCCTCCCCCACACAGGAAATGTTTCCAGCCAACAATCCTCTCCAGTCTCTCACAAGAGGCAATGGTGGAGGTGGAATCCCAGTTCTGGCCATGGGCTCCTGGATGAGGACAGTTCTTTTCCATAGGAATGTGATAAATGAATATGATTTTGTGCTAACTAAATTGTAACTATATCAATATTTTAGAAAAAGGCAAGCAATATGTGATTAGTGTCACAAAACAGATGTTTGCAAATGTTTATGAAAAAAAATAGGATACAGGATGTAACTTGAGGAAAAAATATATATTTCTTATAAGAAATAAGACTTATTTCATCCCAAAATGAAATAGGTCTAGGGATAATTGGAAGATCGGCCTTGAGATGGACAATTGGGATGGTTCCAGGTACAGAATTTAAGTTGTGTTTTTATTTAAGGCTTATTTTTGGAATATAATGTTGGCTAACATAACAAAAGGCTTGGGGTGCATGCACAACCTGTAAGGTTATCCAGAGGACAACAAGGAGGACTGTGAGCCTTCATCCAAAAGACCACCAGAATAGGACAGAAGACCCTCTAACAACAAGAGAAGCATGCCCCATGAAGTACAGTGACATAGATTTTTAGAATCAGAAATAGGAGGAAACTAATGGGAAACATTAATGAATCTGTATTAGCAGATGTATATAAGTGTAGTCTGAATTGCTCTGTTTTGTACCTGAGGTGGGGTGAGAAGCCCTCCCGGTACCCTGATCGGTTTTGCTTCTGCCTTATCAGAACCTTAACCAAATTTAAATAATCATTGCCAAATCTTTTTATATGCTTAATTTTACATTAAATTGCTATTCAAATTGCTGCTAAAATTTAAATTTGTTGTTTATTTTATTCACATTTATAACAAGATGATTGTGGAAATAGAAGAAGAAAATCTTTGTTTTATACTAGAGGAGGCATCCTTAAACAGTGCCCCTAATCAGCAGATACGGCCCATGGGCAGTGTTGGGAAAGCTGCTAATGGACAGGATTCCACAGTTTGCAGAGGTTCCTTTCAGGTCCTTGCAGATGTGTGGCATGGGAGCCACCAGAGGACTGCTCCTCTTGTGACCATGTCTCTATGGAACGCTTTCCTAAAAAAAAAACTGATGAAAGATTATTTTTAAATGGTAAAACTGATTGAAATGACAAGTTTTGTCTTTTTATGTTGTGTGTGGGAAAGTGAACACTGGTGGAGGGAGGGCAGGATGTTTTGAAAGTTTCATTTGGTTTTTTTTCCCTTATTTTATTTCTTTTAGTGTGTGTAAAAAAACTATCCTTGTAATTTTAAGGTAAGCCTGTTTTGCTCTTTATGTTCTCCTAGTCATATAAAAATAGCAAGTGATAAAACCAGTGGGGCACATGCTGGGCATGGATGGAGAACTCCATGGACAAAGTCCTCCAGCATTTACATCTGCTCATTGCTCTGGATAGCACAAATAACAAAACCCCCATCACAGTTGATTTCTTGCAGATTGCTACAGCTGCACTGCTGATGGACAAATGCACAAGAATTGATTTCACATGAAAAATGTCATTTATTACAAATTGCTACAACCACCCTGACAATATAGAACTATGCTGATCTCAATTGAACGTAAAAAACAGAATTTATTAGAGTTTTACAACAATGCTATGTAAAAATATACAAATACAAGCTTCAGTTAACAAAAAGTTAATTTATTGCCAACCTCTACAACAACTGACTATATGCAAAGATCAATTAGGTGTTTAACAGCTTAATTTATTACATATTACTGCAAGCTTAAAGCCTATCTAGGAATACAAAAATATCAGTATTTCTATCTAAAGAGCTTTCTACCACAAACTCACTTGATACAATTACACAACTACACATCTCTATACATGTTTAAATAGAAAGATATACATATATAACCGCCTCAATGTACGAAAATAAATACACATACGTAAATATAAAAATAGGCATATTTTCTTATACAAATACCAATATACCTATTTAAAAAGCCATATAACTACATCAGTAGAAATACCTACACGACTGTATACATAGGAAACAGAACTAAACACAGATAGAAAAATATGCTAATATATACATAGATATATATACATATACATGTAATTATATATATGTATGCAGATATACACACATATATACATATATACATAGCATACATCCGTAAATACAACAACATACACATAGAAATGTTCCTATACAAATAGCAATCTGTATATAGAAACATTCATAAAATTATCCCTCTCTATGTTCAAGTCCATCTATCTTTAAACAGAACTCTAAGCAGAGGGATTCCAGCCACCCCATCTTCAAAGTCTTTCACTCCTCCCGTGCAGAGCAGCTCTCCTGGACAGGGACAGCAGCTGGGACATCTGGGAAGCAAAGGGGACACTGAGTCAGGATCAGGACGTTTCCCTTGGCAGCACCTGCCCTTCAGTCAGGGCAGGGAAAATCTCAGCGCCTCCCCAGGAGGGTCAGAAAGAAAAAGTTTGGCCAAAGCCCCCGGCCAAAGCCCACGCCACCCTCACCCCCAGCCTGCCTCACCGGCCCTGCGGCCTCACCCGGGCTCTGGGCTGGCAGCAGCAGCAGCTCCCTGTTCCCTGCTGGAGCTGGCGCCCTTCAGCTTCTCCCTGCTGCCTCCTGTCAGTCCCCGCCTGGGCTCAAGGTCTGCAGGGCAGCTGTGGCACAAGTGGAGGCTCTGGAATTGCTTCCAAGGCCTGGCAGAGCTGCAGGCCTGGAGCCCTCTGTGCTCCCTGCTGGCCCCTACATCCCCTCAGCCCCACCGTCCCCTGGGCAAAGCCCCGGCCCCCTTCAGTTTCTTCAGCCCCCACAGTCCTCTCAGCCCACTCCATCCCTTCTGAGCCATCCCGGCCCCTTAGACCCAGCACCCCCCTCAGCCTGTGCCACTGCCCTGTCACCTCCGTGCCACCCTGGCCCTCTGCTCCCCCACAGCCCTCAGTGCCCCCAGCACCTCAAGGTCACCGTCCCTGCAGCGTCACCGCCTGCTCAGCCCCCCCAGCCCCCTCTGTCTCACCCTCCTTCAGCAGCTCCTCAGGGGACAGGGCCTGGGGCCACCGGCAGCTCCCAGCGCTCCAGGGACACCCGGGGCTGGAACTGCTGCTCCGCCCGGCCCGGCCGCCAGCTCGGACCCAGCACAGGGACAGGGACAGAGGGGGCACAGGGGGAAAAGCACAAAGGGAGAGAGGGAAAGAGGTCAAAAACTGCTCTATTCCTATACAGATACTAATCTGTCTACCTAAACATCCCTGGAGCTATAAGTATAAAACTATTCACATTTATAAAAACAACTATATAGATAAAAATGTAGCTATGTACATAGATAAATGTAACTATGTATATCTATAAATATAAATATACATACATGATTATAACTATATAAATTTAAATATATATATATATATTACCTCTACAGGTCTCTAAATATATAGGCATATAAATATAACTATAGATCTCTATATATATTGTACATCTACAAAAAACACTTATATAGATAGATAAATATAATTCTAAACATATCACTATAGACAGAGGGATTGTACCTCCCTGGTAGTCCCAGGCTCTTCCTCTGTCTCCTCCACCCACACAGGACATCCCTCCAGGAGATGTGGATCACATGGGAGCTGGGAAGAAAAGAGAGCACTGAGTCAATATTGGCCCATGAGCACGCTTCCCTTGGGCAGCAATTGTCCTTCTGTCATGGACTGTAGAACATGGCCTGAAATGCAAACTCTCACTTGGGAATTTGAAGCCTGCTCTTTAGAAAACAGGGATCCTGCCAAGTTTCCAAAACTGTGTAAAGCACTGAAGTACCTCCAGAAAGTCTCAGCACTGGCAGTGCAAAGGGCACCCACGAGAGCCTGAAACACAGACACTCCCAGCTCCCCCAGAGAAGCCCAGCCCTGTTCTTTCTCTGTGCTGACAGAGACACCTCAGTCCTCGCTGAGATGGCTGAAGCTGAAGGCTGCTGTGAGCTCAGTTCCTAACCCAATTGGGACACGCAGGTTGCTGACACAGCTCCCACAGGGTCAGGTTTAGTCCCTGCTCTCTTGCCACAGCAGAGGACTCAGTGTCACAGCCCCTGCAGAAGCGTGGAGGGCAGGGCTTGGGGAGGCTGTGCCAGTGCAGGATTGGAACTAAAGGCACCAGGAAGCAGCAGCCCTGCAGACAAGAACCCAACTCTGCTGATCTCCCTTCCTGGCACAGGCAGGCTCAGAGCAGCCCTCTCACACCTCTCTAAACCACTGTGGGCTCTCTCCTTACCAGGCTCCTCGGGCTCTGGGGAACTGTTCCTGCAGCTCTGGGTGCCAGATGAAGCTTCCTCTGCTGCAGCCCTGTTCAGAGCGTCCTCTCCTGAAGGCTCAGGGGAAACATTAATATTGCCCTGGAAAGAAAAACAGAAAGAAAGAACCCAAAGATCATTCAGTATTTTCTTGCAATCACATCAGGGATCCAGTAACTGCCAAGGTGAAACTGAAGCTTCTACAAAATGACCTTGGAGGCAAAACATGAAAGCAGAAAAGCAGAAGACACCAAGTGAGGGGACGTGCCCTCCCGCTCTGACCCTGCCTGATCCCACCAGCTGTAAGCAACCAGCCAGCAGAAAGCCAGGGGCTCTCCTTGTTGCCAGCGTGGCTGTCAGCCAGGGCAGAGCTCGCTCCCAGCCCTGCCCAGGGCTGTGTGCTGCAAACCCACAGGCAAAGAACACATTTCTGCCTGGCAGTCTCACCATCCCCACCCAGCTGCTCAGACAAACCATCACAAGGTGGTGCTTTTTGGAGCTCTCTGCTGCTGCCCCAGATGGATGATCCAGGCAAACATGGATGGACCTACGGAACTTCCAGGATCCAATTTGCCAGTGCCAAAACCCTGGACATTTGGAGGGTAGAAAAGAAAACCAACCCAAAAGACATAAAAAGTCAAGACAAGCAAGTGTAGTTTCTATTCCACTGAGGAAGTAAATTCCCCAGATTAAGCACCTGCAAATTACCTTTGCACAGAAAGATATTCTCACTATGACCAGCTGCAGAATATTCATCTCTTCTGCAAGAGCCCGCCCATCAGAATCCTAAAGATTCTAAAGATGGTTCCGAGCCTGCAAGGTTTTCTTTTATTATGGAATAAAACACTTTTGGAAACTGCTCTGTGTGAGTTTACAAAAGAGAAAAGACATTCCACTTGAGAATAACATCCTGCTACATCTAGAGAATCCCACTCCCCACCTTGAGCCTGCCCTTCCTCAATCACAAATGTACTGGAGGCAGTGGCTCTGCACATCAAGAGAAAGAGAGACATTCTTTGGCCAACACGGATAATAATCTGCAAAAAGGCCTGTGCCAGCACTCACTCTCCAGGCAAGGCTGGGAAGAGGGGAGAGTTCAGAGAAACCAGATTCCTCATCCAAAGGCTGAGTCTTGAAAGAAATAGCCCCAGGTTATGCACTCCTAAGTTGTACTGTTATACTGTTTTGCTGTAAAATTAAAGTTGCACTGTTACTTGCCTGTTTTAAACTGTTCATGTTGAATCTGTACCCCTGAATTTCTGCTTGTTATGTCCAAGTTCTGTACCCTTTCTCCCTGAATTCTGGGTTTTCCCCTCTCCATCGGGTGAAAGCCCGCCGCCACTGCCTTGTCGTCCCCCCTGCCACTTCCTGCTGCCCCCTGCTGCTCCCTGCCGCCTGCCGTCGAGCTGCAGACACCGCCCAGTATGGAGATAAGGGAGCTCCCATGGTGCCTGGCTGCGGCCGGGAGTCCAGTTGGAGCTAGAAAAGCCCCTGGGACAGCGAGCCGACACAGAAACTGGACCTAAGAAGGACAAAGCTGTGCGAGGCACACATCCAGCTACCTGAAGGTAGCAGGTATTCTTTTGTTACTTTCTCGCCATGACCTGAAAGGAACTGGAGAGAGGTGACCCCCCTGGACCACACGAGCCAAAGTGATTCTATGGGAACCCCCGTGAGGAAGGAATCCCAACTCTGCAGCAGCAGCAGCAGCAGCAGATTCGACTGCACCTCCTCCTCCGTGGTGTTCACTGGGAGCAGCGGCGGCGTGCGCAGCCCCTCGAGCCCCCTACCCAGGGCTGATTTCTAATAAAGGCCTTTTCAAAGGAGCTGGTCTCTTGGCCCATTTATAACAAGTCTGTCCAACAAAAGGACAAGGAAGCTGCAGCTCCAGCCCATCCCCACACACGGCTCTGGGAGCGCCCACACGCCCGGCAGGGCTCACACAGCAGCAGCAGCAGCAGCAGCAGCTGCAGCTGCAGCCCAGCCCCTGCTGTGACTTGGCCTTCCAGCCCAGAAGAGGCAGAGCCCACATCTGCTACTGGAACAGAGACGCCTCTCGCCTGCCCCTCCCTGCACGGGACACTTTGCCTTCAGCGCCAACTCTCCAAACACTCTCCTCTTCTTTCCCACCAAACAAAGCCTGGCACAGCCTACAAAGCAGCACCACAAATGCCCCTGCACCAGGCATTCTTCCCAAGGAAAAGGAACAAGCCAGTGCGGCCAACACAGGCTCACACCTCTCATCCTCACTCTGGGGGAAGACTTTTTCATTCCCTCTTCTTTTGCAAATCTTGCTCGACCAAGAATAATTAGATAACTAAATAAGAAGGAAAAGAATTAAATTCAAGAAACCTCTGCTTCTCAGCCATGTAACAACATTCAAAAGCTCTCAGCCCACCCTCTCTCATTCCCATCCAATGGGGCTACCTGAACAGAGGGAGACCTTTCAGGCAGGGAGCTCCTGATCTCCCGGATCATTTTCTCAACCTCACGGCCAAGATCCAGCGGCAGTGATTCCTCTCCTGCAGGTGCATTCTGTGCTGAGCTGGAGGCTGCACAGCCAGCACTGCCAGCTGGAGCATGAGGGGCTGAAGTGCCCGGTGCGGCTGCAAGAGTCCAAAACACGTGAGACAGCTCCAGAATGTGGTTTTGGGATACAGAGGTCTACTGCTGCCTTGGATCAAACGTCACAGGAAGCACCCAGGAAAACCAGGCAGAGAATCTTTGGACTTTCTTGGTGCCCCTGCCTAGTAGGCTTGACAATTTCTGTCTCAGAACGACAGAGCACTGTGGAAAAGTACTTCCAACGGTCACTTTTCTCGACCTTTTGGAAAAGCAAGGCTCCAACTCTTTTCCTACCTGGTGGGTTGGAGGCTGGGGGCTGCTGCTCCCAGTGGAGCTGCTGGAAGATGCAGGGCTGGATCCTGAGCACCTCCCGGTCGAGCAGAGGCGGTGGCGCCCCGTAGAGCTCCTGGAAGCGGCTGGGGGGCCCCTCCCATCCGAGCGGCCACAGCCGCTCCCCGTGGAAGCCGAGGAAGTGGCAGGGCGGGACTCGGAGCACCTCCCGCTCGGCGGGCAGCGGCCGCTCCCTGTAGAGCTGCTGGAAGCGGCTCGGCCCCTCCCGCCGGGCCGGCCCCGGCCGGTCCCGGTGCAGCAGGTGGAAGCCGCGGGGCGGGCGCCGGGCGAGCGGCGGCCGCTCCCTGGGCGGCTGCTGGAAGCGGCCGGGCCGGGGCCAGCGCAGCTCCCGCCCGTCCGGCAGCGGCCGCTCCCTCTGCAGCGCAAGGAAGCCGCTGGGCGGGCGCCCGGGCGGCAGCGGCGGCCGCTCCCCGGGCAGCGGCTCGGAGCGATCGCGCCCGTCCCGCCCGTCCGGCAGCGGCCGCGCCCTGGGGAGCTGCTGGCAGCCGCAGGGCGGGCGCCTGCGCCCCTCCCGCCCCGCCGCCGGCCGCTGCCTGGGCACCGGGCTCCGCCGCCTGATGCGGAGTGTTATAAATTGGCCAGGAGACCAGCTCCTTTGAAAAAGCCTTTATTAGAAATCAGCTCTGGGTAGGGGCTCGAGGGGCTGCGCACGCCGCCGCTGCTCCCTGAAGACACCACGGAGGAGGAGGTGCAGGTCGAATCTGCTGCCGCTGGTGCTGCTGCAGAGTCGGGATTCCGTCCTCACGGGGGTTCCCATAGAATCACTTTGGCTGGTGTGGTCCAGGGGCGTTACCTTTCTCTAGTTTCTTTCAAGCCATGGCGACAAAGTAACAAAAGAATGCCTGCCGCCTGCAGGTAGCTAGACATGTGCCTCGCACAGTTTTGTCCTTCTTAGGTCCAGTTTCTGTGTCGGCTCGCTGTCCCAGGGGTTTTTTTAGCTCTAACTGGACTCTCGGCTGCAGCCAGGCACCATGGGAGGTCATATCCATATTGGGCGGAGCCCACAGCTCGACGGGCAGGCAGGCAGGGAGCAGCACGGAGCAGCAGGGGGCAACAGGAAGTGGCAGGGGGGAGCTACCTACAAGGCAGCGGCGTGCTTTCCTCGGGGGAGGGGAAAGCTCAGGATTTAGGGAGAAAGGGTACAGAACTTGGACATAACGAACAGAAATTCAGGGTACAGATTCAACATGAACAGTTTAAAACAGGCAAGTAACAGTGCAACTTTAATTTTACAGAAAAACAGTGTAACAGCACAACTCGGAGGTGCATAGCCTGGGGCTAATTTCTTTCAATCCCCCCTCTATTTCTTTGATCGGGCTTTAGCCCGCATCAATTGGCCATGTCTGATTCAAGGGAATAAATCTGTTTTAATTTTTGGTATTGGTCATAAATTCTTTTTGCTGTGCTCAGTTCTTCTTGGGGTTGTAATCTAATTGTATTTGTAGGTTTCTGAATCTTTACTTTAGGGATTTGGAGACTAGCTGGAACAGTAGTGGCTACAGTTCGAATTAGACAGGGAAGTATGCAGGGGAGAAGTAGGAGGCTGACAAAGGCACTTATTGCAATGAACACTACTTTTTTCCACCAGGTCCCTTCAAAGGACCAGAAGTTGTCCCACCAGTCTATATTAATTAAGGGCTTCCATTCCTGGGTACTTACATATGCAATTTTTTGTATTCTTTTGGAAATATTTTTTATTACCTTACTTTCATAATCGACTGCTAGTTTGATTTGATAAACTACTGCTCTTGTCTGTGCCAATTGGTTACTGATATGATCAAGGGCAAGGGCTGTTTTGTTTGATAACCTGATAATTTTATTCAACATGTAAATTGGAATTCGGCACCTCCATGATTTATCTTGTGTCCAAGTTGCTGGCTTATATGTTTTCACTATTCTTTTTGGTGTCTGTATTTTACTTTTCCATGTTTGTGTGCTGCCCCTCCTCCCCTTTTGGTATTTTCTTTTTCTCAGGTCTGCTACTCCCTCTGTATTTCTTAACTTTTTAAAACAGAACCACTCTCTGATAGGGCACTCCCCAGTCAGGCACTGCTTAAATGTGGCAGCATTTTTTGCAATCCAATATTGTTTTTTCTCTTTTTGACAGGTGGATAATTGGATCATGTCAAAACATGTGGGATTCACATGGGTGTGAACTCTCATAAGGGATTGTAGATTCTCCCCATCACAAACTGAATGACAGCATTCGGAGTAAGCCCCATCTGTAAACTTGCTTATCAATAGGACTACTATCAGTCCCTCCAAGAGTCCAGTATGAACCATTCTATTTGTGGATCCTTTGGTCTCACCTGGCCTTGCCTCTTGGGTCAGGGGGTTCTTTCTCCTCATCATATCAGTAGGACTACTATTAGTCCCTCCAAGAGTCCAGTATGAACCTGCCCCCATCTCGCTCTGAGGGTTCTCTTTGGTCTCACCTGGTCTTGCCTCTTGGGTCGGGGAGTTCTTAGGCTGGATTTGTGGAGTTCTCCCTTGTTTATTCCCACCTTCCACCTTTTTCTTAGTTTTAGTTAGCTCCCTTTGGGTGTGCCCTATGAGAGATTTAATTTTTAAATTAAGAATTACTGTTACTTATTACTTTTACATTAACACATTGTGGCTCATTATAACAATTTATAACATCGGATTTAACCATTATTTTACACTTTTATATTAACACTTTTTAACCTCTTGTAACAATGTGGATTTTTAACAATGGTAACGACAGCTTGTAATAACTGTTATTGTCCCTTATTGGCTTTAACTGGTTTTTGGTTGTTTCCTGAGAGTTATTTTGAGGGTGTCTGGATCTCGAGTGGCAGTCCACTCAGAGGGAACTCTTGTTGGGGTTGCAGGGTCAGAGGGATCTGACCCCTTGTTGCAGTCAGAGGGATCACTCGGGGGTGGTAATGGTCCTTTCACTCTGGTGATGTGGGTCCAGCCCTTTTCCTGGGTTCGCACTGCAGTACGAGTAGTGAGCAGAACTTGGAACGGGCCTTCGAATTTAGGGGTTAGTGGGGTGGTATTCCAGGACTTAATTAAAACCCAGTCTCCTGGTTTTATTTGTTGCATGTCAGTGTCCAAGGGAGAGGTTTGAGGAAGATACCCTCTTCTTTTAAGATCTGCCAATGTCTTTCCAATTGTTTTTACATATTCTTGGGTAGCGGCCTCTCCTTCTAAATAATCCCCAGTGCTATAGGGGGTCAGTAAGAAGGGGAGTCCAAACATCATCTCATATGGTGAAGCCCCTATGTCAGATCTAGGTCGGACCCGGATTCGCAGAAGGGCCAGGGGCAGACACTTGAGCCAATTCATTCCTGTTTCTGTTATCAATTTAGTTAATACATTTTTGAGGGTTTTATTCATCCTCTCAACTCTCCCTGAACTTTGGGGATGCCAGGGTGTATGCAACCACCACCCGATTCCTAAGGCTTTATTGACATCATGTAGAATTTTGGCTACAAAATGAGGGCCTCGGTCTGAACCAGCACTATTCACTAGCCCATACTGGGGGATGATGTATTCTAATAATACCTTTATTACCACTTGTGCCGTCTCCTCTCTAGCAGGAAAGGCTTCTACCCAATGGGCCAAACAATCAACCATAACAAGTAGATACCTGCAACCCTGTACTGAAGGCACCTCGGCAAAATCCACCTGTACATTTTGAAAGAGTCCCAATGCCATCCGTCTTCCTCCTGGGGCACTCCCCCCCATCGCTTTCTGATTTACCTTTTGGCATATAAGGCATCCTTCAGTTACTGCTTTGGCCAGACCATACACCCCAATACATAAATATTCTCTTAAAAAAAATGATCACATAACCCTTGGGTGCCCCAGTGGGTCAGGCTCTGTATTTCTGTTAGCATTTTTTTCAAGCTAGGGCTTTATTTAAAAACTTTTATCTATCTGGGGTTAACCATTCCCCTTGCTTCCCTTGGTACAACCCTAACTTCTTTATTTCTCTCAACTCATGTTCACCACGTATTGGTTCTCTTCTTTTGTCAGCTGGCAGGATGTTGGATGGCAGTCCACTTGGGGAGACTCGTGGGGGATTTTTCTGGGTTTTGTCCATAGTTAGGAGGAGGCGATACTGGTCCTTTTACACGGGAAACGTCAGTCCACTCTTTTTCTTGGGTCCAAACAGCAGCATGGGTTACTAATTTCTAGCTTTTTCCTGATATCAGGCCAGGATCCAGCAAGGAACTGCACCTTTAACAGCACTTGGGCCTCAGGACTGTCGGGATCCACGTAACCAAAAATCTCCTCCCCTGCTTAACTAGGTGGCTGGGGTCCCATTCCCCCTGGGTCCCATCAAAGGCCAGCCTGGTGCTGCCACCCCGGGGAACAGACCCTCCGATGCCCCTCACCACCAGGGTTCCACAGTCTCCCACATTCTGCCCTTCCCCTTTTCCACCTGGATCCCACCCTGGATCCGCCCGCGGGAGCCCGTCCCCTGCCCGGGGCCCAAACCTGCTCCCCTGTTCCCAGACTTGCATCCCCGCGACATGGACCATGGCCATCTCCTTGGGGCTGAACAAGGCACCCAAAATAGAGTTCATCTCACTCCAGGTGCAAACATTAGGATTCAGGAACCAATCCACCCAGCCAGCCACCCCCACCAGGTCCCCAACCAGGCCTCCCAGCTCTTTCTTAAAGCCCCCAACTTCTGAAGCTGTCAGAGGTGCATCCCCAGTTGCCCCACTTATCGGGACTTCCCTTAGGGGGAAGAGCTTTGTTCTTGACCTGGTGCCACAGTAGGGTCCTTTTGGGGTTTCTATATTATTGGCTGGCAAGTCCAGCTCCCAGTTGTTTGGAGGTGCAGGGACAGTAGATGGTGAAGGGGAGTGGCCTCGGCCAGTGCTAGGAGAGGTCGAGGATAGAGTTGAAGAGTAGAAGGGGTTAGTACTCAAGACAGTCGGGTCAGACTGAGGTGGTAGAGAGGGTGGAGCTGTAGGGGTTAATCCGGTTGGGGAGCAAGCTGAAGAAGGAATAGGGATCATGGTTTGGAGAGATGGGGAGGGGTTCGCAGGTAAAGCTGGAGGGTTAGCAGGGACAGTTTGGGGTATCCCAGGGTAAACAGGAGGAGGGGGAAAATAATCAAGAGGGTCCCAATGGTGACTGCTTTCCTCCTTTTTCTCTTTTTCATTTTTCCTCTTTCCCTCTTGTAGCTTACAAATCTTAACTGTTTCACTTTCAGTTCTGTGTCTCTGCCAGCAGGCAGCATAAAGGATCTGCTCAGTATCTGAGTCCCCTCGGGATTTCAGATACTGGTTTAATTGCGAGCACATCCAGGGGTCCTTAGTTCCACACCACGGCCATCCTCCAGGCAAATTCAAAGTGGGCCAAACCTCAATACAATAATGGATCATTTTAACCTTGCTCAAATTTTTAGTGGCCTCTTCAGTATCCCATAGTTCCAACATTTGTCCTAATGGACTATCTGGGGGAATGTTCTTTATCTTCCCCTTTTCCTCCTCAGGTGGTTTTTGCTTATTTATATATCCTCCCATTCTCACTAGGTAATCTTCACTCACTCTACGAACACTCGTTAGTGGCCCCAGTGGCACCACTCCTGCCAGTGCTCAGAGTGCCCTGTCGGTAGCCTGATATCTCGCCCTTAGAGATTCAGCCACTACCCCAGCCAGCACCCCTTTCTCACTCACTCCACGAACACCCGTTAGTGGCCCCAGTTACCCGCCCTCGGGGTCTGGCCACTCCTGCCAGTGCTCAGAGTGCCCTGTCGGTAGCCTGATATCTCGCCCTTAGAGATTCAGTCACTACCCCAGCCAGCACCCCTCTTCCTCTCCTGTATATCTATCGAGTTTCCATAAGTGGCCGGTCAACCTGGGCCCAGAGTTCCAGTCACCACCTACAGCCAGGACTCGGACATACAGTGTGCGACTCACTCACTCTCCCTATCGTTAAATCCCTCGCACCTTGGGACTTCCCTAACTTTCATTCATCCTACACCCAGGCGGTATACTCAAAAGACCCCCGGCCCTGTAGGCTCTCCGCACCTGGAACGCATACCTCTCACTTCTAGGTACCCCCAACCAGTGCGCCCACTCCTGTACCCCGGTAGTTACCCCAGCCGGTGTCCCAAGCCAGTAGTGGTTGCAGTTACCCACTCTCAGGGTCTGGCCACCACTTCTGCCAGTGCTCAGAGTGCCCTGTCTGTCAGCCAGCACCCCTTCCTCGCCTGGACACCCCGGGCCGTAACTCGGCCAGTACCCTCTCTCACTCCCACACCCTGTTAGCTACCCCAGCCAGTATCCCAACTCATGGATACCCCGGGCCGTAACCTCAGCCAGTGCGGTGCGTGCTACACCCACGGCTCCAGGCTTTCCGCACGCTTGGATCAGCCTGAGCAGCCTGCCTCCGTAGATTCTAGAATGAGGCGGGCCTATCCTACACACACCCTGTGACGTGCCACTCACGCTCTAAATTACCTCCGCACGCCCGGAGGGGGGCGCCTATGCCCCTGGAGACGCCTCTTTCACACCGTTCTCCTTTCGCTTCCCTCTTTTCCCGGCCAGTTCCCTCGCGGGAGACTGAAAACGCGGTATTAAGAGGTCCACACTCGCTTCAAAGATCCGAACTACCGGTCTTTGTCTCACTCACACACCACTCGCTCGTCTCCACTCCCGCCACCGGCTATACTTTACCGGCGCTCCTCCGTGCTGTCCAATCCCAGGCTGTCTTCCTTGGTCCGGTGTGACCAGCTGTCCTGGAGATCCAAAGAGCGGTCGGCCGTCCCGTCCTCGGTCCTCTTCAGGCGTGGTCACCTCCCGGACGAGCCCCCAATTTGTTATAAATTGGCCAGGAGACCAGCTCCTTTGAAAAAGCCTTTATTAGAAATCAGCTCTGGGTAGGGGCTCGAGGGGCTGCGCACGCCGCCGCTGCTCCCTGAAGACACCACGGAGGAGGAGGTGCAGGTCGAATCTGCTGCCGCTGGTGCTGCTGCAGAGTCGGGATTCCGTCCTCACGGGGGTTCCCATAGAATCACTTTGGCTGGTGTGGTCCAGGGGCGTTACCTTTCTCTAGTTTCTTTCAAGCCATGGCGACAAAGTAACAAAAGAATGCCTGCCGCCTGCAGGTAGCTAGACATGTGCCTCGCACAGTTTTGTCCTTCTTAGGTCCAGTTTCTGTGTCGGCTCGCTGTCCCAGGGGTTTTTTTAGCTCTAACTGGACTCTCGGCTGCAGCCAGGCACCATGGGAGGTCATATCCATATTGGGCGGAGCCCACAGCTCGACGGCAGGCAGGCAGGGAGCAGCACGGAGCAGCAGGGGGCAACAGGAAGTGGCAGGGGGAGCTACCTACAAGGCAGCGGCGTGCTTTCCTCGGGGGAGGGGAAAGCTCAGGATTTAGGGAGAAAGGGTACAGAACTTGGACATAACGAACAGAAATTCAGGGTACAGATTCAACATGAACAGTTTAAAACAGGCAAGTAACAGTGCAACTTTAATTTTACAGAAAAACAGTGTAACAGCACAACTCGGAGGTGCATAGCCTGGGGCTAATTTCTTTCATGGAGCAGGAGCTCGGGGCGGTGCCGGCGAAACCAGGGGTTCCTGTAGTGGAGCCAGGCCCCGGCACCGCCCGGCGCAGCCGCGCCAGCCCGGCCCGGCACCTTGTGGAAGCCGTAGCGGTTGAGCTGGCGCACGAAGCTGCGGAACTGCGTGGCCCTGAAGGCGTGCGGGGCCGGCCCGCGGGCGCCGCCCGGGCGGAGCAGCTCCCGCTCCAAGAGGCAGCGCTCGATGAGCAGCCCCCGGGCCCGGCTGTCCCAGCGCACGGAGCGGACGCGGGGGTCGTTCGCCAGGCGCCACAGCTTGGCGGGGAAGGTGTCGGCGTTGAGCCTGGCGGGCAGCGTTAGCTCGGCCATGGCGTCGATCGCCGACTGTCGCAACAACGGCCAGAGCGCAACGGCCGCGCCTGCGCCGGCGGCGCGCGGCCTGAGGGGGGCGCTGCGCTCAGGCCGGGGCTGCGGGCACAGCGCAGGCGCGGCGGCTCCCGGGGCTGGCCGGGCTCGGCTCGGCTCGGCTCGGCTCGGCCCCGCTCGGCTCGGCCCGGCCCGGCTCGGCTCGGCTCGGCTCGGCTCGGCTCGGCCCGGCCCGGCCCGGCCCGGCTCGGCTCGGGAAGCCCCTGGCGAGGCCGGGCTCTGGGAGCAGTGGCCGACTCTGTCCCCGCGCTGCGTCCTGTGCCTGGGTCACTGTCGGTGACGGAGGAAAAGGACATTGCTTGGTCTTGGCCGGGGAAAGGATGAAAAGCAGAGATTAGAAAGCATTCTTTTGGCCACCTTTTCAGCAGACTCGCTGTTTTTTGCTCACCATCTCTGCCTGTCTTTGGCAGAGTTGGCGCATTTCTCCTCATTTGGAGTCAGCAACAGCAGCAGGAAGGGGCGGCAATTTTGTCAGCATTGTCATCAAAACAATGGTGCTGCCCCATGGATGGATGATGCTTTATGCAAGGGATTTAGAGCCTGCAGTTGTAGGGAACTCACACTGGGGTCTTCCCAAATGGCGTTACCTTTTTCTTTTCCTCAGGAATCGCTTTTTTCTTTCCACCTCCCACCCCTATCTGGGGAGACTTCCAATGCAAACGCCTCCTGCAGCCAACTCTTGTCCATGTAGACTGAGAAAGGAGATCTTGCAATGGACAGAGACTCCCTAGAGCTGGTGTGGAAAGGTGAAGGGGGAAAGTTTATACTTCAGTCTTGAAGTCTTGTTGGGGAGCTGATTGTGCTTTGGGGGACGGACACAAATGATGTGTCCTGACACACCACAGGGACTTTGGGGTGGTCATGTTGGGGCAGAAATTTGTCTGGGAGCGTTTTGAAATGCCTCAATTTTTTTTTTTTTCTGCAGAAATATTGTCACAATCTATTGCTTCCAGAGAACCTTTTTCTATCTTTTGGGGAACTTCCCTCTGCTGGTCTCCCAGATCAGGCCATTTCCCAGGGTTCCTTCCCAAACTGAGGAGCAGCCCACGGCCTCCGCTCTCCAGCTGGAACAGAAGGAAGCACAGAGCTTGCTGTTGTGGGAGAGGAGCTTCTCCTTCCTGCCTGCTTTCCCTTTGGGGCAGGTTGGTGTGTGCTCATTTGATAAAGGGAGGTTTAAATTCTGCAGGGGTTTTGTTTCAAACTGCTCCATCCTCGAGCTCTTCTGTGGCTATCCTTGGACAAAAGGCTTCCCTGTGTGAGCTCCCAGTGGGCTGGTTAAGTAAGGAAGTTGGTATTTCAGGGTTGTGACTGCTGAAAGCAGTTGGTTTCTTGAAGTTTCTGGAGCTGGGAGTGACTACTTTTCTCAGCTGGCTGCAGAAAAGGTAGTTGGAAAGTGGGAATTGCATTGGCAGAGATGGCAATCAGGGGTGTTTTCCAAGAAATGGGCTGGCAGAGAGGCAGGTCTTGTGCCAAACTGGCTGTGTGTTTGTTTTGGGGGGGGGCAGATGTTATAATAAATCAGCCAAGACTCCATATTCTTCATGCAGGGAAAGCTAATTCTTTATTCACACTCACTTATTTTATACAGTTTTCACAGACCACATGTGCAACACCCGTTGCTGGTCATTTTCTTACTACCTCATGTATTGGTCAGAAGGTCATTTGTGTGTATGTGCTCAGATTCAGGTTGTTGACATTTTTCCTTTGCAGGTTCTCATGGAACAGAGATAATATTTCTGCAGGTGCACTTGTTTTTCTCCCTAAGAAGAGGCTGTTGTGTTGACAAACTTCTCATTCTCAAAATAGTTTTCAGCTGGGAACTTGCAAGCTCTTGCTGGCTGCTTAGCTAAAGTAGCAGGGCCTAATCCATGTTTTATAAGACCTTTCTTTTATAACATTTTTTACCTGTCTGCAGCAGGGAGAGTCAGAGACAGACACAGACACCAACTGAAGGAATAGTGTTGTGGGAGTCCAGGGCATTCCTTTGGATACCCTGGACAGACAGGAACCCGCACAGCAAAATTTAAAACCTGTACTGGGGGGTCTGAGATCTGTACAGGGGGATTGCAGACCTTGCCACAGAGCCCAGAAAGGTAAGGACCTTGGTTTTAGTCCATGGGAAAGACTTCCAACATTAAGAGAGGAGTTGCAGGCCATGAAGTGTGATAAAAAGTAGTATAATTTTCACATTTGAGGTTTCTAGAATAAGGGTGAATGGGGACAAGATGGAGGATTCTGGGCGGTGCCCTGAGGTCTTCTCCTTCTCCTTCATCTCCATCTTCTGCAGTGGTGGTGGCACCAAGTAGCTTTAGAGGGATTGGGTTAGTGTAGAAGAAACCTGTTTAGTACAGAGTATAGATATTGGTTTGTAATTGTAAATAGTCTGTACGTAATTATCTGTATAAAAAAGGACGAGCCCACGTCAGGGGTGGGAGTCGTCACCTGTTGCCCGTGCTGTTCAGACCTTGGCTGGGAACAGAGAAAAAGGGATAAGTTGTAAGAAACAGGAGAAAAGCCTTGAAAAAATAACATCTGAAGACTCCATGTTGTTCCTGCATTCGGCTTGGGGCTTTTCAGAGGGCAGAGGACAAGAACCACCCTCATCTCGGGTGCTCAGCCAAACCCGAGATAGTGTAATTTACTGTCATGCAGAAGTGCAAAGAAAAATCAGAAAAGGATAAGCTAAGCAATGCACCTCATCACTCACACAAAAGGTTGCCTCTAGTGATTAAGAAAGATGCATCAGCAGACACCCTTCCCCTTTATCCTTCATCCAGATGCACTCATCAGCTGGGGAAGGCTGTCCCAGCAAAGCCCTGGAGAGGCAGCGCCGGGAGCTGGGAAATCCTACACTGTCCCCACCTTTGCCGGCCACGAGGCTCCCGACTGCACTGTGAGAGCAGCCCAGCTTTGGTGGTGCTGAACGAGCAATCTGACAGAGCTGCTGCTGCGGGAGAGCTGATTGCATTCTCCTCTTGGTTTCCTCCCTGAGCCTGGCCAGGGCTCAAGGAGGAACCAAGGCCAGACGTGGCCTTGTCTGGTTTCTTAATGCTGAAAGGTAAAGACGTGTTTCACCAGTGAATGAATGCATAGATCCTATTGATAGGAATACTTGGTTAAGGAGCAGATCCATCAAACATTTGGTTGGAAGGCTCATCCAGAGAGCAAATTTAGCTCAGGACCTGTTGTTCAGGCCTCAGTCAGGGCCTGTTGTTCAGGCCTCAGTCCTTCAGTATTTCGTGGTGCAAATCAATGCCCTGGAAAGCTGGAAACAAACCAGTGCCTCTTGAGCACATTTCAGACTGGGAGCAGGATTAGCCCTGCCAGGCTGGGCTGGGGCCAGGAGCAGAAGGCCAGCACCCTGCACTGGCCCAGGGCAGCCATCCAGACCAAGAAGAACCCTGGTGCCCAGGGCCGGAGGTGCCCGAAGCTGCCTCCCCGCTGTGCAGCTCTGCAGAGTCCGTGGAGCGCAGGGTCCTGCCTTGGAGCACCAGGAGTGCCCCAGATTTAATTAGTTAGTTAATTTAATTAGATGGTCTTTTGTCTGTGATATTTTGATTTCATTTGAATCATTTTGGCCTGCTTCTTCTTTCTGACCCTCCTGGGGAGGCGCTGAGATTTTCCCTGCCCTGACTGAAGGGCAGGTGCTGCCAAGGGAAACGTCCCGATCCTGACTCAGTGTCCCCTTTGCTTCCCAGATGTCCCAGCTGCTGTCCCTGTCCAGGAGAGCTCCTCTGCACGGAAGAAGAGACCCAGGGAGAGCCTGGGAACTTGGGCAGCTGCAATCCCTGCTGGTGGAGTTGTAGTTAGAGATGGCTGCAGTTGGACTGAGAGAGTTAGAAGTTGATGGTTATTTACCTGTGTAGACTGTTACTTGTACAGGTGTAGATGTATGTATATTTTTATATTAATGCATGTATATTGATGTGTTTCCAATTTATTTATATTGGCATACTTGATCAGTTTTATAGCTGTATAGTTGTGTTGATGGGGTTGTGAGGATTCTTATACTGGTACATTAATATTTGTATATTTATAGATGGGTTTGTGATGTATTTATATATGTGTTCCATTATGTTGTATGAAATATGAATTCTGTATTTATATGTGTATATTGTATGGTGAAGCATTTACAAAGATTTAAATAGGTCTTGAGTTGTATGGTTCTAGAATTCTATTCTTTAGTACTGGGTGGGGGATTCTTTAGAGAGGGATGTTGATATTTTTGTATTTGTATATGGTCTGTACAGTTGTAGCAATATGTAATGAATTAAATTGTTAAACTTTAATTCATATTTGTGTGTAGTCAGTGGTTGTAGAGGGTTGCAATAAAATAATTTCTTAAAGAAATTTCTATTTGTATAAATTTACATAGCACAATTGTAAAAATAAACTAGTTTTATAAGCTTTAATTGATATTTGTATGTTTCTCTACTGGCAGTGTGGGTGTAGCAATTTAAAATAAAATTCATTTTTAAACCCAAGTTGATTTTTGTGTATTTGTACATTAGTATTGCAGATGTAACCATCTGCAAGCAACTCAATGTTTCCACTAAAAGAAGTGTAGATTTGTGCTATGCAGAGCAATGAGCAGATGTAAATGTGATGATGGGGGAGGTTTGGTCAGTGGAATTCTCCATCCCTGCCCAGCACGTGCCCCACTTGCAGTCAGGCTGGGCAAGGAAAGCCCTGCAGATTTGGGATGGCAGCAGAGGCACCCGTTGGCTGAGAACTCGCTGCCAAGGCCTGCTGAGAAACCTCCGGGACCCCACGGAGCGTACAACTCCAAGCAGAGCTCCCCAGGGAGGACAAATCCACCCCCCAGGGCACGGGCAGCTCTTTGGGAAGCGCTCCAAGTGTCCCTCTGGAGGTCACCCTGGAGCCCAGAAGGCACCAGGGATCCTGAGCCAGCTGGGCTGCCTTGGGCAGCACTTTGGCAAAGGAGCTGCAGCCAGGGGGAGGCACCAGTGACTGTGGCTGCTGCAGGCTGGGGATGCAGGAAGGGCCATGGACACTTGTGCTGAGATGCTCCAGAATGCAGAGGGATGGTGGAGAACTGGGAAGGAACAAGTTCTCCCAGGCACTCCAAGGATGGAAGGCCTTGGTGTGAAGTTCCCTGGAGGAAGTCCCAGGGCAGTTGCTGCCAGGATCAGCAGCAGCAGCAGAAGGCAGCAGGATCTGCTCCTTTTCCTGGCTCTGTGTGCAGGTCCCAGGCTGGGATGGCCCCTGCTCCCACAGAGCCCTTGCCCATGGAGGCTGCAGGGTGAAAGCAATCCCATTGCAGAGAGAGGCTTGGCAGCTCAAGTCCACTGCCCTTGTGTTTTGGGCTTGAGAGGCTCTCATGCCAAAGCACAGCAGGTAACCAGGGCTTTGGGAGGCAGAGCCTTGGGAGGGAAAGAGAAATCAGGCACTCACAGGCCTGCAACTCCTTCAGCTCTCTTCCTTTGTAGAATGAGAAAGAAGCAAGCTGGGGAGAGGCACCTGCAGTCCTCTGGAAGAACATGGTGCCTAACAAGTCCTGTGGGAGAAGAAAAATAGGGAGCAACCTTGCCTTGATTCCATAGCCAGCATCTTCTGCAGAGGAGACAATGGGATGGAGAGGAGGGGAGGGGAGGGATAACTGTGATAACCCAGTCTGCCTGGCTGTGCACTGATAGACTCTGCAGCAGTGACCATCATAGGTGATGCCAGATTCCTCTTCAGCATCATGACACACTGCTGCTTCACTGCAAAACTGCCTCAGCCTGGCGAAAATCAGCTCAGTTTATTGTCAGTTGAAGCAGATGTGGTGAGAAACAGTGAAGAGGTTTCCAACCTGGTCATCCAGAGTGGATTTTGTGTTCTGTTTCCTTCATTGTATGCACAACATTTTTGAGTTGTTCTGTATCCTTCAAGGAGGTATCCACTAGTGATGGAAAAACAAAAGGGAATTATGGATTCATTCTCTTTTAACACACATTTGCTCTTAGCTGTAGCTTAAACCTCATAATAAAAAGGACAGATTTTCTTTAGCCATTCAGTGTGGAATAAATGGTGTAGGAACAGCCACAACCCAAGCTGAAAGAACAGCGTGTTCCTGGTCTGAACAGGATGTTGTGTGCAAGAAAGCACCACAATCTTAGTGATTCACCTCTTAGGTAAAACCAGAATGGTTCATGGTGTCAAACTAGCAGGTGATGGAAACAACAAATGTCCCTGGGCTGGGGCAGAAGCCTGGGAGTGAAACACTTGGAGAAAGAGAGCTGGCAAAGGCAGCCCAAGGTGCAGGCTAACTTTGTACAAGGTGATGCTGCTGAACTTCAAACTGGACTTCAGGGCTTTTCTATCAACTAATGCAGTCTCTTATTGGCTTAAGGCACTTAAGGCACATTTTTACTCACCTAAAACTAAAACTTACATTCCCAGTTCATGTCTGTGTGACTTTCTGTATCTCAGTTTCCCTCAGGGTTTCAAACCAACCCCTGCACTCTTTTCTGCCTCCAAGCCTGTGTGCACGGGGTCCTGGAGATTTCTATCTGCTTCCCAACAGGGCTGAGACACGACTCCATGGGTCCCTTCTCTCCTCATTCCCAGGTCTCCACATGGTGCAGGTGGTTTCCAGCTGTGACCTCCTGTCCAAGGGAGAATCCATGGATCCCACCTGTGTGGCTACAAGGGGTGGGATTTCATCTCCTTCTAGCTGGGATCTGGGAGCTTTGCAGTGTCTGACGGTGCCACCTGGATCAGCCAGAGGTGCTGGGAATCCAAAGGGATCATGGTGGAGCAGATGAAGCATTAGCTGGGACACCCCAGTGTCAAAGGGCCCCCAAAATACATCAGATATGGTTGGGAGGCCCTGGAGCACAAAGGTGGGTGTGGGAGAGGAAGGGCAATTCCTATGGGAATGTGGGATTCAGGAAAGGGGGACTTGGGAATGCAGGAATTCCCATGGAATTTCCATGGCTGGATCTCACTCTCATCCCAATCAGGTGAGAATTCCATGGATGGATCTCCCCCCCAGCCCACTGCCATGGGAATTCCATGGGGCAATGATTTGAATCGATGACCAATCCAATGACAGCAGTGAGATGAGAAGGAATCCCTGCTGGGAATCCATGGGACATCAATCCCAGTCCTTTCCCCAGGCCGGCTCTGTTGTGCTCGTGGCAGCACCAGGGGAGTGCCCAGTCCCTGCCCTGAGCCCAGCAGGAGCCTTTCCTTGGCTGTTCCCTGCCCTGCCCGGGGCAGGAGGGCCCTGCCCCAGCGGCTTTGGTGGCCCCGGGCACCGGGCCGGGCTCCAGCCCCTGCAGGCGGCTCCTTGGGAATGTTCCAGAGCAAAGCTGAAAGCAAACAACAGTTTCTGGAGGGGATTCTGCCCCTTGGCCTGTGCTGGGAGCCCGAGGGCAACAGCCTGGGCACAACAGCCCAGAGTGCTGGACCTGAGTGTCCCTGGGCCAGGCTGTGTTCCCTGGCTGTGCCCTGTCCCTCACTGTCCCCTGTCCCTCAGCTGTGCCCTGTCCCTCAGCTGTGCCCTGTCCCTCACTGTCCCCTGTCCCTCAGCTGTGCCCTGTCCCTCAGCTGTGCCCTGTCCTTCAGCTGTCCCCTGTCCCTCAGTGTCCCCTGTCCCTAAGCTCTCCCCTCTCCCTCACTCTCCCCTGTCCCTCACTGTCCCCTGTCCCTCGGCTCTGTGGGGCCGGGGGTGGCAGCAGGACCTGGGGCAGCCCTGGAAGAGAACAGCCCTGAGCCCCAGCTGGGCCAGTTCCCCCAGTTCCCCCAGGAGGGCCCAGGTCACTCCCAGCATGGGCCCTGTGGCTCCCAGTCACCCCCAGTATGATCCCAGTCACTTCCAGTTACACTCAGTGTGATCCCAGTATCATCCCAGTCACTCCCAGTATGATCCCACTATGATTCCAGCATGGCCCCAGGTGTTCCCATTCACCCCTACTATAGTTCCCAGCACACCCAGTATGGTTCCAGTTATCCCCAGTATGTTCCCTGTCACTCCCACTATAGCCCCAGTCTTTCCCAGTATGATTCCAGTATGAACCCAGTCACTCCCAGATACTCCCAGTATTATTCCAGTAACTTCCTTTATGGTTTCTCTGGGATCCCAGTCACTCCTGGTCTCTCCCAGTAAATCCCAGTTGTGCCCAGTGTGTTTCTACTCACTCCCAGTTGCTCCCAGTAGCTTCCAGTATGATTCCCTGCTCAGAGCTGCTCCCAGTCACCTCCAGCATGATTCCAGTCCCTCTCTGGATATCCCAGTTGCCCCCACATGATCCCAGTTGCCCTCAGCTTGCCCCTAGTCACTTCCAGTATGATCCCAGTCACTTCCAGTGTGGCACCAGTTACTCCCAGTATGATCCCAGTTGTCCCCAGCATGGTCCCCTTTCCTCCCAGTGTAATCCCAGTTGCACAGATCCAGTCCCTCCCAGTATGATCCTATTCTGATGCCATCGTGATCCCCATTGCCCCAGTATAATCTCAGTTCCTCCCAGTTTCTCCCAGTCTGATCCCAGTTGCTCTCAGTAACCCCAGCACAGACCCAGTCATTCCAAGTATGATCCCAGAATGAGTCCCCAATGATCCCAGCCTCTCCAGCACGGTCCCAGTCAATCCCAGTTGCCCCCAGTGCAGATCCAGTCACTCCCAGTCGCTCTCAGTGTGTTCCCAGTCACCCCCAGTATGGTCACAGACACTCCCAGTATATCCCAGTTTCCCTCAGCATACTCACAGTCATTCCTAGTCACATCCACTTGGCCCAGTAAGGATCCAGTTTCCAGCAGTATGATCCCAGTCACTCTCAGGCACTCCCAATCAATCCGAGTTGGTCCCACAATGATCCCTGTTCCCCAGCTTTGGCATCAGCTGCTTCCATCTGCAACACAGATCCAGGACAGGGACAGAGAATTCAGCTGAGAGACTCAGAGAATTCTGCTTACAGAGCTCATTTCTGGTGACACTGTCCCTTGTAGAAAGGTGACATCATTCCAGGAAGTCCCTGTCCTGAGCATGTGGTTCCTGAGTGGGCTTTGTTGTTTAGGAAACCTGCCCAGGCTTTTCCATTCTTTCCTCAGCAACAGGAAAACTTCTCCTGGTCCTGTGTGCAGGCAGAGGCCTGAGGAGAACAGATGGGACATGGTGCAATGGGCTGGGACAGCCAGCTGCAGAGCTCAGGGGACAAGGTTGTGCTGCAGGGCCCAGGGATGTCAGTGCCAGGTGGGCAATGTCAGACGTGGTGAGGTTCGGGTGAGGAGCAGGTTGTCCAAACAGGGTCAGCCTGCAAGGGTCTCATCCTTCTGCGTGCCCAGACCCTCTAAGGAAACACTCAGCATCAAGATCACTTTGAGAATCCTTCAGTCACCTCATTAATGAACTGAAAATTTTAAAAATACTCATGTGTTTAAAAAACCAAAAATCCTGAGATGCACTTTCAAATCTTCCTCCCTAACACAACACCAAACTGACTCCAAGAAATTGCACAAGCCTTGGAGACTCAAACACAATTGAAGGAAGAAAGGGAGCTCCTCAGGGCTTTCTGTGTTTTCATGAAACCCACGGTGGATTTGGGGCTGAATCCAGGACCCCCATGCACTGAGAGAAGGTTGAAGAAGCTGCTGAAGGAGTCAGAAGCAAAACTCCAATTGCCTTGGAGCATCCCTGGGCGCCACTGAGGGCAGGGAGTGCCAAAGGCTGCCCAGGGCCTGGTGAGAGCAGCTCCCTGAGGCCAGGAATGCAGGGAGCCCAAGGCTGTGAGCAGGGACTGCAATGCTGAGCAAGGCCTGGGCTGGCTGGAGGGAGCAGAAAGGCCAAGGCCTGAGCCCAGGCCTGGCACAGCAGGGCCTGTCCCTCGCGGCTGGCTGGGGGCTGTTGGTGGGGCAGGGGGATGGCAGGGGCAGCAAGGACAAATGTCCTAAAGCTGCAAGGCCTGCCAGCCTGCTCAGAGAGGGGCCAGGCGAAAGCCAAGTGCAGGCTTTCCTGCAAGGAAAGTTCCTTCTGTGGGGCCTGCAGAGGTGCTGGCAGAGCCGAGGGGACAAAGGCCTGGGTGCCTGTGGCCCTGCCAGCCCTGCCCAGCCCTTGGCCATCTCTCCTGCAGGTGTGAGTGTGGATCTGCTGGAGGGCAGGAGGGCACTGCACAGGGCCCTGGACAGGCTGGATCCAGGGGCCAAATCCAACAATGTCAGGTTGAGCAAGACCAAGGGCCGGGTCCTGCACTTTGACCACAACAACCCCTGCAGCGCTACAGGCTGGGGACAGAGTGGTTGGACAGCAGAAAGGGACCTGCAGGGACTGATGGACAGCAGGCTGGACATGAGGCAGCAGTGTGCCCAGGTGGCCAAGAAGGCCAATGGCTCCTGGCCTGGATCAGGAACAGTGTGGCCATCAGGAGCAGGGCAGGGATTCTTCCCCTGTGCTCAGCACTGGTTGGGCAGCACCTCGAGTGCTGTGTCCAGTTCTGGGCCCCCCAATTGAGGAAGGACCTGGAAGGGCTGGAGTGTGTCCAGAGAAGGGCAACAAGGCTGGTGAGGGGTCTGGAGCACAAGTCCTGTGAGGAATGTCTGAGGGGCTGTTTATCCTGGAGAAGGCTCAGGGGAGACAAGGCGGTGTCAGGGCGCAGGTTGGACTTGAAGATGTCCAAGGTATTTTCCAACCTTGCTGAATCTGTGATTCTCTGACACCACCCTTGCAGCAGTTGCAGGATGAGCCCTGGGCTACCCTTCAGAGGGTGCAGAAACCCAGGTGCCTCAGCTTCTCCTCACAGCCCCAAAGCCCATCCTGTCAGTCCTGCAGAGCCTCTGCAGCTCCTCCTCATTGCTCAGAGTACGGAGCCCCACAGGCAGACACAGCAGCCCAGATGTGCCCCCCCTGGCCTGGGGTGCCTCTGGCAAGGGAGAAGTACCAGACACTGCAAGAAGTTGCAGACAATTCCTTCAGCACTTGGAGGATGATCCTGCTCCCCAGGAGACTTTCCCATGGTACCAAGTCAGGAACTAAAATGGGGAGTGGAGCCAGAGAGTAAAGGGCAACAAGGGATGGGCTGTTTGCATGGCAGGGAACAGGGGTGGGCAACAGGAAGAAATTTTTAGCAGGAGGAGTCAAGAAAGACAAGGTGAAACAAAGGTAATGGTCAGGGCACTTTAAGGGTGACTGCCAGACAGCCGTGGCTCTGAGCAACAACGTCTGCAGTGGCACAGGAAATGCACAGCTGATGGGAACAAACTTCCTGGCTGACTTCAGAGGCCACCACAATCTGAGGGGTTTCCCTGCTGTGGCCCAGCCCTTCCTGGCCCCAGGAGCTGTTGGCATTTGTGCTCCCTCAGCTTCATCTCCCCACACCAACCCCATGGGGGTGCTCAGGCCTGCTCTGGGCAGGGCAAACAGGGGCTCCTGAGGCAGTGCTGCCGTGGCTGTGCCTGCAAGGCTGCGGCAGCTGTGTGAGCTGGGGGAGAGGCCAGGGCTGCAGAGGGGGGATGTTGTTGGCAGGTGCATGAGGAGGCTGTGGGCCGCTGGCCTGGGGTGTCCAGCGCAGTGGGGATGGATCAGGCCCTGCTCTGCTGCTCCTTGCCGTGTGCTTGCCCAGGGCCCTTGCAGAGCCCCAGCCGTGCTGTTTGCCCCCAGCCTGCCCACGGCCAGCCTGGGGCTGCTGGCAGGGCTTTTCTCTGCTCAGCATTGGCCTGGGCAATGTGTTCTGGAGAGAGCCTGGGCAAGGAGCCTGCAGCCCCCAGGCCCTGGCCTGAGGCCTCAGCACTGCTGCTGTGCCAGCAGTGCCCATGGCCTGTCCCTGCTGCAGCCCCGGCACTGCCACCCCCAGCCCTGTGCCCGGCCCCGAGAGCACTCAGGCCCTACAGCAACAGCAGGGCCAGGAGGGCAGCGGGGCAGGGCCACGGCAGCAGCACTGGCAGCACCAAGTGCTGCTGCTGCTGCTGGCCACAGCTGCTGTGCCAGCACTGATCTGCCCCCAGCTCTGCACACAGACATTGCTGCTGCAGCTGCAGAGAAGGGAACCAAAGGGGCATCTCTGCAGAAAACTTGGCTGGGAGATCCTTGAGTTCCTTTAAAGCCACCAAGAGCTCTGCCCCAAATTGGCAGCACCTGAAGGAATCAAGAGGAGTACAGTAAATACTGTGGATGTCCATGGGATGAAGGGTCCATTCTGATACTGTGGAACCAAGGATACCATTGTGACACTCTGGGGCATCATGGAACCAAAGGTCCATTATGACCCAGCAGGGCCTCATGAAACCCTGCAGGCCATTTGCACATCTTGATGCCCTGGGAAATCAAAGAGCCATTGTGGCACTTCAGAGCCCTGGGGAGCCAAGGGGTCCATGGTGACACTGTGGGGCTTAATGGAACCAAGAGACAATTGTGGCACTGTGTGGCACCATTGAACCAAGGGGTCCATTGTGACACTGCAGGGCCCCATGGAACTAAGGATTCATGGAACAGCGTGAGAGCCCATGGAACCAAAAGTCCACTGTGACATTGAGGGCCCTCATGGAATCCTGGAGAACATTATGAAACTTTGAGGCCCTGTTGAACCAAGGGGCTCTGCAGGACCTTGTGGAGCCAAGGAGACCATTTTGACCCTGCAGGGCCTCATTGAACCAGAGGTCCATTGTGATACTGTGGTACCAAAGAGACCCCTGTGACACTGAGGGCCTCATGGAAGCAAGGGGAGACAATTGTGACCCTACGGGGCCCAATGGAAGCAAGGGGCCAGTGTGACACAGCTGGGCCTCATGCACCAAAAGGGGCCATTGTGATCCTGAGGAGCCCAATAGAATCAAGGCACCACTGTGACACTGCAGGACTATGTGGAATCATGGAGACCATTGTGAAACTCTGAGGCCTCATGGAACCAAGGGGCCACTGTGTCATTGTGCAGTTGTGCATTGTTCATTGTGCATTGTTCCATTCCATGGAACCAAAGAAACCATTTTGACACTGCAAGGCCTCATGGAAGCAAAGGGCCACTGTGACACTATGGGGACCCATGGAAACTGTTGTAAGGAAGAAGTTGAGTATCAAACAGACACCAGTATGATTAGGTTTGGTCTACTCATTTATTCTTTATTCCCTATATTTATGTGGTTACAGAGTAAAAACATGCACAGCTTAACAATGTTTGATTGGTTAAAATCTCATATTCAAGCACTCTAAATGATTGCTCATTGGTTCACGTCTTTTGGTAGCAACTTCTTCTTTGTTCTGTCAGCATTTCTCTCTTCCGCATCTATGAGAAGGTACAACAAGTTGTTACATGTCTTCAGCTTCTGAGGGAAGCATCCGTGAGAAGGACCAATGAGTTATTACATTTGCTACTTTTTTCCTAATTCAAGGCAATGTAGGAACATCAAAGTACACAGCAGGGACAGTACAAGAACCCCTACTGTTCCATGATAGCAAGGATTGTTCAAACCTCCTAGCAATAGATTGTGGCCTCACTCTTCTAAAAACTCCCCTACAATGCGGGTTAACCCCAGAGGGCTTGGAAGCTGCCAAGAGTGGCAGAAAGACATCACACATATTCCTAGTTTCGGCTGCCAAAAATATTTCCATGTGAGCATTGACACCTATTCAAATGCAGTTTATGCCTCTCCCCACACAGGAGAAATGGCTGCACATGCCAAGAAACGTCTTGTGCAAGCCTTTTCAGTACTGGAGATCCCTAAGAAAAATCAAAACTGGCAATGGCCCAGGGTACAAAAGCAAGGAATTCCTCGAGTTTGTCCATCAGTGGGGAATGGAACATATAACAGGCATCCCCCACTCCCCCACAGGCCAAGCTGTGGTCGAGCGTGCCCACCAGACACTCAAAAAGGTCCTGGCTGGGCAAGACAGTTCCACAGCATGGATGTCACCAACACAAAAACTCTGCAAAGCCATGTTTACCATTAACTTTCTGAATTGTTAATTTGAAAACATGAGTCCTCCATTGGTACATCACTTTAACAGCAGTAATCAGTTTAAGCTGTCACAGCGCCCACCAGTTTTGATTAGGGGCCCAGAAACCTGGAAGATCAAAGGTCCCTATGAGCTCATGACCTGGGGATGTGGCTACGCGTGCGTATCCACCCCCTCGGGCCCACGCTGGATCCCCAAAAGTGGGTGAAGCCTTTTGTTCCCAAAAACTCAGCACTAATGGAAGATGATGAGAAGCAAGCAGCTGTCACTTCAAGAAGAAGACACCGCCAGAAAGAGAAGACAGAGCCTTTTTAAAAATTAGGTTACTTCCAGCAGATCTCAGATTGTTAATATGCTTTATGTGCATATTTCCTTTTACAATCCTGTTGGGTTTTGTTGTCTTGTTTTTAATTGTGTTGGCATTCGGAATTCTTCGCTGCCTGGTTTCAACGGCCCTCAATGGTTTAATCCCTACCACCTCAGAAGTCAGCCATGCAGAGCTTGCAGGCCAAGAGCAGCCAAAACTGCCTGCAAATCAAAAGTGGTGGGCAAAAACATATTCTGCATCAGAATAGGCCCAAAGCGTGTCTTTCAGTTTTATTGCAACAGAAAAGGGTGAGATGTTGTATTACAGTAAGTAGTTAGTTCATTTTGTTATATTGCACTGGGTGTTTCTGTTATATGTGTTCACACAAAGCATTTGCTGTACTCTGCCCATGAGCCCCTGCACTGAATCCCCTCCCCCTGACACCACCTATGCCTCACCTTCCCCAGGTCAGCCCCCACTGGCTGGTAGACCCCCTCCCCTCCCCCTCCTTGGCAGAGGGCATAAAACTGCCCTCTGGCAGAGAATCACCCTCTTAACTCCTCTCTTAATTCCTCTCTTAACTCCCCCAAGCTGCAAGGAGTAGGTTCTGCATTAAACTGTGGGACTGTGTTCCTGAAGGATTAAGAACACCTTTTGTCTTTTATCTTCATCCTTGCCTCAGTTTCCTCCTGAGCATACTGCTAGCCAGGGCTGAAGCTCAGGGGTGAGTGGGAACTGAGGCAAAGGAGCACAAAAGGAGCAGCTCAGCAATGCACCCAACCATCACTACCAAAGATTGCCTGCAGTGAGTAAGAAAGATCCAGCACCAGTGAACCTCAGACTTTCCCATCACCCACACCCACACATCAGCTGGGGGAAGCTGTCATAGCCAAGGACTGCAGAGCCACTCCCGGACACTGGAAATTCCTGCAGGTGCCTCCAGCCACAGGTGAGGCTCCAGCCTTGCTGTGAGAGGGCCCAGCTCTGATAGTGCTGAATAAACAAACTGACAGCATTTCTAGTGTGGGAACATCTGGATTCATCCTCCTCTTGGGTCCCGCCCAAAGCCAGGCCAGGGCCCAAGGAGGAACCAAGGGAGGTGACTTTGACCATACAGCCCCAAACAAGGTCAGATGTCAGATTTCATGGCCTTGTCTGGCTTCCAAACCCAGAAAGGTCAATCCATGTTTCACTAATGAGTGGATACATCTATCACAGTGTTAATGACCATGCATATTTCACTAATGAGCAGATACAAAGATAAACTCTGGTTGGAAGGTTCATCCAGAGGTCACCTTTGGCTCAGGGCCTGTTGTTCAGGCCTCACTCAGGCCTCTTGCCCAGGCCTGGGATGAGCAGGGACATCTTTCACCAGATCAGGTTGTTCAGAGCCCTGTCCCAGCTGGACTGGAATGTTTCCAGGGATGGGGCATTGACCACCTGCAGCCCTCCACATCCCCCTGGCCATGGAACCTGGCTGCAGAAATGGCTCCTTCGGGTGCTTTCCAAGGAAACTGGAACTGATGGGGGTTTCCGTGGCACCCAAACCCAGCAGTGGGGTCAGTGCAGTGTCCATGGCCACAGCCCCTTGCAATGGCCCAGGGCAGGGTGGGATGATGATCCACCCTCACTCCTGGCCCAGGGCAGGGCTGCAGTGGCCTTGGTGGCACCTTGGGCTGGCACACACCTGAGGAGGGTGTCTGTGTTCAGTGGGGAAACTCAGGAGTTTTACATTGCTAAAAAAAGCAGGAAGCCCCTGTTTGCCTGAGTGTGGGCAGCTCTCCAAGCAAAGCAGGTCCCAGGTAAGTGAGGAGGCACAGGATGGGTTGGAGAATGTGAAGCAAGGTTGTTCACACTGGAGCACACCTCAGGGCACAGCTTCTCTGAGCAGGCCAGACCTCCTGAGGACAGTCCCTGGATCAATATCAATCACTGAATGCTGCAATCAGCTCTGCTCTAAGCAGAGCAGGAATAAAAGAACGCTTTATAATAGGAATGAGTATTTCTTAGAAACTCCTTGAAATCTTTCTCCATAACTGTTGCAGGAAACTTTCCTAATGAACTGCACGAGACCACAGGAAAATCAAGGCAAAACCATGGTTTGTCAGGAATTGCTTGATCCTAATGAGCCCCATGGTGCATTCGGTGCTGAGCCTTTGAATCTCAGGGCCTGAGAGAGATTGCACAGACCTTTCCAGGAGTCCAAGTCAGAAGAAAACTTCAGGCATTCATGGGTTGCACTGAGGTCCATCCCCAACACAGGCTCCTCATGGACTCCTTGGAAGAGAGAATTGGAGGCCAGGACTGCACAAAAACCTCTCAGAGACTCAGTGTGGGAAGGAAATTCCAAAGCACCTTAAAAACTTTGAGTATCTCAAACTATTAATGAGCCCCACTGAGTGTCAGTGCAAAGCTCTCAAGGGACTCATTAAAGTAGATAATTGGAGGCCAGGATTGCACAAAAACTTCTCAGAGACTCAGTGCCAAAAAAAAAGTTCTTTAAGAAACTTTGAGTACATTAAAGTATTAATGAGCCCCATTGAGTGTTTTTACTGACTGAGAATCCCAAGGGACTTGTTAAAGTAGATAATTGGGGCCAGGATTGCACAATCTTTCTCACAGAATCAGATTTAAAAGGGAAACTCCAAGTACCTTCAAATAACTGAAGTACCTTGAAGCATTAATGAGCCCCACTGAGTGTTGTTACTGACAAAGCCTCTCAAGGGACTAATTAAAGCAGATAATTGGAGGTCATTATTGCAGAAACTTCTCAGAAACTCCAAGGCAAAGGCCAAACCCAAAGTCCTTTCAAGAACCTGCAGTGCCTGGGAGCATTCAGGAGGCCCCCAGGGGCCACTCTTGACCAAGGCTCCCCAGGGACTCCTTCCAGCACATCCTTGAGGCCACTGGGCTGTCAGGGGGATGCTGAGGGCAGGACAAGGGGCTGACAGTGCCCAGCCTTGCTGGGGCTGTGCCAGGAGGCCCCAGGGCCTCAGGACAAGGTGTCTCCTGACAGCCCTTGGTGGCACAGACCCTGCTGTGCCCCAGGGCACCAAGACTTGGCTTCTCTTTGTCCCCTCCTGGCATCACTGCCTGCAGATCTCTGCTCTGCCTGGCGACTGCGGATACTTTCTCTGTTGTGTGCCTCAGTGGGACCCATTAAAACTTGCAGAAACTTTGGAGTTGGATTCTGACTTGGAGTTCTTGAGAGGTTTCATCAGCTCTCTGTCAGGGACTGATGTTCAGGGCCTCAGCACCAGCCCCAAGAGGGTCATTAAAGTCCTTGTGCTGTGTCTGTGCTGCTGAGCTGGGCTGGGCCAGGCAGAGAGGCAGCTCCTGGCAACCAAGAGGAACCTTAAAACCACATTTCTCTTGCTGAGCAGCTTTTCTCCCAGCCCAGCAGGGCTGGGGCACTGCCTGCAGCCACCCTGGGCACAGCACACAGGCACAGAGGAGTTCAGCTCAGCCTGGGCTGGCAGCACAGAGCAGAGCTCACTCAGGGCTCACTGGAGGAGAAATCCTCACAGCCTTGGGAACAGTCACTCTCTGGCTGGGGGAAGATAAGCTGCAGTTCCTGCAGGGATCTTCTGAAGCTGCCACATCCCACAGGTCTGGAGCACATTTGCCAAAAGAAGGTGAGCCTGGGATTGCTGTAAAGATCAGGAGCTTTCCTGAGAGTGTTTTCAATTTCCTGCTTGGAGCAGTGTGGGAGAGTTGGGATGATGACAAAAAGATTTTTGTGTTTTATGCATTTTTCATATATTCATAGCTCTGTTAAATACTATTATGTACTTATAAAACTATAATCTTTAATTTACTCCATTCAACTACTATTACATATACTTATAGTTTACATATACTTATATACTCTAGTATATATACATATATGTACATATGCTTATATACTACAGTATATATTTTATAGTATACATATACTTATATACACTTATAATATAGATATACATATTTAAGTATAATTCTAAATTAATTCTACACTTTCTATTAAGTTTTAGAACAATAAGCTGACCTTCTAATTACATTCCTGAACTACTGTATAGTCTTGTTATCAAGAAAACATTTTGGTTTTTCAACCAGAGTGTGAGCAGTCATAAAAAAAAATTTGGGCTAAGAAGCCCTTGGACCAACTCCAATGGATTGACCCAGAGATGTAACAGGGGCAACTGAATCTCCTATTGGATGTTCCTGTTAAATATCCTAATTAATCAACCTCAATAAATTGTTGAAATCAGGGGTTGGGTGTGCCCCATCCCCACTGCGACACCTGGAAGCTTCCAGTAAAGGTCTGGTTTTTATTTTACTGTTCTAATGCTGTGACAAGGGTTATTTTTTTTTTCTTTTTTGATTATAGGCAACAGGAGGATGAGAGCAGCAGAACAGGAATTGCAATCACAGAATCACAGAACATTCTGAGTTGAAAGGGACACTCAGGATCATCAAAGGAATGTTTGAACATTTACAGAGAGTCCAGAACTGTAACTTTGGGTGGTCAGTCTCTCTGCTGGGAGGCTCCTAAAGGGCTTTCAGCACCTCCTCAGCCCTGGACAGCAGCAACAGCAGCATCACCTTAGCAGGGCCCAACAGGGCTCTCCTGAGCTGCCCTTGCCCAGCTGCAGACAGAGCCTGCCCCAGCCAGGGCCCTGCAGACAGGCAGGTTTCTGTAGGGCCGGGCCCAGGGCACAGAGGCTGGGATGGGCTCTGTCAGCGCTGGCAGGGACAAGGCTCCTCTCAGCAGGGAAATGTCCAGGCCCAGGGAGATGCTGAGGGAAGGAGAGGGGGCTGAAGAGAGCAGTGCTGGGGGCAGGAGGGCACTGTGGGTGTGTGGGAGGTGCCGTGCACAGCTGGGCACGGGAACACTGTCCTGAGTGCCCGGCTGTCTCTGCCCTGCCCTCCCAGGCACAGCCCCACCACATCTTCTCTTGGTTCTGCACTGCCCTGATATTGTCCCTGTCATCTGGTGCTCTCAGGGAGGCTCTGGCATTTGCAGCAGCTGAGTCAGGCACTGTCCTTGGGATTGCTGCCAGGCAGCTGTGGCCATGGCCATGGGGTGTCCAAGCTTCCCTGGGACCTGTGGGGCTGTGGGCAGAGCAGTCCATGGGAAAGGGGAATGGGCTGAGCCCCCTCCCTGAGATCCCATCATGGGCACACCCAGGGATCTCCTTGCTGTGTCCTTGCAAGCTCTGAGCTGCTGTCCTGGCTGCAAATCTGTGCCAGAGCCCCTTGGAGTTCCCTGAATGTGCCCCGGGGAAGTGCAGAGATGCCAGAGCTGAGGAAATGCTGCTGGGTTTGCTGAGGGAGCCGTGAGTGTCCTTGGCAGAAGGGGGTGCTGAGACCTTGCCCAGAGCCCTTTGGAGAGGGGGAGACATTCAGGGATCCCTCTGCTCTGGGCAGGGTCTGGTTTATCCCAGGGTGACCCAGGAGTGTGACTGTGCTCTGAGTGCAGCCAAAGCTGCAAACCCAGGGCAGTAGGGAACAAGCCCATCCAGCCCCTCACCTTTCCCAAGGCACAGGGAATCCTTTGCCTCTCACATCTCTCAGTGGCAAACTCTGATTGCAGCAGAGATGCTGGGGATTTCTGACCTCAGAGAACCAACAATGATGTGTGGGCAGGAAAATAGAGGCTAAAATTCCTTCCTTCTCTCTGTGTCCTTTAGAACTGGGAGTGCAGATGGGAACAAATTTTCTGCATTCAAAGTGATTCCCCTTACAAATCCTGAATATCCAGCCTTGTCCCTCTGCCACATGGCCACAAACACAGGGCAGCAGGGCAGGGATGGCTTTTGGAGAGCCCCCAAGCAGAAGCCTGGCTGCTCCTGGCACACTCAGACAGCACAAGTGGAGCTCAGGCAGGGACCTGGGTGAAGATTTTCCCAGAGCAGGAACAAGGGTGGGTGAGGCACAGTGAGACAGTCTATAGGGAATGGCCCAGGTTTTGCTCAAAGCAGCCTCTGCTGACTTGTCCCTGTCCTTTCTCCATGAACAGGTGCCCATGTGCAGCCAGAGCAAATGTCCAACAGCAGCTCCATCAGCCACTTCCTCCTGCTGGCATTGGCAGACAGGAGGCAGCTTCAGCTCCTGCACTTCTGCCTCTTCCTGGGCATCTCCCTGGCTGCCCTCCTGGGCAACGGCCTCATCATCAGCGCCGTAGCCTGCGGCCACCACCTGCACAGCCCCATGTTCTTCTTCCTGCTCAACCTGGCCCTCACCGACCTGGGCTGCATCTGCACCACTGTCCCCAAAGCCATGCACAATTCCCTCTGGGACACCAGGAACATCTCCTACACAGGATGTGCTGCACAGGTTTTTCTAAATGTCTTCTTTCTTGGATCAGAACTTGCCCTCCTGACCATCATGTGCTACGACCGCTACGTGTCCATCTGCAAACCCCTGCACTACGGGACCCTCCTGGGCAGCAGAGCTTGTGCCCACATGGCAGCAGCTGCCTGGGCCAGTGCCTTGCTCAATGCTCTCATGCACACAGCCAATACATTTTCCCTGCCCCTGTGCCATGGCAATGCCCTGGGCCAGTTCTTCTGTGAAATCCCACAGATCCTCAAGCTGTCCTGCTCACACTCCAAAGTCAGGGAACTTGGGCTTCTTTGTGTTACTGTTTGTGTGGATTTTGGCTGTTTTGTGTTCATTGTTTTCTCCTATGTGCAGATCTTGAGGGCTGTGCTGAGGATCCCCTCTGAGCAGGGACGGCACAAAGCCTTTTCCACCTGTCTCCCTCACCTTGCTGTGGTCTCTCTGTTCATCAGCACTGGCACATTTGCTCACCTGAAGCCCCCCTCCATGTCCTCCCCATCCCTGGATCTGTCCCTGTCAGTTCTGTACTCGGTGGTGCCTCCAGCCCTGAACCCCCTTATCTACAGCCTGAGGAACCAGGAACTCAAGGCTGCAGTGTGGAGATTGATGACTGGATGGTTTCCAGGAACATTAAACTGCTGACCACTTCCTGCAAATCAACTGTAATAAACGTCATCTTTGATACTTCTTGTTGGTTTCATTTTAGAGGTTTTTTTTTTTGTTATATTTAATAAATTTCGTCCACAAAAACTGTCATGGGTTTGCAATTTCTCATTTGTTTTTGTGCACCTTCCCTCTGGCCACAGACTGTGTCAATGAGGGGCTGTGCTCTTGGTGGCTTTAAAGGAACTCAAGGATGTCCCAGCCAAGTTTCCTGCAGAGATGCCCCTTTGGTTCCCTTCTCTGCAGCTGCAGCAGCAATGTCTGTGTGCAGAGCTGGGGGCAGATCAGTGCTGGCACAGCAGCTGTGCCCAGCAGCAGCAGCAGCAGCACTTGGTGCTGCCAGTGCTGCTGCCGTGGCCCTGCCCCGCTGCTCTCCTGGCCCTGCTGTTGCTGTAGGGCCTGAGTGCTCTCGGGGCCGGGCACAGGGCTGGGGGTGGCAGTGCCAGGGCTGCAGCAGGGACAGGCCATGGGCACTGCTGGCACAGCAGCAGTGCTGAGGCCTCAGGCCAGGGCCTGGGGGCTGCAGGCTCCTTGCCCAGGCTCTCTCCAGAACACATTGCCCAGGCCAATGCTGAGCAGAGAAAAGCCCCGGCAGCAGCCCCAGGCTGGCCGTGGGCAGGCTGGGGGCAAACAGCACGGCTGGGGCTCTGCAAGGGCCCTGGGCAAGCACACGGCAAGGAGCAGCAGAGCAGGGCCTGATCCATCCCCACTGCGCTGGACACCCCAGGCCAGCGGCCCACAGCCTCCTCATGCACCTGCCAACAACATCCCCCCTCTGCAGCCCTGGCCTCTCCCCCAGCTCACACAGCTGCCGCAGCCTTGCAGGCACAGCCACGGCAGCACTGCCTCAGGAGCCCCTGTTTGCCCTGCCCAGAGCAGGCCTGAGCACCCCCATGGGGTTGGTGTGGGGAGATGAAGCTGAGGGAGCACAAATGCCAGCAGGGCCTGGGGCCAGGAAGGGCTGGGCCACAGCAGGGAAACCCCTCAGGTTTGTGGTGGCCTCTGAAGTCAGAGCCAGAAAGTTTTTTCCCTTGAGCTGGGAGTTTGCTGTGCCACTGCAGACATTGTTGATCAGAGCCTGGGCTGTCTGGCAGCCACCCCCTACCTATTCTGACCATTTCGTTTGCTTCACCTTGACTTTCTCGACTTTTCCCTTGTACAAATTCCTTCCTATTGCCCACCCCTGTTCTTTCCCCTGCAAACAGCCCATCCCTGGTTGCCCTTTCCTCTCTGGCCCCACTCCCCATTTCAGTTCCTCACTTGGCACCATGGGAACGTCACTTGGGGAGCAGGATCATCCTCCAAGTGCTTCAGGAATTGTCTGCAGGCTCCTGCAGTGCCTGCTGCTGCTCCCTTGCCAGAGGCACCCCAGGCCAGGGGGTCACATCTGTGCTGCTGTGTCTGCCTGTGGGGCTCCCTGTTGTGGGCAATGAGGAGGAGCTGCAGAGGCTCTGCAGGACTGACAGGATGGGCTTTGGGGCTGTGAGGAGAAGCTGAGGCACCTGGACTGCTGCACCTTCTGAAGAGGAGGCCCAGGGCTCATCCTGCAACTGCTCCAAGGGTGGTTTCAGAGAATCCCAGAATCAGCAAAGTTGGGAAAGACCTTGGACATCATCAAGTCCAGCCTGTGCCCTGACACCACCTTGTCTCCTTGAGCCTCCTCTTCTCCAGGATAAACAACCCCAGCTCCCTCAGACACTCCTCACAGGACTTGTGTTCCAGACCCCTCACCAGCCTTGTTGCCCCTCTGGACACGCTCCAGCCCCTCCATGTCCTTCCTAAATTGGGGATCCCAGAATTGGATACAGCAATCGAGGTGCTGCCCAACCACTGCTGAGCACAGGGGAAGAATCCCTGCCCTGCTCCTGCTGGCCACACCATTCCTGATCCAGGCCAGGAGCCATTGGCCTTCTTGGCCCCCTGGGCACACTGCTGCCTCATGTCCAGCCTGCTGTCCAGCAGTGCCTGCAAGTCCCTTTCTGCCTGGCTGCTGTCCAGCCACTCTGTCCCCAGCCTGTAGCACTGCAGGGGTTGTTGTGGCCAAAGTGCAGGACCCGGCCCTTGGTCTTGTTCAACCTGACATTGTTGGATTTGTTCCCTGGATCCAGCCTGTCCAGGTCCTTCTGAAGAGCCCTCCTATGCTCCCATAGTTTGACACTCACCCCCAGCTTGGAGTCATCTGCAAAGATGTCCTTGGTTCCATGGGGCCCCTCAGTGTCACAGTGGCCTCTTGGTTACACGAGCCCCTGTGCTCTCACACTAGTCTCCATGGTTCCACGAGACCGTGCAGGCAGAGTAACAGTGGAGACTCCTTGGTTCCATGGGGCTTCCCAGTTTCACAAGGTTCACCTTGGTGCTGCAGTTTCACTGAGGCCCCTTGGTTCCATGGTGCCCCAGGGTGTCACAGTGGCCCCATGGTTACATCAGGTCCTGCACTGTCACAATGGTCTCTGGTCCTACATGTCCCCTCAGTGTCACAAAGGAATCCTTATTTCCATGAGAGTGACAAAGCTCTTCTAGATTCCTTGGGGCCCCATAGTGTCTCTCACAGTGGCCCCTTGGTTGCATGAGGCCACTGTGTTGTACAGAATGCCAAAATAGTCTCCTTGGTGGTGCAGTGTCACAGAGGAGCCCTGGTCACACAAGATCTGCAGTGTCACAAAGGCCCCTTGGTTCCACCACAGTGTCACAGTTGTTCCCTCAGCTCCATGAGTCCCTGCAGTGTAACAGTGGCCCCCTGATTACACAAGGCCCTGCAGTGTCAGAACGGCTTCACGGTTCCACTGGGCCCTGGAGTCTCACAGTGGTCTCTTTACACAGTTCATGGTCTCTCTCTCTCAGTTCTGCAGTGTCAAAATGGTGAAACCTGTGTGTCACACAAGGCCCTGCAGGGTCACAATGGCCTCTGTGGTTCCACGAGGACCCAGAGTGGCACAGTGCACTCCCTGGTTCCATTTGGCCCCTCAGTACCACAATGGACTCTTGGTTCTGTGGGATTGCACAGTGTCACTGTGGTGCTTTTAGTGCCACCAGGCCCCACAGTGTCACAATGGCCCCTTGCTTCCCCAGACTGTCCCAAGCATCACAGAATGACAGAATCAGATAGGTTGGGAAGGACCTTGGAGATCAAAAAGTCCAACCAATGCCCCAACACCACCTTATCACCCAGACCATGCCACTGGAGAGGGACAGTGACTCTGCCACCTCCCCCCTGGCCAGCTAACTCCAATTCCCAATCCTCCTTTCTGTGAAGAACTTCTTCCTATTTCCCAGCCTAAACCTCCCCTGGTGCAGCCTAAGGCTGTGTCTTCTTGTCCTGCCCTCCAGCAGATCCACACTCACACCCAGCTTGGTCTCAGCTGCAATTTGTTCATGGTGGACTCGATGCCCTCACCCAGATCATCAGTGAAGATGTTAAACAGGACTGGGCCCAACACACATCCCTGGGGGACACCACCAGTGACTGGGCACCAGCTGGATGCAGCACCATCCCCAGCACTCTCTGGGCCCAGCCTGCAGCCAGTTCTTCATTCTCCCAGCAAAGAGGGAACCTGCCCAAGCCAGGGGCTGCAGATTTTCCAGGGAATGCTGTGGTTCACGGTGTCAGAGGCTTTGCTGAAGTCCAGCTAGACACATCCAGAGCCTTTCCTACATCCACCAGGCAGGTCACCTGGGTTTAACAGGAGATCAGATTGGTCAGGCAGGACCTGCCCCTCCTAAACCCACGCCTGGCTGGGTCTGATCCCTCAGCCATCCTGTGGGTGCCCTGTGATGGCACTCAAGGGGAGCTGTTCCATCACCTGGCCAGGCACCCAGGTCAGGCTGACAGGCCTGGAGTTCCCCAGATCCTCCTTCCAGCCCTTCTTGGGGATGGGCTCACATTGGCACCTCCAGTCCTCTGGGGCCTCCCTTGTGAGCCAGGACTGATGAGAAATGATGGAGAGCAGCTTGGGGAGCTCATCCAGCAGCTTCCTCATGTCCCTGGGATGGATCCCATCTGGTCACTTGTGAGCATCTGAGTGGCTCAGCAGGTCAGCAGCTGCTTCCTACAGGGGACTGTACTGCTCCCTGTCCCATCCACCAGCTCAGGAGGATATATTCCTGAGGACAACCTGTCTTAATGTTGAAAACTGAGGCAAAGAAGGTGTATTCAATAAAGAGTGGAGGTTGTCCTTGCGCCTCCTTTTGCCATTAATGTATTTATGAAAACATTTTTATTATCCTTCACAGAAGTAGCTAGTAAAGTCCTCATTGGGCTTTCACATGCCTAATTTTCTTCCTCATGACCTAACAACATCCTTAAACATTTCCTGAGCAGCCTTTCCTACTTTCCAAAGGTGATGAACCCCCTTTTTTGCCCTGAGTTCCTGCAAAAGCTCACTGACCATCCAGACCAGTTGTTCTCCTTCCCAGCTAACCTTTGAGCACAAAGGCACAGCCCTGTGTCTTCAAGATTTCTTTCTTGAAGTACATCAGTCCCTCCTGGACTCCTTTGTTGAAGGGCTCCTTCCATTAAAAAATCAGTACCTTATTCAGTAATCTCCAAATGAACATCCTGAACAGGCCAGTGTCTGCTCTCTGTAAGTCCAGCGTAGACGTTTTGTTGATGCCTCTCCTTCTTTCACAGAGTATTTAAAAACTCAATCATTTCATGGTCACTGCACCCCAAACATCCCCTGACCACCACTGATCTCCCACCAGCCCTTCTGTGTTTGTGAACAGCAGGAGACAGAGCTTTCCTTGGCAGTGGGAAGAGAAGGAAACCTCCCCCAGGTGCAGCTTGGAAGGTTCAGCCTGGAGATGAGGAGAAAGGAAAGTCCCTGCCAGGGTAGAATTTTGGTGCAGGAGGTGTCCCAGCGTGAGGCTGGGCCCTGCCCTGGCTCTGTGTGCCAGGAGCCGGCAGCGCTGGGTGCAGGGAGCCCAGGGAGGGCAGAGAAATGCTGGGCTGAGAAATGCTGGGGGGACAGCGAGATGGGCGTGTGCAGCCGGCCAGGGCACAGCAGCAGCAGCAGGCACAGGGGGCACAGGCTGCAGGAGAGATGGCCAAGGGCTGGGCAGGGCTGGCAGGGCCACAGGCACCCAGGCCTTTGTCCCCTGGGCTCTGCCAGCGCCTCTGCAGGCCCCACAGAAGGAACTTTCCTTGCAGGAAAGCCTGCACTTGGCTTCTGCCTGGCCCCTCCCTCAGAAGGCTGGCAGGCCTTGCAGCTTTAGGACATTTGTCCTTGCTGCCCCTGCCATCCCCCTGCCCCACCAACAGCCCCCAGCCAGCTGCGAGGGACAGGCCCTGCTGTGCCAGGCCTGGGCTCAGGCCTTGGCCTTTCTGCTCCCTCCAGCCAGCCCAGGCCTTGCTCAGCATTGCAGTCCCTGCTCACAGCCTTGGGCTCCCTGCAATCCTGGCCTCAAGGAGCTGCTCTCACCAGTGCCTGGGCAGCCTTTGGCACTCCCTGCCCTCCCTGGGGCCCAGGGATGCTCCAAGGGACTTGGAGTTTTGCTTCTGACACTTTCAGCAGCTTCTTCAACCTTCTCTCAGTGCCTGGCAGTCCTGGACTCAGCCCCAAATTCACCGTGGGGCTGATGAAAATACAGAAAGATCTCAGGAGCTTTTTGTCTTTCTTCAATTGTCTTTGAGTCTCCAGGGCTAGTGCAGCTGACTGGAGTCAGTTTGGAGTTCTGTTCAGGAGGGAGATTTCAAAGTGCACCTCCAAGTGATCTTGATGCTGAATATTTCTTTAGAACGTCTGGGCACGGAGAAGAATGAGCCCCTTGCAGGCTGACCCTGTTTGGACAAGCTGCTCCCCACCCCAACCTCACCATGTCTGACATTGCCCACCTGGCACTGACATCCCTGTGCCCTGCAGCACAACCTTGTCCCCTGAGCTCTGCAGCTGCCTGTCCCAGCCCATTGCACCATGTCCCACCTGCTCTCCTCAGGCCTCTGCCTGCACACAGGCCCAGGAAAAATTTTCCTCTTGGTGAGGAAAGAATGGAAAAGCCTGAGCAGGTTTCCTAAACAACAAAGCCCACTCAGGAACCACATGCTCAGGACAGGCTGCCTGGAATGATGTCACCTTTCGACAAAGGACAGGGTCACCAGAAATGAGCTCTGGAAGCAGAATTCTCTGAGTCTCTCATCTGAATTCTCTGTCCCTGTCCTGGATCTCTGTTGCAGATGGAAGCTGCTGGTGCCATCCTCAGCTTGAACCCTTCTTTGGAATGCAGACAGAGGTTCCCAGGTGTGTAAAGGAAGCATTGCTCAATGTTGATGCAAAGCTTTTGTGTTCCTGATGGAACCAAGGAGACTCTTGAGACCCTGCAAGGCCTTGTTTAACCAAGGGTCAATTGTGACACAGCGGGGCTCATGGAATCAAGGAGACAATTGTGACAGTAGGGAACCTCCTAGAAACAAGTCTCTGTTGTGGCAGTCATGGAATCAAAGACACATTTGTGACATAGCCAGGCCGTGTGGAACCAATGGTCCATTGTTACACTGCAGAGTCAAGAAGAACATGGTGACACCACAGAACCTCATGGAACCAAGGGTCCTTTGTGGCACAGCAGGACCTCCTTGGAACCCAGGGGACCATTGTGACAAGGCAGGTCCTACTGGAACCATGGAGACCATTGTGACACTAAGGAAACTCATGGAACCACGGTGACCATTGGGATTCTCTGGAACCTCACAGAACCAAGGGTCCATTGTGACACTATGGTGCCTCCTGGAATCAAATATTACAAAGCTTGGAGGCCTAATGGAACAAGAGTTTCTGTTGTGACACTGCAGAACCTCATGGAATCAAGGCGACCATGTTACACTACAGAAGCTCATGGAAAAAGGAGCCATTGTGACACTGCAGAAGCAAGGAAACTGTTCTTGACAGTACCAAAACTCATGGAATGAAAAGTCCAGTGGGACATGACAGAAACTCATGGACCCAAGGGTCCATTGCGACTCTGTAGGGCCCCATGGAAAAGAGGGTCCATTGTGACACAGCAGAGCCTCGTGGAACCAAGGAGACCATTGTGACATCATGGAATCTCATGGAACCAAGCGTCCGTTGTTACAGTCCAGAACCAAGGAGACCAGTTTGACAGTACAGAACGTCATGGAATCAAGGGTCAGTTGTTAAACAGTTGGGCTTCATGAAACCAAGAAGCCATTGTGACACAGCAGGGCCACATGGAACCAATGGTCCATAGTGATAGTGCGGATCCAAGGAGGCTATGCTGATACCATGGAACTTCATGGAACCAAGGGTCCATTGTTACACAAGTGGACCCCAAGGAACCAATTGTCCATTGTGACAATGCAGATCCAAGGAGATCATGGTGACACTACAGAACCTCATGGATCCAAGGAGCCATTGTGACATGGTGGGGCCTCCTTGGAACAAAGGGCATTGTTGATAACATGGCAGATGCTCACGGAAACTATGGGACATTGTGGCACTGCAGAGCCTCATGGAACAGAGGAGACCAATGCGACACAGAGGAATTTTATGGAACCAGGCAGCCATTTGCACACAACAGAACCAAGGAGACCATTGCTGGCAGGACAAAACCTCATGGAACTGAGGGGCCATTGTTATACAGCAAGGCCTGGAGGAACCAAGGGGCCAGTGTGACACTGTGGGGCCCCATGGAATCAAATATTCCTTGTGAGACAGTGGGGCTGCTTGTCACCAATTGTCCATTGTGATACTGCAGATGCAAGAGACCGTGGTGACACTATGGCAGGTCTCTGCTCTCACTCTGCAGCCCTGGGACTGTCTGTCACCTCATGACCCTGAGGAAGATTAAGGCCCCCTGGGATATCACCATGGAGCCCCTGTGACTGAGTGTGACCAAAGAGATCTTCAGGAGCCCAGAGACCCCTCAGATGGAGCCCCTGTGCCTGCACGTGAGCTCACAGCTCTTGAGCAGCTGGAAACCCCTGAAATCTCTTCAACCTGCTCTGCTGAGGATGGATCCTCAGCAACTTGGAGATTCCCTGATGAATTTTAGCTCTCCAGAGGCTTGTTCAATCTTCAGGTCTTGAGTTCAGGAATTCAGTGCCAAAGGCTCATTAACATTCCAAAGCACTCTAACAAGAAAAGCCTTTGGGAATAATTTCATTTCCAGTCTTCAATTCTTCTGTGGTTAATTGTACAGTTATCAGAAGTATGTTCATAGAGAATATACTGTGTATTTTTTTTTTAAATGTAGGCATTCTTTGTCCTCTTTCGCCTTTTATTTTCCTGTTTTTAGATTGATATCAGCAATCTCCAGTTGATATTGATCCCCAGCACTCCATAAGGTGCTCTGAATAGATATGAACATCAAGACCCTTCATGGCTTACAATCAATCACACTTTGTCCCTGTCCCCACCCCACCATTTCCCTACTCCAGACCCTGGCACTCAGAACAGCCTTGTGCAAATCTGAGCTTCCTCCACTCCAGGCTGCACCTGCAGCTTTCAGCTCCTGGGCACCAACTCCCACCTGCTTTCTTTGCAGAAGGAACTGCCTGAGACACAGAGGGATGTTCATTCATTTTCAGCCAACAAAGGGAAGACACAGGTCCATCAAATGCAAAAGTCATTCTTCTCCCTGGCTCTGCCCTGCACTTGATCCCCACAGCCTGTCCAGTTCCCTTCATCCCTCCAGTGCCAGGGACTTTCTGGGACAAGGGAGCTCTGCTCTGGCTGTGGAGGGAGGTCCAAGTGCAGCCACTGGAGTGGGAACCACAACTCATCAGGTTTGTGTCCTTTGAGGGACCAGGAACTGGTGAGACTCAGAGGCACAGAAAGATTTCTCTTCATGGCCAATATGAAAATATGAACATGATAAAATTTAAAAAACATCAGAACGTTTCCCTCAGCTCCTTGTGACATCCCAGCAATGTCTGACATGTCCACCATCCACAAGGGATTACCATACAGGAACAATGTTAGACAAAGACATAAGAAGAGGTGATATAAAAGATAAAAATACATCTAGGATGCTGACTAAGGAGCAACTTAAACTTCTGAAGGCTTGGGCAACTCCCTGAAGCTCAAAGCATGAAGGCAGTCAAGGGAGATGCATTGGAATGACCAGAGAAGAGCTGCCGGAGGAAATCTGGGAGCAAAAGGAAGGACATAGATCCATCTTCTCTACATTAAAAGTTTTCCTTAAACATGGCCATTCAAACAGGAGAGCTGGAAACAGCTGAAGGAAGAGGGCCATGAAATATTAGACTGAATGTTGGTGGCAAAGGTAGAAGGGAACGGCAGTATTTCTTCTCCTGCCATCAGTAGAAGAATCCAGGAGATCCAGGAAATTCCTGTTCCTGGTGGGCAAACTTTGCAACTTCTTAAAAGTACTCAAATGACACAGATAATAAATGTTTGTTTGTATATTATGAAACAAAGAGGAATTAAAATCTGTGCCTCTTTCCAGGCAGACATCAGTTGTGTGCCCATGAACAGGCAGTGCCACTCGTGCCCTGAGGTGCCCAGCTGGGATTGGCATCTCTCAGAGAGGAGCTGAGGGACAGCAGAACACCTTGGAAGTTGCAGGTCCCTGACAGCCCCAGAGGGCTCCTGTTTCATCAACATCTGCTCTGCTCCAGTCTGGAACAGGGAGCAGCATGGTGCTGGGATCATCAGAGAACTGAGGTGTGTGCTGGAATTCCATCCCCTCCCCATCCCACAGCAGCCCTGCCTTTTCCTCCTCCAGCCTTGGTCTCCAGCACAGCCAGGGAGGCTCTTGGGGCTCTGCACTTTTCCTGCAGCCCCCAAGGGCAGCTGAGCTGTGCCTTTGGACAGACCAGGCAATGGGCAGCAACTCCTTGTGTGTGCCTGGCCTTGCTGTCAGCCCCTTTGAATACATCTCTGAAATCTGTACAATTAACCACAGAAGAATTGAAGATGTAAGAAATTATTCCCAGGGGCATTTCTTGTTAGAGTGCTTTGGAATGTTAACGAGCCTTGGGCACGGAATTCCTGAACTGAAGAGCTGAAGACTGAACAAGCCTCTGGAGAGCTGAAATTCATCAGGAAACCTCCAAGTTGCTGAGGATCCATCCTCAGCAGAGCAGACTGAAGAGATTCCAGGGATTTCCAGCTGCTCAAGAGCTGTGAGCTCACGTGCAGGCACAGGGGCTCCATGGTGGCATCTGAGGGGTCTCTGGGCTCCTGAAGATCTCTTTGGTCACACTCAGTCACAGGGGCTCTGTGGTGACATCCCAGGGCTCCTTAATCTTCCTAAGGGTCATGAGGTGACAGTCCAAGGGCTGCAGAGTGACAACAGAGGTGTCTGTACCCTGCCAAGGAGCCAATTTGTCCCAGGCAGTGGCAGGAGTCCAGTGGTGACATCCCTGTGCTCCTAAAGAACAGCGAGGTCACCGACACTCCCAGGGGCTCCATGGGGACATCCCAGGAGTGTCCAGGCTGCCAAAGAGCTGGGATGTCACAGACACTCACAGGGGTTCCTGTCATGGGCAGAGTGGCAGCTTCAGGCAAAGTTTATTCGAGAAGCTCCTGTTGGGTCACGAGGTTCACAAAGGATCCAAACCAGGACCCCCAGGCTTTCTAAACTCCTGCTGTGAGAGGATCCTGGGAGCACCTGGATCCAATCCCAGCCCCAGACTTTCTCAAGGATTTATGCCTAAAGGATTATACAGGTGGAATTGAACCTTTGTACAGCTTTGTCCCTAAACACTAAGAATGGCAAACCAGAAGTATTTATGTACACAGAGATATGACTGATTATGATCATGATTAGACAAAAAGGTCTTAATCAAAATGATTTACTCCACAGTACAGGAGCTGTACCATCCATTTTAAAATAGTGCTCTAGGAAGCAATTTTGAAGCAATTGTAATAAAGCAAAAGTAGTTATTTACCAGAGATGGGTGTCACTCCCCCAGACCAACGACCGTGGGCAAATCTCTTTAGCTCAGCCTCAGGCAGTGACCTTGAGGGGTGTCCCCACTCCAGGGAGGAATCTCCACACCCCCCCAAGAAGGGAAATGTCAGGAGATGCTGCAGTTAAAATTTGGGATGGGGCTTTTCTAGTCTGAAGTGCTGCCCTGTCAGTCAGATGTGCCCAGGCTGGGCCAGCTCAGCAGCTCTGCAGAAGCTCTCAGTGGTGTCACTGGGTTGTTGCTTTCTCTGGGGATTTGAGCAGCTCTGCCACAGCTTCAGCTCCCTCTCAGCATGTGGAACTTTGGGATGGAGGAGTCAGGCTGCTTTCAGCATTCTTCACCTCCAAAGCAGCATGATCCCCTTCTTCATTTCCCACTGGGGTCTTTGCAAACAGGGCCTTGTTGGAGCTGTTTGAGCCCATTGCAGGCAGAGCCTCCTGCTCCAGCAGGAACTGCCTTTCCTGTGCCAGGACCAGGGCAGATCCTGCTGCAGGAAAAGCTCCAGGCCAGCCCCAGCAGAGGGAAGGGCTCGGACACAAGTGCAGAGTGCGGTGCTGGGAGCTGTGCCAGGGAGAGCCTGAGGCACCAAAGGCCCCTGGGCAGCAGCAGCTGCTTCCAGGCCATGGCCAGAAGCCTCCCTTGGCTACCGGGCCTGGTGGCCACCACTGCAGAGCTGCTGGCTCAGGGCTCATTTCTGCCTGGGCTCTGCCCCAGCCCACAGAGTGTCAGCTCAGCCCTGACTCTGGCACAGCCCCTGGGCCTGAGCCCTGCAGAGCCTCAAGGTCACCTGTGCCAGCCTGGTGCCCATCCCTGGCTCTGTCACTGTCACTTCTGTGCTGGCTGCTGCCTCCAACACTGAACCCCCTCATCCACAGCCTGAGGAACCAGGAGCTGGAGGATGCCCTGAGGAATATGACCCCTCTGTGCTTTTCAGAAACAATCAGGTGCCTCTTTGTTGGTGCACAGCATTCAGAATGGAACTCATTCCAGGCCCAGACTGCTTTGTGCCATGTGGTTTGTTAAAATTTGCTTTTCTCTCTTTTTTCTTTTTTTTTTTTTTTTTTTGTTATTTTGGATAATATTTTCCATAAAGGGATGCCATTAGTCACAGTATTGCTACATCAGTATCTACCATGCCTGTGTTAAGCACAGACAGTCAGGAGCCCTGATCACTGTGCATTTCTGTCAAATAAAGTGTCCTGCTCTGCCCTGTGTGCCCAAGATGTTCCCTCAGCCCCTCTCTGTCTCTGCAGGGGCAGTGCCTGTGAGCAGAGGTGGAGGGCAGAGACTCCCAGCACAGCAGCACAGCCAGGGACAATGGCCCTGGCTCTTCCCACAGCTGCTCTTCCCAGCTCCAGCCTCTCCTTCCCAGCCCTTCTGTGGCTGGAAGGCCGCAGGGCTGTGGCAGCTTGGTCACTGTCCTGCTGCGTGTGCGTGCTGTGAGCACAGGCAGGGCCAGGCCATGGGCACTGCTGGGACACAGCTGGGCTCCAGCACAGCAGCTCCAGCAGCAAAGGCCATCATCTCCTGAGGGCAGCCCAGGAAGGCTTTGCTCTCCCTGCACAGTCCCTCTCAGCAACAGGCCCAAGGAACAGACTCTGAAGAGGCTCCTTGTGTTCCTTGTTCTCCCAGGGCGCTGTGGGATGAGATCAGGGTCCCAGGGTGGCCTTCAGGGGACTCAGGTCTGGGTCAGGCTCTGCTTGTTGGTGGCCAGGGCCCCATCAGATGGTGAAGGGTCTGTGCTGAACCTTCCTGGGGCTGTGCAGCTTGTGCCAGGGCTGATGGCAGGGGAATGTTTGTCTGGAGGGCCTGGGGAGCTGCCAGGAGAGCACAGGGCACCTGCAGGGACAGTGTGTGCCAGGGAGCAGCAGGGAGTGGAGCTCCCTGGGCACAGGCCTGGCCAGGGTGGGGTCACCCCCAGGTCAAGGACTGAATGTCTGCTGTGAGCCAGGAGAGCTCTGCAGCCCCAGGGGACACAGCAGGCACAGGGAAAGGAGTCTGGGCAATGAGTGCTCTGAGCCTCAGGGAACTTCCCCAGGAGGATGCAGGGCAGCCCCCAGGCCATGTGGCAGTCCTGGAACAAGGCAAGCATCTGTTATAAATAAAAAGAAAATAAAGAACAAATTTAAAATTTAGTAACAATTTTAATAGCAATATTACATTTATTAAAATTAAGTAAATATTTAAATATTAAAACCATATAAATTAATATAAAATTAAACATATAAAAAAATTTTGGCAATAATTAATTTAGTCCGGTTAAGGTTCTGATAAGGCATAAGGAAAACTGACCAGAGTACAGGGAGGGCTTCTCACCCCACCTCAGGTGGAAAACAGCAATTCAGACTGCACTTATATACTATCTGCTAATACATATTCATCAATGTTTCCTGTCAGTTTCCTCCTGTTTCCATATCTAAAAATCTACATCACTGTACTTCATGGTGCATGCTTCACTTGTTGTTAGGGGGTCTTCTATCTTCTTCTGGTGGTCTTTTGGATGAAGGCTCCCAGTCTTCCTCCTTGTCCTCTGGATAACCTTACAGATTGTGCATGCACCCCAAGCTTTGTGTTATGTTAGCCAGCATCATATTTCAAACACAAGTCTTAAATAAAAACACAACTTAAATTCTGTACCTGGAACCATCCCAATTGTCCATCTCAAGGCTGATCTTCCAATTATCCCAAGACCTATTCAGTTTTGGGATTTTACTTATCTCAAATTACATCCTGTATCCTATTTTTTTCATAAACATCTGCAAACATCAGTTTTGTGTCACTAATCACATATCATTTGTCTTTTTCTAAAATATTGATATAGTTACAATTCAGTTAGCACAAAATCATTCATTTATCACAGGGCTGAGGTGCAGCTGCCCCAGCGGTGCCTCCGAGCTGGCAGGGCCATGGTCACTCAGGGTCAGTGGCCGGGCAGTTCTGTTGACTGGACACGGCTCTGGACACTTCCCTTGGAGCGTCTCCAGGCATGGAATGTTGGGGCTGTCACTGCTGTGGTGTCACAGAGAGGGGAACGCTGGGGCTGCCCTGCTCCTGCCCCAGCCCAGCAGCTCTGCCAGCTCCTGCTGGGGACACAAAGGCTGAGCCAAAGGGTGAGAATTGCAGAATGGGCTGAGCTGGGAGGGACCCACCGGGATCATGGAGTCCAAGGCCCGGCCGTGCACAGACACCCCAACAATCCCAGCCTGGGCATCCCTGGGAGCGGTGTCCAAAGGCTCCTGGAGCTGCAGCAGCCTCGGGGCTGTGCCCATTCCCTGGGGAGCCTGGGCAGTGTCTGAGCCCCCTGTGGGGGAAGCAGCTTTTGCTGCTGTGCAGCCCAGCCCTGGCCTGGCCCAGCCCCAGCCCTTCCCTCGGCTGCTGTCCCTGCTGCTGCCCCGGGGCAGAGGTGGGAGCTGCCCCAGCGCTGCCCCTCGGGAGGAGCCGCAGCCCCCGGGGAGCTCTGAGCTCCGTCTGCTGGGCTGCGGCCGAACCGAGCCAGCGCCCGCAGAGCTCCAGGGAAAGGTCCTGCCCCTGGCTCAGGGCTGGCCCGGGGCCACGGGGAGAAAATCAACTTCCAACTTCTGCCCCACAGCAGGGAGGAGCAGCAATTCTTGGAGAAGAGAGACTCTTTCCAAGGGCCTGCAGGGACGGGACAAGGGGGAATGGCTCCCCACTGCCTGAGGGCAGGGTTAGATGGGATGTTGGGAAGGAATTCTTCCCTCTGAGGGTGCTGAGGCCCTGGCACTGATTGCCCAGAGAAGCTGTGGTTGCTCCATCCTTGGAAGTTTCCAAGGCCAGGCTAGATAGCACTTCCTGCCCAGGAGCAGTGGGATGTGGTGGGGTGAGGATTGTGAGGGTGGGATGGGGTCTGGTCAGCTGAAAGCTGAGGATGATGAGGCCAAGTGAGATCCTGATCCTGAGTGGGTTCTGGGGTATCCCACACTCCTGAAGGAATTCCAGGGAATCTCCTGTTTCTGTACACACAAGGTCATGGTGTGTGACAGTGTGTGGCAGCAGTGATCATCATGTCCAGGGAGGTTCAGCTGCTGGCAGGGAAGCAAACGAGACAAGTCTCTTTGTTAAGCTTGAGAATATGTTTTTATTTCTCCCCTCCTGAACTGGGGAGCGGTGAGGACGAAGAGGGTGATCATGTGGTTTTTCTCAGTTATATAGTGTCTCAGGTTCATGGGTGGTACAGGGAGCAGGGCAGGGTCAACTGACCATAGGGAAGACAGAAACTGGACACCAGGCACCCATAGCCAATGGGGAAATAGGGAAAGGGGATACCATGGGGGGGTGATGGGCTTGAGAAACCCAGGGAGAAGATTACACAATGTTTGCAGGGAACTATGGGGGAGAAGTCTTTGTTACATCTGGGAGGGGTCACTTTTCCAGGGCAAGGCAGTTGGAAATTCCTTTAATGGTACAAGGGACTCCACAACTCCTCTGTTTTTAAATTGGTTATGACAAGGGGATTCTCAGGAATACGAATTAATGGTTAAAAAAACTAAAATGAACATTATTAATCTGAATTAGCAAGCAATAGAAAGGCATTTGAGACTTAATTACAGAGGATAAAGTAACAGAAATGATGATACTGAATTAAATATTACATTTTCAATTATTGAGCTAATAGTTCAATCTCCTTGGCTTTTGATCTTCTCAGCAGAAGGGGTGCAGTTCCTTCATCTCCTCTTCACGAGGGGCACAGTTCTTAGTGTTTGGTCTCAGGTCTGGTGCTGGTGTTGCAGGTGTTCTCTGTTGGGTTGATGACGATGACTGTGAAGCAAGGAAGGGTGAAAGCAGCAGTGGTGGAGCTGGCAGGGCAGGGCCTGGCTCTCCCTCGGGGCTGCCCAGCTCTGCCACTCCACCTCTGCCATGTGGGCCTGGGGTGGGGGCAGCTGCAGGCACAGCAGGAAGGGGGGAGGTAGGTGGGGGGAAAGGGCAGGCACAGGACTGGAAAAGATGGACTGGTGGGAAAGAGGGGATGTCAGAATCACGTAGTCAGTGCCATTTTTTAGAAGGAGCACCCGGGATGGCGCGGCCTCTGCCTTCCTGGGCAGGGAACAGGGGATATAGAAAGACAGGGGGGAGAAGGAGGACACAGGACAGCGGGAGGACAGTAGGGCACCCAGACCACTTCTGGATGGTTTCTGTTATATGTATGTCCCAATAATTGACTGGACACAAGCCCAATTAAAATAATATTGGAATTTATTAAGCAAGCAACAGTAAGCAAAACAGCGCTGGGTGGCCGGGGGATCTCCTGTCCCAGCAGGCTCACGCTCTACCACCGAGAGTCTCTGCTTTTTATACTTTGCAGCTTCCTGTGACACGTATATCTCTTCTGTTTGTTTTGTGTTTGTGCAAAGTGTTGCTGGAGCGGTCTTTATTGCTTCCCGGTAGTGGTGGTCGTGGGAATGGAGTCTTGTAGCTGATCCCTGCAAAAACTGGTAACTCAGATTTTAGTTCTGCTTATCTTTTTTTTTACTTTGACAGATGTTTGAAGAAATAGTCTTGATGAGATCACAAGGTGCTTCCCGTAGCATGGTTTAGTAAACAATTACTGATGGTAATTTATTACAGTTTCTGACCTTGTCCTGCCTTCAGGGAAAGGAGGATAGGGCTGGAGAGGGGCATGGGGTGACAGAGTGAAAGTAGCAACTCCATGGCATCCTGACAGTTTTCACTCCTTGCTGCACTCTTAGGAACAAAGGGTAAGGAAAGAGGCAGCTTCACAGGAACTGAAAAACGTGAGGTTTCACAGGAGGGAGGACCACTGATCTAGGGCACTGACACTTTGCATGCAATTGTCCATAATTGTCCATAAGTAGCCACCAGGGCTTTATTGTCCATAAGCTGCAGCAAACATGTCAGGAGAGTTGGTGAGAGTCCCATCATGATCCTTTTTGCAGGCAGACCAGCTGCTTGTAGCTCTTAAAAACTCCCTGCCATGAAGAATGAGAAGGCTTGTGATGGTAGATGTCAGTCTCATCTCTCAGTCCCAGTAAGCTGGTCCCCTTACTGGGTATTTCCCTCCCTGTAAGCCTTTTATCCCCATGTTTTTAAGGTCATACTCAGCCTGGTCTCCAGCCATGGTACTCTTGAGTCTTCCTTTTTAAGATGGGGGTCCCACAGGGGGTGACTTACGGGGTGCTGCTCGTGCTGTCCTCACTGGTTGCTCACAATTCTCCACCATTTGTAGCAGCGTGTGGCAGCAGTGATCATCGTGTCCAGGGAGGTTCAGCCGCCAGCAGGGAAACAGATGGGACAAGTCTCTTTGTTAAGCTCAAGAATCCATTTTTATTCCCCCCACCCTGGACCGGGGAGGAGGTGAGGACGAAGAGGGCCAGAGCAGGGGCAGGATCATGGGTTTTATTGGGTATTCAGGGGAGGAGTCTTAGGGTTTGGGTCAAGGGAGGAGATAACACAAGGAGAGTAAGATCAGGTTTCAGCCTCCTCAGAATGGGAGGACTCCACACAAGACCTCCCTAGGAAATGGAGAATTCAAATCCCCTCCCTCCAAATTATTATAATTTAGAAAATTAAAGGACCTTTCAGGCAGAGTTATGGGGATAGGAATAATAGTTCTTTACTAGTATGTATAACAAGACAAACAAACAACAACTACTACAGCATTAATAATAAACAGAACCAGGAAAAAAACCTCAAGGGGTTTTGTTTGACAAAGCCCAGGGCAGTCTGATCTCTTGAGAGCACCAGTCTGGAATGGTGAAAAAACCCCGGGCTGGTGGATGAGATCAGAAGCTCCGCTGGTGGTAGCTGGAACGGTGATGTCCCAACAGGGCAGGGCAGTGCGGGGCCACAGAGTAGCAAAAAGAGCAGTGCCTAAGAAAATAGCAGCAATGGGATGGGGCCAGCCCAGCAGGGCAGGAGGAGGCTGCTCAGAGTTCCAGGGCACAAGAGCAGATGGTGGTAGGTTCCTCAGGACCGGATTTTCTGGTGACAGTGAACTCCTCCCGCAGCAAGCAGCAGCCTGGCTGTCCTCTCTCCAATGCTGAGAGCAAGAGAGCAGCTGCCCCCACCCTCATCCTTTATCTGTCCTAAAACTCACCTCCTCTGCCCAACTTTTGGCCACCTCTTTGTTTTCCACCCAGTAGTCTCCTAGCAACTTCATGGGGAAAAATTCTCTAAGTAAAAAGGAACAAACCTAACCCCCAACAGGGTCGCAGTCAATTTGTTCATTAACACTTCTGAGTCCACTATGTTCAAAATCCCCAATCCTGTCCCTAAGATCCCTGGAAGGTCTCTTTTCTGCCTGAACAGATCAGGTGTATGCTTCTGTAACCAAGTAATCCAATCTATAAAGGAAATTTAAGGAATAGGGTACACTCTGATCGAATGATAGAAGCATTTACCTGCATTTCCATCTCTACTTAGGTTTTAGGGACCATTCTGGATTCAGTAATAATCTTTGAGTCCCTACCCTCTTAACAGCATTAGGTCCAATTTTGGTGACTGTAGGTGGAATCACTATCCTTGGGGTAATTTGAGTGACTGTGGTCTCTTGTGGTCCTTGGGCTGGTGGACTTATTCTAACTTCATCTTTCTGGGGATCAACGCAATCCTGAGTAATGATTGCTTCACTGCTCACCCCTCTATTTTAAGTCTAAATTTGAGACAGGTGGATAAGCAGGTATCACAGCATCCAGAGTCAATTCGAATCAGCTCCATAGGTTTCTGATTGTACTTATGAAATCCAATCTGAACAAATGCATATTCACAGCCCCAAACATTTTTCCCCTCCCAGACAAGTTACATTTGTAACCTTCATCATCTGAGAGAGCATTTTATGGGAGTAAGCATCATAAGCTTTTCCTTGGCAAACATATCTCCCAGTCATATGAGATACAGGTGGGATTGCATTAGCTTTGGTTATGACCATAGCTATAATCACAAGAAATACAATATTCCAGGCTAACATCTCTACCCAAAATCTACTCATCTTTCTTGGGTAGGTTTCAATTTTAGTTCATTGTCACCCAGTGTCGCTTACCAAGGAGCTTCTGGAGACTTCTTCACTCACGTATGAGGAATCCAAGTGTTCTGTTCCTTAATCTTGATTGCAGTATTAGTGATGAGAAGCACCTGGAATGCTCCTTCCCACTGAGGCACCAAGGTCTTTTCTGTAAAAAACTTAACATACCCATGATCTCCAGGTTGTATGTCATGTACTGGGCCATCTAATTCTCTGCTTCAAGCCCCAGGAACATGCTTTTCAGTTTCTCTGAGCTGCTTATTCAGGGCCACCATGTGCCTGTGGAGGGTTTCTTCCCCCACTTGGGTCAGTGTTCTCTGTTGTACCCCATATGGTCTTCCATAGAGAATCTCAAAAGGGCTCCATTTCTCTTTTGTCCTTGGTTTAGCTCGAATCCACAGCAATGCTAATGGAAGAGCCTGGGACCAAGGTAATTGAGCTTCTTGTCCTTATCTCACAATTTGCTGTTTAATCAAAGGATTTATTTTTCCACTGAGGGTGATAGGGGGTGTGAAGTTCCCAATCTATACCCAACAGGCGGCTAATTTGCTGTACAACTTTTGAAAGAAAATGTGGCCCTCTGTCTGAGGAGATTGTGGCTGGGACTCCAAAGGATGGTATCATCTCTTGTAACAGTCCTTTGGTGATCTCCTGTGCTTTGGCTGTTCTGGTAGGGAAGGCTTCTGGCCACCCTGAGAAGGTATCTGATACTACTAACAAATATAGGTTCCCGCCTTTTCTTGAAGTTCTGAAAAATCAATTTGCCACTGCTGCCCAGGCCCACAGTCTCTTCCAATTTGCCCAAGTTTTGGGTTGAGGATATTTTTGGGATTGGTTTGGGGACAAAGACTACATTGTTGGGTCACTTGGAAAACTGTCCTCTGTAAATTTCTGGCAACAATTGTGTCTCTCAGGTAATTATGCAGGGGATCTATTCCCCAGTGGGTTTTCTGATGTTCCTCTTTTACTAATGACCACAACATATACGAGGGAACCACGAGCTTTTCCTTCCCTTCTTGGGTAATGGCCCATCCTTTTCCATTGTAAATTCCTTTTTCTGCTTTAATGAGCCTCTTATCTTGTTATAATTTGGCTTACCTTCTTAGAGAAATCTGTCCATCTGGAATTAAAGCTGCTTCAATGATACCTCACCTTTGGCTGCTTCTTTTGCCTCTCTGTCTGCCAGCTCATTTCCTTCTTCCAGTTCAGAGCTCACCTTCTGGTGTGCCCTAATATGCATCAGAGCTACCTTTGCAGGCAGTTGAACAGCATCTAGCAATCTTATTATTTCCTGTGCATGTTTAACACTCATTCCTTGTGAATTCAAGAGTCCTCTTTCTTTCCAAATGTGCATGCACAACCCCAAATGCATCTCTTGAGTCTGTTTAGATGTTAATTTCTTTCCCCTTTGCCAGTTCTAAGGCACGGGTTAGGGCAATTATTTCAGCCTTCTGTTCAGAGGTGTTTGTTGGTAATGGTCCGGACTCTATCACCTCCCTGCCAGTGGTAACCACATACCCAGCCTGCCTTTTCCCACTGATGACACAGCTGCTCCCATCAGTGAACCAGGTCTCAGTGTCCTCGAGACACCACACCACTGCCCACACCCCAATGACCATCCCACTGATTATGCCCATTGACCACACCCACTGCCCACCACAAGGACAACCCAATGACCACACCCACTGACCACACCCACTGACCACCACCATTGCCCAGCCCTCACTGACCACACCCAGTAATCACACCCAGTGACCACACCCACTGTGCACACCCACTGATGACTCCCCACTGACCACCCCACTGACCACTCTGCACTGACCAACTCAATGAACAACCTCACTCACAACCCAAATGACTACACCCAGTGACCACCCCACTGACCAACACCACTAACCACACAAAAGTGACCACCCACTGACCACACCCACTTACTACAGCTTACTGACCACACCCTACTGTCCATTGCACACTGACCCCACCCCACTGACCACACCCACTGATTACACCCTTTGACCACACCAACTGACTACAGCCACTTACTACACACACTGACCACCCCAGTGATCACACTTACTGACCACACCAACTTACCACACACACTGACCACCCCACTGAACACACCCCACTGACCACACCCACCCTATTGGCCACACCCAATTGGCCAGACCCATCAAAATGGCCTCACTCACCCTTTGACAACACCCTAAAATGGCCACAACTGCTCCATTGATTACATCCTGCACATTGACCATACTCATCCCACACCCATTCACTACACCCAATGACCACATCCATTGACCACACCCACTTCCTACCCTAATGACCACCCCACTGACCACCCCTCTGACCACTCCACTGACCAAATCCACTAACAACCCCCACTGACCATCCCTCACTGACAACACCCTTTGGCCACACCCAGTGACAACACCCAGTGCCCACACCCACTGACCACTCCCCACTGACCAACCAAATGACCGCACCTCACTGACCACCCCAATGACCTCACCCTAATTTCCACCCCACTGACCACATCAATTAACTACACCAACCAAAAACTCTCCACTGACCACACCCACTGACCACCCCCACTGACCACACCCTCTGACCGCACCCAATTACTACGACACTGACCACACCCATTTACCACACACCACTGACCAAACCCACTAACCAAATCCACTGACCACACCTCACTGGCCACACACACTGACCACTCCCCAATGACCACACTCCACTGACGGCCCCATGCACTTTCCATCCCAATGACAACCCCACCGACCACCCCAATGACCTCACCCCAGTGTCCATTTCCACTGACCACCACACTGACCACACCTACTGAATACCCCAATGACCATTTGACTGCACACACCCAATGACAGACTCAATGACCACTCGCCAATGACCACCCCACTGACCACAGCCCAATGACCACACACACTGATGGCACCCACTGGCTACCCCAATGACACATCTACTGCCCAGACCCCACTGACCACCCCACTGATCATACCCACTGAACACACCCACTGACCACATGCACTGACCACCCCATTGACTACCTCAATGACCGCACACATTGACCCCACCCACTGCCCACCCCAATGACAACCCCACTCACCACTCCCACTGACCACACCCACTGACCACCCCAATCAAAACCCCACTCACCTGCCCACTGACCACTCCCCACTGACCAACACAATGCCCACACCCCAATGATCACCCCATTGACTACACCAATGACCACACCCCACTGCCCACCCCAATGACCACCCAAGGAGAAGGGTGTCCTTTCCAGGCAGGAGGAAATACGTGGCCGGGAAGAGCCAGTCGGTGTTGCAGCTTTCCCTGTATATCATTTCTCTTATCCCTTCTGTTATCAATATTGTTTCTGTTCCTATTTGTTGCTTATCTTGTTGCTGTTCCCAGTAAATTGTTCTTATCCCAGCCTGGGATCTTTGCCTTTTGTCCTTTCCGTGGGAGGCTGGAGGGCAGCAAGTGGCGGAGCAGTTTTAGCAGGAGCAGAAAATTGGGGAATCCCATTCCCAAAGCCCAGCCCATGAAACCGAGCATCCCAGCTGGTGCCATCCCTGGTGTCCATGGCAACCACCCCTGGCATGGGGTCTCCTTGGGGCTGCCCACGGACTGGCCATAACAACAGGGGGCTGGTGGTGGTTGCCATGGAAACTGACTACAGCAACAGGGAGCTGGTGATGTTTGCCTGCTAAGGAACCGAGTTGTCACAGCCCCTCAGAGGGGTTCCATGGGGACTTTCCAAGAGTCTCCAAGCTGTTCTACAGCTGGAATGTCACAGGCAGAGACAGGGGCTCCATGGAGACCTCCCAGGACTTTCTGAGAATGGTCAAGAGCCCTGTAGTCAGAGGCAGTCACAGCCATTCCATGGTGACATCCCAGGACACATCTTTCAGTGATCAGGTTTTTCCGAACCCTGTCCCAGCTGGACTGGAAGGACTGGAAGGTTTCCAGGGATGGGACATTGACCACTATTCTAGGAACCTGTCCTGGTGTCTCACCAACCTCACCATCAAAAATTCCCTCCTTATGTCTTCTTATCTGAACCTCCCTTCCTTTAGTTTAAAACCATCACCCTCTGTCCTATTGTGACAGGCCCTACCAAAACCTTTGTCCACCATTGCATTCCCAATGAGCCAGGTTTCCATGGCAATTGCCAGGACAGGTGACCCAGGTGTGGTGTCCCAGTGAGGTTTGCCATGGCAGCAGTGCCCAGCACTGCCCCTTTCTGTCTGGCTGAGCTGGCCCTTGGCCCAGCAGTGCTGTTTGCTGCTGGTTCTGTGGCGTCTGAGCAGCCAGCGTGGCACAGGGCAGGTGGCCGTGGCACAAGCCCCCAGCAAGGGATCCCCTCTGGCTCTGGGCAGTGACACCACCCCTGAGCAAGGGGCTGGGGCAGCTTTCCATGGCAACCAACCATCCCAAGGGCTCCAGACCTTAATTGCCATGGCACCAAGCTGAGGAACTGGTCCCTGTGGCCGCTGCCGTGGCACCTGAGGGCACCAACGAGTGCCAGTGCAATTGTACCTGGAACAGCCCCAGCACCAATGTGTCCTGAGGGGTGCCATGGCAGCCCAGGACAGCAGTAGCTCTGCATGCAAGTGGCCACTGAACCTGGCTGTAGAAATGGCTCCTTGGGGTGCTTTCCAAGGACATTTGAACTGATGGGGGTTGCTGTGTCACCCAAACCCAGCAGTGGGGTCAGGGCAGTGTCCATGGCCACAGCCCCTTGCAATGGCCCAGGGCAGGTTGGGACAATGATCCACCCTCACTCCTGGCCCAGGTAAGGGCTGCAGTTCCCTTCCCCACAGCCTGTCTGCATTGAAGCACTTCCTGGCCTCTCTGCATTTCCCTTCCCTTCACTCTTGGCTCACTCACACAACTCCCAACAACCCACCTGGAGCTTTCAGCTGGAATGAGTTCAAAGCTTGTCTGTCCTTCAGGAGTTGGTTGAATTCTGCCTTCAGCCAACTCTGGATTTGTGTTTATTGTAGAACTTTCTGTGTGTTTAAAGCATTCCTTGCATGGTTCTGCCTTGGGGAAGGGGAACCTCCTTGGTGGCACCTTGGGCTTGACACACACTTGAGGAGATGGTCTGAAACTCGGGAGTTTAGGTTGCTAAGAAAGGAATTAAACCCCTCTTTGGCTGACTGCAGCCAGTTCTCTGAGCAAGGCAGTTCCCAGGTGAGTGAGGAGAGACAGGATGGGGTTGGAGAATGTGGAGCAAGGTTGTCCACACTGGATCAGAGCTCAGGGCACAGCTTCTCTGACCAGGCCAGACCTCCTGAGGAGAGACACTGGATCAATATCAATCACTGGATGCTGCAATCAGCTTTTTCTAAAGAGAAAAATACACTCTTGAAAATAGGAATGTGAATTTAGAAGTAGTTCTATGAAATATTTCTCCATAACTCCAGGAAAAAAGACTTCCTAATGAACTGCAGTAGACCAGAGGGAAATCAAGGCAGAGCCATGGTTTGTCAGGACTTGCTTTGATCCTAATGAGCCCCGTGGTGCATTTGGTGCTGAGCTCTTGAACCTCAGGGCCTGAGAGGAGATTACACAAACCTTTCCAGGAGTCAAAGTCAGAAGAAAAACCCAAAGTGTCTTGAGGCATTAATGGGTTGCACTGAGGTCCATCCCCAACAGGCTCCTCATGGACTCCTTGGAGGAGAGAATTGGACGCCAGGATTGCACAAAAACCTCTCAGAGACTCAGTGTGAGAAAGAAAATCCAAAGTACCTTAAAAACTTTGAGTATCTCAAAGTATTAATGAGCCCTACTGAGGGTCAGTGCAAAGCTCTCAAGGGACCAATTAAAGCAGATAATTGGAGGCCATGATTGCACAAAAACTTCTCAGAGACTCAGTGGCCAAAAAAAAGTTCTTTAAGAAACTTTGAGTACCTTAAAGTATTAATGAGCCCCACTGAGTGTTTTTACTGACTAAAAATCCCAAGGGACTTCTTAAAGTAGATAATTGGGGCCAGGATTGCACAATCTTTCTCACAGAATCAGATTTAAAAGGGAAACACCAAGTACCTTCAAATAACTGAGGTACCTTGAAGCATTAATGAGCCCCACTGAGTGTTGTTACTGACAAAGCCTCTCAAGGGACTAATTACAGCAGATAATTGGAGGCCATGATTGCAGAAACCTCTCAGAAACTCCAAGGCAAAGGCCAAACCCAAAGTCCTTTCAAGAACCTGCAGCACTTGGGAGCATTCAGGAGCCCCCCCAGGGCCATTCCTGACCAGGGCTCCCCAGGGACTCCTTCCAGCAGATCCTTGAGGCCACTGGGCTGTCAGGGGGATGCTGAGGGCAGGACAAGGGGCTGAGAGTGCCCAGCCTTGCTGGGGCTGTGCCAGGAGGCCCCAGGGCCTCAGGACAAGGTGTCTCCTCACAGCACTTGGTGGCACAGACCCTGCTGTGCCCCAGGGCACCAAGACTTGGCTTCTCTTTGTCCCCTCCTGGCATCACTACCTGCAGTTCTCTGCTCTGCCTGGGGCCTGGGAACACTTTCTGTGTTGTGTGCCTCAGTGGGACCCATTAAAACTTGCAGAAACTTTGGAGTTGGATTCTGACTTGGAGTTCTTGAGAGGTTTCTTCATCTCCCTGTCAGGTACTGGTGTTCAGGGCCTCAGCACAAGCCCCAAGAGGGTCATTAAAGTCCTTGTGCTGTGTCTGTGCTGCTGAGCTGGGCTGGGCCAGGCAGAGAGGCAGCTCCTGGCAACCAAGAGGAACCTTAAAACCACATTTCTCTTGCTGAGCAGCTTTTCTGTCAGCCCAGCAGGGCTGGGGCACTGCCTGCAGCCACCCAGGGCACAGCACAGAGGCACAGAGAGGTTCAGCTCAGCCTGGGCTGGCAGCACAGAGCAGAGCTCACTCAGGGCTCACTGGAGAAGAAATCCTCACAGCCTTGGGAACAGTCACTCTCTGGCTGGGGAAAGATAAGCTGCAGTTCCTGCAGGGATCTCCTGAAGCTGCCACATCCCACAGCTCTGGAGGATATTTGCCAAAAGAAGGTGAGCCTGGGATTGCTGTAAAAATCAGGAGCATTCCTGAGAGTGTTTTCAGTTTCCTACTTGGAACAATGTGGGAGAGCTGGGGTGATGACAGAAATATTTTTGCATTTTATGCATTTTTCTTATATTCCTAGCTCTGTTAACTACTATTATGTAGTTATAAAACTATAATCTTTAATTTACTCTTTACAACTGCTATTGCATATACTTATTATAGTGCACATATATACTCTAGTGTATATACATATATGTACATATGCTTATATACAATAGTATATATTGTATAGTATACATATACTTATATATACTTATATACTTCTAGTATGCATATACTTATTTAAGTATAATTCTTAATTAATTCTAGCATGTTTCCTACCCTTTCTATTAAGTTTTAGAACAATAAGCTGACCTTCTAATTACATTCCTGAACTACTGTATAGTCTTATTATCAGGAAGATTCTACAAAAAGAATTGGTTTTTCAACCAGAGTGTGAGCAGTCATAAAAAAAAGTGGGGAAAAGAAGCTGTTGGACCAACTCCAATGGGTTGACCCAGAGATGTGCAACAGAGAAAACTGAACCGCCTGTTGGATGTTCCTGTTAAATATCCCAATTAATCAACCTCAATACATTGTTGAAATCGGGGGCTGGGTGTGCCCCATCCCCACTGGGACACCTGGAAGCTTCCAATAAAGGTCTGGTTTTTACTTTACTGTTCTGATGCTGTTACAAGGGGCTTTTTTGTTTGTTTGTTTGTTTTTCTCTTTTCATTATAGGCAACAGGAAGATGAGAGCAGCAGAACAGGAATTGTTATCACAGAATCACAGAATCACAGAACATTCTGAGCTGAAAGGGACACTCGGGATTATCAAAGGAATGTTTGAACATTTACAGAGACTCCAGCACTGTAACTTTGGGTGGTCAGTCTCTCTGCTGGGAGGCTCCTAAAGGGCCTTCAGCCGCTCCTCAGCCCTGGACAGCAGCAGCATCACCTTAGCAGGGCCCAGCAGGGCTCTCCTGAGCTGCCCTTGCCCAGCTGCAGACAGAGCCTGCCCCAGCCAGGGCCCTGCAGACAGGCAGGTTTCTGTAGGGCCGGGCCCAGGGCACAGCGGCTGGGATGGGCTCTGTGAGCGCTGGCAGGGACAAGGCTCCTCTCAGGAGGGAAATGTCCAGGCCCAGGGAGATGCTGAGGGAAGGAGAGGGGTCTGAAGAGAGCAGTGCTGGGGGCAGGAGGGCACTGTGGGTGTGTGGGAGGTGCCGTGCACAGCTGGGCATGGGAACACTGTCCTGAGTGCCCGGCTGTCTCTGCCCTGCCCTCCCAGGCACAGCCCCACCACATCTTCTCTGGGTTCTGCACTGCCCTGAGATTGTCCCTGTCATCTGGTGCTCTCAGGGAGGCTCTGGCATTTGCAGCAGCTGAGTCAGGCACTGTCCTTGGCATTGCTGCCAGGCAGCTGTGGCCATGGCCATGGGGTGTCCAAGCTTCCCTGGGACCTGTGGGGCTGTGGGCAGAGCAGTCCATGGGAAAGGGGAATGGGCTGAGCCCCCTCCCTGAGATCCCATTATGGGCACACCCAGGGATCTCCTTGCTGTGTCCTTGCAAGCTCTGAGCTGCCCTCCTGGCTGCAAATCTGTGCCAGAGCCCCTTGGATTTCCCTGAATGTGCCCTGGGGAAGTGCAGAGATGCCAGAGCTGAGGAAATGCTGCTGGGTTTGCCAAGGGAGCCGTGAGTTTCCTTGGCAGAAGGGGGTGCTGAGACCTTGCCCAGAGCCCTTTGGAGAGGGGGGAACATTCAGGGATCCCTCTGCTCTGGGCAGGGTCTGGTTTATCCCAGGGGGACCCAGAAGTGTGACTGTGCTCTGACTGCAGCCAAAGCTGCAAACCCAGGGCAGGTGGGAACAAGCCCATCCAGCCCCTCACCTTGCCCAAGGCACAGGGAATCCTTTGCCTCTCACGTCTCTCAGTGGCAAACCCTGAATGCAGCAGAAATGCTTGGGATTTCTGACCTCAGAGAACCAGGAATGATGTGTGGGCATGAAAATAAGATTGCTACATCTCTTCCATGCCATCCATGTCCTGTACACCTGGGAGTGCAGATGGTAATAACAAGCCTTTCTGCATTAGGAGTGATTCCACTGACAAATCCTGAATATCCAGCCTTGTCCCTCTGCCACATGGCCACAAACCCAGGGTAGCAGGGCAGGGAGGGATCCTGGAGAGCCCCCACACAGAGGCCTGGCTGCTGCTGGCACACTCAGAGAGCACAACTGGAGCTCAGGCAGGGGCCTGGGTGAAGGTTTTCCCAGAGCAGGAACAAGAGTGGGTGAGTCACAGCAGGAAAATCTACAGGGAATGGCCATGGTTTGGCTCAAAGCAACCTCTGCTGACTTGTCCCTGTCCTTTCCCCATGCACAGGTCCCCATGTGCAGCCAGAGCAAATGTCCAACAGCAGCTCCATCAGGCACTTCCTCCTGCTGGCATTGGCAGACAGGCGGCAGCTGCAGCTCCTGCACTTCTGCCTCTTCCTGGGCATCTCCCTGGCTGCCCTCCTGGGCAACGGCCTCATCATCAGCGCCGTAGCCTGCAGCCACCACCTGCACAGCCCCATGTTCTTCTTCCTGCTCAACCTGGCCCTCACTGACCTGGGCTGCATCTGCACCACTGTCCCCAAAGCCATGCACAATTCCCTCTGGGACACCAGGAACATCTCCTATGAAGGGTGTGCAGCACAGCTGTTTTTCTTTCTCTTCTTTATAGGAGCAGAGTATTTCCTGCTGACCGTAATGTGCTATGACCGCTACGTGTCCATCTGCAAACCCCTGCACTATGGGACCCTCCTGGGCAGCAGAGCTTGTGCCCACATGGCAGCAGCTGCCTGGGCCAGTGGCTTCCTCTACTCACTGCTGCACACAGCCAATACATTTTCCCTGCCCCTGTGCCATGGCAATGCCCTGGACCAGTTCTTCTGTGAAATCCCACAGATCCTCAAGCTCTCCTGCTCCAAATCCTACCTCAGGGAACTGGGGCTTCTTGCTGTTAGTGCCTGTTTAACTTCTGGCTGTTTTGTGTTCATTGTTTTCTCCTATGTGCAGATCTTCAGGGCTGTGCTGAGGATCCCCTCTGAGCAGGGACGGCACAAAGCCTTTTCCACCTGCCTCCCTCACCTGGCCGTGCTCTCCCTGTTCCTCTGCACTATAATGTTTGCTCACCTGAAGCCCCCCTCCATGTCCTCCCCATCCCTGGATCTGGCCCTGTCAGTTCTGTACTCGGTGGTGCCTCCAGCCCTGAACCCCCTCATCTACAGCCTGAGGAACCAGGAGCTCAAGGCTGCAGTGTGGACACTTTTCATTGGATGGTTTAAGAAACATTAAACTTCTGGCCATTTCTGTAAAAAATTTGTAATAAAAGTAATCTTTGACACTTCGTGTTAGTTTGGTTGGGTTTTTTCCCTGTCTTCTAGTTTTTCAAAACTGTCAACAAAGAAGTGCCATTGTTTGTGCCATTTCTCATTTTGATTTTTTCCACCTTCACTGGCCCCAGACTGTGACAATGAGGAGCTGTGCTCTCTGTGGCTCTAAATGAACTACAGGATCTCCCAGGAAAGATTTCACCAGAGATCCCCTCTTTTGTTCCCATCTCTGAAGCTGCAGCAGCAATATCTGTATGCAGAGCTGGGGGCAGGGCAGGGGTGGCACAGCAGTTCTGCTCCTGCTGGCCACACCATTCCTGATCCAGGCCAGGAGCCATTGGCTTTCTTGGCCCCCTGGGCACACTGCTGCCTCATGTCCAGGCTGCTGTCCAGCAGTCCCTGCAGGTCCCTTTCTGCCTGGCTGCTGTCCAGCCACTCTGTCCCCAGCCTGTAGCACTGCAGGGGTTGTTGTGGCCAAAGTGCAGGACCCGAACCTTGGTCTTGTTCAACCTGACATTGTTGGATTTGGGCCCTGGATCCAGCCTGTTCAGGGCCCTGTGCAGAGCCCTCCTGCCCTCCAGCAGACCCACACTCACACCTGCAGGAGAGATGGCCAAGGGCTGGGCAGGGCTGGCAGGGCCACAGGCACCCAGGCCTTTGTCCCCTGGGCTCTGCCAGCACCTCTGCAGGCCCCACAGAAGGAACTTTCCTTGCAGGAAAGCCTGCACTTGGCTTCTGCCTAGCCCCTCCCTCAGCAGGCTGGCAGGCCTTGCAGCTTTAGGACATTTGTCCTTGCTGCCCCTGCCATCCCCCTGCCCCACCAACAGCCCCCAGCCAGCCGCGAGGGACAGGCCCTGCTGTGCCAGGCCTGGGCTCAGGCCTTGGCCTTTCTGCTCCCTCCAGCCAGCCCAGGCCTTGCTCAGCATTGCAGTCCCTGCTCACAACCTTGGGCTCCCTGCAATCCTGGCCTCAAAGAGCTGCTCTCACCAGTGCCTGGGCCGCCTTTGGCACTCCCTGCCCTCCCTGGGGCACAGGGATGTTCAAAGGGACTTGGAGTTTTGCTTCTGACACCTTCAGCAGCTCCTTCAACCTTCTCTCAGTGCCTGGGTGTCCTGGACTCAGCCCCAAATCCAGTGTGGGCCTGATGAAAATACAGAAAGCCGTCAGGAGTTCTTTGTCTTCCTACAATTGTTTTTGAGTCTCCAGAGCTTAGGCAGCTGACTGGAGTCAGTTTGGAGTTCTGTGAAGGATGGAAATTTGAAAGTTCATCTCATGAATTTTCCTTTTTTAATCAAGCTTTTTTTTTTTTTTTTCCACATCAGTGAAGAGTGGATGGAAACATTCCCAAAGTGATCTTGATGCTGAATGTCTCCTTAGGTCTGAGAAGAATGACCCCTTTACAGGCTGACCCTGTTTGGACAACCTGCTCCTCACCCCAACCTCAACATGTCTGACATTGCCCACCTGGCACTGACATCCCTGGGCCCTGCAGCACAACCTTGTCCCCTGAGCTCTGCAGCTGCCTGTCCCAGCCCATTGCACCATGTCCCACCTGCTCTCCTCAGGCCTCTGCCTGCACACAGGCCCAGGAGAAGTTTTCCTCTTGGTGAGGAAAGAATGGAAAGGCCTGAGCAGGTTTCCTAAACAACACAGCCCACTCAGGAACCACATGCTCAGGACAGGCTGCCTGGAATGATGTCACCTTTCTACAAGGGACAGTGTCACCAGAAATGATCTCTGTAAGCAGAATTCTCTGAGTCTCTGAGCTGAATTCTCTGTCCCTGTCCTGGATCTCTGTTGCAGATGGAATCTGCTGGTGCCATCCTCAGCTTGAACCCTTCTTTGGAATGCAGACAGATGTTCCCAGGTGTGTAAAGTAAGTGTTGCTCAATGTTGATGCAAAGCTTTTGTGTTCCTGATGGAACCAAGGAGACTCTTGAGACACTGCAAGGCCTTGTTTAACCAAGGGTCCATTGTGACACAGCGGGGGCTCATGGAATCAAGGAGACAATTGTGACAGTAGGGAACCTCCTAGAAACAAGTCTCTGTTGTGGCAGTCATGGAATCCAAGAGACATTTGTGACACAGCCAGGCCGTGTGGAAACAATGGTCCATTGTTGCACTGCAGAGTCAAGAAGAACATGGTGGCACCACAGAACCTCATGGAACCAAGGGTCCTTTGTGGCACAGCAGGGCCTCCTTGGAACCCAGGGGATCATTGTGACAAGGCAGGGCCTACTGGAACCATGGAGACCATTGTGACACTGAGGAAACTCATGCAACCACGGTGACCATTGGGGTGCTATGGAACCTCACAGAACCAAGGGTCCATTGTGACATTGTGGTGCCTCTTGGAATCAAACATTGTGAAACTTGGAGCCCTATTGGAACAAGGGTTTCTATTGTGACAACTGCAGAACATCATGGAATCAAGGCGCCCGTGTTACACTACAGAAGCTCCTGGAACCAAGGGGCCATTGTGACACTGTGGAACCAAGGAAACTGCTGTTGACAGTAGGAAAACTCATGGAATGAAAAGTCCAGTGTGACATGATGGAACCCCATGGAACCAAGGGTCCATTGTGGCTCTGTAGGGCCTCATGGAATAGAGGGTCCATTGGGACACAGCAGGGCCTCGTGGAACCAAGGGTGCATTGAGGCACAGCAGGGCCTTGCTGGAACCAAAGAAACCCCTGCTCAAAGCAGGGTAACTCCTAGAACCAAGGAGTCCATTGGTACAGCATAAAACCTATGGAACCAAGGGGCCATTGGGACAAAGCAGGGCCTCATGGAACTAATGGGACATTCTGACCCATTGGGAATGCGTGGAAGGAATTGTCCATGATGACAATGCAGATCCAAGGAGACCACGGAGACACTATGGAACCTCATGGATCCAAGGGGCCATTGTTACACCAAAGAACTTCATGGAACCCAGGGTCTATTGTGACATAGCAAGGCCTCACTGGAACAAAGGAACCATTGTTGACAGTACAGAAACTCATGGAACCAAGGGGCTGTGACACAGCAGGGACACACGGAACCAAGGAGACCAGTGACATTTAGGAACCTCATGGAACCAAGGGTTCATTACAACACTGCAGAAACAAGGAGACCACTGTTGACACTACGGAAGCTCATGGAACCGAGCGACCATTGTTACACTCCAAAGTGTTGTTGAACCAAAGAGACCATTGTCCAACTACAGAACCTCATGGCACTGAGTCTTTACTGTGACACAGCAGGGTTCCATGAAACCAATTGTCCTTTGTGACAATGCAGATCCAAGGAGACCATGGTGACACTAGGGAAGCTCATGGAACCAAGCGGCCATTGTGACACAGCAAGGCCTCGTGGAGCCGAGGAGACCATTGTGACATCATGGAATCTCATGGAACCAAGGGTCCATTGTTACAGTCCAGAACCAAGGAGACCATTTTGAGAGTACAGAACCACATGGAATCAAGGGTCAGTTGTTGAAGAGTTGGGCTTCATGGAACAAGAAGCCATTGTGACACAGGAGGGCCACATGGAACCAATTGTCCACAATGATACTGTAGATCCAAGGAGGCCGTGGCGATACTAGAGAACTTCATGGATCCAAGCGTTCCTTGTGACATAGCTGGGCCCCAAGGAACCAATTGTCCATTGTGACAATGCAGATCCAAGGAGATCATGGTGACACTACAGAACCTCATGGATCCAAGGAACCATTGTGACACTGTGGGGCTTCCTTGGAACAAAGGCCATTGTTGATAGTGTGGCAGATGCTCATGGACACTCTGGGACATTGTGGCACTGCAGAGCCTCATGGAACAAAGGAGACCACTGCGACTTGGAGGAAATTTATGGAACCAAGTAGCCATTTGCACACTGCAGAACCAAGGAGACCATGGTTGGCAGTACAAAACCTCATGGAACTGAGGGGCCATTGTTATACAGCGAGGCCTGGTGGAACCAAGGGGCCAGTGTGACACCATGTGGCCCCATGGAATCAAATAGTCCTTGTGACACAGTGGGGCTGCTTGTCACCAATTGTCCATTGTGATACTGCAGATGCCAGAGACCGTGGTGACCCTATGGCAGTTCATGGAACCAAGGGGCTGTTGGGATCAACCAAAGCCTTATGGAACCAAGGAGAGCATTGTGGCAGTGCAGAACAAAGGAGACCATTTTTACAGTATGGACCCTAATTGAATCAACGGTTTAGAAGAATCCAAAAAGTTAAGAGTTTAGCTGAAGGGATAGAAGAAGGAAGCAATGGATATTAATGAGGAGTTTGGAGCAGAGGCAATGTAGGATAGTTGATCATTGCCAGATGGAGCTGGTTTGAGAAGACAATTTATCATTTGCCTGACTTTGCTGTGTTTGTAGAAGTTCTGAGGGGAGGATGGAGTATTGTAAAGATGAAGGAACTGTAGCTGCACCTGGGCCTCAAAACCAGTCAGAACCAGGCAGGAGAGCTTGAACTATGCCCAAGGGGTCAGAGAGCATGCCAACAAGACAAAGCTGAAAAGTCTACCTTGACGAAGACGTTCCTGACTTCATCCGAAGGCACTTCTGACCCATTTCAAAACTCACTGACCCAATTTGAGTGAAGGACTGTACAAGCATGAAAGGACTTTGAGCTCATTTAATGATGAAGAGGAGAGAAGGTGGAGTTAAGTAATAAGTGTGTATAGACATGTTGAATGATTACATGAATATGTAAGATTTTGCAAATAAATAGAGAGCAGGAGCTCTGTGATTTTTGCACACGTCTTTGGGAGGTTACTACTCATGTTGCCTGGAACTGGATTAAACATACCACTTTCTAACTTTAATGAGTTGGAGAGTCTTTGTCCATGCTTTGTTTACTTGACAATGAAACCAAGGGTCCATTGTTTTACAGCAGGGCCTCATGGAAGCAAGGGGCCATTGTGACACTGTGGGGCATAGTGGAGTCAAGGACACCATTGATACTGAAATCCACCGAACAGAAACTTCTAATCACAACTTTGAGTATTTGAGAGCAGGTATTCTTTATGGCCAATTAGGTTTTGCAGTCTCCATCAACTGGATGAGTTGGGTCACAGACTATCTATACTTTGGAAATATCCACAAAGGAATTGAAAGTGCATTTGATGCCATTGCAGAGATAATACAAATGTTCCCCAGTGGTGGTCAAGGGCTGGTCACTGAGGGATGTCACCAGGCAGTGGCTGCCAAGAGGACTCTGTACCATGGATGATATCTGACCCTCATTGTTCAGCCAAATTCCCACCCAGCGCATGTTCCATTTCTTCAGCCCAGCTCTCTCCAGTCTGGCTCTGAGGAGACCACAGCAGACCGTGTCACAGGCCTGGCTGAAGTCTGGGCACACAACATCCCCTTCTTTTCCCTCCCACGTGGCTTCTGCAATCCCTGCCTTGTACTGCCACTGCCTGGAATGGCTGCAGGAAAATTTGCCACATCCCCTTCCTTACTGAGCCTGACCAGGCTGGGACTCTCCCAGATCCCCTCCCTGCCCTGGTTGCAGACTGGCTCCATGTCTGCCTTTCCCAGGTTCCCAGGACCTTCTGGGATGGCTCTGCCCTTTCCAAGGGGTTTGAGAGAGCTCTCCCAGTGACACTGCCCACCCTTCTCAACAGCCCAAACACCAAAGGCCTTTTCCACATCCCTCAGTTCCAGGTCAGTGCCCAGAACACAGCACAGCCCTGTCCAGGTCCTGGGGGTGGTTCAGAAGGGAGGCAGCTGTGATTTCTCCCCACACAGCCCCACCCCAATGGTCTCTCTGGGCAGTCCTTGGCTGTGCTGAGCAGTTTCCCTGGAGCCTCCCTGTCCTGGATGTTTCTCTCTGCAGTCCTAAGCACAGCCCAGTGAAGAATTCAGGGGGTTTCCCAGAGAGGATTTCACTCTCAAAGTGAAGTGGCCTCAAGGCCCTGTTTGTGCCTCTGGAATTGTGCCAGCCCTGAGTGCTGCTGATGGTGTTTGTGCTCACTCTGCTTCATCTCCCCACACACACACAGAGGATGCTCTGCTGCAAACTCCTCAGTACAAAGCAAACAGGCACTGCTGGCCTGGTCACTTGGTGTCCCTCCATGCAGGGACAAACAACCTCCTGCAGGTGTGGGGAGAGGCCTGTGCTGGCCATGGTGGTTGCAGGGGCAGGTGTGGGACAATTGCCTTGGGGCACCTTCCCAGGATGTCCCCAGAAGAGAGACAGAAGTTCTCCCTGGCACAGCTCCCAGCACGGCACTCTGCACTTGTGCCTGAGCCCTTCCCTCTGCTGGGGCTGGCCTGGGGCTTTTCCTGCAGCAGGAGCTGCCCTGGTCCTGGCATAGGAAAGGCAGTTACTGCTGGAGCAGGAGGCTCTGCCTGCAATGGGCTCAAACAACTCCAACAAGGCCCTGTTTGCAAAGCCCCCAGTGGGAAATGAAGGAGGGGATCATGCTGCTTTGGGGGTGAAGAATGCTGAAAGCAGCCTGGCTCCTCCATCCCAAAGTTCCACATGCTGAGAGGGAGCTGAAGCTGTGGCAGAGCTGCTCAAATCCCCAGAGAAAACAACAACCCAGTGACACCACTGAGAGCTTCTGCAGAGCTGCTGAGCTGGCCCAGCCTGGGCACATCTGACTGACAGGGCAGCACTTCAGACTAGAAAAGCCCCATCCCAAATTTTAACTGCAGCATCTCCTGACATTTCCCTTCTTGGGAGGGGTGTGGAGATTCCTTCCTGGAGTGGGAACACCCATCCAGGTCACTGCCTGAGGCTGAGCTAAAGAGATTTGCCCTCAGTCGATGGTCTGGGGGAGTGACACCCATCTCTGGTTAATAACTGCTTTTGCTTTATTACAATTGCTGCAAAATTACTTCCTTGGGCACTGTATTAAAACAGATGTTACAGCTCCTGTACTGTGGAGTAAATCATTCTGATTAAGACCTTTTTGTCTAATCATGATCATAATCAGTCATATCTATATGTACATAAATACTTCTGGTTTGCCATCCTTAGTGTTGTGGGACAAAGTTGTACAAAGGTTCAATTCCAGCTGTATAATCCTTTAGGCATAAATCCTTGAGAAAGTCTGGGGCTGGGATTGGATCCAGACACTGCCAGGATCCTCTCCCAGAAGGAGTTTAGAAAGCCTGGGGGTCCTGGTTTGGGTCCTTTGTGAACCTCGTGACCCAACAGAAGCTTCTCTAATAAACTTTGCCTGAAGCTGCCACTCTGCCCATGACAGGAACCCCTGTGAGTGTCTGTGACATCCCAGCTCTTTGGCAGCCTGGACACTCCTGGGATGTCCCCATGGAGCCCCTGTGATTGTCTGTCATATCCCAGCTCTTTGGCAGCCTGGACACTCCTGGGATGTCCCCATGGAGCCCCTGGGAGTGGCGGTGACCTCGCTGTTCTTTAGGAGCACAGGGAGGTCACCACTGGACTCCTGCCACTGCCTGGGACAAATTGGCTCCTTGGCAGGGTACAGACACCTCTGTTGTCACTCTGCAGCCTTGGGACTGTCACCTCATGACCCTTAGGAAGATTAAGGAGCCCTGGGATGTCACCACAGAGCCGCTGTGACTGAGTGTGACCAAAGAGATCTTCAGGAGCCCAGCGACTCCTCAGATTCCACCATGGAGCCCCTGTGCCTGCACGTGAGCTCACAGCTCTTGTGCAGCTGGAAACCCCTGGAATCTCTTCCATCTGCTCTGCTGAGGATGGAGCCTCAGGAACTTGGAGGTTCCCTGATGAATTTTAGCTCTCCAGAGGCTTGTTCAGTCTTCATCTCTTCAGTTCAGGAATTCAGTGCCAAAGGCTCATTAACATTCCAAAGCACTCTAACAAGAAAAGCCCCTGGGAATAATTTAATTTCAAGTCTTGAATTCTTCTGTGGTTAATTGTACAGATTTCAGAAATGGATTCAAAGAGAATATACTATATTTTTTTTAAATGCAGAGGGGTTTTTTGTGCTCTTTAGATTATTTTTTCCTGTTTCTAGATTGATATCAGCAATCTCCAGTTGATATTGATCCCCAGCACCTCCTAAGGTGCTCTGATGAATATTAAGACCCTTCTTGGCTGACAATCAATCACACTTTGTCCCTATCCCCACCCCACCATTTCCCTCATCCAGCCCCTGGGACTCAGAGCAGCCTTGTGCAAATCTGAGCTCCCTCCACCCCAGGCTGCACCTGCAGCTTTCAGCTCCTGGGCACCAACTCCCATCTGCTTTCCTTGCAGAAGGAGCTGCCTGAGACACAGAGGGATGTTCATTCACTGTCAGCCAACAAAGCCAAGGGAAGGCACAGCTCCATGAAAAACACAAGTCCAGCCAGTGACACAAAAAAAGGTCAAGGTCAGGATTTCTTCTCCTGTCATTGTACAGTTCCAGGAAATTCCTGGTCTCTCCTGTTGGTGGGAGAACTTGGACATTTCTTAGAAGTGCTCTCATGACCCAGCTAATGAAGATGTGCTCGTGCACCTGGCAAGCTGCAGGTCCCCTACAGCCCTGCAGGGCTCCTGTCCCATCTGCTCTGCTCCAGTCTAAAACAGGGACCAGCGTTGTCCCAGCATCATTGGAGAGCTGATCTGGAAAGGAGCTCAGCAAGTCAGCAGCCCAAGGTGTCAGAAACTGGGTCAGACCAAGTGGTTCAAGGCTTGGTTTGGTCTCGATTGGAAAATGCCAAAGGACAGGGATTTGGGGGCAGCATCTCAGCTCCTGGCTGAGCCCATGGGAACAAAGGTTTCCTCCTGTCCTGGCTGAGCCTCCCCTCTTTCACCCTCTGCTCATTGTCTTTTGTCTCCCAGCAGGCCCCCAGTGAAGAGCCTGGCTCTGTGTTCTCCAGCACCTCCTTGGGGGCACTGCCAGGCTGGGATGAGGAGCCCCTCGGCCTTCCCTGCTCGGGGTTGGACAAGCCCAGCTCCCTCAGCCTCTCCTGACAGCCCAAGGGCTGCAGCCCCACCTTGGAGCCCTTCCCTGAGCCTGCTGCAGCTGCCAGACATCTTTCCTGCCCTGGGGAACCCAACCCAGGCCACAGTGACCTGGAGAATCCCTGTCCTTGATGTCCTGGTCACACAGCCCAGCCCCTTGTCCCCGTGTCAGGCTCTGGGGTCGATCCTGTGGAACATCCTTTGGTGGAGGCTGTGGCTCCAGGTGCACCGGGGGGGTACCAGGAGACAGGGGACCCTTCTGGGCATGAAGAGCTTTGGAGTTCTTGGGGGAAACTGTGAGGGGGAGCTGGGGCAGAGTGACCAACCCAGTGACCTCACACAGCCCTCCTGGGATGTCACACAGCCCCCCATGATGTCACACAGGTGGTCTCTGATGTCACAACCCACTCTGTGATGTCACACAGCCACCCTGTAATGTCACAGCAAACTCTGTGATGTCATAGCCTGCTCTATGATGTCAGACCTCTGCCCTGTGATGTCACAGCTGGCTCTGTGATGTCACAGACATGGCCCATGATGCTGTAGCTCCTTCATGACCTTACATAACTCACTCTGAGATGTCATAGTGCACTCTGTCACCTCATGGTTCCAGATGATCAATGGCCTGCACCTGATGAGCTGACACAATGCTCACTCTCCAAAACCATGGCCCATGGAAACCACACAATGCCCATTGGGTAAGAAGGGGAACTGGAAGTTCAGCAGCCTCAGTGTCCTGCCAGCTCAGCCAGGCCCATTGGAACATTGGGGTCTGTGACCACCAGGGACCACCAGAGAGAGCCCCCAGGGCAGAGGAGGGCATGCAAATGGGGAGGGGAAATGTGTTAATGGTTTCAGGGAAATGATTATCATATGTCTGTTTAGTCTGGGACAAGCAATGAATATGTAACCAAAATACAGAATATAAACAGAAACTTTCCTGTACTCAGCACACATGGCTTTGGAGGAGCTATCCCCCTGTGCATCCAGCTGAATAGAGAATGCTGCTTCTGAATGCTACATTGGGGTGAAGGAGTTTTTTGTTTTACTGAACTTTTGGTAAAACTCCCACAGCCAAGGAAAGCTCTGTCTGCTGCTGTTCACAAACAGAGCAGGGCTGCTGGGAGATGTGGTGGTCGGAGGCTGCCTGGGGTACAAGTGACCATGAAACAATCAAGTTTTCAATATTCTGTGAAAGAAGGAGGGGCATCAATAAACCTTCTACACTGCAATTACAGAGGACAGACTTTGGCCTATTCAGGGTGTAGATTTAAGGGAAACAGCCCTTAAATACAAATGGGATCCAGGAAGGAAGGACACACTGCAAGAAACAAATCTTAAGGGGAAAGGGGCAGCCTTTCCTGATGTGCCAAAAGAAGAGTCAGTGAGGAAAATGGCTGGCCTGGCTGCAAATGGTGATTTTGTGGGTACTCACAGAAAAAAACGTGGGTTCATCCCCTTTGGACAGAAGGTCAGGCAAGTCAGGAAGTGCTTAAGGATGTTGTTGGGTCATGCAAAAAAAACCAGTAGAGCTGAAAGATCAATTTGAGCTTAACCTGGCAATTTTAATGAAAAATAAGAGAAAAGGTTTCTATAAAAAAATTGAGAGCAAAACGTGAGATAAGGACAACCTCTTGTCTTTATTGGATGCAGTGGGGAATAGAGTAACTAAAGAAAAGGCTGAGCTGCTCTTTTTCTAGATTTTCAACAGACAGGTTGTCCTCAGGACAAGTGATCTCCTGTGCTGGTAGATGGGGACAGGGAGCAGAAGAGCCCCCCTGTCATCCAGGAGGAAGCAGCTTCTGACCTGCTGAGCCACTCAGATGCTCACAGGTGTCTCTGGGACCAGATGGGATCCATTCCAGGGGCATGAGGGAGCTCCTGGATGAGCTCCCCAAGCTGCTCTCCATCATTTCTCATCAGTCCTGGCTCACCAGGGAGGTCCCAGAGAACTGGAGGTGCCAATGTGAGCCCATCCCCAAGAAGGGCTGGAAGGAGGACCTGGAGCACTCCAGGCCTGTCATCCTGACCTCAGTGCCTGGCCAGGTGATGGAACAGATCACCTTGAGTGCCCTCACAGGGCAACCACAGGATGGCTGAGGGATCAGACCCAGCCAGCGTGAATTTCAAAATCGGCATTGATGGTCTGGATGAGGGGATTGAGTCAAGCATCAGCAAATTTGCAGATGACTCCAAGCTGGGTGTGAGTGTGGATCTGCTGGAGGGCAGGAGGGCTCTGCACAGGGCCCTGGACAGGCTGGATCCAGGGCCCAAATCCAACAATGTCAGGTTGAACAAGACCAAGGGCTGGCTCCTGCACTTTGGCCACAACAACCCCTGCAGTGCCACAGGCTGGGGACAGAGTGGCTGGACAGCAGCCAGGCAGAAAGGGACCAGCAGGGACTGCTGGACAGCAGGCTGGACATGAGGCAGCAGTGTGCCCAGGGGGCCAAGAAGGTCAATGGCTCCTGGCCTGGATCAGGAACAGTGTGGCCAGCAGGAGCAGGGCAGGGATTCTTCCCCTGTGCTCAGCACTGGTTGGGCAGCACCTCGAGTGCTGTGTCCAGTTCTGGGCCCCCGATTTAAGAAGGACATGGAGGAGCTGGAGAGTGTCCAGAGATAGGACAAAAAGGCTGGTGAGGAGTCTGGAACACAAGTCCTGTGAGACTTGGCTGAGTGAGCTGGGGCTGTTTATCCTGGAGGAGGCTTGGGGCAGACAAGGCAGTGTCAGGGCACAGGTTGGACTTGATGATGTCCAAGGTGTGTTCCAACCTTGCTGATTCTGGGATTCTCTGAAACCACCATTGCAGCAGTTGCAGAATAAGCCCTGGGCCTCCTCATCAGAAGGTGCAGCAGCCCAGGTGCCTCAGCTTCTCCTCACAGACCCAATGCCCATCCTGTCAGTCCTGCAGAACCTCTGCAGCTCCTCCTCATTGCCCACACCAGGGAGCTCCACAGGCAGACACAGCAGCACAGATGTGCCCCCCTGGCCTGGGATGTCTCTGGCAAGGGAGCAGCAGGAGGCACTGCAGGAGGCTGCAGACAATTCCTGAAGCGCTTCGAGGATGATCCTGCTCCCCAAGGGACGTTCCCATGGTGCCAAGTGAGGAACTGAAATGGGGAGTGGGGTCAAGAGAGGAAAGGGCAACCAGGGATGGGGTATTTCAAGGGAGGGGACAGGAGTGGCTAATAAGAACAAATGTGTATAGTAAAGAAAGATGAGTAAAGAAAGATGAGTAAAGAAAGCCAGGGTGAAGAAAAGGAAATGGTCAGGGAAGTCTGGGGGTGGCTGCCAGGCAGCCTTGACTCTGAGCAACAATGTCTGCAGTGGCACAGCAAACTCCCAGCTCATGGGAACAAACTTTCTAGCTGACTTCAGAGGCCACCACAAAACTGAGGGGTTTCCCTGCTGTGGCCCAGCCCTTCCTGGCCCCAGGCCCTGCTGACATTTGTGCTCTCTCAAGTTCATCTCCCCACACCAACCCCATGGGGGTGCTCAGGCCTGCTCTGGGCAGGGCAAACAGGGGCTCCTGAGGCAGTGCTGCCGTGGCTGTGCCTGCAAGGCTGCGGCAGCTGTGTGAGCTGGGGGAGAGGCCAGGGCTGCAGAGGGGGGATGTTGTTGGCAGGTGCATGAGGAGGCTGTGGGCCGCTGGCCTGGGGTGTCCAGCGCAGTGGGGATGGATCAGGCCCTGCTCTGCTGCTCCTTGCCGTGTGCTTGCCCAGGGCCCTTGCAGAGCCCCAGCCGTGCTGTTTGCCCCCAGCCTGCCCACGGCCAGCCTGGGGCTGCTGGCGGGGCCTTTCTCTGCTGAGCCTTGGCCTGGGCAATGTGTTGTGGAGAGAGCCTGGGCAAGGAGCCTGCAGCCCCCAGGCCCTGGCCTGAGGCCTCAGCACTGCTGCTGTGCCAGCAGTGCCCATGGCCTGTCCCTGCTGCAGCCCCGGCACTGCCACCCCCAGCCCTGTGCCCGGCCCCGAGAGCACTCAGGCCCTACAGCAACAGCAGGGCCAGGAGGGCAGCGGGGCAGGGCCACTGCAGCAGCACTGGCAGCACCAAGTGCTGCTGCTGCTGCTGGCCACAGCTGCTGTGCCAGCACTGATCTGCCCCCAGCTCTGCACATAGACATTGCTGCTGCAGCTGCAGAAAAGGGAACCAAAGGGGCATCTTTGCAGAAAACTTGGCTGGGAGATCCTTGAGTAACTTTAAAGCCACCAAGAGCACAGCCCCTCATTGTGGTCTGTAGCCACAAGGAAGGTGCAGAGAAACAAATGAGAAATTGCAAAACCATGACATTTTTTGTGGACAAGATTTATTAATTATAACAAAAAAAAACCTCTAAAATGCAACCAACAAGAAGTATCAAAGACGACTTTTATTGCAAACAATTTGCAGAAATTGCCCAGCAGTTTAATGTTCCTGACACAATCCAGTCATCAGTCTCCACACTGCAGCCTTGAGCTGCTGGTTCCTCAGGCTGTAGATGAGGGGGTTCAGGGCTGGAGGCACCACCGAGTACAGAACTGACAGGGACAGATCCAGGGATGGGGAGGACATGGACGGGGGCTTCAGGTGGGCAAATGCTGCAGTGCTGAGGAACAGGGAGAGCACAGCCAGGTGAGGGAGGCAGGTGGAAAAGGCTTTGTGCCGTCCCTGCTCAGAGGGGATCCTCAGCACAGCCCTGAAGATCTGCACATAGGAGAAAACTATGAACACAAATCAGCCAAGAGCTAAGCAGACACTACCTGCAAGAAGCCCAAGTTCCCTGAGGAAGGAATGTGAGCAGGAGAGCTTGAGGATCTGTGGGAATTCACAAAAGAACTGGCCCAGGGCATTGCCGTGGCACAAGGGCAGGGAAAATGTATTGGCTGTGTTGATGAGAGCAATGAGAAAGGCAGTGGCCCAGGCAGCTGCTGCCATGTGGGCACAAGCTCTGCTGCTCAGGAGGGTCCCGTAGTGCAGGGGTTTGCAGATGGACACGTAGCGGTCGTAGCACATGACGGTCAGGAGATAGTACTCTGCTGAAATGAAAAAGAGAAATAAAAAGATCTGTGCAGCACATCCTGTGTAGGAGATGTTCCTGGTGTCCCAGAGGGAATTGTGCATGGCTTTGGGGACAGTGGTGAGGATGGATCCCAGGTCAGTGAGGGCCAGGTTGAGCAGGAAGAAGAACATGGGGCTGTGCAGGTGGTGGCCGCAGGCTACGGCGCTGATGATGAGGCCGTTGCCCAGGAGGGCAGCCAGGGAGATGCCCAGGAAGAGGCAGAAGTGCAGGAGCTGCAGCTGCCGCCTGTCTGCCAATGCCAGCAGGAGGAAGTGGCTGATGGAGCTGCTGTTGGACATTTCCTCACTCTGCCCATAGAGTCCTGCTGAAGGAGGACACAGTGACAAGTCAGGGCAGACTTTGCTGAACGATGTCCAAGCCCTTTCTCCCAGCTCTGTCCCTGCTGCTCTGTGCCACCCAATTCTCCTTTTCTCAGAGCCCTTCCTTCAGCCCTGTGCCTGGAGCTTTGCTGGGATCTGGCCCCGTTGCTGTGACCAGCAGGGGCTCTGCCCAAGGACACCCAGGGCTCAGCTCTGCTCTGCAGCAGTGGGGCCATGGGAACGGGGACAGGGGCCAGTCCTGGGGTTGGACTTCATCAGCCCAAAGTGCTACTGAGGCAGAGGAGCTTGGCAGCATCTCCTGTGCCAGGGCTAAGGAATCGTGAAGGCCAAAGGCAGTTTGAGAGGGTTTCCTGCTGTGCCCAGGGAGATCAGAGAGAACTGTGCAAGGCAAGAGCATTGGCTGTAACTCAGTAAAGGGTGAGGGGAGCTGCTCTGTCACTCCACTCTGTCCCCAGCTGCCCTTTCTGAGATCCAGGGCAGTCACTGTGCTCCCCTTGAAATCAGCCTGAAACAGCTGAGAGCAGAGGGAGCCACAGCAGAGCAAACTGGCTCAGCCTTTCTCAGAGTCTTAGCCCCAGTCCTGGCCAAGGACACTCCTGTCCCCCAGTGTCCCCTGGAGGCAGCTGACAGCTTGGATGGCATCCCCAGGACACACCAAGTGTCCTGTCCATGGCATTGCTGGAGGAGAGTCAGCTCATTCCCAGCCTGCCAGCCTGCCCTGCCCAGAGCTCCCCAGGCACAGGGAGCTGGGACACCCCACTGCTGTGCTCAGCCTGAGCAGGAGCCCAAGGGCTGGGCCTGAGCCTGCAGCTGGAAGTGCCATTCCCAGAGAGCCCCTCAGCAATGCCAGCAGCAGCTGGGCAAGGCAAGGAGAGAGAGAGCCGGGCCCTGAGGAAATGCCTTTCCCTGCCCAGCCCTGCCCAGCCCCTGCAGTGCAGGCAGCAGCAGTGCAGGACAGTGGCCCTCAGGCCCTGGGCAGCAGGCAATGGGCACATGGCAGCAGAGATGCCCTTCATCTCTGGAGCTGCTCTGCCGGCCCAGGAGGGCACAGAGGGCCCCCAGCCCCCGGGCTGAGGGCTGTGCTGGCTGCCAGGGCACACAGCACCTGTGCTGCTCAGGCCAGTGTCTGCCCTGCAGGGCAGGGCTGGCAGCTGCCACATCTCCCCTGCAGCAGCAGCAGCAGCAGGGCTGCCCTCAGCACTGCCTCCCTCCCTCCCTGCCCACGCCTCTGTTGCTGCAGCTGTCCCAGCCCGAGCTGTTCCTGTGGGCCCGGGCTCCTTCCCTGCCACAGCTGCCAGAGCCCAGCCCAGCCCCTGGGCCAGCTCTGCCCTGCAGCTGCTCCCGGCTGCAGGCATTAAAGAACAGCTCCCCCAGGCCTGGGCTCCATGGAAAGCTGATGCTGCATGGATCTGGAGCCTGGGCAGCTGCAGGCACTTGCTGAGGTTCCCAGGAAAACTCAGTGGGATGTATGAAGAGCCTCAGCCCCTGCTCTGCCCTGCACAGCTGAGTTTCCATTGCCACCAAGCTGAGGCAGGGAAAAGTGGGAGCACAGATTCAGGAAAGCAGAGACCCAAGCAGGAAACCCCTGCCCTGAATGAGCTGATGAAAAGTCCCCTCAGAAATGACCTGGGCATGAGCTGGAGCTCTGAGCAGCCCTGGCACACACAGCACCCTCTCCACAGCAGCAGCAGCAGGACCTGCCCTGGCAGGAGTCACTCCTTGCACCCACTGCTCCCCTCCAGCATCCATGGGAGCTCCCAGGCAGGCTGAGAGCTGCCCCTGGCAGGTGGCAGATGCCCTGGGCTGGCCAAGAGCCCTGAGGGCTGCAGGAGCTGCTCTGCAGGACAGCCCTGGGCAGCCCTGGCTGCAGCCCCAGCTTCAGCCCCTGCAGCCGTCCCTGGCAGCAGGAGCCGTCCTGCCCTGTCCCTCTGACGGTGCCCAGGGCAGCCCCGCTCTGGAGCACATCCTCCCCCAAAGCAGAAAGGGCAGCAGAGCCATCCTTACAGTCACCTCAATCCTGTCCTCGGTCAGCTTGAGGAGATTCCTGCAGCCAGAGAATGAGTGTGCCAAAAGCTGTAAAAATTTCCCCAGAAAGAAGCTCAGAGTTTTCAAATGCTGTGAAGATTTCTCCGTGAATAATCTCAGCATTGTCCTTCCTGTCTCTTTAAGCTTCTGTCTGCTTTACTGCTCTCAGGTATCTGCAAGCAGTGCCCTCAGCCCTGCTGGGCTGAGTGAGGAGCTGCTCCTCAGGAGAAATGGTTTTTTGTACCTCTTCCTGGTTTCCAAGATCATCCTCTCTTCCAGGAGCCCAGCCCAGCTCATCAGCACAGACACAGCACAAGGACTTTAATTAATCTCTTGGGGTTTTGGTGCTGTTTACATCAGATTCAGTCCCTCAAAGTGTGCAAAAAAAACTTCTCAAGAACTCCAAGTCAGATTCCAAGTCCAAACTTTCTTTAACTTTTAATGGGTCCCACAGAGAAACACAACTATGAAAGTTTCTCCAGGATCCTGGTAGAGCAGAACACTGCAGGCAGTGAGGACAGGTGGGGACAAACATGGCAAAGGTGTCTCTGGTGCTCAGCAAACCTGTATGTGTTTCAGAAATGCAAAGGGCCAAGGCCTGAGCCCCAGCCCCTGCCAAGGTACATCCTGTCCCTCCCTCCTTGCTCAGGCCTCTTCCCAGGCCACTGGGATGTGAGGATGTGCAATGCCAAGGGTAGCACCATGGGGCAGCCCCTGCCAGGCTGCTGAGGAGGGACAAGGAGGCCATGAGGCCCTTGCAGGCCTGCAAGGGTCACTTGTCCCCTCCTGCTGGCTCAGGCCCAGGGCCAGCAGCCATGGCCCAAGTGCTGCAGGAGTTGGCTGTGTCAGGGCCTTGCAGCTGCTGCCCATCCCTGTGGGCTGTGCAGCCCAGGCTGTCCTACGGTGTCCATGCCCTGTGCCTCTGTCCCTGCAGGCTGTCGTCACCCGCGTCTGCCCCACCTGGCTGGGCCCTTCCTTTGCTGACAGCTCTGCGTCCTGCCTGCCTCTGCCTGGGCACACAGAGCCTTGGGCTGGATACCAAAGGGGTTCATTCCATTTTTCCTGTGCCTGTGAACTTCTAGCACAGGAAGAAGGAATGCAGGGCCTGCTTTCCCAGCAGGGATGGTTGGAAGAGAAGGAGAAGACATCTGGCTCAAGAGTGCAGTGACAGAAAAAACAAAGAGGGAATGGGGGAACTTGTGGCAGGTTTTATGTTTATGGCTAAATTGCTATACATATATGTTAAGTATATTTATAATGTATATAAGTAACACTCTTTTAGAACCACATGTCCATGTAAGGTTATGAGTTACCAAATGTTGGACCTCAAGCCTGAATCAGTGATCCCCTCCTAAACACCAAGATAGTGTTAAGGAGTCTTATTCTGATATTTCAGGGATTTGGTTACAGTAGGACCTCACAGAATCAAGGAGTCATGTGTGATACCTTGAACCCTGATGGAACCAAAATCCTTTTTGACACAGCAGGGCCACATGGAACCAATGGTCCATTGTGATACTGCAGATCCAAGGAGATCATTGAGACACTCTGGAACCTCATGGAATCCAAAGTACATTGTGACAGAGAAAGGCCTCATGGAACCAAGAGATCATTGTGACACAGCAAGGCCTTGTTTGAGCAAGGGAACCATTGTTGATAGTCCAGAAACTCATGGAACCAAGGGGCCACTGCGACACACTGGGGCTGCAGGGAATGGAAGATCCATCATGACAATGCAGATCCAAGGAGGCCATGGTGACACTGTGGGGCCTTGTGGAACCAAAGGGGCCATTCTGACCCAGCAAGGCCTTGTAGAACCAAGGAGACCATTGTGTCACTGCTGAACCTCACAGAACCAAAGTGACCATGTTAGACTGTGGGACCTCCTGGAACCAAGGGTCCATGGTGACACTGCAGAACCAAGGAGACTGTTGTTGGCAGTATGAAAGCTCCTGGAACCAGAACTCCATTGTGACACAGCAAGGTCTCATGGAACCAAAGGTCCGTTACAACTCTCTTGGGCCTCATGAAGCCACAAGCCATTGTGACACCGTGTGGCCACATGGAGCCAAGGGGCCATTGTGACTGAGGAATCTCACTGAACCAACAGTCCATTGTGACACTGCAGGGCCCTGTGGAAGCCAGGCGACCACAGTGACATTGCAGGGCCTCATGGAACAATGCAGACTGTTCTGACATTTTGGGACCCACTGGAACCAAGGAGCCATTACAACATAGCAGGGCCTCATGGAATCAAGGGGAGTACAGTGAACACTGTGGGTATCCATGGATTGAAGGGTCCATTCTGACACCATGGATCCAAGGATACCATTGTGACACTCTGGGGCATCATGGAACCAAAGGTCAATTGTGACCCAGCAGAGCCTCATGAAACCCTGGAGGCCATTTGTACACCTTGAGGCCCTGAGAAACCAAAGGACCATTGTGGCACTTCAGGGCCCTGGGGAGCCAAGGGGTCCATAGTGACACTGTGGGGCTTAATGGAACCAAGGGACAATTGTGGCACTGTTTGACACCATTGGACCAAGGGGTTCATTGTGACACTGCAGGGTCCCATGGAACTAAGGATTCATGGAACAGTGCAGGACTCCATGGAAGCAAAGGTCCATTGTGACATCGTGGGGCCTCTTGGAATCCTGGAGATCATGATGAAACTTTAAGGCCTCATTGAACCAAGGGGCTCTGCAGGACCTTGTGGAGCCAAGGAGACCATTGTGACACTGCAGGGCCTCATTGAACCAAGGGTCAGTTGTGTTACTGCAGTACCAAGGAGACCATTGTGACACTGCAGGGCCTCATGGAAGCAAGGGGGGACAATTGTGACACTACGGGGCCCAATGAAGCAAGGGGTCAGTCACTGTGACAGAGCTGGCCTCATGCAGCCAAGGGGCCATTGTGATCCTGAGGCACCACTGTGACCCTGCAGGACTGTCTGGAATCATGGAGACCATTGTGACACTCTGAGTCCTTATGGAACCAAGGGGCCACTGTTTCATTGTGCAGCTCCATGGAACCAAGGAAACCATTTTGGCACTGCAGGCCTCATGGAAGCAAGGGACCAGTGTGACAGTGTGGGGACCCATGGAAACAAGGGGCCAGTGTGACACAGTGGGGCCCTGTGGATCCAAGTGAACAGGGAACAGGTCTGGTTGGCTGGGCCTGACTGACTCAACTGACCTGGGGGTCTCTTCTCATGTGCCCCTGAAACTCTGGGGCTCTGGGCTTTCCTTCCTATGGAAAAGAACCATCCCTCCTGCTTAGGCACCCATGGACAAAAATGGTACTTCTCCAAAATTCACTGTATGTAAGGGTTTCTCCCAGACTAAAGCTGCCAGGACAGACAGGCCTGGCTCACCTTGGCCTCTGGTGATCACCTCTGATCTGCCCTGGAAATCCTGGGGCTCTGTGCTTTCCTTGCTATGGGAAAGAACTGGCCTTCTCATGCAGGTGCTCATGGCTGAAATTGGGATTCTGACCACAAAATTCCATATATCCGAGATACAGAATCCAAGATATTTATTCCATTGCTCCCAGATGAAAGCTGCCAGGACAGACAGCTCTGGCTGGCCTTGGCCTCTGGTGGCTGCCATTCATCAGCTCCTGAAACACTGGGGCTCTGTGCTTTCCTTCTGTGGAGACTATGGTGACACTGTGAGGCCCCATGGAACCAAGGGGAGATGGAACAGGTCTGGCTGGTTTGGCCTCCCAGGGGCCACCCGACTGGTCCTGCTGATCTTGGAATGCTGAGGGCTGCCTCTCGTCAGCCCCTGGAGAACTGAGCAACTCTGTGTTTTCCTTCCTATGGAAAAGAACCATCCACCTTCCTGGTGCCCACAGCCAAAACTGATACTCCCCCTGAAAAATTCCTTCTATGCAAGGATTCTCCCAGACAAAAGCTGTCAGGACAGAGAGCTCTGGCTGGCTTTGGTCTCTGCTGGTCACCTCTCATCTCAAGGAAGCCCTGAGGAAAGGATTTGAACAGGTTTGACTACTGGAACATCAATGAGTCTCTCATCCACTGAAGAACTCAGATGCTCTTCTGATCATATGTGTCCTTTTTTTCTCATTGTCTATTATGCATGATATATTATTTTCAGCTCAAAAGTATTATTCCTATCAGTCTTCCAGTGTTATCTGGCACAAAACACCTCCTCTACATATGGGTCCAGGTCACCTGGATAAGCAAACACAATGAAGAATGCAGCAGGAATTTCTGTCTCTGCTCCCATCTGTCCCATCTCCTCTGGGAGATTATATTGAAATTAATGAAGATGGAGTTGAAAGCCTATGGGTAAGAATCAGTAGGAAGGCCAACAAGACTGACATCCTACTGGGAGTCTGTTATCATCCACCCAGCAGGAAGAAGAGGTGGACAACTTATTATATGAGCAGCTGGAGAATGTTTCAGGACCACCAGCCCTTGTTCTTGGAGGTGACTTTAACCTACCAGACATCTGCTGGGAACTGAATACAGAAGAAAAGAGGCAGTCCAGGAAGGTTTTGGAGTGTATGGAAGACACCTTTTTGCCGCAGCTGGTGAGTGAGCCCACCCAGGGAGGGACTATGTTGGACCTGCAGATCCAGGGATGGGGAGGAGATGGAGAGAGGCAGATGAGAGCTGGCTCTCAGGTCGCCAAAGGAACCGAGGCTGTCCTGGCAACTTTTGTCTGGCAGCTATCCTTGGATGTCTGGAATTATGGAGGCAGATTTCTAGTTGCGGCCATGGACACCTGGACATGAAAGATGATTTCTTCCATGGGAAGAGAAGCATGGCCCCCCAGTGTTTTGAAGGCAGATGAGAAGTGGCCCTCAAGAGGCCAAGGCCAGCCAGAGCTGTCTCTCCTGCCAGGTTTCATATGGGAACAATCCTTAGATAGAATCAAATTTGGAGGTAGAATCCCCAATTTGGCCATGGGCACCTGGAGGAGAAGGACAGTTCTTTGTCACAGGAGGGAAAGCACAGAACTCCAGGGATTCAAGGAAAGATAAGAAGCAGCCCTCAACATGCCAAGGTCAGCTGGACAAGTCAGGCAGCCCCCAGAGGCCAAGCCAGCCAGACCTTTTTCATGTTCTTGGATCCTTGGGGCCCTGCAGCATCACAATTTCCCCATGGTTCCATGAGGTCCCATCGTATAACAAATGATCTCTGTTTCCATGAGGCCCAGCAATATCACAGTGGTCTCCTTGCCTCCACAGAGTCACAATGGCCCCTTGCTCCCATGAGATCTGGCAGTGTGTCAAAGTGGTGGCCTTGGTTCTGTGAGGCCCTGTGGTGTCACAATGGCTCCTTGGTTCCTCAAGGCCCTGAAGAGCCTGTGGATTCAACGAGGCCTCAAAGTGCCACAATGATCCCCAGGATTCTGTGAGGCCCTGAAGTGTCACAGGGGCACCTGGGTTCCATGAGGCCCTGAAGTACGGAATGGCTCCTTGATTCCATTGGACCCCTCACTGTTACATGAGTTCTTAGTTCCATGGAGTCCTGTATTGTACAATGGCCCCTCAGTTCTACAAGGTCCCAGAATGCCACAATGGCCTATTGCTCCTTTGTAGCCATAGGATGTCACAATGGTCTCATTGGTTCCATGAGGCCCTGCAGTTCCACAAGGGCCCTTTGGTGTCACAGAGCCTTGAAGCGTCGTAACTGTCTCAGTGGGTTCTCCTGTCGGTTCATAATGGCCTCTTTGGTTCCATGATGCCCGATAGTGTAAATATCAGTGTAACTGACTCTGTGGAACTCTAAGTTTCACAAAGTCCAAACATCCTCATGGTCCCATGGAGCCCCACAGTGTCGCCATGATCCCCTTGATTCCATGAGGCCCTGCTGTTCTACAATGGCCCCTTGGTTCTACAAGGCCCTGCAGTGTCACAAGGGCCCCTTGGTTCCAGTGGGTCCTGAGGAGTCATCATGGTCTCCATGGTTCCACAAGGCCCTGCAAGGTTACAACAGACTTTTGGTTCCATGAGCTTTGATACTGCCACCAACAGTCTCCCTGGTTCTGCAATGTCACAAGGGACCCTTTGTTCCATGAGGTTCAGTGGTGTCACAGGGACACCTTGATCCCAGGAGGTTCTGTGGTGGCACAATGGACTCCTTGGTTCTGCGGCCCTGCAGTGGAACAATGGACCCGTAGTTCCATGAGGTTCTGTAGTGTCACCATGGTCTCTTTGGTTCCACAAGGCCCTGCTGTGCCACCATGGCCCCTTGGTTCCATCAGATTCTGTACTGTACACAGATTCTCCTTGGTGTGGGAGGGCAGTTTTTAAAGAGAACAGAGACAGTGCTGAAGGCAATCTCACCCCTGATAAACTGCAGCTGTACTAATTACCAAGAGTGGGGACAGCCTTGCCCTTAATAGATCACAGCTCTGTCTAAAGAGAATGAGTGTTATAAAACAGTGGGTTGGCTGGTTGAGAGTCAGTTGGAGTCTGAAGGCTGTGCTGTGAGGAAGAAGGGACAAGTCACTGTATGAGGGACAGACAGGGTCAGGAGGTCATGCAAAGGACAGGAAAGAGTTTGCTGGTCCTGCAGAAGGAAGAGAGAAGGAGTCAGAAGGCTACATGGAGCTGCCTGTGGGTAGGCAACAGAGAGAATGGTGTGAGAGTTCTTAGGTTATAAGGGACTCATGTCTTTGTCGGTCATGACTCCTCTGTCAATTGGTGTCCCCTATGAGGATGGGGTGACAATAAATTGTGACCCCAAAGTTATCCCAACAGACAGCAGTGAGCTGTCCTAAGTGCAGTGAGACAGTGGAGCCCAGCCCAACTGACCCAGGCAGACCAACAGCCTGAAGAGCAGACAGACCTGAGAGCAAAATAGAGGGACCTGAGAGCTTAAAAATCCAGACAAGTTGCAGCCAGGTGGACCTGCGAGCCTAAAAGCAATGTAGGCAAACCTGAGAGCCCAAGAGTCCAGGTGACTTATGAGACACTGACCCCAAGGTCCGGCCGCAGGTTGCGGGATCCTGGGGCGGCACGTGCCAGTGTACGCGGCAGCACGGCGCAGCTGGAAGAAGCAGCAGAGCTCTGAGAGGTGGAGTTGGAGCTGCACAAAAGGAAGGTAAGAAAAGCTTGGCGTGACCAACTAACACAAAAAAACAAAAAAGGAGGTGACCAAGCTCAAAGACAGAAATGGTATGAAAACGAGTTTAGAACTGCGCAAAGGGAAGTGTTGGAAAGACTACAACAAGAAGCCTTGTGCAAATCTGAGCTCCCTCCACTCCAGGCTGCACCTGCAGCTTTCAGCTCCTTGGCACCAACTCCCACCTGCTTTCCTTGCAGAAGGAGCTGCCTGAAGCACAGAGAGATGTTCATTGATTGTCAGCCAACAAAACCAGGGGAAGGCACAGCTCCATGAAAAACACAAGTCCAGCCAGTGACACAAAGATATGGGAAGATGAGGATTTCTTCTCCTGCCATTGTACAGTTCCTGGAAATTCCTGTTCTCTCCTGAGGGTGGAAAAACTTGGACATTTCTTAGAAGTGCTCTCCTGTCCCATTTGCTCTGCTCCAGTCTAAAACAGGGACCAGCATTGTCCCAGCATCATTAGAAAGCTGAACTGGAAAGGAATTCAGCAAGTCAGCAGCCCAAGCTCTCAGAAACTGGGTGAGACCAAGTGGTTCCAGGCTTGATTTGGTCTGGATTGGAAAATCCCAAAGGACAGGGATGAGGGGGCAGCATCTCAGCTCCTGGCTGAGACTACGGAGTGAAAGAAGCTCACATTTGCACAAGGCTGCTCTGAGTCCCAGGGGCTGGATGAGGGAAATGGTGGGGTGGGGATAGGGACAAAGTGTGATTGATTTTCAGCCATGAAGAGTCTTCATGTTCAAATCTATTCAGAGCACCTTAGGAGGTGCTAGGGATCAATATCAACTGGAGATTGCTAATATCAATCTATAAACAGAAAAACAAAACTAAACAGGACAAAAAAAGGCCCTCTGAAATTAAAAAAAATTATAGTATATTCCCTTTGAATAAATTTCTGAAATCTGTACAATTAACCACAGAAGAATTAAAGACTAGAAATCAAATAATCCCATGAGGCTTTTCTTGTTGGAGTGCTTTGGAATGGGAATGAGCCTTTGGCACTGAATTCCTGAACTGAAGAGCTGAAGACTGAACAAGCCTCTGGAGAGCAAAAATTAATCAGGGAACCTCCAAGTTGCTGAGGATCCATCCTCAGCAGAGCAGATTGAAGAGATTCCAGGGGTTTCCAGCTGCTCAAGAGCTGTGAGCTCACGTGCAGGCACAGGGGCTCCATGGTGGCATCTGAGGGGTCTCTGGGCTCCTGAAGATCTCTTTGGTCACACTCAGTCACAGGGGCTCTTTGGTGACATCCCAGGGCTCCTAAATTTTCTTAAGGGTCATGAGGTGACAGTCCCAGGGCTGCAGAGTGACAACAGAGGTGTCTGTACCCTTCCAAAGAGCCAATTTGTCCCAGGCAGTGGCAGGAGTCCAGTGGTGACATCCCTGTGCTCCTAAAGGACAGCGAGGTCACTGACACTCACAGGGGCTCCATGGGGACATCCCAGGAGTGTCCAGGCTGCCAAAGAGCTGGGATGTCACAGACACTCCCAGGGGTTCCATGGGGACATCCCAGGAGTGTCCAGGCTGCCAAAGAGCTGGGATATCACAGACACTCACAGGGGTTCCTGTCGTGGGCAGAGTGGCAGCTTCAGACAAAGTTTATTAGAGAAGCTCCTGTTGGGTCACGAGGTTCACAAAGGACCCAAACCAGGAGCCCCAGACTTTCTAAACTCCTTCTGGGAGAGGATCCTGGCAGTACCTGGATCCAGTCCCAGCACCAGACTTTATCAAGGATTTATGCCTAAAGGATTATACAGGTGGAATTGAACCTTTGTGCAACTTTGTCCCTCATCATTAAGGATGGCAAACCAGAAGTATTTATGTACATAGAGATATGACTGATTATGATCCTGATTCAACAAAAAGGTCTTAATCAGAATCATTTACTCCACAGTACAGGAGCTGTAGCAGCTTTTTTAAGACAGTATTCTAGAAAGCAATTTTGAAGCAATTGTATTAAAGCAAAAGCAGTTATTAACCAGAGATGGGTGTCACTCTCCCAGACCAACGACCGTGGGCAAATCTCTTGAGCTCAGCCTCAGGCAGTGACCTTGAGGGGTGTCCCCACTCCAGGGAGGAATCTCCACACCCCCCAAGAAGGGAAATGTCAGGAGATGCTGCAGTTAAAATTTGGGATGGGGCTTTTCTAGTCTGAAGTGCTGCCCTGTCAGTCAGATGTGCCCAGGCTGGGCCAGCTCAGCAGCTCTGCAGAAGCTCTCAGTGGTGTCACTGGGTTGTTGCTTTCTCTGGGGATTTTAGCAGCTCTGCCACAGCTTCAGCTCCCTCTCAGCATGTGGAACTTTGGGATGGAGGAGTCAGGCTGCTTTCAGCATTCTTCACTCCCCAAAGCAGCATGATCCCCTTCTTCATTTCCCACTGGGGGCTTTGCAAACAGGGCCTTGTTGGAGTTGTTGGAGCCCATTGCAGGCAGAGCCTCCTGCTCCAGCAGGAACTGCCTTTCCTGTGCCAGGACCAGGGCAGCTCCTGCTGCAGGAAAAGCCCCAGGCCAGCCCCAGCAGAGGGAAGGGCTCGGGCACAAGTGCAGAGTGCCGTGCTGGGAGCTGTGCCAGGGAGAGCCTGAGGCACCAAAGGCCCCTGGGCAGCAGCAGCTGCTTCCAGGCCATGGCCAGAAGCCTCCCTTGGCCACCGGGCCTGGTGGCCACCAGTGCAGAGCTGCTGGCTCAGGGCTCATTTCTGCCTGGGCTCTGCCCCAGCCCACAGAGTGTCAGCTCAGCCCTGACTCTGGCACAGCCCCTGGGTCTGAGCCCTGCAGAGCCTCAAGGTCACCTGTGCCAGCCTGGTGCCCATCCCTGGCTCTAGCACTGTCACTTCTGTGCTTGCTGCTGCCTCCAACACTGAACCCCCTCATCCACAGCCTGAGGAACCAGGAGCTGGAGGATGCCCTGAGGAATATGACCACTCTGTGCTTTTCAGAAACAATCAGGTGCCTCTTTGTTTGTGCACAGCATTCACAATGGAACTCATTCCAGGCCCAGACTGCTTTGTGCCATGTGTCTTGTTTGTAATTTTTTTGGTGAGGTGTTTTTTTTTTTGTTGTTGTTGTTGTTTGTTTTCCATAAAGGGATGCCATTAGTCACAGTATTGCTACATCAGTATCTACCACGCCTGTGTTAAGCACAGACAGTAAGGAGCCCTGATCACTCTGCATTTCTGTCAAATAAAGTGTCCTGCTCTGCCCTGTGTGCCCAAGATGTTCCCTCAGCCCCTCTCTGTCTCTGCAGGGGCAGTGCCTGTGAGCAGAGGTGCAGGGAAGAGACTCCCAGCCCAGCAGCACAGCCAGGGACAATGGCCCTGGCTCTTCCCACAGCTGCTCTTCCCAACTGCAGCCTCTCCTTCCCAGCCCTTCTATGGCTGCAAGGCCGCAGGGCTGTGGCAGCTTGGTCACTGTCCTGCTGTGTGTGCGTGCTGTGAGCACAGGCAGGGCCAGGCCATGGGCACTGCTGGGACACAGCTGGGCTCCAGCACAGCAGCTCCAGCAGCAAAGGGCATCATCTCCTGAGGGCAGCCCACGAAGGCTTTGCTCTCCCTGCACAGCTGCTCTCAGCAAGGTGCTCCAGGAATGCCCTGGCAAAGCAAAGCCCAGTGCCCAGGGGCAGAGGGGCAGTGTGCAGGGGGACACCCAGCAGTGTCCTGGCACAGCCAGAGCTCCTGGCATGGACCTGAGGGAGCAGCAGAGCAGGGCCTGGGCTGTGTCTCTCTTCTGGGGACAGCCTGGGAAGGTGCCCCAGGTCAAGTGTCCCACACCAGCCCCTGCAACCACCATGGCCAGCACAGGCCTCTCCCCACACCTGCAGGAGGTTGTTTGTCCCTGCATGGAGGGACACCAAGTGACCAGGCCAGCAGTGCCTCTTTGCTCTGTACTGAGGAAATTTCAGCAGTGCATCCTGTGTGTGTGTGTGGGGAGATGAAGCAGAGTGAGCACAAACACCATCAGCAGCACTCGGGGCTGGCACAATTCCAGAGGCACAAACAGGGCCTTGAGGCCACTTCACTCTGAGAGTGAAACCCTCTGGGAAAACCACCTGAATTCTTGACTGAGCTGTGCTTGGGACTGCAGAGAGAAACATCCAGGGCAGGGAGGCTCCAGGGAAACTGCTCAGCACAGCCAAGGATTGCACAGAGGGACCATTGAGGTGGGGGTGTGTGGGGAGAAATCACAGCTGCCTCCCTTCTGAACCACCCCCAGAACCTGGACAGGGCTGTGCTGTGTTCTGGGCACTGACCTGGAACTGAGGGATGTGGAAAAGGCCTTTGGTGTCAGGGCTGTTGAGAAGGCTGGGCAGTGTCACTGGGAGAGCTCTCTCAAACCCCTTGGAAAGGGCAGAGCCATGCCAGAAGGTCCTGGGAACCTGGGAAAGGCAGACATGGAGCCAGTCTGCAACCAGGGCAGGGAGGGGATCTGGGAGAGTCCCAGCCTGGTCAGGCTCAGCAGGGAAGGGGATGTGGCAAATGCTCCTGCAGCCATTCCAGGCACTGGCAGGACAAGGCAGGGATTGCAGAACCCACGTGAGAGGGAAAAGAAGGGGATGTTGTGTGCCCAGACTTTAGCCAGGCCTGTGACACGGTCTGCTGTGGTCTCCTCAGAGCCAGACTGGAGAGAGCTGGGCTGAAGAAATGGAACATGGGCTGGGTGGGAATTTGGCTGAACAGTGAGGGTCAAATGTCATCCATGGTACAGAGTCCTCTTGGCAGCCACTGCCTGGTGACATCCCTCAGTGACCAGCCCTTGACCACCACTGGGGAACATTTCTATTATCTCTAAAATGCAATGAAATGCACTTTCAATTCCTTCCACAATGCTCTCCTTGGGTCCAGAAGGCCTTGGTGTGCCACAACAGCCCCTTGGTTCCATGAACTGCCATGGTGTCACCAGGGTCTCTTGCATCTGCAGTATCACAATGGACAATTGGTGACAAGCAGCCCCACTGTGTCACAAGGAATATTTGATTCCATGGGGCCCCACGGTGTCACACTGGCCCCTTGGTTCCCCCAGGCCTCGCTGTATAACAATGGCCCCTCAGTTCCATGAGGTTTTGTACTGCCAACAATGGTCTCCTTGGTTCTATTGTGTGTAAATGGCTGCTTGGTTCCTAAAATTCCTCCGTGTCACAGTGGTCTCCTTTGTTCCATGAAGCTCTGCAGTGCCACAATGTCCCATAGTTTCCATGATCATCTTCCATCCTATCAGCAATGCCCTTTGTTCCAAGGAGGCCCCACTGTGTCACAATGGCTCCTTGGATCCATGAGGTTCTGTAGTGTCACCATGATCTCCTTGGATCTGCATTGTCACAATGGAAAATTGGTTCCTTGGGGCCCAACTGTGTCACAATGAACCCTTGGTTCCATGAAGTTCTGTATCGGTGTGGCCTCCTTGGTTCCACACTATGGACCATTGGTTACACGTGGTCCTGCTGTGTCACAATGGCCCCTTGGTTCCATGGGCTTCTGCAGTGTAACATGGTCACCTTGATTCCATGAGGTTCTGCAGTGTCACAATAGAAACCCTTGTTCCATTAGGCCTCCAAGTTGCACAATGTTTGATTCCTGGAGGCACCACAATGTCACAATGGACCCTTGGTTCTGTGAGGTTCCAAAGCATCCCAATGGTCACCGTGGTTCCATGAGTTTCCTTAGTGTCATAATGGTCTCCATGGTTCCAGTAGGCCCTGCCTTGTCACAATGGTCCCCTGGGTTCCAATGAGGTCCTGCTGTGCCACAAAGGACCCTTGGTTCCATGAGGTTCTCAGGTGTCACCCTGTTCTTCTTGACTCTGCAGTGTAACAATGGACCATTGGTTCCACACGGCCTGGCTTTGTCACAAATGTCTCTTTGATTCCATGACTGCCACAACACAGACTTGTTTCTAGGAGGTTCCCTACTGTCACAATTGTCTCCTTGATTCCATGAGCCCCCTGCTGTGTCACAATGGACCCTTGGTTAAACAAGGCCTTGCAGTGTCTCAAGAGTCTCCTTGGTTCCATGAGGAACACAAAAGCTTTGCATCAACATTGAGCAACGCTTCCTTTACACACCTGGGAACCTCTGTCTGCATTCCAAAGAAGGGTTCAAGGCTGAGGATGGCACCAGCAGGTTCCATCTGCCGGCTCCTGGCACACAGAGCCAGGGCAGGGCCCAGCCTCACGCTGGGACATCTCCTGTACCAAAATTCTACCCTGGCAGGGACTTTTCTTCTTCCTCAGCTCCAGGCTGAACCTTCCAAGCTGCACTTTGGGGAGGTTTCCTTCTCTTCCCACTGCCAAGGAAAGCTCTGTCTCCTGCTGGTCACAAACACAGAAGGTCTGGTGGGAGATCAGTGGTGGCCAGAGGTTGTTTGGGGTGCAGTGACCCTGAAATGACTGAGTTTTTAAATATTCTGTGAAAGAAGGAGAGGCATCAACAAAACTTCTACAGTGGTCTTAAAGAGAGCAGACTTTGGCCTGTTCAGGATGCAGATTTGGGGAGTATTGAAACAGGTACTGTTTTTTTTAAGGGAAACAGCCCTTAAAAATAAAAGGTGGCCAAGAAGGATAGACACACTTAAAGAAAGCAATCCCAAAGGAGCTCAAGCAGGGTGTTGATGTGTACTTAAAGATGACCCAGAGAGGAAAATGACTGGCCTAGCTGGACATGGAGCTTTGTAGGAACTCAGGAAATATTTAAGGATGTTGTTAGTTCATGCACAAAGAAAAGCAGAAAGATTAAAGCTGAATTAGAATTTAACTAGACCACTTCTGTGAATGATAATAAAAATGTTTTTATAAGTACATTAATGCCCAGAGGAAGCGTAAGGACAACCTTATGGTTTGGGGGGATATGATTACAAAAGCTGAAGAAAAGGCTGAGGTAATAAACCCCTTCTTTGCCTCAGTTTTCAACAATCAGACAGGTTGTGCTCAGGACAAGTGTTCTCCTGAGCTGGTAGATGGGGACAGGGAGCAGAAGAACCCCCTATTATCCAGAAAGAAGCAGCTGCTGACCTGCTGAGCCACTCAGATGCTCACAGGTGTCTCTGGGAACAGATGGGATCCATCCCAGGGGCATGAGGGAGCTGCTGGATGAGCTCCCCAAGCTGGTCTCCATCATTTCTCATCAGTCCTGGCTCACCAGGGAGGCCCCAGAGGACTGGAGGTGCCAATTTGAGCCCATCCCCAAGAAGGGCTGGAAGGAGGATCTGGGGAACTCCAGGCCTGTCAGCCTGACCTTGGTGTCTGGCCAGGTGATGAAACAGATCACCTTGAGTGCCATCACAGGGCACCCACAGCATGGCTGAGGGATCAGCCCCAGCCAGCATCGATTTCAAGATCTGCATTGATGATCTGGATGAGGGGATTGAGTCCAGCATCAGCAAATCTGCAAATGACACCAAGCTGGGTGTGAGTGTGGATCTGCTGGAGGGGAGGAGGGCTCTGCACAGGGCCCTGGACAGGCTGGATCCAGGGCCCAAATCCAACAATGTCAGGTTGAAGAAGACCAAGGGCTGGGTCCTGCACTTTGGCCACAACAACCCCTGCAGTGCTACAGGCTGGGGACAGAGTGGCTGGACAGCAGCCAGGCAGAAAGGGACCTGCAGGGACTGCTGGACAGCAGGCTGGACATGAGGCAGCAGTGTGCCCAGGGGGCCAAGAAGGCCAATGGCTCCTGGCCTGGATCAGGAATGGTGTGGCCAGCAGGAGCAGAGCTGCTGTGCCAGCCCTGCCCTGCCCCGAGCTCTGCACACAGACATTGCTGCTGCAGTGCCAGAGAAGGGAACAAAAGGGGAATCTCCAGTGAAAACTTTGCTGGGCAAACCTTTATTTCATTTAAAGCCATAGAGAGCAGAGCTCCCCATTGACAGTGTAGGCAAAAGTGAAGGCTGAGAGAATCAAAATGAGAAATGGCACAAACAATATTTTTTCTTTGTGGACAATGTTGAGAAATTAAAACACAGGAGAAAAATCCTCGAAAACCAAACCAACAAGTGCTATCAAATATGACTTTTATTACAAATGATTTGCAGAAACTGGCCAGCAGTTTAATGTTTCTGAAATCGTCCAGTCACCAGTGTCCACACTGCTGCCTTGAGCTCCTGGTTCCTCAGGCTGTAGATGAGGGGGTTCAGGGCTGGAGGCACCACCGAGTACAGAACTGACAGGGCCAGATCCAGGGATGGGGAGGACATGGAGGGGGGCTTCAGGTAGGCAAAGGTTGCAGTGCTGATGAACAGGGAGACCACGGCCAGGTGAGGGAGGCAGGTGGAAAAGGCTTTGTGCCGTCCGTGCTCAGAGGGGATCCTCAGCACAGCCCTGAAGATCTGCACATAGGAGAAAACAATGAACACAAAACAGCCAAAAAACAAACAGATTCCAACCACAAGAAGCATAAGTTCCCTGAGGTAGGATTTGGAGCAGGACAGTTTGAGGATCTGTGGAATTTCACAGAAGAACTGGCCTAGGACATTGCCATGGCACAGGGGCAGGGAAAATGTATTGGCTGTGTGCATGAGAGCATTGAGAAAGGCACTGGCCCAGGCAGCTGCTGCCATGTGGGCACAAGCTCTGCTGCCCAGGAGGGTCCCGTAGTGCAGGGGTTTGCAGATGGACACGTAGTGGTCGTAGCACATGATGGTCAGCAGGGAAAATTCTGCTGAGATGAAAAATACAAACATGAAGAGCTGCACAGCACATCCTGTGTAGGAGATGATCCTGGTGTCCCAGAGGGAATTGTGCATGGCTTTGGGGACAGTGGTGCAGATGCAGCCCAGGTCAGTGAGGGCCAGGTTGAGCAGGAAGAAGAACATGGGGCTGTGCAGGTGGTGGCCGCAGGCTACGGCGCTGATGATGAGGCCGTTGCCCAGGAGGGCAGCCAGGGAGATGCCCAGGAAGAGGCAGAAGTGCAGGAGCTGCAGCTGCCGCCTGTCTGCCAATGCCAGCAGGAGGAAGTGCCTGATGGAGCTGCTGTTGGACATTTGCTCTGGCTGCACATGGGGACCTGGTCAAGGAGGATAGAGTGACAAATTAGAGGGGACTTTGCTGAGTAATGCCCAAGCCCTTTCTCCCAGCCCTGCCCCTGCTGCTCTGTGCCACCCAATTCTCCTTTTCTCAGAGCCCTTCCTTCAGCCCCGTGCCTGGAGCTCTGCTGGGATCTGGTCCCATTTCTGTGACCAGCAGGGGCTCTGCCCATGGACACCCAGGGCTCAGCTCTGCTCTGCAGCAGTGGGGCCATGGGAGCAGGGACAGGGGCCAGGCCTGGGGTTGGACTTGATCAGCCTAAAGTGCTGCTGAGACAGAGGAGCTTGGCAGCACCTCCTGTGCCAGGGCTAAGGAATGGTGATGGCCAAAGGCAGTTGGAGAGGGTTTCCTGCTGTGCCCAGGGAGATCAGAGAGAACTGTGCAGGGTAAGAGCATTGGCTGTAACTCAGTGAAGGGTGAGAGGAGCTGCTCTGTCACTCCCTCTGTCCCCAGCTGCCCTTTCTGAGATCCAGGGCAGTCACTGTGCTCCCCTGGAAATCAGCCTGACACAGCTGAGAGCAGAGGGAGCCACAGCAGAGCAAAGTGGCTCAGTCTTTCTCAGAGTCTCAGCCCCAGCCCTGGCCAAGGACACTCCTGTCCCCCAGTGTCCCCTGGAGGCAGCAGACAGCTTGGATGGCATCCCCAGGACATGCCAAGGGTCCTGTCCATGGCACTGCTGGAGGAGAGTCACCTCATTCCCAGCCTGCCAGCCTGCCCTGCCCAGAGCTCCCCAGGCAGAGGGAGCTGAGACACCCCACTGCTGTGCTCAGCCTGAGCAGGAGGAGCCCAAGGGCTGGGCCTGAGCCTGCAGCTGGAAGTGCCATTCCCAGAGAGGCCCTCAGCAATGCCAGCAGCAGCTGGGCAAGGCAGGGAGAGAGAGAGCCGGGCCCTGAGGAAAAGCCTTTCCCTGCCCAGCCCTGCCCAGCCCCTGCAGTGCAGGCAGCAGCAGTGCAGGACAGTGGCCCTCAGGCCCTGGGCAGCAGGCAATGGGCACATGGCAGCAGAGATGCCCTTCATCTCTGGAGCTGCTCTGCCGACCCAGGAGGGGACAGAGGGCCCCCAGCCCCTGGGTTGAGGGCTGTGCTGGCTGCCAGGGGACACAGCAGCTGTGCTGCTCAGGCCAGTGTCTGCCCTGCAGGGCAGGGCTGGCAGCTGCCACATCTCCCCTGCAGCAGCAGCAGCAGCAGCAGCAGGGCTGCCCTCAGCACTGCCTCCCTCCCTCCCTGCCCAGGGCTCTGCTGCTGCAGCTTTCCCAGCCCGAGCTGTTCCTGTTGGCCCGGGCTCCTTCCCTGCCACAGCTGCCAGAGCCCAGCCCAGCCCCTGGGCCAGCTCTGCCCTGCAGCTGCTCCCGGCTGCAGGCATTAAAGAACAGCTCCCCCAGGCCTGGGCATCATGGAAAGCTGATGCTGCATGGATCTGCAGCCTGGAAAGGTGCAGGCACTTGCTGAACTTCCCAGGAAAACTCAGTGGGATGGTTGAAGAGCCTCAGCCCCTGCTCTGCCCTGCACAGCTGAGTTTGCATTGCCACCAAGCTGAGGCAGGGAAAAGTGAGTGCACAGATTCAGGAGAGCAGAGACCCAAGCATTAAACTCCTACCCTGAATGAGCTCATGCAAAGTCCCCTCAGAAATGACCTGGGCATGAGCTGGAGCTCTGAGCAGCCCTGGCACACACAGCACCCTCTCCACAGCAGCAGCAGCAGGACCTGCCCTGGCAGGAGTCACTCCTTGCACCCACTGCTCCCCTCCAGCATCCATGGGAGCTCCCAGGCAGGCTGAGAGCTGCCCCTGGCAGGTGGCAGATGCCCTGGGCTGGCCAAGAGCCCTGAGGGCTGCAGGAGCTGCTCTGCAGGACAGCCCTGGGCAGCCCTGGCTGCAGCCCCAGCTTCAGCCCCTGCAGCTGACCCTGGCAGCAGGAGCCGTCCTGCCCTGTCCCTCTGACGGTGCCCAGGGCAGCCCTGCTCTGGAGCACATCCTCCCCCAAAGCAGAAAGGGCAGCAGAGCCATCCTTACAGTCACCTCAGTCCTGTCCTGGGTCAGCTTGAGGAGATCCCTGCAGCCAGAGAATGACTGTGTCAGAAGTGGTGAAGACTTTTCCAGGAAGAAGCTGAGAATTCTCCCTGCAGTTTCTTTAGGCCTCTTTCTGCTTCACAGCTCTCAGGAACCTGCAGTAAGTGCCCTCAGCCCTGCTGGGCTGGGAGAGGAGCAGCTCAGCAAGAGAAATGTCTTTTTGAAGCTCTTCTTGATTGCCAGGATACTGATGCAACTCAGCAGTAAAGACACAGCACAAGGACTTTAATTAACCTCTTGGGGTTTTGGTGCTGTTTACATCAGACTCAGTCCCTCAGAGTATGCTCAAAAAACTTCTCAATAACTCCAAGTCACATTCAAAGTCCAAAGTTTCTTGAAGTTTTAATGGGTCCCACAGAGAAACACGACTCAGAAAGTGTCCACAGGTTCCAGGTAGAGCAGAACCCTGCAGGCAGTGAGGACAGGTGTGGACAAACAAGGCAAAGGTGTCTCTGATGCTGAGCAAACCTGGATGTGTTTCAGGAATGCAAAGAGCCAAGGCCTGAGCCCCAGCCCCTGCCAAGGCACATCCTGTCCCTCCCTCCTTGATCAGGCCTCTTCCCAGGCCACTGGGATGTGGGGATGTGCAATGCCAAGGGCAGCACCCTGGGGCAGCCCCTGCCAGGCTGCTGAGCAGGGACAAGGAGGCCATGAGGCCCTTGCAGGCCTGCAAGGGTCACTTGTCCCCTCCTCCTGCTGGCTCAGGCCCAGGGCCAGCAGCCATGGCCCAAGTGCTGCAGGAGTTGGCTGTGTCAGGGCCTTGCAGCTGCTGCCCATCCCTGTGGCCTGTGCAGCCCAGGCTGTCCTACGGTGTCCATGCCCTGTGCCTCTGTCCCTGCAGGCTGTCGTCACCCGCGGCTGCCCCACCTGGCTGGGCCCTTCCTTTGCTGACAGCTCTGCGTCCTGCCTGCCTCTGCCTGGGCACACAGAGCCTTGGGCTGGATACCAAAGGGGTTCATTCCATTTTTACTGTGCCTGTGAACTTCTGGCACAGGAACAAGGCATGCAGGGCCTGCTTTCCCAGCAAATGCAGTTGCACAAGAAGAAGACATCTTGCTCAAGAGTGCAGTGATAGGGAAAACAAGGAGTGAATCTGGGAAGTTGGGGTGGGTTTTATGGTGATGGCTAAATTGTAATAACACATGTAATGACTTTATATAAGTAACATTTTTAGAATCACATGTCCATGTAAGGTTATGAGTTACTGCACGTTGGACCTCAAGCCTGAATAAGTGATGCCCTCTTCAAGACCAAATTAGTGTTAAGGAGTCTTATTCTGAAATTTAGTATATTTGGTGATTACGCGGCCTCAGAGAACCAGGGACTCTACTGTGGCACCTTGGACCGTCATGGAACCAAAATCCTTTGTGACACAGCAGGGCCACATGGAACCAATGGTCCATTGTGATGCTGCAGATCCAAGGAGACCATTGGGACACTCTGGAACCTCATGGAATCCAAAGTACATTTTGAAAGACAAAGGCCTCATGGAACCAAGAGTCCATTGTGACACAGCAAGGCCTTGTTTGAGCAAGGGAACCATTGTTGATAGTCCAGAACCTCATGGAACCAAGGGGCCACTGTGACACACCAGGGCTGCAGGTAATGGAAGGTCCATTTTGACAATGTGGATCCAAGGAGATCATGGTGATGCTGTGTGGCCTTGTGGAACCAAAGGGGCCATTCTGACACAGCAAGGCCTTGTAGATGCAAGGAGGCCATTGTGACACTGCTGAACCTCACAGAACCAAAGTGACCATGTTATACTGTGGGACCTCCTGGAACCAAGGGTCCATGGTGACACTGCAGAACCAAGGGGACTGTTGTTGGCAGTAGGAAAGCTCATGGAACCAGAACTCCATTGTGACACAGCAAGGTCTCATGGAACCAAGGGTCCATTGTAACTCTGTTGGGCCTCATGGAACCACGAGCCATTATGAAACAGCTTGGCCACATGGAGCCAAGGGGCCACTATGACTGAGGAACATCATGGAACTTAGAGTCCATTGTTACACTGAGGGGCCCTGTGGAACCAAGGGGGCCACAGTAACATTGTGAGGCACCACGGAACAGTGGAGACCATTCTGACACTTTGGGACCCACTGGAACCAAGGGGCCATTATAACAAGACAGATCCTCATGGAATCAAGGGAGCTGCAGTGAACACTGTGGGTCTCCATGGGATGAAGAGTCCATTCTGACACCGTGGAACCAAGGAAACCATTGTGACACCTGGGGCGTCATGGAATCATAGGTCCATTGTGACACAGCAGGGCCTCATGAAACCCTGGAGGCCATTTGCACACCTTAAGGCCCTGGGAAACCAAAGGGCCATTGTGGCACTTCAGAGCCCTGGGGAGCCAAGGGGTCCATAGTGACACTGTGGGGCTTAATGGAACCAAGGGACAATTGTGGCCCTGTGTGGCACCATTGAACCAAAGGGTTCATTGTGCCATTGCAGGGCCCCATGGAACTAAGGATTCATGGAACAGGACGAGAACCCATGGAACCAAAGGTCCATTGTGACATTGCAGGACCTTGTGGAATCCTGAAGAACATTATGAAACTTTGAGACCTTGTTGAACCAGGAGGGTCTGTCAGACCTTGTGGAGCCAAGGAGACCATCGTGATATTGCAGGGCCTCATTGAACCGAGGGTCTGTTGTGGTACTGCGGTACCAAGGATACCACTGTGACATGGCAAGGCCTCATGGAAGCAAGAGGGGACAGTTGTGACATTACAAGGCCCAGTGGGTACAAGGGGCCAATGTGACAGAGCTGGGCCTCATGCAGCCAAGGGGCCATTGTGATCCTGAGGAGTCCAATAGAACCAAGGCACCACTGTCATACTGCAGGACTATGTGGAATCATGGAGACCATTGTGACACTCAGAGGCCCCATGAAACCAAGGGGGCCACTGTGTCATTGTTCAGCTCCACGGAACCAAGGAAACCATTTTGGTACTGCAAGGCCTCATGGAACCAAGGGGCCATTGTGACACCTCAGAAGCAAGGAGAACTTTGTAACACTACAGGGCCTCTTGGAACCAAGGCAGATGAAATTGGTCTGGTTGGTTTGGTCTCCCAGGGGCTACCTGACAGGTCCAGCTGTCCTTGGAATGCTGAGGGCTGCCTCTCATCAGCCTCTGGAGAACTGAGGGACTCTGTGCTTTCCTTCCTGTGGAAAAGAACCACTTGTCTTTCCAGGTGCACACAGCCAAAATTGATACTCCCGTTGAGAAATTCCCTACATACAAGGGTTCTCCCAGACAATAGCTGCCAGGACAGAGACCTCTGGCTGGCCTTGGCCTCTGCTGGTCACCTCTTATCTCAAGGAATCCCTGAGGAAAGGTTATAAACAGGCTTGACCACTGGAACATCAATGAGTCTCTCATCCTTTGAAAAACTCAGCTGCTCTTCTGATCATATGTGTCCCTTTTTCCTCATTTTCTATTATGCATGATATATTATTTTCAGCTCAAAAGTATTATTCCTATCACTCTTCCAGTGTTATCTGGCACAAAACATCTCCTCTACAGATGGATCTAGGTCACCTGGATAAGCAAACACAATGAAGAATGCAGCAGGAATTGTTTGTCTCTGCTCCCATCTGTCCCATCTCCTCTGGGAGTGTATATTGAAATTAATGAAGTTGGCGTTGAAAGCCTATGGGTAAGAATCAGTTGGAAGGCCAACAAGACTGACATCCTACTGGGAGTCTGTTATCATCCACCCAGCCAGGAAGAAGAGGTGGACAACTTATCTATAAGCAGCAAGAGAATGTTTCAGGACCACCAGCCCTTGTTCTTGGAGGTGACTTTAACCTACCAGCCATCTGCTGGGAACTGAATTCAGCAGAAAAGAGGCTGTCCAGGAAGGTTTTGAAGTGTATGGAGGACAACTTTTTGCCACAGCTGGTGAGTAAGCCCACCCAGGGAGGGCCTATGTTGGACCTGCAGATCCAGGGATGGGGAGGAGATGGAGAGAGGCAGAGGAGATCTGGCTCTCAGGTCGCCAAAGGAACCGAGACTGTCCTGGCAACTTTTGTCTGGCAGCTATCCTTGGATGTCTGGAATTATGGAGGCAGATTCCCTGTTGAGGCATGGACACCTGGATATGAAAGATGATTTTTTCCATGAGACGAGAAGCATGGCCCCCCAGTGTTTTGATGGTAGATGAGAAGTGGCCTACAAGAGGCCAAGGCCAGCCAGAGCTGTCTGTCCTGCCAGGTTTCGTATGGGAACAATCCTTGGATAGAACCAAATTTGGAGTTAGAATCATAATTTTGGCCATGGGCACCTGGAGGAGGACAGTTCTTTCCCACAAGAAGGAAGGCACAGAACTCCAGGGTTTCAAGGTCAGAGGAGAAGCAGCCCTCAACATGCCAAGGTCAGCTGGACAAGTCAGATAGCCTCCAGAAGCCAAGCCAGCCAGACCTGTTCCATGTTCTTGGATGCTTGGTGCCCTGCAGCATCACAATTGGCCCTTGGTTCCATGAGACCCCATAGAATCACAACTGATCTCTGTTTCCATGAGGCCCAGCAATATCACAGTGGTCTCCTTGCCTCTACATTGTCACAATGGCCCCTTGCTTCCATGAGGCCTGTCAGTGTCACAATGGTGGCCTTGGGTCTATGAGGCCCTGTGGTGTCACAGTGGCCCCTTGGTTGCCTGGGGACTCAGAGTGCCAGAACGGTCTCATTGCTTCCATAAGGCTCTGCAGTGTCACAATGGCCCCTTGGTTCCACAAGGCCCTGAAGAGCCTGTGGATTCAACGAGGTCTCAAAGTGCCACAATGGTCTCCAGGATTCCATGAGGCCCTGCACTGTCACAGGGGCACTTAGGTTCCATGAGGCCCCGAAGTATGGAATGGCCCCTTGACTCCATTGGGTCCCTCACTGTTACACGAGTTCTTAGTTCCATGGAGTCCTCTATCGTACAATGGCCCCTCAGTTCTACAAGGTCCCAGAGTGTCACAATGGCCCCTTGCTCCCATGAGGCCATGGGTTGTCACAATGGTCTCACTGGTTCCACAAGGCCCTGCAGTTCCACAAGGGCCCTTTGGTGTCACAAGGCCTTGAAATGTCACAGTAGCCTCAGTGGGTGCCCCTGCTGGTTCACCATGGCCTCCTTGGTTCCATGATGCCCTGTTGTGTAACAATGGTATCTTTGATTCCACAGAGTCAGAATGTCCCCGTGGTCCCATGGTGTCACACAATGTCACTACAATGCCCTTGATTCCATCAGGCCCTGCTGTGCTGCAATGGCCCCTTGGTTCTACAAGACCCTGCAGTGTCACAATGGCCCCTTGGTTCCTGTGGGTCCTGAAGTGTCATCATGGTCTCCATGGTTCCACAAGGCCCCGCAGTGTCACAATGGACTTTTGGTTCCATGAGCTTTCGTACTGCCAACAACAGTCTCCCTGGTTCTGGAGTGTCTCAAGGGACCCTTTGTTCCATGAGGTTCAGTGGTGTCACAGGGACACCTTGATCCCATGAGGTTCTGTAGTGGCACAATGGACTCCTTGGTTCTGTGGCCCTGCTGTGGAACAATGGACCCGTAGTTCCATGAGGTTCTGTAGTGTCACCATGGTCTCTTTGGTTCCACAAGGCCCTGCTGTGCCACAATGGTCCCTTGGTTCCATGAGGTTCTGTACTGTACACAGATTCTCCTTGGTGTGGGAGGGCAGTTTGTAAAGAGAACAGAGACAGTGCTGAAGGCAATCTCACCCCTGATAAACTGCAGCTGTACTAATTACCAAGAGTGGGGACAGCCTTGCCCTTAATAGATCACAGCTCTGTCTAAAGAGAATGAGTGTTATAAAACAGTGGGATAGCTGGTTGAGAGTCAGTTGGAGTCTGCAGGCCGTGTTGTTCAGGAGAAGGGTCAAGCAGGTGTGTGGGGGTCAGACAGGGTCAGGTGGTCATGCAAGGGACAGGAAAGAGTTAGCTGGTCCTGTAGAAGGAAAAGAAGAGGAAGAGAGCAGAAACCCTCCTGTGGATTTGGTGCTGTGTCCGTCAGACTCAGTCTCTCAGAATGTGCTCAAAGAACTCAAAGCGAGATTGAAACACTGAAGTTTCTTGAAGATTTAATGGGTCTCATAGAGAAACATGCCTGACAAAGTGTCTCCAGGTTCCAGGTAGAGCAGAATACTGCAGGCAGTGACAGCAGGTGGGGACAAACAAGGCAAAGGTGTCTCTGATGCTGAGCAAACCTGGATGTGTTTCAGGAATGCAAAGAGCCAAGGCCTGAGCCCCAGCCCCTGCCAAGGCACATCCTGTCCCTCCCTCCTTGCTCAGGCCTCTTCCCAGGCCACTGGAATGTGGGGATGTGCAATGCCAAGGGCAGCACCATGGGGCAGCCCCTGCCAGGCTGCTGAGCAGGGACAAGGAGACCATGAGGCCCTTGCAGGCCTGCAAGGGTCACTTATCCCCTCCTCCTGATGGCTCAGGCCCAGGGCCAGCAGCCATGGCCCAAGTGCTGCAGGAGTTGGCTGTGTCAGGGCCTTGCAGCTGCTGCCCATCCCTGTGGCCTGTGCAGCTCAGGCTGTCCTACGGTGTCCATGCCCTGTGCCTCTGTCCCTGCAGGCTGTCGTCACCCGCGGCTGCCCCACCTGGCTGGGCCCTTCCTTTGCTGACAGCTCTGTGTCCTGCCTGCCTCTGCCTGGGCACACAGAGCCTTGGGCTGGATACCAAAAGGGTTCATTCCATTTTTCCTGTGCCTGTGAACTTCTAGCACAGGAATAAGGCATGCAGGGCCTGCACTCCCAACAAGGAGGGTTGTGAGAGAAGAAGACATCTGGCTCAAGAGTACAGTGATGGAAAAAACAAGGATTGAATCTGGGAACTTGGGGTGGGTTTTATGGTGATGGGTAAATTGTAATACACATATAAGACTTTATATAAGTAACACTATTTTAGAATCACATGTCCACGTAAGGTTATGAGTTACCAAATGTTGGACCTCAAGCCTGAATAAATGATGCCCTCTTAAACACCAAGTTACTGTTAAGGAGTCTTATTCTGATAATTTGGACATTTGATGACAGACGTGGCTCACAGAACCAAGGAGTGTACTGTGGCACCTTGGACCCTCATGGAACCAAAATCCTTTTTGACACAGCAGGGCCACGTGGAACCAATGGTCCATTGTGATACTGCAGATCCAAGGAGACCATTGGGACACTCTGGAACCTCATGGAATCAAAAGTACATTGTGACAGAGAAAGGCTTCATGGAACCAACAGTCCATTGTGACACAGCAAGGCCTTGTTTGAGCAAGGGAACCATTGTTGATAGTCCAGTAACTCATGGAACCAAGGGACCACTGTGGCACACCAGGGCTGCATGGAATGGAAGGTCCATCGTGACAATGAGGATCCAAGGATCTCAGGTTCGGCTGGTCACCTGAGATTAGGATAGTTGAGTGTCCTTTGCCCTCTGAAAGCCCCATGCCAGATGCAGGAATAAACCGGAGTCTTCAGATGTTCTTTTTCAAGGATTTTCATATTGTTTATTATTTCTTATCATTTCATTTTTCCCTGTGCCCAGCCAAGGTCTCCACAGCACGGGCATCAGGCGTAGACTCCTGCCCTTGACGAAGGCTCATCATCTCTTATACTGATTATTACGTGTTTATTATTTACAATTACAAACCAATATCTACGTTCTATACTAAACAGGTTACTTCTACACTAACCCAGTCCCTCTAAAGCTACTTTGTGCCACCATCACAGCAGAAGATGGAGACAAAGAAGAAGAAGACCCCAGGGCACTGCCCAGAATCCTCCATCTTGTCCCCATTCACCCCTATTCTAGAAACCCAAATGTGAAAACTACACTATTCTTTATAACACTCTGTGGCTTATAACTCCTCTCCCAATGTTGTAAGTCCCTCCCATTGACCAAAGTCAAAGGCCTTGCCTTTCTGGGCTCTGTGCCAGGGTCTCCAACCCCCCTGTACAGATCCTGCACTCCTTTGTACAGGTTTTAAACCCCCCTGTACAGGTTTCTGACTGTCCAGGGTATCCAAAGGAATGCCCTGGACTCCAACATAAGGAGTCCATGGTGATACTGTGGGGCCTCGTGGAACCAAAGGGGCCATTCTGACCCAGCAAGGCTTTGTAGAATCAAGGAGGCCATTGTGACACTGCTGAACCTCACAGAACCCAAGTGACCATGTTATACTGTGGGACCTCCTGGAACCAAGGGTCCATAGTGGCACTTCAAAAACAAGGAGACTGTTGGCTGTAGGAAAGCTCATGGAACCAGAACTCTTACTGTGTCTCAGAATTTTGACACAGCAAGGTCTCATGGAACCAAGGGTCCATTGCAAACCTGTAGGGCCTCATGGAACCACAAGCCATTGTGACACAGTGTGGCCACATGGAGCCAAGGAGCCACTGGGACTGAGGAACTTCATGGAACCATGAGTCCATTGTTCCACTGTGGGGCCCTGTGTAACTAAGGGGATCACAGTGATGTCGTGGGGCTTCATGGAAAAATGGAGACCATTCTGACACTTTGGGACCCACTGGAACCAAGGAGCCATTATAACATAGCAGGGCCTCATGGAATCAAGGGGGCTGCAGTGAACACTGTGGGTCTCCATGGGATGAAGGATCCATTCTGACACTGTGGAACCAAAGATACCATTGTGACACTCAGGGGCATCATGGAACCAAAGGTCCATTGTGACCCAGCAGGGCCGCATGAAACCCTGGAGGCCATTTGTACACCTTGAGGCCCTGAGAAACCAAAGGACCATTGTGGCACTTCAGAGCCCTGGGGAGCCAAGGGGTCCATAGTGACACTGTGGGGCTTAATGGCACCAAGGGACAATTGTGGCACTGTGTGGCACCATTGAACCAAGGGGTTCGTTGTGACACTACAGGACCCCATGGAACTAAGGATTCATGGAACAGCGTGAGAGCCCATGGAACCAAAGGTCCATTGTGACATTGCAGGGCCCTCATGGAATCCTGGAGAACATTATCAAACTTTGAGGCCTTGTTGAACCAAGGGGTTCTGCAGGGCCTTGTGGAGCAAATGAGGCCATTTTGACACTGCAGGGCCTCACTGAACCAAAGGTCCATTGTGATACTGTGGTACCAAGGAGACCACTGTGACACTGAAGGCCTCATTGAAGTAAAGGGGAATAATTGTGACCCTACGGGGCCCAATGGAAGCAAGGGGCCAGTGTGACACAGCTGGGCCTCATGCAGCCAAGGGGCCATTGTGATCCTGAGGAGCCCAATAGAACCAAGGCACCACTGTGACACTGCAGGACTATCTGGAACCATGGAGACCATTGTGACACTCTGAGGCCTCCTGGAACCAAGGGGCCACTGTGTCATTGTGCAGTTGTGCATTGTTCATTGTGCATTGTTCCATTCCATGGAACCAAGGAAACCATTTTGACACTGCAAGACCTCCTGGAAGCAAGGGGCCATTGTGACACTGTGGAGACCCATGGAAAGTGTTGTGAGGAAGGAGCAGAGTATCAAATGGACATCAATATGATTAGGTTTGATCTCCTCGTTTATTCTTTATTCCCTATATTTATGTGGTTACAGAGTAAAAGCAGGCACAACTAAACAGTTGTTGATTGGTTAGAATCTCATATTCAAGCACTCTAAATGATTGCTCATTGGTTCACGTCTTTTGGCAGCAAATTCTTCTTTGTTCTGTCTTATGATCAGCATTTCTGTCTTCAGCATCAATGAGAAGGTACAACAAGTTGTTACATGTCTTCTGCATCTGAGAGGAAGCATCCATGAGAAGGACCAATGAGTTTTTACATTTGCTACCTTTTTGCTAATTCAAGGCAATGTAGGAACAGCAGAGTACACAGCAGGCACAGTACATGACCTCATACTGTTCCCTGATAGCAAGGAATGTTCAAACCTCCCATCAATAGACTGTGGCCTCACTCTTCTAAAAACTCCCCTACAGTGGGGTTAACCCCAGAGGGCTTGGAAGCTGCCAGGAGTGGCAAACAGACATCACACACATTCCTGGTTTTGGCCGCGAAAAATATGTGCATGTGAGCATTGACAGCTGTTCAAACGCAGTTTATGCTTCTGCCCACGCAGGAGAAATGGCTGCACATGCCAAGAAACATCTTGTGCAAGCCTTTTCAGTACTGGGGATCCCTAAGAAAATCAAAACTAACAATGGCCCAGTGTACAAAAGCAAGGAGTTCCTCGAGTTTTTCCAGCAGTGGGGAATGGAACATATAACAGGCATCCCCCACTCCCCCACAGGCTAAGCTGTGGTCGAGCATGCCCACCAGAAGCTCAAAAAGGTCCTGGCTGGGCAAGACAGTTCCACAGCATGGATGTCACCAACACAAAAACTCTGCAAAGACATGTTTACTATTAACTTTCTGAATTGTTCATTTGAAAACATGAGTCCTCCGGTGTTGTGTCACTTTAACAGCAGTAATCAGTTTAAGCTGTCACAGTGCCCACCAGTTTTGATTAGGGACCCAGAAACCTGGGAGATCAAAGGTCCCTATGAGCTCATGACCTGGTGATGTGGCTACGTGTGCGTATCCACCCCCTGGGGCCCAGGCTGGATACCCCAAAAGTGGGTGAAACCTTTTGTTCCCAAAAACTCAGCAACAACGGAAGATGATGAGAAGCAAGCAGCTGCCATTTCAGAAAGAAGATGCCAACGGAAAGAGAAGACAGAGCCTTCATAAAATTGAGTTACTTTCGGCAGATCTCAGGTTGTTAATATGCTTTATGTTTGTGCTTCCTTTTACAAACCTTTTGGGTTTGGTTGTCTTATTTTTAATTGTGTTGGCGTTCAGAATTCTTTGCTGCCTAGTTTCAAAGGCCCTCAATGGTTTAATCCCTACCACCTCAGAAGTCAGCCATGCAGAGCTTGTAGGCCAAGAACAGCCAAAACTGCCTGCAAATCAAAAATGGTGGGCAAAAACATATTCTGCCTCAGAATAGGCCTGAAGCGTGTCTTTCAGTTTTATTGTAACAGAAAAGGGTGAGATGTTGTATTGCAGTAAGTAGTTAGTTCACTTTGTTATATTGCACTGGGTGTTTCTGTTATATGTGTTCACACAAAGCATTTGCTGTACTCTGCCCATGAGCCCCTGCACTGAATCTCCTCTCCCTGACACCACCTATGTCTCACCTCCCCCAGGTCAGCCCCCATCGGCTGGTAGACCCCCTCCCCTCCCTCTCCTTGGCAGAGGGCATAAAACTGCCCTCTGGCAGGGAATCTGTCTCTTAATTCCTCTCTTAATTCCTCTCTTAACTCCCCCAAGCTGCAAGGAGTAGGTTCTGCATTAAACTGTGGGACTGTGTTCCTGAAGGATTAAGAGCACCTTTTGTCTTTTATCTTTGTCCTTGCCTCAGTTTCCTCCCGAGCATACTGCTAGCCAGGGCTGAAGCTCAGGGGCAAGTGGGAACTGAGGCAAAGGAGCACAAAAGGAGCAGCTCAGCAATGCACCCAACCATCACTACCAAAGATTGCCTGCAGTGAGTAAGAAAGATCCAGCACCAGTGACCCTGAGACTTTCCCCACACCCACACCCACACACCAGCTGGGGGAAGCTGTCACAGCCAAGGACTGCAGAGCCACTCCTGGACACTGGGAATTCCTGCAGGTGCCTCCAGCCACAGGTGAGGCTCAGGCCTTGCTGGGAGAGGGCCCAGCTCTGATAGTGCTGAATAAAAAAACCTGACAGCATTTCTAGTGTGGGAACATCTGGATTCATCCTCCTCTTGGGTCCCTCCCAAAGCCTGGCCAGGGCCCAAGGAGGAACCAAGGGAGGTGACTTTGACCATACAGCCCCAAACAAGGCCAGATGTCAGATTTCATGGCCTTGCCCGGCTTCCAAACACAGAAAGGTCAATCCATGTTTCACTAATGAGTGGATACATCAATCACAGTGCTAATGACCATGCATATTTCATTAATGAGCAGATACAGATATAACCTTGGGTTGGAAGGTTCACCCAGAGGTCACCTTTGGCTCAGGGCCTGTTGTTCAGGCCTCATTCAGGCCTCTTGTCCAGGCCTGGGATGAGCAGGGACATCTTTCACCAGATCAGGTTGTTCAGAGCCCTGTCCCAGCTGGACTGGAATGTTTCCAGGGATGGGGCAGTGACCACCTGCAGCCCCCCCACATCCCCCTGGCCATGGAACCTGGCTGCAGAAATGGCTCCTTGCAGTGCTTTCCAAGGAAACTGGGACTGATGGGGGTTGCTGTGGCACCCAAAGCCAACAGTGGGGTCAGTGCAGTGTCCATGGCCACAGCCCCTTGCAATGGCCCAGGGCAGGTTGGGATGATGATCCACCCTCACTCCTGGCCCAGGCCAGGGCTGGAGTGGCCTTGGTGGCACCTTGGGCTGGCACACACCTGAGGAGGGTTTCTGTGTTCAGTGGGGAAACTCAGGAGTTTTACATTGCTAAAAAAAAAAAAAACAGGAAGTCCCTGTTTGCCTGAGTGTGGGCAGCTCTCCAAGTAAAGCAGGTCCCAGGTGAGGGAGGAGAGACAGGATGGGAGATGTGGAGCAAGGTTGTCCACACTGTGTCAGACCTCAAGGCACAGCTTCTCTGAGCAGGCCAGACCTCCTGATGAGAGACCCTGAATCAATATCAATTACTGAATGTTCCAATCACCTCTGCCCTAAACAGAGCAGTTATAACAGACACCCTGTATAACAGGAATGTGCATTTCTCAGAAACTCTTTAAAATCTTTCTCCATAATTGTAGCAGGAAACTTTCCTAATGAACTGCAGCAGACCAGAGGGAAATCAAGGCACAGCCATGGTTTGTCAGGACTTGCTTGATCCTAAGGAGCCCCATGGTGCATTTGGTGCTGAGCCCTTGAACCTCAGGGCCTGAGAGGAGATTGAAGAAACCTTTCCAGGAGTCCAAGTCAGAAGGAAGCACCCAAACTGTCTTGAGGCATTAATGGGTTGCACTGAGGTCCATCCCAAACACAGGCTCCTCATGGAATCCTTGGAGGAGAGAATTGGAGGCCAGGATTGCACAGAAACCTCTCAGAGACTCAGTGTGGGAAGGAAATTCCAAAGTACCTGAAAAAGTTTGAGTATCTCAAAGTATTAAAGAGCCCCACTGAGTGTCAGCGTAAAGCTCTCAAGGGACTCATTAAAGCAGATAATTGGAGGCCAGCATCCCACAAAAACTTCTCAAAGACTCAGTGCCAAAAAGAAGTTCTTTAAGAAACTTTGAGTACCTTAAAGTATTAATGAGCCCCACTGAGTGTTTGTACTGACTGAGAATCCCAAGGGACTTGTTAAAGTAGATAATTGTGGCCAGGATTGCACAATCTTTCTCAGAGTAAGATTTAAAAGGGAAACACCAAGTACCTTCAAATAACTGAAGTACCTTGAAGCATTAATGAGCCCCACTGAGTATTGTTACTGACAAAGCCTCTCAAGGGACTAATTACAGCAGATAATTGGAGGCCATGTTTGCAGAAACCTCTCAGAAACTCCAAGGCCAAAGCCAAACCCAAAGTTCTTTGGAAAACCTGCAGTGCCTGGGAACATTGAGGAGCCCCCCAGGGCCATTCCTGACCAAGGCTCCCCAGGGACTCCTTCCAGCAGATCCTTGAGGCCACTGGGCTGTCAGGGGGATGCTGAGGGCAGGAGAAGGGGCTGACAGTGCCCAGCCTTCCCTGGGCTGTGCCAGGAGGCCTCAGGGCCTCAGGACAAGGTGTCTCCTCACAGCCCTTGGTGGCACAGACCCTGCTGTGCCCCAGGCCACCAAGACTTGGCTTCTCTTTGTCCCCTCCTGGCATCACTGCCTGCAGTTCTCTGCTCTGCTTGGGGACTGGGGACACTTTCTCTGTTGTGTGCCTCAGTGGGACCCATTAAAACTTCCAGAAACTTTGGAGTTGGATTCTGACTTGGAGTTCTTGAGAAGTTTCATCAGGTCCCAGTAAGGGACTGATGTTCAGGGCCTCAGCACAAGCCCCAAGAGGGTCATCAAAGTCCTTGTGCTGTGTCTGTGCTAATGAGCTGGGCTGGGCTCCTGGCACAGAGGCAGCTCCTGGCAACCAAGAGCTTCAAAAGACATTTCTCCTGATGAGCAACTCTTTTCCCAGCCCAGCAGAGCTCACTCAGGGCTCACTGGAGGAGAAATCCTCACAGCATTGGGAACAGTCACTCTCTGGCTGGGGGAAGATAAGCTGCACTTCCTGCAGGGATCTCCTGAAGCTGCCACATCCCACAGCTCTGAGGCCCTTCCAGGAGCACTCTCCAAGCTGCTGCAGGGCAGGGATGTGGCCCTGGGGCAGGGCTGGGTTTCCCTGCTGCAGCAGCCGAGGCACAGCACAGGGCAGCTCCCTGTACCAGGCTCTGCTGCAGGGCTGAGCAGCCAGGGCTGCAGCCAGGGCTGCCCAGGGCTGTCCTGCAGAGCAGGGTCCTGCAGCCCAGGGCTCTGTGCTGGCCCAGGGACTCTGCTGCCTGACAGGGACAGCTCTCAGCCAGCCCTGGGAGCTGCTCCCAGCACTGGGGAGAAGCTGTGGGGGGAAGGAGCCACCCTGAGCAGGGCAGGTGCTGCTGCTGAGAGGTGCTGTGTGGGGCAGGGCTGCTCCCAGCTCCACACCAGCCTGGGCACAGCTCCAGAGGACACTTGCCAAAAGAAGGTGAGCCTGGGATTGCTGGAAAGATCAGGAGCGTTCCTGAGAGTGTTTTAATTTCCTGCTTGGAGCAGTGTGGGAGAGTTGGGGTGATGAAAAATGGATTTTTGCTTTTTATACATTTTTCATATATTCATAGCTCTGTTAACTGCTATTATATAATTATAAAATTATTAAATCTTTAATTTACTCTATTTTACTGCTATTGCATATACTTTTTATAGTATACATATACTTATATCCTCTAGTATATATACATATATGTACATATAGTTAATATATATACATACACTATAGTATATATTGTATAGTATTGCATAGTATACATATATATACTTATATACTTACAGTATACATATAATTATTTAAGTATAATTCTTAATTAATTCTAGCATGTTTTCTACCCTTTCTTTCAAGTTTTAGAACAATAAGCTGACCTTCTAATTACATTCCTGAACTACTGTGTAGTCTTATTATCAGGAACAGGACCTACAAGAAGAACATTTTGTTTTTGACCTAGAGTGTTAGCACTCATAAAAAAAAAAAGTGGGGCAAAGAAACCCTTGGAGCAATGGATTGACCCAGGGGTGTGTAACTGGTGCAACTGAATCTCCTATTGGATGTTCCTGCCAAATATCCTAATTAATCAACCTCAATAAATTGTTGAAATCAGGGGCCGGGTGTGACCCATCCGCACTGGGACACCTGGGAGCTTCCAATAAAGGTCTGGTTTTTACTTTACTGTTCTCATGCTGTGACAAGTATTTTTTTTCCTCTTTTCATTGTAGGCAACAGGAGGATGAGAGCAGCAGAACAAAAATTGCAATCACAGAACCACAGAACATTCTGATTTGAAAGGGACACTCAGGATCATCAAAGGAATGTTGGAACATTTACAGAGACACCAGAACTGTAACTTTGGGTGGTCAGTCTCTCTGCTGGGAGGCTCCTCAAGGGCCTTCAGCCCCTCCTCAGCCTTGGACAGCAGCAGCAGCAGCAGCATCACCTTAGCAGGGCCCAGCAGGGCTCTCCTGAGCTGCCCTTGCCCAGCTGCAGACAGAGCCTGCCCCAGCCAGGGCCCTGCAGACAGGCAGGTTTCTGTAGGGCCGGGCCCAGGGCACAGAGGCTGGGACGGACTCTGTGAGCGCTGGCAGGGACAAGGCTCCTCTCAGGAGGGAAATGTCCAGGCCCAGGGAGATGCTGAGGGAAGGAGAGGGGGCTGAAGAGAGCAGTGCTGGGGGCAGGAGGGCACTGTGGGTGTGTGGGAGGTGCCGTGCACAGCTGGGCACGGGAACACTGTCCTGAGTGCCCGGCTGTCTCTGCCCTGCCCTCCCAGGCACAGCCCCACCACATCTTCTCTTGGTTCTGCACTGCCCTGAGATTGTCCCTGTCATCTGGTGCTCTCAGGGAGGCTCTGGCATTTGCAGCAGCTGAGTCAGGCACTGCCCTTGGCATTGCTGCCAGGCAGCTGTGGCCATGGCCATGGGGTGTCCAAGCTTCCCTGGGACCTGTGGGGCTGTGGGCAGAGCAGTCCATGGGAAAGGGGAATGGGCTGAGCCTCCTCCCTGAGATCCCATCATGGGCACATCCAGGGATCTCCTTGCTGTGTCCTTGCAAGCTCTGAGCTGCCCTGCTGGCTGCAAATCTGTGCCAGAGCCCCTCGCAGTTCCCTGAATGTGCCCCGGGGAAGTGCAGAGATGCCAGAGCTGAGGAAATGCTGCTGGGTTTGCCAAGGGAGCCGTGAGTGTCCTTGGCAGAAGGGGGTGCTGAGACCTTGCCCAAAGCCCTTTGGAGAGGGGGAGACATTCAGGGATCCCTCTGCTCTGGGCAGGGTCTGGTTTATCCCAGGGTGACCCAGGAATGTGACTGTGCACTGATTGCAGCCAAAGCTGCAAACCCAGGGCAGTTGGGAACAAGCTCATCCAGCCCCTCACCTTGCCCAAGGCACAGGGAATCCTTTGCCTCTCACATCTCTCAGTGGCAAACTCTGAGTGCAGCAGAAATGCTGGGGATTTCTGACCTCAGAGAACCAGGAATGATGTGTGGGCAAGAAAATAAAATTGCTACATCTCTTCCATGCCATCCATGTCCTTTATACCTGGGAGTGCAGATGGTAACAAACCTGTCTACATTAGGAGTGATTCCCCTGACAAATCCTGAATATCCAGCCTTGTCCCTTTGCCACATGGCCACAATCCCAGGGCAGCAGGGCAGGGAGGGCTCCTGGAGAGCCCCCACACACAGGCCTGGCTGCTGCTGGCACACTCAGAGAGCACAACTGGAGCTCAGGCAGGGACCTGGGTGAAGGTTTTCCCAGAGCAGGAACAAGGGTGGGAGAGGCACAGCAGGACAGTCTACAGGGAATGGCCCAGGTTTGGCTGAAAACAACCTCTGCTGACTTGTCCCTGTCCTTTCCCCATGAACAGGTCCCCATGTGCAGCCAGAGCAAATGTCCAACAGCAGCTCCATCAGGCACTTCCTCCTGCTGGCATTGGCAGACAGGCGGCAGCTGCAGCTCCTGCACTTCTGCCTCTTCCTGGGCATCTCCCTGGCTGCCCTCCTGGGCAACGGCCTCATCATCAGCGCCGTAGCCTGCGGCCACCACCTGCACAGCCCCATGTTCTTCTTCCTGCTCAACCTGGCCCTCACTGACCTGGGCTGCATCTGCACCACTGTCCCCAAAGCCATGCACAATTCCCTCTGGGACACCAGGAACATCTCCTATGAAGGGTGTGCAGCACAGCTGTTTTTCTTTCTCTTCTTTATAGGAGCAGAGTATTCCCTCCTGACTATCATGTGCTACGACCGCTACGTGTCCATCTGCAAACCCCTGCACTACGGGACCCTCCTGGGCAGCAGAGCTTGTGCCCACATGGCAGCAGCTGCCTGGGCCAGTGCCTTTCTCTATTCCTTGCTGCACACAGCCAATACATTTTCCCTGCCCCTGTGCCATGGCAATGCTCTGGACCAGTTCTTCTGTGAAATCCCACAGATCCTCAAGCTCTCCTGCTCCAAATCCTACCTTAGGGAACTTGGGCTTCTGGCTGTTAGTGCCTGTTTAACTTCTGGCTGTTTTGTGTTCATTGTTTTCTCCTATGTGCAGATCTTCAGGGCTGTGCTGAGGATCCCCTCTGAGCAGGGACGGCACAAAGCCTTTTCCACCTGCCTCCCTCACCTGGCTGTGGTCTCCCTGTTCCTCAGCACTATAATGTTTGCTCACCTGAAGCCCCCCTCCATGTCCTCCCCATCCCTGGATCTGTCCCTGTCAGTTCTGTACTCGGTGGTGCCTCCAGCCCTGAACCCCCTCATCTACAGCCTGAGGAGCCAGGAGCTCAAGGCTGCAGTGTGGACATTGATCACTGGATGGTTTAAGAAACATTAAACTTCTGGCCATTTCTGTAAAAAATTTGTAATAAAAGTAATCTTTGAGACTTCGTGTTAGTTTGGTTGTTTTTTTTTCCCTGTCTTCTAGTTTTTCAAAACTCTCAACAAAGAAGTGCCATTGTTTGTGCCATTTCTCATTTTGATTTTTTCCACCTTCACTGGCCCCAGACTGTGACAATGAGGAGCTGTGCTCTCTGTGGCTCTAAATGAGCTAAAGGATCTCCCAGGAAAGATTTCACCAGAGATCCCCTCTTTTGTTCCCTTCTCTGAAGCTGCAGCCGCAATATCTGTCTGCAGAGCTGGGGGCAGGGCAGGGGTGGCACAGCAGCTCTGCTCCTGCTGGCCACACCATTCCTGATCCAGGCCAGGAGCCATTGGCCTTCCTGGCCCACTGGGCACACTGCTGCCTCATGTCCAGCCTGCTGTCCATCAGTCCCTGCAGGTCCCTTTCTGCCTGGCTGCTGTCCAGCCACTCTGTCCCCAGCCTGTAGCACTGCAGGGGTTGTTGTGGCCAAAGTGCAGGAGCCGGCCCTTGGTCTTGTTCAAGCTGCCATGGTTGGATTTGGGCCCTGCATCCAGCCTGTCCAGGGCCCTGTGCAGAGCCCTCCTGCCCTCCAGCAGATCCACACTCCCACCTGCAGGAAAGATGGCCAAGGGCTGGGCAGGGCTGGCAGGGCCACAGGCACCCAGGCCTTTGTCCCCTGGGCTCTGCCAGCGCCTCTGCAGGCCCCACAGAAGGAACTTTCCTTGCAGGAAAGCCTGCACTTGGCTTCTGCCTGGCCCCTCCCTGAGCAGCCTGGCAGGCTTTGCAGCTTTAGGACATTTGTCCTTGCTGCCCCTGCCATCCCCCTGCCCCACCAACAGCCCCCAGCCAGCCGCGAGGGACAGGCCCTGCTGTGCCAGGCCTGGGCTCAGGCCTTGGCCTTTCTGCTCCCTCCAGCCAGCCCAGGCCTTGCTCAGCATTGCAGTCCCTGCTCACAGCCTTGGGCTCCCTGCAATCCTGGCCTCAAGGAGCTGCTCTCACCAGTGCCTGGGCAGCCTTTGGCACTCCCTGCCCTCAGTGGGGCCCAGGGATGCTCCAAGGGACTTGGGGTTTTGCTTCTGACTCCTTCAGCAGCTTCTTCAACCTTCTCTCAGTGCCTGGCGGTCCTGGACTCAGCCCCAAATCCAGCTTGGCTCTCATGAAAATACAAAAATCCCTCAGGAGCTCTTTTTCTTCCATTGGTTTTGAGCTTCCAAGGCTTGTGCACCTTACTGGGGTCAGTTTGCAGTCCTGTGAACGATGGAGATTGTAAAGTGTATCTCATGAGTGTTTCTTTTTTTAATCAAGCATTTTTTTTTCCGCATCAGACAGGATTGGATAGAAACAATCCCCAAGGCATTTTGATGCTGAATGTCTTCTTAGAAGGTCTGATCATGGAGAAGAATGAGCCCGTTGCAGGCTGACCCTGTTTGGACAAGCTGCCCCTCACCCCAACCTCACCATGTCTGACATTGCCCACCTGGCACTGACATCCCTGTGCCCTGCAGCACAACCTTGTCCCCTGAGCTCTGCAGCTGCCTGTCCCAGCCCATTGCACCATGTCCCACCTGCTCTCCTCAGGCCTCTGCCTGCACACAGGCCCAGGAGAAGTTTTTCTCTTGGTGAGGAAATAATGGAAAACCCTGAGAAGTTTCCTAAACAACAAAGCCCACTCAGGAACCACATGCTCAGGACAGGCTGCCTGGAATGATGTCAGCTTTCTACAAGGGACAGTGTCACCAGAAATGAGCTCTGGAAGCAGAATTCTCTGAGTCTCTCAGATGAATTCTTTGTCCCTGTCCTGGATCTCTGTTGCAGATGGAAGCTGCTGGTGCCATCCTCAGCTTGAACCCTTCTTTGGAATGCAGACAGAGGTTCCCAGGTGTGTAAAGGAAGCGTTGCTCAATGTTGATGGAAAGCTTTTGTGTTCCTCCTGGAACCAAGGAGACTCTTGAGACACTGCAATGCCTTGTTTAACCAAGGGTCCATTGTGACACAGCGGAGGCTCATGGAATCAAGGAGACAATTGTGACAGTAGGGAACCTCCTAGAAACAAGTCTCTGTTGTGGCAGTCATGGAATCAAAGAGACATTTGTGACACAGCCAGGCCGTGTGGAACCAATGGTCCATAGTTACCCTGCAGAGTCAAGAAGAACATGGTGACACCACAGAACCTGATGGAACCAAGGGTCCTTTGTGGCACAGCAGAGCGTCGCTGGAAGCCAGGGGACCATTGTGACAAGGCAGGGCCTCCTGGAACCATGGAGACCATTGTGACACTAAGGAAACTCATGGAACCATGGTGACCATTGGGATGATATGGAACCTCACAGAACCAAGGGTCCATTTTGACATTGTGGTGCCTCCTGGAATCAAACATTGTGAAACTTGGAGGCCTAATGGAACAAGGGTTTCTATTGTGACACTGCAGAACCTCATGGAATCAAGGTGACCATGTTAAACTACAGAAGCTCATGGAACCAAGGGACTATTGTGACACTGTGGAACCAAGGAAACTGTTATTGACAGTACCAAAACTCATGGAATGAAAAGTCCAGGGTGACATGATGGAACCTCATGGACCCAAGGGTCCATTGTGACTCTGTAGGGCCTCATGGAATAGAGAATCCATTGTGACACAGCAGGGCCTCGTGGAACCAAGGGTGCACTGAGGCACAGCTGGGCCTTGCTGGAACCAAAGAAACCACTGCTAAAAGCAGGGTAACTCCTAGAACCAAGGAGTCCATTGGTTCAGCATAAAACCAATGGAACCAAGCAGCCATTGGGACAAAGCAGGGCACTGCTAAGGGGACATTGTGACCCATTGGGACTGCATGGAATGAATTTCCCATTATGACAATGTGGATCCAAGGAGACCATGGAGACACTATGGAACCTCATGGATCCAAGGGGCCATTGTGACACCAAGGAACTTCATGGAACCCAGGGTCCGTTGTGACATAGCAAGGCCTCATTGGAACAAAGGAACCACTGTTGACAGTACAGAAACTCATGGAACCAAGGGGCTGTGGTGACACAGCAGGGACACATGGAACCAAGGAGACCAGTGACATTTAGGAACTTCATGGAACCAAGGGTTCATTAGGACACTGAACAATCAAGGAGACCATTGTTGACACTATGGAAGCTCATGGAAATGAGTGGTCATTGTTACACTCCAAAGTGTTGTTGAACCAAAGAGACCATTCTCCAACTACAGAACCTCATGGCACTAAGGCTTCACTCCGACACAGCAGGGTTCCATGAAACCAATGGTCCATTGTGACAATGCAGATCCAAGGAGACCATGGTGACACTAGGGAAGCTCATGGAACCAAGTGGCCATTGTGACACAGCAAGGCCTTGTGAGGCCAAGGAGACCATTGTGACATAATGGAATCTCATGGAACCAAGGGTCCATTGTTGCAGTCCGGAACCAAGGAGACCATTTTGACAGTACAGAACCTCACGGAATCAAGGGTCAGTTGTTGAAGAGTTGGGCTTCATGGAACAAGAAGCCATTGCAACACAGCAGGGTCACATGGAACCAATGGTCCATAATGATACTGTAGATCCAAGGAGGCCATGGGGATACTAGAGAACTTCATGGAACCAAGCATTCCTTGTGACACAGTTGGGCCCCAAGGAACCAATTGTCCATTGTGACAATGCAGATCCATGAAGATCATGGTGACACTCCAGAACCTCATGGATACAAGGAGCATTGTGACACTGTGGGGTCTCTTTGGAACAAACGCCATTGTTGATAGTATGGAAGATGCTCATGGAAACTGTGGGACATTGTGGCACTGCAGAACCTCATGGAACAAAGGAGACCACTGCGACACAGAGGAATTTTATGGAAACAAGAAGCCATTTACACATGATAGAACCAAGGAGGCCATTGATGGCAGTAAAAATCCTCATGAAACTGAGGGCCCACTGTTATACAGCAAGGCCTGGTGGAACCAAGGGTCCAGTGTGACACTGTGGGGCCCCATGGAATCAAATATTCCTTGTGACACAGTTGGGCTGCTTGTCACCAGTTGTCCATTGTGATACTGCAGATGCAAGAGACCGTGGTGACACTATGACAGTTCATGGAACCAAGGGACTTGTGTGACACACCAAGGCCTTGTGGAACCAAGGAGAGCATTGTGGCACTGCAGAACCAAGGAGGCCATTTTGACAGGACGAACCCTAATTGAATCAAGGGTTTAGAAGAATCCAAAGGGTTAAGAGCTTAGCTAAAAGGATAGAAGGAAGAAGCAATGGATATTACTGAAGAGTTTAGAGTAGAAGCAATGTAGGATAGTTGATCATTGCCAGATGGAGCTAGTTTGAGAAGACAATTTATCATTTGCCTGACTTTGCTGTGTTTGTAGAAGTTCTGAGGGGATGATGGAGTATTGTAAAGATGAAGAAACTGTAGCTGCACCTGGGCCCCAAACCCAGTCAGAATCAGGCAGGGGAGCTTGAACTATGCCCAAGGGGTCAGAGAGCCTGCCAACAAGACCAAGGTGAGAAGTTTACCTTGAGGAAGACAGTCCTGACTTCATCCAAAGGCACCACAGACCCATTTCAAAACCCCCCCAACCCAATTTAAGTGAAGGACTGCACAAGCATGAAAGGACTTTGAGCTCATTTTATGATGAATAGGAGAGAAGGCAGGGTTTAGTAATAAGTATGTATAGGCGTGTTGAATGATTACATGAATATGTAAGGTTTTGTAGATAAAGAGGTGGCCAGAGCTCTGTGATTTTGTGTGATTTTTACACGTCTTGGGGAAGTTACTCTCCATGTTTCCTGGCACTGAATTAAACATACCACTTTCTATCTTTAATTAGTTGGAGAGTCTTTGTCCGTGCTTGATTTACTTGATAATGGAACCAAAGGTCCATTATTGTATGGCAGGGCCTCATGGAACCAAGAAGCCATTGTGACACTGTGGGGCATGATGGAGTCAAGGACACTGCTGCTACTGAAATCCACTGGATAGAAACTTTTGAACACAACTTTGAATATTTGAGAGCAGTGTGAGTGTTTGAGAGAGTGTGCTGATAACTTGGGCAATCCTTCCTCCATTTGAGTGCCCTGAGCATCAAATGAACAGAGTTTTAATCACACACACTGATTATGCATTCAGTAGCTATCCCCACTTCCTTTGAATTTACTTGACATAGTTGCACCCCTTCTCACAAGTTCTTATCTGGTTCTTTGGGGTCTGTCTTCAACATTCAATGACCTTTGTAGGTGGCTGTCCCTTAACCCTCACTTTTGAGTTTGGGCAATATTATTGTTTTGCAAACCTTCTGTTTTGTCAGCCTTGTCGAGCCGAGCTGACATTTTTCTTGCATTTTGAATGACTTCTGTTTGCCAGAGTTACATCCTTGATCCATTTCTCCAAGGCTGTGCTGTTCCGTTCTACCATCCTTGATAAGAATCAATGTTGTTCTGTTCTCCTGTCCTTGTCACAGTGCTCGCCCCGCCTGAGGCGTGTCTGCAACTCCCCAACCTATGGGCTTGGGGTGGGCAAGTGTTCCTGAGGGAACAGGGATGGGACAGCTGGGCTGGTCTGACCCAAGAGATGTTCCATTGCATGTCACACCATGATCAGCAATAAACTGCAGGAAGCAGGGGGCAAGGGGTGTAGGGGATTAATTTCTTTTTAGAGAGATTTTTCATTAAAAACACCACCAACACATAAAGAAGCCTCTCCTGCCTCAAGGTTGTTAATATTTTCTGCTCATAGGAGATTTCCTGTGGATTTGCTTTCCTTCTCTTTGTGGCCTTAGCTTTTTGTTGTTGGTTTGTTTGTGGAGTTTTTGTGTTCTTGTTGGGTGGGTTTTGCGTTGGATTTTTATTGTTCGGTTTGGGTTTTTCCCTATTGAACTGCAATTTTCTGATGCATGAGTTTTTTCTCCCTTTTCTTCTGACTTGTTTGGCACCTGCTGGCAAGACAAATTGACTCAACTCAGGCAAGACAAATTGACTCAACTCAGTCATCTTACCCATAGGAAAGAAAAGCACAATTATGCCAAATTATGTTTTGCAGTCACCATCAACTGGATGAGTTTGGTCACAGACTCCCTACATTTTGGCAGTATCCACAAAGGAGTTGGAAGTTCATTCCATGCCATTGTAGAGATAATAGAAATGTTCCCCAGTGGTGGTCAAGGGCTGGTCACTGAGGGATGTCACCAGGCAGTGGCTGCCAACAGGACTCTGTACCATGGATTTGACATTTGACCCTCAGTGTTCAGCCAAATTCCCACCCAGCCCATGTTCCATTTCTTCAGCCCAGCTCTCTCCAGTCTGGCTCTGAGGAGACCACAGCAGACCATGTCACAGGCCTGGCTAAAGTCTGGGCACACAACATCCCCTTCTTTTCCCTCCCACGTGGGTTCTGCAATCCCTGCCTTGTCCTGCCAGTGCCTGGAATGGCTGCAGGAGCATTTGCCACATCCCCTTCCCTGCTGAGCCTGACCAGGCTGGGACTCTCCCAGATCCCCTCCCTGCCCTGTTTGCAGACTGGCTCCATGTCTGCCTTTCCCAGGTTCCCAGGACCCTCTGGGATGGCTCTGCCCTTTCCAAAGGGGTTTGAGAGAGCTCTCCCAGTGACACTGCCCAGCCTTCTCAACAGCCCTGACACCAAAGGCCATTTCCACCTCCCTCAGTTCCAGGTCAGTGCCCAGAACACAGCACAGCCCTGTCCAGGTCCTCAGGGTGGTTCAGAAGGGAGGCAGCTGTGATTTCTCCCCACACACGCCCACCTCAATGGTCTCTCTGGGCAGTCCTTGGCTGTGCTGAGCAGTTTCCCTGGAGCCTCCCTGCCCTGGATGTTTCTCTCTGCAGTCCCATGCACAGCCCAGTAAAGAATTCAGGTGGTTTCCCAGAGGATTTCACTCTCAGAGTGAAGTGGCCTCAAGGCCCTGTTTGTGCCTCTGCAATTGTGCCAGCCCTGAGTGCTGCTGATGGTGTTTGTGCTCACTCTGCTTCATCTCCCCACACACACACACAGGATGCACTGCTGAAATCTCCTCAGTACAGAGCAAACAGGCACTGCTGGTCTGGTCACTTGGTGTCCCCCCATGCAGGGACAAACAACCTCCTGCAGGTGTGGAGAGAGGTCTGTGCTGGCTATGGTGGTTGCAGGGGCTGGAGTGGGACAATTGCCCTGGGGCACATTCCCAGGCTGTCCCCAGAAGAGAGACACAGCCCAGGCCCTGCTCTGCTGCTCCCTCAGGTTCATGCCAAGAGCTCTGGCTGTGCCAGGACACTGCTGGGTGCCCCCCTGCACACTCCCCCTCTGCCCCTGGGCACTGGGCTTTGCTTTGCCAGGGCATTCCTGGAGCACATTGCTGAGAGCAGCTGTGCAGGGAGAGCAAAGCCTTCCTGGGCTGCCCTCAGGAGATGATGCCCTTTGCTGCTGGAGCTGCTGTGCTGGAGCCCAGCTGTGTCCCAGCAGTGCCCATGGCCTGGCCCTGCCTGTGCTCACAGCACGCACACGCAGCAGGACAGTGACCAAGCTGCCACAGCCCTGCGGCCTGACAGCCACAGAAGGGCTGGGAAGGAGAGGCTGCAGTTGGGAAGAGCAGCTGTGGGAAGAGCCAGGGCCATTGTCCCTGGCTGTGCTGCTGGGCTGGGAGTCTCTGTCCTCCCCCTCTGCTCACAGGCACTGTCCCTGCAGAGACAGAGAGGGGCTGAGGGAACATCTTGGGCACCCAGGGCAGAGCAGGACACTTTATTTGACAGAAATGCAGAGTGATCAGGGCTCCTTACTGTCTGTGCTTAACACAGGCATGGTAGATACTGATGTAGCAGTACTGTGACTAATGGTATCACTTTATGGAAAATATTACCCAAAATATCAAAAAAATAAGTAAAAATAGATCTCACCAAATTAAAAAACAAACAAGACACATGGGACAAAGCAGTCTGGGCCTGGAGGATTGTATTCGAGTTGAATGAATACTCATTTAGCTTTTGACTGGGAGCTCGGATTCAAAGGTCAAAGGGAAGTCTAATCCCACAATTTCTCTGCCATTCTGGATAGGTTCAGAGAGAGAATAACATATCAGCTTAGGTCACCTCCTCCCATTTGTCCTCTCTTCTTAAAAATAACATCAGCTGCAATAAGGTACCCAAAGATATCCAAATCCTTGGGCTCCAAATTTTTCCCACAGACTGGACTCACTATCTCACACTGATCATGTGCTACTTCCCAATTATAGTATCTTGGGAACTCTGGGATACACTTGGGGCATCTAGGTCTTCTTCTGTGGGATATACAAGACCATCTCCTTTTGCACCCTCTGCAGCAGAGAAGGACCCAACCTGGATGTCATCCTGGTTCCCAATGAAAAATTGTCAGCCCACACATAATGCAAGGGGTCACCATTATTCGTCCCCAGTGCCGTGGGTTTCTGAGATTATCCTCAGCTGGGGGTAGTTCCCAGACAAAAGCCAATGAGTATTCCTTCAATGTGAATACAATCCTCCTAAAAACACCCTCACTGTCCATCGGTTCTTTCGCTCAACATTAAACCAATCCTCTCTTAAATTCAAAAATACATTCAGTTCAAGCCCAAAGCACCTAGAGAGTCCTTCCCTGGATGGCCAGACTATTGTGGCTTGAGTCCGAGCTTCACTGGCCACCTTTAACAATTCACTGAGGTCAAACAGCTCGTTTTAATACAGCAATTCTCAGCTTTCTGCAATTACAACTTTTGTCACAAGATGGCGGTGTTACATCATAAATGAACTAGAGAGCTATGAACCTGTTGCAATTGGAACTTTTGACGCAAGATGGTAGCGTTGCCTCAAAAATACATGTCTTGGGTTATGGAACCGAAAATGTATTCTATTTTCATTTGTTAAAAGTAGTTGAGGAGATGTTTTTCTTTATCTCTTATAACTCAAGGGCGGAGAGGCCGAACACCTTCTGATAATGGGCCATTAGCACATCCCCAGGATATACCCCACCCCCAGAGCAGTGCACCAGCATTTCCATCATCCTATTGTGAGATGCATCACATTCCCCCCTGGCAGGGGGGGCAGGGGGCGGGGGGGGACTGGCAGTTTTTCTACCTGGATAAAACTGATACACAGGGACATGAAAGTGGCTAGCTTCACCCGATTTTCTGGGAGGAAGACTGGACCCCTTTCACCACCACTGGACCCTTCCCACCACCACTGGACCCCTTTTACCATCACTGGACCTGTTTTCTACAGGATCATCATTACCTCACCAGAACCACATCTGCCACTCCAGGAGGACTCACTTTGGGACTGCTTCCAACACCCTGACCCACAGCGTGTCAGGTTGTAGTCCTGACTCTGTCAGAGTTCTCAAAAATTGTTTGTTTGTTTGCTTGTTTTGGTTGGGTGGTTTTGTTTTCCACTACATTTGTATTGTTAATATTCCTAGTAAAGACCTGTTATTTCTGTTCCCAAACTCCTTGCCTGAGAGCCCTTAATTGCAAAATTATAATTTGGCGGGGTGTGAGGGGTTTACATTCTCCACTCTAAGGGAAACCCCAGTTTTCCCAGGCAGATACTTGTCTTTCCAAACCAAGACACTTATACACTATCTGCTAATATAATAATATATAATTAACATCACCTATATTCCAGCTGCTGATATAATAATATAAAATTAACATCACTTATACACTATCTACTTATATAATATGTAATTAATATCACTTATATACTAACTGCTAACACAATAATACATAATTAATATCACCAATATACCAGGTGCCAATTTGATAATATATAATTAATATCACTTATACACCAGCTGCTAATACAATAATATATAATTAATACCACTGATACAGCAGCTGCTAATATAATAATATATAATTATTACAATTTACTAGCTAATTTAATAATATATTATTAATAGCACTGATACAGCTGCTGCTAATATAATACTATGTAATTAATATCACTGATACACCAGCTGCTAATATAATAATATATAATTAATACCAGCTGCTAATCCATGTTCATCAGTGCTTCCCCAAAGTTCCCTCCCATTTCCCAGTTTTCAAAATCCAGCCCCCCAGCAGGAGCATTAATCAACATCACATCGTTAATGATTTTGTTTGGAGTTTTCAGCCAAATCTCCCTGTTTTACAGATCATTGCAGTGTTCTTAGCTCAGTTCCTTCCTGTTTTATTCCTGATATTACATTTTATTTTATTTTATTTTATTTTATTTTATTTTATTTTATTTTATTTTATTTTATTTTATTTTAATTTATTTTATTTTATTTTATTTTTTAAATTTAATTTTATTTTGTTTAATTTAATTTAATTTAATTTCATTACATTTTATTTCATTTCATTTCATTTATTTTCATAAATAAAGCCACTTGAAACCCTTGAACCTGCTCTAACAACGTGACAAAAGGAGTTTTTGTCTTTCTTCCACCTACTCGGCTGTAATTAATAATAATTAACATAATAATTAAGAATAATAATTAACAATGTTCTCTGAAAAACAGGAAAAAAAGGGAAGAAATTCCCAAAAATAAACGGAGTCACCGTCCGCCTTCCAGAGTCAGAGCCCGTGGAATTTAAATGGAATTAAAATTAAATTGAAAAGGAATTAAATTTAAATTTAAAAGGAACCAAAATTTTAAATTTATAAAAAATTAAAAATTTAAATTCAAAAGCAATCAAACTTAAATTTTAAAGGAATTCAATTTAATTTTAAAAGGAATCAAATTTCAATTTAAAAGGAATCAAATTTCAATTTAAAAGGAATAAAATTCCAATTTAAAAGGAATAAAATTTAAATTCAAACTGTTTTAGACTGGTGCAGAGCAGATGGGACAGGAGCCCTGCAGGGCTGGAGGGGACCTGCAACTTGCCAGGTGCACCAGCACATCTTCATTAGCTGGGTCATTGGAGCACTTCTAAGAAATGTCCAAGATTTCCCAGCAGCAGGAGAGACCAGGAATTTCCTGGAACTGTACAATGGCAGGAGGAGAAATCCTGATCTTACCCTCTTCTTTGTGTCACTGGCTGGGCTTGTGTTTTTCATGGAGCTGTGCCTTCCCTTGGTTTTGTTGGCTGAAAATCAGTGAACATCCCTCTGTGTCTCGGGCAGCTCCTTCTGCAAGGAAAGCAGGTGGGAGTTGGTGCCAAGGAGCTGAAAGCTGCAGGTGCAGCCTGGGGTGGAGGAAGCTCAGATTTGCACAAGGCTGCTCTGAGTGCCAGGGGCTGGATGGGGGAAATGGTGGGGTGGGGATGGGGACAAAGAGTGATTGATTGTCAGCCATGAAGGGTCTTGATGCTCATATTTATTCAGAGCACCTTAGGAGGTGCTGGGGATCAATATCAACTGGAGATTGCTGGTATCAATCTATAAACAGGAAAAAAAACTAAACAAGACAACCCCCCCATTTTTTTAAAATAAATTATATTCCCTTTGAATGCACATCTGAAATCTGTACAATTAATCACAGAAGAACTGATAACTGAAATTATTCCCAGGGGCATTTTTTTGTTCGAGTGCTTTGGAATGTTAATGAGCTTTTGGCACTGAATTCCTGAACTGAAGAGCTGAAGACTGAACAAGCCTCTGGAGAGCTAAAATTCATCAGAGAACCTCCAAGTTGCAGAGGCTCCATCCTCAGCAGAGCAGATTGAAGAGATTCCAGGGGTTTCCAGCTGCTCAAGAGCTGTGAGCTCACGTGCAGGCACAGGGGCTCCATGGTGGCATCTGAGGAGTCTCTGGGATCCTGAAGATCTCTTTGGTCACACTCAGTCACAGGGGCTCTGTGGTGACATCCCAGGGCTCCTTAATCTTCCTAAGGGTCATGAGGTGACAGTCCCAGGGCTGCAGAGTGACAACAGAGGTGCCTGTAGCCTGCCAAGGAGCCAATTTGTCCCAGGCAGTGGCAGGAGTCCAGTGGTGACATCTCTGTGCTCCTAAAGAACAGCGAGGTCACCGACACTCCCAGGGGCTCCATGGGGACATCCCAGGAGTGTCCAGGCTGCCAAAGAGCTGGGATGTCACAGACACTCACAGGGGTTCCTGTCCTGGACAGAGTGGCAGCTTCAGGCGTTTATTAGAGAAGCTCCTGTTGGGTCACGAGGTTCACAAAGGACCCAAACCAGGATCCCCAGGCTTTCTAAACTCCTTCAGGAAGAGGATCCTGGCAGTGCCTGGATCCAATCCTAGCCCCAGACTTTCTCAAGGATTTATGCCTAAAGGATTATACAGGTGGAATTGAAGCTTTGTACAACTTTGTCCCACAACATTAAGGATGGCAAACCAGAAGAATTTATGGACATATAGATATGACTGATTATGATCATGATTAGACAAAAAGGTCTTAATCAGAATGATTTACAGTATAGGACCTGTAACATCTATTTTAAGATAGTGCTCTAGGAAGCAATTTTGAATCAATTGCATTAAAGCAAAAGCAGTTATTAACCAGAGATGGGTGTCACTCCCCCAGACCAATGACCGTAGGCAAATCTCTTGAGCTCAGCCTCAGGCAGTGACCTTGAGGGGTGTCCCCACTCCAGGGAGGAATCTCCACACTCCCCCAAGAAGGGAAATGTCAGGAGATGCTGCAGTTAAAATTTGGGATGGGGCTTTTCTAGTCTGAAGTGCTGCCCTGTCAGTTAGATGTGGCCAGGCTGTGCCAGCTCAGCAGCTCTGCAGAAGCTCTCAGTGGTGTCACTGGGTTGTTGCTTTCTCTGGGGATTTGAGCAGCTCTGCCACAGCTTCAGCTCCCTCTCAGCATGTGGAACTTTGGGATGGAGGAGTCAGGCTGCTTTCAGCATTCTTCACCCCCAAAGCAGCATGATCCCCTCCTTCATTTCCCACTGGGAGCCCAGGCAGAAATGAGCCCTGAGCCAGCAGCTCTGCACTGGTGGCCACCAGGCCCAGTGGCCAAGGGAGGCTTCTGGCCATGGCCTGGAAGCAGCTGCTGCTGCCCAGGGGCCTTTGGTGCCTCAGGCTCTCCCTGGCACAGCTCCCAGCACGGCACTCTGCACTTGTGCCCGAGCCCTTCCCTCTGCTGGGGTTGGCCTGGGGCTTTTCCTGCAGCAGGATCTGCCCTGGTCCTGGCACAGGAAAGGCAGTTCCTGCTGGAGCAGGAGGCTCTGCCTGCAATGGGCTCAAACAGCTCCAGCAAGGCCCTGTTTGCAAAGCCCCCAGTGGGAAATGAAGAAGGGGATCATGCTGCTTTGGGGGGGAAGAATGCTGAAAGCAGCCTGACTCCTCCATCCCAAAGTTCCACATGCTGAGAGGGAGCTGAAGCTGTGGCAGAGCTGCTCAAATCCCCAGAGAAAGCAACAACCCAGTGACACCACTGAGAGCTTCTGCACAGCTGCTGAGCTGGCCCAGCCTGGGCACATCTGATTGACAGGGCAGCACTTCAGACTAGAAAAGCCCCATCCCAAATTTTAACTGCAACATCTCCTGAAGTTTCCCTCCTTGGAGGGGGTGTGGAGATTCCTCCCTGGAGTGGGGGCACCCCTCAAGGTCACTGCCTGAGGCTGAGCTCAAGAGATTTGCCCACGGTCGTTTGCCTGGGGGAGTGACACCCATCTCTGGTTAATAACTGCTTTTGCTTTAATCCAATTGCTTCAAAATTGCTTCCTAGAGCACTATCTTAAAAAAGATGTTACAGCCCCTGTGAGTATCTGTGACATCCCAGCTCTTTGGCAGCCTGGACACTCCTGGGATGTCCCCATGGACCCCCTGGGAGTGTCGCTGACCTCGCTGTTCTTTAGGAGCACAGGGATGTCACCACTGTACTCCTGACACTGCCTGGGACAAATTGGCTCCTTGGCAGCGTACAGACACCTCTGCTGTCACTCTGCAGCCCTGGGACTGTCACCTCATGACCCTTAGGAAGATTAAGGAGCCCTGGGATGTCACCACAGAGCCCCTGTGACTGCGTGTGACCAAAGAGATCTTCAGGATCCCAGAGACCCCTCAGATGCCACCATGGAGCTGCACGTGAGCTCACAGCTCTTGAGCAGCTGGAATCTCCTGGAATCTCTTCAATCTGCTCTGCTGAGGATGCATCCTCAGCAACTTGGAGGTTCCCTGATGACTTTTAGCTCTCCAGAGGCTTGTTCAGTCTTCAGGTCTTCAGTTCAGGAATTCAGTGCCAAAGGCTTGTTAACATTCCAAAGACCTCTAACAAGAAATGCCTCTGGGAATAATTAAATTTCAAGCCTTCAATTCTTCTGGGGTTCATTGTACAGATTTCAGAAGCGTATTCAAAGAGAATATACTACTCTTTTAATGCAGGATTGTTTGGTTGGGGTTTTTTTCCTCTTTAGTTTTTTTTCCTGTTTATAATTTTATATCAGCAATCTCCAGTTGATATTGATCCCCAGCACCTCCTAAGGTGCTCTGAATAAATATGAACATCAAGACCCTTCATGGCTGACAATCAATCACACTTTATCCCTATCCCCACCCCACCATTTCCCTCATCCAGCCCCTGGCACTCAGAGCAGCCTTGTGCAAATCTGAGCTTCCTCCACCCCAGGCTGCACCTGCAGCTTTCAGCTCCTTGGCATCAACTCCCACCTGCTTTCCTTGCAGAAGGAGCTGCCTGAGACACAGAGGGATGTTCATTTCTTGTCAGCCAACAAAGCCAAGGGAAGGCACAGCTCCATGAAAAACACAAGTCCAGCCAGTGACACAAAGAGAGGGCAAGATCAGGATTTCTTCTCCTGCCATTGTACAGCACCAGGAAATTCCTGGTCTCTCCTGCTGCTGGGAAATCTTGGACATTTCTTAGAAGTGCTCCAATGACCCAGCTAATGAAGATGTACTGGTGCACCTGGCAAGTTGCAGGTCCCCTCCAGCCCTGCAGGACTCCTGTGCCATCTGCTCTGCTCCAGTCTAAAACAGGGACCAGCATTGTCCCAGCAGCATTGGAGAGCTGAATTGGAAAGGACCTCAGCAAGTCAGCAGCCCAAGCTGTCAGGAACTGGGTCAGACCAAGTGGTTCAAGGTTTGATTTGGTCTGGATGGGAAAATGCCAAAGGACAGGGATTAGGGGGCAGCATCTCAGCAGCTGGCTGGGCCCATGGGAACAAAGATTTCCTCCTGTCCTGGCTGAGCCTCCCCTCTTTCACCCTCTGCTCATTGTCTTTTGTCTCCCAGCAGGCCCCAGGTGCAGAGCCTGGCTCTGTGTTCTCCAGCACCTCCTTGGGGGCACTGCCAGGCTGGGATGAGGAGCCCCTCAGCCTTCCCTGCTTGGGGCTGGACAAGCCCAGCTCCCTCAGCCTCTCCTGACAGCCCAAGGGCTGCAGCCCCACCTTGGAGCCCTTCCCTGACCCTGCTGCAGCTGCCAGACATCTTTCCTGCCCTGGGGAACACAACCCAGGCCACAGGGACCTGGAGAATCCCTGTCCTTGATGTCCTGGTCAGAGAGCCCAGCCCCTTGTCCCTGTGTCAGGCTCTGGGGTCGCTCCTGTGGAACATCCTTTGGTGGAGGCTGTGGCTCCAGGTGCACTGGGGGTTCCCAGGGGACAGGGGACCCTTCTGGGCATGAACAGCATTGGACTTCTTGGGGGAAACTGTGAGGGGGGGCTGGGGCAGAGTGACCAACCCAGTGACCTCACACAGCCCTCCTGGGATGTCACACAGCCCCCCATGATGTCACACAGCTGGTCTCTGATGTCACAACCCACTCTGTGATGTCACACAGCCACCCTGTAATGTCACAGACAACTCTGTGGTGTCGTAGTCTGCTCTATGATGTCAGACCTCTGCCCTGTGATGTCAGAGCTGGCTCTGTGATGTCACAGGCATGGCCCATGACGCTGCAGCTCCTCAGTGACCTCACATAACCCACTCTGAGATGTCATAGCCCACTCTGTCACCTCATGGTTCCAGATGATCAATGGTCTGCACCTGGTGAGCTGACACAATGCTCACTCTCCAAAACCATGGCCCATGGAAACCACACAATGCCCGTTGTGTGAGAAGGGGAACTGGAAGTTCAGCAGCCTCAGTGTCCTGCCAGCTCAGCCAGGCCCACTGGAACATTGGGGTCTGTGACCACCAGGGACCACCAGAGAGACCCCCAGGGCAGAAGAGGGCATGCAAAAGGGGAGGGGAAATGTATTAATGATTTCAGGGAAATGATTATCATATGTCTGTTTAGTCTGGGACAAGCAATGAATATGTATCCAAAATACAGAATATAAACAGAAACTTTTCCTGTACTCAGCACACACGGCTTTGGAGGAGCCATCCCCCCGTGCATCCAGCTGAATAAAGAATGCTGCTTCTGAATGCTACATTTGGGTGAAGGAGTTTTTGATTTTACTGAACTTTTGGTAACTCTCCCAGTCCCAAGGAAAGCTCTGTCTGCTGCTGTTCACAGGCAGAGCAGGGCTGTACACAGAATCATAGAATCACCAGGTTGGAGGAGACTTCCAAGATCATCGAGTCCAACCCAGGCCCCAACACCTCAATAAACCATGGCACCAAGTGCCACATCCAGTCTTCTGTGAAACCCATCCAGGGGTGGTGACTCCACCATCTCCCCAGGCAGGACATTCCAGAACTTTATCACCCATTCCATGAAAAACTTTTTCCTAATATCCAACCTGATGCAACTTGAGACTGTGTTCTCTCCTTCTGTCGGTTGCTGCCTGGAGAAAGAGACCAACCCCCACCTGATCACAGCCACCCTTCAGGAAGTTACAGAGAGTGATAAAGTCACCCCTGAGTCTCCTTTTCTCCAGGCTGAACAACCCCAGCTCCCTCAGCCGTTCCTCACAGGACTTGTGCTCCAGACCCCTCACCAGCCTTGTTGCCCTTCTCTGGACACGCTCCAGCCCCTCCATGTCCTTCCTAAATTGAGGGCCCAGAACTGGACAGAGCACTCGAGGTGCAGCCTCACCAGTGCCGAGCACAGGGGAAGAATCCCTGCCCTGCTCCTGCTGGCCACACCATTCCTGATCCAGGCCAGGAGCCATTGGCCTTCTTGGCCCCCTGGGCACACTGCTGCCTCATGTCCAGCCTGCTGTCCATCAGTCCCTGCAGGTCCCTTTCTGCCTGGCTGCTGTCCAGCCACTCTGTCCCCAGCCTGTAGCACTGCAGGGGTTGTTGTGGCCAAAATGCAGGACAGGGCACTTGGTCTTATTAAACTTCATCTTACTGGACTCTGCCCACCCATCCATCCATTCCAGGTCTCTCTGCAGAGCCCTCCTATCTTCCAGCAGATTGACACACACTCCCAGCTTGGTGTCCTCTGCAAATTTACTGATGGAAGACTCGATCCCCTCATCCATGTTCTCAATAAAAATATTGAACAGAGCTGGCCCCAGCACAGAGCCCTGAGGAACACCACTCCTCACTGGCTGCCAGCTGGATGCAGCACCATTCCCCACCACCCTCTGGGCCTGGCCATGCAGCCAGTTCTGAACCCAGCAGAGAGTGCTCCTGTCTAAGCCCTGGGCTGCCAGCTTTTCCAGGGGTGTGCTGTGGGAGACAGTGTCAAAGGCCCTGCTGAAGTCCAAATAGACAACACCCACAGCCTTTCCTGCATCCCCCAGGGGGGTCACCTGGTCATAAAAGGAGACCAGGTTGGTAAAACACGACCTACCCCTCCTAAACCCGTGCTGGCTGGCTCTGATACCCTGGCCATCCTGTGGGTGCTGTGTGATGACACTCAATAGAAACTGCTCCATGACCTTACCAGGTACTGAGGTCAGGCTGACTGGCCTGTAATTACCAGGATCCTCCTTCCCACACTTCTTGTCACATTGGCCAGCTTCCAGTCACCTGGAACCTCACCAGTGAGCCAGGGCTGTTGGTAAATGATGGTGAGAGGCTTTGCAAGCTCCTCTGACAGCAGTTCCCTCATCACCCTGGGGTGGATCCCATCTGGGCCCAGAGATTTATGAACATCCAAGCATCTCAGAAATTCTCTGACTGCCTCCTCTTGGATAACAGGGGCACCATTCTGATCCCTGGCACCATCAACCAACCCAAGAGGACAGTTGTCCTGAGGACAAGCTGTCTTCTCACTAAAGACTGAGGCCAAGAAGGCGTTAAGCACTTCTGCTTTCTTCTCATCTGCAGTTACTAAGTTCCCTTCCACATCCAGTAGAGAGCAAAGGTTGTTTTTACCCTTGCTTTTACATAATGTCAATACATTTGTAAAACATTTTTTATTATTCTTTACAGAATTGCCGAATTAAGTCTGAACTGAGCTTTGGCCTCCCTAACTTTTTTCCTACATGCCATAGCAGTGTCCTAAATACTTCCTGAGAGACCTGACCCTCCTCCCAAACATGATACATCTTTTTATTCCTAAGATCATTCAAAACCTCCTTGCCCATCCAGGCTGGACATGTGCCTCATCAGCTCATCTTTCAGCACACAGGGACAGTCTGTTCCTCTGCCCTCAAGATCTCTGCTTTGAAGCATGCCCACCTTTCCTGAACTCCTTGGTTTTTAGGGGCTGCATCCCAAGGAACTCTCTGGATAACTCTCCTAAGAAGGCCAAAGCCTGCCCTCTGGAAGTCCAGTGGAAAAGTCTTATTGATGTTGTTCCTGTTATCACCAAATATTGGGAACTCTATCATTTCATGATCACTGTGCCCCAAGCAGCCTCCAACCCCCACATCTCCCACCAGCCCTTCTCTATTTGCAAACAAGAGGTCCAACAGGTTTGTTTGCTTTCAGAAATCTCGCAGACTGGCCTTGAGGAGCACTGGAGAAAAAAAAAAATAAAAGAAAAAGAAACTGAGACGCAGTTTTTGTTGTTTTGGGGTTTTTTTTTGTTTGCTTTTTTTTTTTTTGTGGGTTTTTTTTTTGTGTGTTTTTTTTGTTTGTTTGTTTTTGTTTTTTTTTTTCCTTGCAGCACTCGCTTTTCACTTTGCTTTGCTTGTAGCTAGTTTAGCTTAGTTAGGGCTGAGAAGCTTTGCCTTTTTTTTTACTTTTTTTTACTTTTTTTCCTTTTTTGTCCTTTTTTCCCCCTTTTTTCTTCTTTTTTTTCCTTTTTTGCTTTTTTCCTTCTTTTCCTTTTTTGCTTTTTTTCTTTTTTTCCTTTTTATGCTTTTTTTTTCCGCTTTCTGCTTTTTTCCCTTTTTTTTACCTTTTTCCTTTTTTTTCCTTTTTTGCTTTTTTCCTTTTTTTTTCCTTTTTTGCTTTTTTTTTCCCTTTTTTTTTTCCTTTTTAAAATCTAAATAGACCAAGCCAAAATGCAGAAGGAAACCATCTTGCATTCCTGTGAGATAAGATCGCTGATAAGGAACAATCAAACCTTTTTTATGGCCAAGAAGGTTTTGGGACACCTAGCCCGGCTAGAAGGCGCCGTGCACGGATAAAGGAAGTGCAATTCTTGTCCTCCACGCGCTCCAAAATTTTCCTGCACTGCCTCTTTCCTGCTGTTTTCGGTTATAAATGCACATTTTGGAGTTGACTTCTTGCAGATATTGAAATGACTGTTATACATATATAGCATAAGAAGGTCTACTGTAATTCCTTTTATTTGTGGAATTTAAAAATGTAATGAAGGTATGTTTCCTAATTGTAACATCTAAATAGACCAAGCCAAAGTGCAGGAGGAAACCATCTTGCATTCCTGTGAGAGAAGATGGCTGATAAGGAACAATTGAACCTTTTTATGGTCAAGAAGGATTTATGACACCTGGCTGGCTAGAAGGAGCCATGCACAGATAAAGAAACTGCAATTCTTGGGGACCCTTGAAACAGATAAAGAAAACAGATGTTTCAATATGCATTAGTCTCTTTTTGAATATGTAACACCAAGACTTATAAATACCAAAGAATTTGGAATGGGCGGAGTGTTGCTTTGCACCCTCAGCTGAGAAGCGACCTCTTTTTGTCTCCTTATTGTCTATTTTTATTTTATTTTATTTTTATTAAACTTATAAATTAATATAAAGAAGTGAAACGTCGTTTTTCACAGACTCCCAGCAGGATGTCAGCCTTGTTGGCCTTCCCCTTAACTCTTACCCACAGGCATTGAATTCCATCTTCCTTAGTTTCAGTACCTGTGGCATCAAAAGCCTCCCTAATGTAAAGGGTCACCCCTCCACCTCTTCTCCCTCTCCTGTCTCTTCTGAAGAGCTTGTAGGCATCCAGCTCCAGCTGTGTGAGTCATCCCACCACGTTTCTGTGATGGTGACTACATCACAGCTTTGCTGTTGCACCATGGCCTCCAGCAGCTCTTGTCTGTTCCCCACGCTGCCTGCATTGGTGTACGTGCACCTCAGCTGGGCTGCTGATTTCACCCCTAACTCGGCCTTACCACCCTCGAGCCTGCTCCCAGACAGCCCAGCTGCAGCCCCTTCCCCCTTCAAACCCAGTTTAAAGCCCTCTCAATGAGTTCTGCCAGTTCATGAGCTGAAATTCTGTCCTTAACAGAGAGATGTAGACCATCCATTTCCAGAAGGCCAGGTGCTGTAAAAGTTGCCCCATGATCAAAGAACTTCAAATTCTGCTGATGACACCAACCCTTGAGCCACTTGCTGATAATGTGGGCTCTCCTATTCCCTTCACCGTCCTCTTCTGCCACCAAACTGAGGAGAAAACCACCTGTGCTCCTGCCTTATCAACCACTTGTCCCAGTGCCTAAAAGTCCCTTTTAATTGCCCTGACACTCCTCTTTTAGATCTCATCACTTCCAGCTTGGAGTATCAGCAGTGGGTAATAGTCAGAGGGCTGAATCAGCCCAGGGAGTCTCTCAGTGATATCCCATACCCAGGCCCCAGGGAGGCAGCAGAACCTCCCTGTGGGATGGGTCTGGGCGACATTTGGGGCCCTCTGTTCCCCTCAGAAGGGACTCAACCACTGTGATTACCCTTCTTTTCTTTTTGATGTTAGAGGTGGTGATCCATCCTATGGATGAAGCACAATTGGGAGGCCCACTGGGCAGATAATTTTCTTCTAAATCATCTGGCTGACTTTCTAGATCCAGGGCCTCATACCTGTTCTGAAGTGGCACTTGGGTAAGTAATGGGGGTCAGGAGGAATTTATATTATTACCTCCCCAAGCAGGGACCCATTTCCACTCCCTTTCATCTACCAGGGGTCTTTCTATTACCTGACAGTGGGAGGCACAGGAGTGTTGTCTGGGTTTTTTCTGTTCTCCTCTGTGTCTTTAAGAATTTTTTCTAAAGTTCTATTTCAGCCTTCTTTGCAATGGAGTCTCTCCTGATTTTCACATAAACAACCTATTTGTTATCGTAACTGTCTCTCTATGTTTGCATTCTTCTCATTAAGAATAAACTGTTAACAGACTGTTAAGTTGACCAGTGTACTTGGAGAGGAAGATTTTCTTCCTCCCATCCATGGTCACTGTTGGAATTCTACAAATGTTAAAGTCTATAAATAAACCTGCCCTTTTTACCTTAAACACCTCAGTGTGTGAGTGTCGTTTCTTTTGTGTCGTCCTGCGACATGGGAGTCCTCTGACTCCTGGTGGGCTTCCCTCAAGGATGGAAGGGCTGAACTCCACCAATCTATTTCCCTTTCACTTTCCCTGATACTCCTCAGTCTTTCAGCTTCCTCCCTAAGCTCAGTCACCAGTTAAAGGAGATCGTTCACCTGTTCACACCGCAGGCAGTTTTCCTCCACAGCACCCCCTGAAACCACTGATCAGCTCAAACACTCTGCACAGGAATGGGTCTGTGCAGATGCACCCTTTGTGGAGGGTTCCATTTGGTTACATGCTCTTGTACTAGCTGCAGTTTTGGATCGCATAAAAGCAGACTTTTGAAAAGTCTTTTAAAAGACTTTAAAAGAGTCTGGGCTTTAACTTATGTGTTCAGTTCTCATTTTGAACTATAATTATTAGAATATATATTGTGTAGTACATACTGTAGCTTGCTTCTCATGAACTCATTCAATGGCCATTGCACATGAAGAGGAGATCCAAGATATGGTAAGATAAAGTCAGCTTATCTTGTAAATGAAACACACGGATGCTTTTGAGGAGATAGAGGTGTGAAGCAATTTAAAAATATCTGAAGAAGGAAAACAGAAAAAAAAAAGGAAAACGTTCTTTGCAATGCTTTTGTTGTGTTAAAGAACACAAAACTTGTGCTTGAAAAACCTACATATGCTTGGACAGCACTGAGATTGTCCTTGTGCATGGATTTTTTGAAATGGTATCAAAGGAAATGTTATTAGCTAAAATATGATTAAAAGGTTTTTCTGTTTAACTGTTCAGTGGAAGCTAAGATACATTGCTGCACTCCTTGACTCTTTTCTCTAATATAAAGTTCTGAATCCATATGATATAGATTATCTTCCAGAGGCATTTATAAACAGAGCAGTGCTTGGTGGTAGAATGGATGATGTGGTGATTCAAGCTTCTCTTTAGAGCTGTGGCTGGAGGTAATGGTGCCAGAAAAGCTGGAGCAGATTTGCTGGAAGTTTTGTAGGCACTCCAGAACCACTACTGTGTTCTAGGCACTGGCTTTGTTGGCTGCCTAGTGGTGACTCTGATTTGGAGGCATTAGACTTCCATAGGTCACTAAATAACTCCATGTCTTGGGGGAGGCTGTTAGGAGTCTGCTTCTGTACTAAGGTTTATATTTTAAATTAGTTAACTTACTGGTGTCCAGGATGATGCATTTCTGCCTCCTGATTTCTAAATAAACCTTTTCACATGCTTGTGTAATGTCTAGCAGCAGTAACAGGTGTTATCCATAAGAAAACACCAAGGAACAGACTGGTCCATTTGTATCAGGCTTTAGTTTGGAAATTTTTCTTCTTGCTGTCACATCATGAACTCTGGAGATGAAGAGAAATTTTCTCTTTTGACCAGAAGACTTTGTTTTGTTTCAACCAAACAAGCAAATCCTGGCACAACTGCAGCCATTCATGTTTTTTTTAAGGCAGAATTTGAGATCAAAACAAGGGAAGGTTGCCACATTCCCTTACCCCACAGAAGTGACAGTAGGCTGGGGGCTAATGCTAATATTCCCCAAGAGTTGGATGTTCCAATACAAAAGCTGGGCTCTTCCTATTCTAAACACAAATTTAAGTCCTTAAACCACACTTTCCTGAGTACTCTGAACAAAATTATCTCAGTTTTGAGAATATAAGTGGGACTAGGCTTAACAGCTTTTAAAAGCGTCAGCTGGGCTTTACTGTAACATCTGAGATATTTGTGTAAGGCAGGAAAACTGGCTATCTTTCCATATCATCAGGACTGTCCCTGTATTATATCCAGCAGCATTTTGCTCTAGATGTCCAGCCACGTAAATTTGCTGCTTGAATGAGAAAACTTGATATTTAATGATTCCATATTGAACTTTTGGAAAGTAAATTTTTTCAACACATCAATTTCTTTGGTTAAATGAGGAATAATTTCCTTTTGTACTAAGTTATACATAGAGCTCCCACTTTGTACTTCCACACTTTCTTTTGGAACCTTTTGGTGCAATGATTAAAGACTTGCTTTTGAGTGGTTTTAATGCCTTTTGACACCTTTTTCCTATTTCCTGTGGCTGTGCTATGCAGTGCAGTCGGTCAAGAATAAATACTTGGCTAGAACAGTGGATTGTATAGACATTATTCTGTACATAGTATAAAATATGTAAGCAATTTAAAGAAATCTTGAGGGGCAGTGCCATTTAAAATTCCATGAAACATGTCACTCAAGTCAGAAATGTCCCAGGTACTTCCATTTGCCATTCTAAATAAAAATTTAAAGAGTTATCAGGCAAGGTTTTCCAACTTAAAAAGGTCAGAAGAAATGGAAAGTGAGAAGTTAAAGGGGAACAAACCTCTCTGGAGAGGTTGCCCAAACAGCAAGTGGGAAATTGGCCCCTCTCAGGGAGGAGTCTCAATATCACAGAATATTTGGGGCTGAAAAGGACCTCTAAAGATCATCGAGTCACAGCCCCACTGCTCCTTTAGAACTTGGCTGTTCTCAGCTTTAATGACCCCAAGGTAAGAAGAGCAAACAAATAAACCAAACCATCAAGACCCAACAGTGATGTTTTTTCTTTTATATAGAGGAGGGAAAAAAGGGGTTTCTGTGCACAGAAAATGGCCAGGAATAAAGACCACTAGCCATGTGCCCCTGAAAGAGATTAAATGCTCTGCTTTATCTTGCCAAGAGAGAAGAGATATGCTCTCTTTGTCAAGAAAGAGAAATTTCCTCTTTAATGGGGAAATTCCGACCTGGAAAAAAAGGAAAATTCTGGAATTTTTCGTTTTCCTTTTCCATTTTATTTTATTTTATTTTATTTTATTTTATTTTATTTTATTTTATTTTATTTTATTTTTATTCTGTTCTATTTTATTCTATTCTATTTTATTCTATTTTTATTATTTATTGTATTTTATTTTTTTGTTTTTTTTATGTTATATTATATTTTTATTTTTTATTTTTATTTTATTCTATTTTTTATTTTATTTTATTTTATTTTTAAAATTTTATTTATCTTTTATTTTATTCTATTTATTAATTTTATTTTATTTTTAATTTATTTTAATTTGGGGGGGGTTTACTTCTACCCGATTTTTTTATTTTCTTTATTTTATTTTACTTTATGTTATTTTATTTTTATTCTTATTTTATTTTTTATTATTTTATTTTATTCTACTCAGTTTTTTATTTTATTTATTTTATTTTATTTTTTTATTCTGTTTTATTTTTAATTTTATATTTCACTGCCCACCCCCAGCAGTGTTTTGCCCAATGTTTCTGTGGAGTGTGTACTTTGGAAAGCATTTTATTTTACTTTATTTTATTTTATTTTATTTTATTCAATTCTATCTTTTAATTTAATTTTATTTTTTTTTCATTTTTATCTTATTTTATTTTATTCTAATTTTTAAATTTTATTTTATTTTTATTTTATTTTTATTATTTTATTTTATTTTCTACTCTATTTTTTATTTTTATTTTATTTATTTTACTTTATTTTTTTATTCCATTTTATATTTTATTTTATATTTCACTGCCCACTCCTAGCAGTGCTTTGCCCAACATTACTGTGGGGTGTGTATTTGGGAAAGTATTTATTTTATATTATTTTATTTGGTTTTGTTTTGTTATATTTTATTTTATTTTATTTTATTTTATTTTATTTTATTTTATTTTTGATATATTCTACTCAATTTTTTTATTTTGTTTATTTTATTTTACTTAATTTTTTATTCTATTTTATCTTTGTTTGAATCCACCTTTGTAACAGAAGCCTGGTAGTTCTGACAATCAATACAGACTTTTTTTATCAATAGGGAGAGTATCGTAATCAATACAGAATATTTAAGAGAAATATTTATTATTTAATATTCATTATTTATTATTTACTGTAATTATTTATTTTATTTACTATAATTGTTTATTATTTATTATTGACTATGATTATTTTTTATTATTTATTATCTACTATCTCAGAATCAAGACACACACTATTTTTATCAGTAGGGAGAGTATCATAATCAATACAGATTATTTAGTATAAATATTTATTATTTATTATTTACTCTAGTTATTATTATTACTTACTCTATTTTTCAGAATCAAGACAGAGACTATTTCTAGCAATCGCCACAGAGAGTATAACAATCAGCACATTTTTTCTAAGAATTAGTTGAGTGACTATTGTGAACAATCTATACAGACTATAAAAAGTTATAGAGTATTTCTATCAATACAGCGTATTTCTAACAACCAATACAGACTACTTCTACTAATCAAAACAGAGTATAAAAATTGTACTTATTATTCATAAGATTCATTACAGAGGCTTTTGAAGCAATACAGAGACTATTTCAGGCAATTATTATGGTGCATTTCTAACTATCAATACAAAGCCTGTAACAATTATACACATTACCTAAAGGAACCATTAAAGAAACTAATAAATCACTACATAGGTTATCTCTAACTACCAATGCAAAAAGGAAAGAGCTCACCTCACAAAGCACAAAGACTTTGGTGGTGGAACAAAGTAATTTCAGGGGCAATCGGAGCAATCTCCCTGCAAGTACCCAGAGATCTCCTCGAGTTCTGCCCATGGAGATGGAAATGGCCCTGAGCAGCACACAGGGCTTGGTCAGGAGGGTCACTCCTCTGCAGGCTTTGGCCAGGAGCCCCAGGTCAGTGTGTCCTTGTCCTGTGTGCAGTGCTGTGGCTCCCTGCCAGTGCTGCCTGCAGAGCACGAGCAGCACAGGGATGACCAAGCCCAGCATGGCACGCGTGTGCCGCTGGATCTTCCTCTCCAGGTGCACTGCAGGCTGTGCTGGAGCTGCCTGAGTGGCTTCCAGGTCTGCAATTTCCTTCTCCAACTGCAGCTGGTGCAACCCAAGTCTCACCTTGCACATCTTCATCCCCTGGAGGGTTTCTTCCCCGCCCTTGGGAACAATTCCCTTCTTTTCCAAGGGCTGCAGCAGCTGGTTGATGCCCACCATGGCCATCAGCACCCAGCACATGTGCAGGATTCCTTCACCCATGGCTGATTCTTCCCTGAAAGAGAGAGAAAGGAGGAAAGAGCCCAGATTCAGACTGTACTGCCTCAAGAAGTGTTGTATTGTGTTGTTGGTTCTTCTCCCTGTTATATTCTGTTTGATGGTCTGTTCCCTTGTCTCCCCTCTCTTTCCCTACAGTTCTGTTCCAGTTGTCAATCCTCCTTCTGTTCCCCCCCCCAGCCCCCTCCTCTGGGCCTTGTCTGTCACCCAGCTGCTCCTCCCAGCTTCCAGAAAGTTCAGAGAGGAGAGCTGAGTGATAGGGCAAGGACAGAGGGGATCCCTCCCCAGGCACCCTCATTTGCTCCCCTACATGTCCCTCCAACCCTGTTCCACTCCCACCTTGTCTCCCATTGGGAGATAGTCTGTCCCCTCCCTTTGTATTTGGGGAATTTGATGGAAATTTTGGGTCATTTTGGGGTCATTTTGAGGAATTTTGGGGCGAATTTAGGAAAATATGGGGACATCTGGGGAAAATTTGGTGGGATTTGGGAGATCTGAGGGAATTTGGGTGAAGTTTTGGGGAATTTTGGGAGGTTTTGGAGAATTTGAGGGGAATTTTGGAGGAAATTTGAGAAAACTTGGGGGATTTGGGGGGAAATTTGGGGGAATTTTTAGAGATTTCGGGGGATTTAAGGGAAAAATTGGAGAAGTTTTGGGTCATTTTGGGGGATGTAGGAAAATTTTGCAAATTCAGAGGAAAATTTTGAGGAATTTTGGGATATACTGGGGAATTATGGGAAAATTTGGGGAATTTTGGGAAATTTTGGAGAATTTGAGGTGAATTTTGGGGGAAATTTCAGAAACTTTGGGGAATTTGGGGGGGTTTTGGGTCATTTGAGGTCATTTTGGGTGATTTTAATGGAAATTGGGTAAATTGGGGTAACTTGGGGAAAATTTGGGGTAATTTGGGGAGAATTTTGGGGAATTTGGGGGGAATTGAGGAAAATTAGAGGAATTCTGAGGAAAAGTTTGAGGAATTTTGGGAGGTTTTGGAGAATTTAAGGGGAATTTTTGGGTAAATTTTGGGGTTCATTTTGGGGAATTTTTGAGGGGAGTCTGGGAAATTTGGAAAACTTGGCTGCTGCAAGTTCCAAAGCCAGCTGCCCAAAGAGGCTCCATGAGCAGGTGGGATGGAGGAAGTGGAGGAAGGTGTGAGACACAGGAAACACAAACCCTGAACAGCCAGGTTGGGGGAGACAGAAGTTCAGCACTGAGGATGACAGAGAAACCAAGCTCAGTCCCCCAAGCAGGGGGAGGAGAGGAAGGGCCCCCAAGCTGGCTGCAGACAGACAATGGAGACCTTGCCCAGATGTTGCCAAATGGGCTGGGGAGAAAGAAAAGCATGGGCCTGCATTCCAGCTGCTGCCATCACTTCTGCCCCTGCCACTGCCTTGAGCCAAGGCCTGATGGAATCCCGCTCAGTGTGGGCTGAGCCGGAGCTGGCAGCTGGGTCTCTGAAGGGCTGGGTGTCAGGTCAAGGCCCCCTTGCCCTCAACAAGGCCTTCCTTTGGTAGTGGTGGGAAGGGGATTCATCCACCCTCCTTCCCTCCCTCCCTCCTTGCCCCAGACCTGCTCTGAGCACTGTGTGGGCACAGATTCCCTTCTCCATGTCCATCCTCAAGTGCAATCCCAGCTGGGTCATTGGGCTCTGCCCTGAGCTGCCAGCGCCTCGCAGGCTGCAGGGCTGCAGGTGCTGCTGCTCTGCCACCCCAGGGCACTGCCAGCAGGGGCAGCAGCAGTGCCAGCACCAGCAGAAATGCCAACAGCAGCACCAGCAGCAGCAGGTGCAGCAGCAGTTGCCTCTCAAGTGTTAGTGTGCCTGCACTGCCACCCCTCCCACTGACACCAACGTTCTTTGGCTGCCCAGGAGACAGCCCTGCAGTCCGGCTGTGAGGTCACAGAGCCATGGATTCCACACAGGGATTCCTGGAGCCATGGAGTCCTGGAGCCCTGGGAACTCACAGATTCTGGTGCCCAGCTTGGATGTGAAGAGAATGCAATAAAATGAGGTTCCTGAGGAGGCTCTGCCCTTCAGGAATGGTCTGCATAGTTTCAGTCAATTGCCTGTCTCTTGTCTCTTTGGATGCACCCTTCTCTTGTTCAGTCCTTTAGATTCTTGCTCCTTGATTCTTCCCCTTGTGGAAACATACTCCAAGAATGCTCTAAAGTGTCAGGAGTGTCACACCCACAACCCTCTCCCACAGCCCTCCAAAGCCAGAGGTGGAATTGGCATTGGATTTTATGTTGGAGCATCCTACCTCTGTTTATTCCTTTTAGAATGGATGGTTCTCATTTCTTGTTGATGTTGCAAAGCTTAGGTACCCACAGTTGTCACCCACAAGCCTGTGATCCATTCCATTGCAGTTATTTTATAGTAATCTATTTTGCATTGAGGTGATTCAGAATTCCCTGGCTGGTGGATGCCTCCTGCCCATCCCTCAGTGACAATTGGGGTCATATTCCCAAGAATCACCTTGTTATAACCAATTTATAAATGGAGGAATTGTGGAGTCTCCCTGTTTTGAGGAGGCTGAAGTCTGATCTTACTGTCCTTGTGTTACCTCCTCCCTTGACCCAAACCTTAAGACTCCCCACCTGAATTCCAAATAAAACTCACAACCCAGCCCCTGTTCTTCCTCTTGGTCCTCACCTCCTCCCTGGCCTGAAGTGGGGGGCATAAAATGGATTCTTGAGTTTAACAAAGAGACTTGTCCTGCCTGTTTCCCTGCTGGCAGCTGTAACCTCCCTGGACATGATCACTGTTGCTTGAACCAATGACAGCTGGATCTGAGCAACATCTGCAGTGGCACAGCAAACTCCCAGCTCATGGGAACAAACTTTCTGGCTCTGACTTCAGAGGCCACCACAAACCTGAGGGGTTTCCCTGCTGTGGCCCAGCCCTTCCTGGCCCCAGGCCCTGCTGGCATTTGTGCTCCCTCAGCTTCATCTCCCCACACCAAGCCCATGGGGGTGCTCAGGCCTGCTCTGGGCAGGGCAAACAGGGGCTCCTGAGGCAGTGCTGCCGTGGCTGTGCCTGCAAGGCTGCGGCAGCTGTGTGAGCTGGGGGAGAGGCCAGGGCTGCAGAGGGGGGATGTTGTTGGCAGGTGCATGAGGAGGCTGTGGGCCGCTGGCCTGGGGTGTCCAGCGCAGTGGGGATGGATCAGGCCCTGCTCTGCTGCTCCTTGCCGTGTGCTTGCCCAGGGCCCTTGCAGAGCCCCAGCCATGCTGTTTGCCCCCAGCCTGCCCACGGCCAGCCTGGGGCTGCTGCCGGGGCTTTTCTCTGCTCAGCCTTGGCCTGGGCAATGTGTTCTGGAGAGAGCCTGGGCAAGGAGCCTGCATCCCCCAGGCCCTGGCCTGAGGCCTCAGCACTGCTGCTGTGCCAGCAGTGCCCATGGCCTGTCCCTGCTGCAGCCCCGGCACTGCCACCCCCAGCCCTGTGCCCGGCCCCGAGAGCACTCAGGCCCTACAGCAACAGCAGGGCCAGGAGGGCAGCGGGGCAGGGCCACGGCAGCAGCACTGGCAGCACCAAGTGCTGCTGCTGCTGCTGGCCACAGCTGCTGTGCCAGCACTGATCTGCCCCCAGCTCTGCACACAGACATTGCTGCTGCAGCTGCAGAGAAGGGAACCAAAGGGGCATCTCTGCAGAAAACTTGGCTGGGACATCCTTGAGTTCCTTTAAAGCCACAAAGGGCACAGCCCCTCATTGACACAGTCTGTGGCCACAATGAAGGTGGAGAGTAACAAAATGAGAAGTGGCACAAACACTGACATTTCATTGTTGACAAGATTAAAAACGTAAAACAAAGAGAAAAGAACCTCCTAAATGAAACCAACAGGAAGTATCAAAGATTACTTTTATGTAATTTTTTCTACAAGTGGTTTGTAGAAACTGGCCAGGAGTTTAATGTTTCTGACACCATCCAGTCGTCAGTGTCCACACTGCAGTCCTGAGCTCCTGGTTCCTCAGGCTGTAGATGAGGGGGTTCAGGGTTGGAGGCACCACCGAGTACAGAACTGAAAGGGACAGATCCAGGGATGGGATGGACATGGAGGAGGGCTTCAGGTAGGCAAAAAATGAGGTGCTGACAAAAAGGGAGACCACGGCCAGGTGAGGAAGGCAGGTGGAAAAGGCTTTGTGCCGTCCCTGCTCAGAAGGGATCCTCAGCACAGCCCTGAAGATCTGCACATAAGAGAAAACAATGAATACAAAACAACCAAATACCAAACAGATAGAAAACACAAGAAGCCCAAGTTCCCTGAGGTAGGATTTGTAGCAGGAGAGCTTGAGGATCTGGGGCACATCACAGAAGAACTGGCCCAGAGCATTGCCATGGCACAGGGGCAGGGAAAATGTATTGGCAGTGTGCATCAGCGAATAGAGAAAGGCACTGGCCCAGGCAGCTGCTGCCATATGGGCACAAGCTCTGCTGCCCAGGAGGGTCCCGTAGTGCAGGGGTTTGCAGATGGACACGTAGCGGTCGTAGCACATGATGGTCAGGAGATAGTACTCTGCTGAGATGAAGAACAGAAAGAAGAAGAGCTGTGCAGCACATCCTGTGTAGGAGATGTTCCTGGTGTCCCAGAGGGAATTGTGCATGGCTTTGGGGACAGTGGTGCAGATGCAGCCCAGGTCGGTGAGGGCCAGGTTGAGCAGGAAGAAGAACATGGGGCTGTGCAGGTGGTGGCCGCAGGCTACGGCGCTGATGATGAGGCCGTTGCCCAGGAGGGCAGCCAGGGAGATGCCCAGGAAGAGGCAGAAGTGCAGGAGCTGCAGCTGCCGCCTGTCTGCCAATGCCAGCAGGAGGAAGTGGCTGATGGAGCTGCTGTTGGACATTTGCTCTGGCTGCACATGGGGACCTGTTCATGGAGAAAGGACAGGGACAAGTCAGCAGAGGCTGCTTTGAGCCAAACCTGGGCCATTCCCTGCAGACTGTCCCGTTGTGACTCCCCCACCCCTTTTCCTGCTCTTGGAAAACCTTCACCCAGGTCCCTGCCTGAGCTCCAGTTGTGCTGTATAAGTGTGCCAGCAGCAGCCAGGCCCGTGCGTGGAGGCTCTCCAGGAGCCATCCCTGCCCTGCTGCCCTGGGTTTGTGGCCATGTGGCAGAGGGACAAGGGTGGATATTCAGGATTTGTCAGGGGAATCACCCCTAATGCAGAAAATCTTGTTGCCATCTGCACTCCCTGGTTTACAGGACATGGGTAGCAGAGAAGAGGTGTATCAAGCTTTTTTCCTAGCCACACATCGTTCCTGGTTCTCTGAGGTCAGAAATCCCCAGCATTTCTGCTGCACTCAGAGTTTGCCACTGAGAGATGTGAGAGGCAAAGGATTCCCTGTGCCTTGGACAAGGTGAGGGGCTGGATGGGCTTGTTCCCAACTGACCTGGGTTTGCAGCTTTGGCTGCAGTCAGAGCACAGTCACACTCCTGGATCACCCTGGGATAAACCAGACCCTGCCTAGAGCAGAGGGATCCCTGAATGTCTCCCCCTCTCCAAAGGGCTCTGGGCAAGGTCTCAGCACCCCCTTCTGCCAAGGACACTCACGGCTCCCTTGGCAAACCCAGCAGCATTTCCTCAGCTCTGGCATCTCTGCACTTCCCCGGGGCACATTCAGGGAACTCCAAGGGGCTCTGGCACAGATTTGCAGCCAGGAGGGCAGCTCAGAGCTTGCAAGGACACAGCAAGGAGATCCCTGGGTGTGCCCATGATGGGATCTCAGGGAGGGGGCTCAGCCCATTCCCCTTTGCCATGGACTGCTCTGCCCACAGCCCCACAGGTCCCAGGGAAGCTTGGACAGCCCATGGCCATGGCCACAGCTGCTTGGCAGCAATGCCAAGGGCAGTGCCTGACTCAGCTGCTGCCAATGCCAGAGCCTCCGTGAGAGCACCAGATGACAGGGACAATCTCAGGGCAGTGCAGAACCCAGAGAAGATGAGGTGGGGCTGTGCCTGGGAGGGCAGGGCAGAGACAGCCGGGCACTCAGGACAGTGTTCCCGTGCCCAGCTGTGCACGGCACCTCCCACACACCCACAGTGCCCTCCTGCCCCCAGCACTGCTCTCTTCAGCCCCCTCTCCTTCCCTCAGCATCTCCCTGGGCCTGGACATTTCCCTCCTGAGAGGAGCCTTGTCCCTGCCAGCGCTGACAGAGCCCATCCCAGCCTCTGTGCCCTGGGCCCGGCCCTACAGAAACCTGCCTGTCTGCAGGGCCCTGGCTGGGGCAGGCTCTGTCTGCAGCTGGGCAAGGGCAGCTCAGGAGAGCCCTGCTGGGCCCTGCTAAGGTGATGCTGCTGCTGCTGCTGCTGTCCAGGGCTGAGGAGGGGCTGAAGGCCCTTTAGGAGCCTCCCAGCAGAGAGAGTGACCACCCAAAGTTAAAGTGCTGGAGTCTCTGTAGATGTTCCAACATTCCTTTGATGATCCTGAGTGTCCCTTTCAACTCAGACTGTTCTGTGTTTCTGTGATTGCAATTCCTGTTCTGCTGCTCTCATCCTCCTGTTGCCTATAATCAAAAGAGGAAGAAAAAAAAATAACCCTTTTAACAGTGTTAGAACAGTAAAGTAAAAACCAGAGCTTTATTCGACGCTTCCAGGTGTCCCAATGGGGATGGGGAACACCCAGCCCCTGATTTCAACAATTTATTGAGGTTGATTAATGAGGATATTTAACAGGAACATCTAATAGGAGATTCAGTTGCCCCTGTTACACATCTCTGGGTCAACCCATTGGAGTTGGTCCAAGGGCTTATTTGCCCCACTTTTTTTTTATGACTGCTCACACTCTGGTTGAAAAACCAAAATGTTCTTTTTGTAGAATCTTCCTGATAATAAGACTATACAGTAGTTCAGGAATGTAATTAGAAGGTCAGCTTATTGTTCTAAAACTTAATAGAAAGGGTAGGAAACATGCTAGAATTAATTACAAATTATACTTAATTAAGTATATGTATACTATATATAAGTATATATAAGTTTATGTATACTATACAATATATACTATAGTATATAAGCATATGTACATATATGTATATATTCTAGAGTATATATGTACACTATAATAAGTATATGCAATAGTAGTTGAATAGAGTAAATTAAAGATTATAGTTTTAAAACTACATAATAGTAGTTAACAGAGCTATGAACATATAGAAAATGCATAAAACGCAGAAATCTTTTTTACATCACCCCAACTCTCCCACACTGCTCCAAGCAGGAAATTGAAAACACTCTCAATAAAGCTCCTGATCTTTACAGCAATCTTAGGCTCACCTTCTTTTGGCAAATGTCCTCCAGATCTGTGGGATGTGGCAGCTTCAGGAGATCCCTGCAGGAACTGCACCTTATCTTCCCCCAGCCAGAGAGTGACTGTTCCCAAGGCTGTGAGGATTTCTTCTCCAGTGAACCCTGAGTGAGCTCTGCTCTGTGCTGCCAGCCCAGGCTGAGCTGAACCCCTCTGTGCCTCTGTGCTGTGCCTGGGGTGGCTTCAGGCAGTGCCCCAGCCCTGCTGGGCTGAGAGAAAAACTGCTCAGCAAGAGAAATGTGGTTCCTCTTGGTTGCCAGGAGCTGCCTCTCTGCCAGGAGCCCAGCCCAGCTCAGCAGCATAGACACAGCACAAGGACTTTAATGACCCTCTTGGGGCTTTTGATGAGGCCATGAACATCAGTCCCTGACAGGGAGATGAAGAAACCTCTCAAGAACTCCAAGTCACAATCCAACTCCAAAGTTTCTGCAAGTTTTAATGGGTCCCAGTGAGGGACACAACAGAGAAAGTGTCCGCAGTCCCCAGGCAGAGCAGAGAACTGCAGGCAGTGATGCCAGGAGGGGACAAAGAGAAGCCAAGGCTTGGTGCCCTGGGGCACAGCAGGGTCTGTGTCACCAAGGGCTCTGAGGAGACACCTTGTCCTGAGGCCCTGGGGCCTCCTGGCACAGCCCCAGCAAGGCTGGGCACTCTCAGCCCCTTGTCCTGCCCTCAGCATCCCCTTGACAGCCCAGTGGCCTCAAGGATCTGCTGGAAGGAGTCCCTGGGGTGCCTTGGTCAGGAATGGCCCTGGGGGGCTCCTGAATGCTCCCAGGCACTGCAGGTTCTTCAAAGGACTTTGAAATTGGCTTTTGCCTGGGAGTTTCTGAGAGGTTTGTGCAATCCTGGCCTCCAATTATCTGCTGTAATTAGTCCCTTGAGAGGCTTTGTCAGTAACAACACTCAGTGGGGCTCATTAATGCTTCAAGTACTTCAGTTATTTTAAGGTACTTGGTGTTTCCCTTTTAAAACTTACTCTGTGAGTAAGATTGTGCAATCCTGGCCCAAATTATCTACCTTATCAAATCCCTTGGGATTCTTAGTCAGTAAAAACACTCAGTGGGGCTCATTAATACTTTAAGGTACTCAAAGTTTCTTAAAGAACTTTTTTTGGCCACTTGAGTCTCTGAGAAGTTTTTGTGTGATCCTGGCCTCCAATTATCTGCTTTAATGAGTCCCTTGAGAGCTTTGCACTGACACTCAGTGCGGCTCATTAATACTTTGAGATACTCAAATTGTTTAAGGTACTTTGGAATTTCCAACCCAAACTGAGTTTCTCAGAGGTTTTTGTGCAATTCTGGCCTCCAATTCTCTCCTCCAAGGAGTCCATGAGGAGTCTGTGTTAGGGATGGACCTCAGTGCAACCCATGAATCCTTTGAGACATTTTGGGTTTTTCTTCTGACTTGGACTCCTGGAAAGGTTTGTGCAATCTCCTCTCAGGCCCTGAGGTTCCAGGGCTCAGCACCAAACGCACCATGGGGGTCATTAGAATCAAACAAGTCCTGACAAACCATGGCTGTGCCTTGATTTCCCTCTGGTCTGGTGCAGTTCATTAGGAAAGTTTCCTGCTACAGTTATGGAGAATGATTTTAAATAGTTTCTAAGAAATGCACATTCCTGTTATAAAGGGTGTCTTTTGTTAATGCTCTGTTTAGAGCAGAGCTGATTGCAGCATCCAGTGATTGATATTGATCCAGGGTCTCTCCTCAGGAGGTCTGGCCTGCTCAGAGAAGCTGTGCCTTGAGCTCTGACCCAGTGTGGACAACCTTGCTCTACATTCTCCAACCCCATCCTTTCTCTCCTCACTCACCTGGGACCTGCTTTGCTTGCAGAGTTGCCCACACTCAGGCAAACAGGGGCTTCCTGCTTTTTTTAGCAATGTAAAACTCCTAATGTTCCCCACTGAACACAGACACCCTCCTCAAGTCTGTGCCAGGCCCAAGGTGCCACCAAGGCCACTGCAGCCCTGTCCTGTGCCAGGAGTGAGGGTGGATCATCATCCCAACCTGCCCTGGGTCATTGCAAGGGGCTGTGGCCATGGATACTGCACTGACCCCACTGCTGGGTTTGGGTGCCACGGCAACCCCCATCAGTTCAAAGTTCCTTGGAAAGACTGGGGAGGACGGGGACATACTGGGGAGCACTGGGAATGCTGTGGGAGACACTGGGACATTCTGGGAGTGATACTGGGGAGGACTGGGACCACCTGGGGAATGCTGAGGAGGGGAATCTGGGCAGACTGGGATGGACTGTGGGCATACACTGAGACATACTGAGACATACTGGGAGTGACACTGGGCAACACTGAGACATACTGGGGATACTGGGAGTGATACTGGGGATACTGGGACAAACTGGGGACACTGTGGGGAGGACTGGGGGACACTGGGGCATGCTATGGATGACACTGGGGGAAACTGGAAGGGAATGGGAATGGACTCAGGTGTTTTGGGAGGGACTGGGCTGTACTGGGAGGGACTGGATGGACACAGGGCTGCACTGGGCTGTACTGGGAATGCACTGGGCTGTACTGGGAGGGACTGGATGGGCACAGGGATGCACTGGGCTGTACTGGGGATGCACTGGGCTGTACTGGGAGGGACTAGAATGGTTCAATGGGCTCATCCCACCTCTGCCACCTCCCATTTGCCGAGATTCGTGCCCAACACTGCCTGCATCCAATCAGCGCGGGGGATCGGGGCTTGGGGGCGGGGCTTGGTTTCGGCGCAAGCTTTTTTTTTTTTTGCCTCTAACTCCTGTCATGCCCAGCGACCAATAGAGCCCCAGTGCAGCCAGGACTACAATGCCCATCATGCCCCACGCTCCACAGGACCACCCCCGGTATCTGCCCCCCATGTATCCCATAGGTGCCCTCCAGACCCTCCAGCATCCCTAAGTGTCTCCTCAGCACCCATTCTGGAACCCCCAAAAGTGTCCCTGGATCCTCTGAACACTCCTGAGATGCGGTTCAAAACTCCACAACCCGTTAAAGTTGTAAAGTAGGTACGTATTTTATTCAGTGCTGGACACAGGGGGAGAGCATCTTCCCAAATCCTGCATACTTCTTACAATTTTCATTCTTCTATTTATCTACAAAAATCATGCATATTCTATATCACCTATACATATTGATTGCCTGTCCCCGCCCACTCTCCGCTTTGTATATAAATCAGTTGTGGCTGCGTGGTTTGTCCTTTTTATTGGGTTGGTGGTCTTTAACTGAGTCTGGGGACTTGGAGGGATGAAGAATCCAAAGTCTACCTCCAATGAATTTTTGACCTGATGAGGTCTCTGCATGCGTATTCCCTCTTTACTGAGATGTTCCCTCCAGTTTTACAAAGGGGCCTCCTCTTATTTTGCAAGCTCAGCAACTTTTTAATGGATACCAGGTGTCCTTTGAAGGGCCCCTTATCTCTTTGTTTTCTTTCAGTCCTTGGAGAGCAAGATAATGAATTCTATACATGTATATGTACATGACCTCAGCTATTCTAGAATTCCCTTTAATCCTCAAATCCTCTGTTTCAGTCCCCCAATTTCTAGAAAACAAGTAAATTCTTTTACTTAATACAAAAATTCTTTTCTCTGTTCCTGCGATATGCATCCCTTAATGTGTTACCATGTACCTTTGACAATGAAGTTGGTGCTGCCATTCGTTGTAGCATCCTCCAATTCCCAAGAAACATTTCAATGGACAGGATCAGACTTACACCAACCAGAATTAATAAAACAATAGTTGGATGAACTATTACACTGAGGAGCCCAGTTGCTTTCGGTGACCATCCAAAAAGTGTATCCCACCAATGATGAGATGCATCTGTTTCCCTCCTTTTAAAGACCCTTCCTATGGTTTCTGTGTCACGGTGTATAATAATCAAAGTTATTTTTCCCATAATTTCCCTAATCCCTAATTTCTTTCAGAATTTCCTTTAAATCCTCATGCCTCAATAGCTGCTTAACCAAGGTCAAATTCATTCCTATGTGCACAGGTGATATTTCTTGCACAGTAGTCAGATTTGCCTTTATATATTGATGGGATACTATTGGTGCTGAATACGAAAAATCACATCCCTCAATTCTGAAAAAGTTGCAGATGCACAAATTGGTTTGGGTCTCCTTTATGACTAGTTCATCCACCGTTACTGTGGGACATGGTGTCCTGAGACACACACACCCCTGGCCTATGTACACCAAAAATCTTGTCTGATTGGTTGAGTGTACTTCAAAGTGACAAGTACTTTGTTCTGTGTCCAAACAGGTATCCTGATCACTGTTGATATTCCCTTCACATATGCACCCTAATTGTCTTCTTACGGCACAGGACTCTATGTTAGTAGAGTCCTCCATTCGTCCTCCATAATGTCCTACATTTCCCTTCCACTTTTCATGCCACCTCCTGTGTTCTGAAGGATATAGGATGGTTCCTTCATGGTTTAGTCCTAAGGCAACTATTGGGTGTATCAGACTCACTGATGCATTACGTATAGTTAAAACAAAGGTCGTTACCATGCTTGTTACAGGATCATAGGTGAAGTTAACTAAGACCCACCATGGCTGGAGTTCTCTTTCTAAATCAGAAGCATGGTCCCAAACAATTTTCCAGACCTCAGCAGGGAACGCGCCTTCACTACCTTCCCTGATATTTGAGGCAGCTACTGATTGCATCCATAACTGTGCTTGTATGCATCCAAGGGCCAGAGACATATTCTCACTAGCTGTATCTATAGCATTTACTACTAGTCTATGATCTTGTTCTTGTATCCCTTCCCATTCTGGTAATATTTTGGACAGTTTCCATTGACTGGTGCCTAGGGCTAGTAAAGAAGATTGTAAGGGTTGTTGTAATTTAACCACATCACTGCCAGCTGCAGCCAATTTGTTCCTTAGTACCTCTGAGTCCATTGTATTCAAGATCCCCAGTCCTGTTCCTAATATTCCTGTAAAGTCTGTCTTTTGTTGGAAGTGGTTCTGTAACCAAACAGTCCAATCCATAAAGAAAATTTTAAGGAATGGGGCATACTCTGATCGAATGGTAGAAGCATTTACCTGCATTTCCATCTCTGCTCTCTTCAAGGACCACTCTGGATTTAGTAATAGTCTTTGGATCCCTACTTTCTTAATTGCATAAGGTCCAATTTTGGAGACTATAGGCTGAATCATTTTCCTTGGGGTGGTTTGAATGTGAGCTGTGGTCTCCTCTGGTTTTTGGGTTGGCTGATTTACTACCCCCTCATCCTGGGGTACAACACAATCCTGATTAATATTGTAATCCAAGCTATAACCCGTGATTGTACATCCCTCTATTTTAAGTCTAAATTAAGGACAGGTAGATAAGCAGGTCTCAAAGCATGCAGAATCAGTTTGAATTAGCTCTATAGGATTTTGGTGAGGTTCATGGAATCCATCCTGAACAAATGCATATTCACAATTCCAAACATTTTTCCCTTCCCAGACAGATGCATTGGTAACCTTCAGCATCTGGTTCAGCATTTTGCGAGAGCAGGTGTCATAAGCCTTTCCCTGACAAAAATTTCTCCTAAATATGTGGTGCACACACGGTCATGCATTAATTTTGGTTACAGCTATAACTGCCATCATAAGAGATACAGCTTTCCAAGTTAACATTTCTACCCAAAGTCCATTCATTTTTCCCGAGTAAGTTTCAGTCTCAGTTCATTTTCACCCAGTGTTGCTTTCCAAGGGGCTCTTGGGGCCTTCTTCACTCATGTATGATGAATCCAGGCGTTCTGTTCCTTAATCCTCATTGCAGTGAAGGTGGTAAGTAACACCTGGAATGGTCCTTCCCACTGTGGTTCCAGAGTATTGTCTGTAAAAGATTTAACAGACACATAATCCCCAGGCTGTATATTATGCACAGGTCCATCTAGCCCTCTGCTCTGAGTTCCAGCCACATATTTTCCAATTTTTCTAAGTTGTTTACTTAGGGCCACCAGATAGGTGGTCAATGTCTCTTCCCCAGCTTCGGTAGAGATTCCCTTTTGCACCCCCTATGGCCTTCCACAAAGCATTTCAAACAGGCTTAACTTTTCTTTGATCCTTGGCTTAGTTCAGATCCGTAGCAATGCCAATGGGAGAGATTGGGGCCAGGGCAAATTAACTTCTTGCCTTAGCTTCAGAATTTGCTGTTTAATTCAATGATTCATTTTCTCTACTTGGCCACTAGACTGAGGATGATATGGAGTGTGTAATTCCCAGTCTATGGCCAAGTGGCGGCTTACTTGCTGCACTATTTCTGAGATAAAATGTGGTCCTCTATCTGAGGACATTGTGGCTGGAACTCCAAAACTTGGTATTATTTCTTGCAGTAATATTTTTGTTAGTTCCCAGGTTTTGGCAGTTCTGGTGGGGAAAGTTTCTGGCCACCCTGAAAAGGTATCTGTTAGCACCAGCAAATATCATACCCCCCTTTACTTGGAAGTTCTGAAAAGTCAATTTGTCATTGCTGCCCCGGTCCCTGGCCTTTTCCAATCTGAACAAGTTTCGGTTTAGGGGTATTCTTAGGGTTAGTCTGGAGGCAAAGATCACACTGCCTGGTCACCTGAGTGAAGGTGGCATACAAATTTCTAGCAGTAATCTTTTCAATCAGATAATTACATAGAGCATCCATTCCCCAGTGTGTTTTCTGATGTTCCTTTCTTACTAAGGGCCATAATATATGAGAAGGGACAACCAATTTCCCTTCCTCAGTAATGGCCCACCCTTCCTGGTTGTATGTTCCTTTCTGATCCTCAATAAGCTCCTTATCTTTCTTACTGTATACTGGCTTACCTTCAAGGGATATCTGTCCGTCTGGAATCAAAGTTCCTTCAATTGTTACCTCATCTTTTGCTGCTTCTTTTGTGTCTCTGTCTGCCAGTTCATTTCCCTCTTCCAATTCCGAGCTCACCCTTTGGTGTGCCTTAATGTGCATGATTGCTACTTTCTCAGGCATCTGAACTGCTTCCAACAGTCTCATTATTTCCTGTGCATGTTTAATGTTTTTCCCTTGTGAATTTAATAATCCTCTTTCTTTCCAGATAGCTCTGTGTGCATGCACAACTCCAAAGGCATATCTCGAGTCTGTACAGATGTTTATTTTCTTCCCTTTTGCCATCTCCAAGGCACGAGTCAGGGAAATTATCTTGGCCTTCTGTGCAGAGGTATCTGTTGGTAAAGGACCGGATTCTATTACCTCTTTACTGGTGATAACTGCATACCCAGCATGTCGCTTTCCACTGATGACGTAACTACTCCCATCAGTAAGCCAAGTTTCTGTGTTGTTGAAAGGGGTGTCCTTCAAATCTGGACAGCTGGAGTAGGTGGCTTCGATGGTTTCCAGACAGTCGTGTTGCACTGGTTCTCCTTGATTCCCACTGAGAAAAGAAGCTGGGTTGATAATATTATTTACCACGATTTCCACATCATCTTGTTCTACCATGATGGCTTGGTATTTTAAAAATCTTTGAGGGGAAAGCCAGTGCCTACCTTTCACTTCCAGTACTGCAGACCCTGTATGAGACATCAGCACAGTCATTTTCTGGCCCAAGGTGAATTTACGTGCTTCTTGGATATTCATCACAACTGCTGCTACAGCCCTGAGGCACCCTGGCCATCCCTTGGCAGCTGCATCTAGCTGCTTGGATAAGTAGGCAACTGCCCTTCGGTATGGGCATAGGTTCTGTGCCAGTATCCCCAGGGCAATCCCCTGTTTCTCATGGGAGAACAGAAAAAATGGTTTACTTACGTCCGGAAGCCCTAGGGCTGGGACCGACATAAGGGCGTCCTTTAATTGGGAAAAGGCTCTGGTGGCTTCCTTGGTCCACTGGAGATCTTTGTTCTTGCTTGTGATGAGTGCATACAGCGGTTTGACAAGCAGCCCATAGTTGTAGATCCACAATCTACACCATCCTGTCATTCCCAAAAAGGTTCACAGTTCTTTCACTGTCTGGGGTTGCAGGGTTTGGCACATTGCTTCTTTACTGTCTTGCACTAGAGTCCTTTGCCCGGCACTAACTTCGTACCCCAGGTAAATTACCTTTTGCTTCACCACCTTTGCTTCTGACACCCTGTACCCCTGGAGCCCCAAAAAGTTTAATGGACTCACCGTCCATGACACACATGCTTCTTTAGTCCAAGTGGCTATGAGGAGGTTGTCCACGTACTGCAACAGCTTTCCTTCCGCTGGTGGGGCCTCCCAGGCCTCCAGGTCCTTTGCAAGTTGTTCCCCAAACAAAGTGGGCGAGTTCTTGAACCCCTGGGGGGAGCACTGTCCATGTGAGCTGAGTTTTACGCCCACTTTTAGGGTTTTCCCATTCAAAGGCAAAAAATTTTCTGACTGGCTTCATGGAGAGGAAGGCAAAAGAAGGCATCTTTCAGATCTAAAACAGTAAACCAAGTTAACTCTGGTGTTAAGCATGTCAACAAAGTATATGGATTTGCTACCAGTGGGTAGAAATCCTCAGTTATTTTGTTAACAGCCCGTAAGTCTTGAACCACTCAATATGACCCATCAGGTTTTCGGACAGGTAATATAGGAGTGTTGAAATCAGATTGGCATTTCTTTAGCAATCCTTGTTGTAGGAAATTTTCAATTACTGGCCTAATTCCTTCCCTATCCTCTTTTCTCAAAGGGTACTGCTTAATCCTGACTGGTTGTTTTCCTTCCTTGAGGTTAATCACCTCACCTTATGGGAGGTGCATTCTTTGCTCTTCCTGGCACATTGGAAGCCCATACTCCAGGGAACACCTGGTTAATTATTTCCTCACTAATTTCCTCCTCAACCTCAATGATTGTCAAGATCAAGCTTAACACTTCCACATATCGTTCATCATTTACCTCCAGAATAATTTCCCCATCCTTAAACATAATGATTGCTTGCAATTGCTCCAATAAATCTCTTCCCAGGAGAGCCTTTGGAGAGTTTGGCATATAGAGAAATTTGTGAGTACCCCACTGTTTCCCAAATTTATAGTTTAGGGGGTTTACAGAAATAAGTCTTTTCTGTTTGGCCAGTAGCTCCTTGTACCCTAACATAATCCCTACCCACAGGCACCAAGGCTTTGTTCAATACCAAATATGTTGCTCCTGTATCAATTAAAAACTCTATTTATTTCCCTCCTTCCTCAGTTCCATTTTTACAACCAGGGGATCTGCTGGGGTGAGATCTCCTGGTCCTCCTCAATCTTCTTTGGTATAGGCAATCATTCTCTTTTCTTTGTCCCTCTTCTGTTTGGGCATTCATTTTTCCAGTGCCCAAACGCTTTACAAAAGTGCACTCTGGTCTTTGCCCAGTCGGGGTGGACCTGCTTGTTTTTGTTGAGTTTGTCCACGTCCTTCCCCTTTCTCTTCCCTTACTACCAAAACTTCCTTTATGTTCTGCCTATATCCCTCTTCTCTGTTGCTAAATACTCTCCATGCCTCATAGAGTAGCTTTTCTAGGTTTCTCACCTCAGGACCTGCCATTTTCTGAAGCTTACGCCTAACATCCCCTGTGGATTGACCCAAGAATAGGCCCACTAGTTGTTGAATTCCTATTTCATCTCTAGGGTCTAGAGGTGTATAGCAATGCATCATGCTTCTTAATAGGTCCAGGAATTCAGATGGTGTCTCAGAAGGCCCCTGTTTGATAGCATATAATTCTGACCAGTTTATAGTTTTAGGTATAGCTCGTTTCATTCCTTGAGCTACCCATTCCTGATAGCTTTCTAATTTCTTCATATCCCTGTTTGGATTCCTATCTGGTTTTTCAAGAGGGAAACAATCCTTCACATCTAATTGCTGAGTTCTACAATAGTCCTCTGCTAAATCTCTCCCTTTTTTCAAAACCAGTTGTTTTTCTGTCTCAGTTAACGATTCCAATAATAATTGAATGTCTGACCAATCTGGATTATATTGCTTAATAATATATCTCAGATTCCATGCTGTAGTGACTGGGCTTCTAGGTCAATGGAGGAAAAGGGCTTTTTAACTATCACTGGGTTTCGTCCTGGTCCTACTGCTTCTCGTAGGGGTACTTGTAGGACTTGTAGTCTAGTTTGGGACAATATAGGGCTACTAGGGTGTGGACTACTAGGGGTTGAGCGGGCCTCTAGATCCCCATCTCTCTCTTCCCTTTCCCTTTCTTGTTCATTAAGGGGAGCCTCCAATACGTCTGACAGATCTTGTTCTTGGAGTGCAGTTCGGTAAACTTTGTCCAATTTTATACATCTCTGCCCAATACCACAAGCTGAGCAGCATCTCTTTACTTTCCCATTTTTTTGCCTTATTTTCTTTTTCCATAGCTAATACTAGAGGGTCAAGAGGAGCCTTAATCCCACAATGTCTCTGCCACTCAGGGTGGTTTCTGAGAGAAAAGAACATATCACAGTATGAGACTTCACTCCACTTGCCCTCCCTCCTTAAGAATAGCATTAACTGTAACAGGGTATTATAATCCAAGGTCCCAGTGGGTGGCCACCTTACCCCTTCATCCAACCTATACAGTGGCCACCACTGACTGCAATACTTAATTAGAGTGGACTTTTTTTCATTACCTCTGGTCCCTGCAACTTCTTTCCAATGTGCTATAACACACCCTAGTGGACTGGCTTGAGGGACTTCTGTGCTCTGCTCAGATCCCATTATGTCCTCCTTTATACCCTGCCTCACATCCACTCAAACCTATCTTAACAAAATTCCACAGTCTCCTTCTAATATTTTCTCCCCACACAATCCCAGTATCTGGGTTCTGAGTATGACCTCCCCACACAAGCCTGAGTTCACAGTCAACCTGATTTGAATAATACTTAAATCAATTTTCCCCCCCAGCTATTTAGTTGTCTACCAAGTTCACTTAATTCTTAAAAAAAAATCAAATTCAAACAGTTAGTGAAAAGGAATTATTTAGAGATTGTTTTCCCTAAATGGTCAGAGTCTTATAGCTCGAACCCGGGTTTCACTAACCACATTTAACAATCAGTTAAAACTGATAATTCGTTTAAAAAGCTTGATTTGCTTCAGTTTCAACGTTTGACACAAGATGGGAATATTGTATCACAAATGAGCTTAACAAGCTCGTCACTTATTGCAATAAGTAACTTCTAACACAAGATGGTAGTGTTACCTCAAAAACCCATTACCCCTTCCCAATATTGTTCACAATAGCAGTATGGTAATAGAACAGCAATAAAACAATAAAACCACAATAACACAACAATAAAGCTGCAACAGAATGACGATAAGGTAGCAAAACAATAGCGGGACAGTGACCTTAAAGCAAACTTGTCCCCCTCACTCATCCATACGTTCCCATATGTTCCCACACTCACAAAGACTGGACTCAAACACACCACCTCAGCCCCTGTAATCCGGGAGCAGGAATTCACTCAACCCACACTCCAGAGTTGCTCCACGGCTGCTCTATCAGTCAGCGAATCCCTCCACCACCGGTCTCCTTCCTCTCCCCTCCTCCTCCTTGACCCGTGGAGGCTGAAGGAGCAGAACGGGCCTCACCGGTGTTTGTATCCCTCCACCAACAGCTTGCAAGCTTTTATCTACCCAGGGACTATGTTGTACACAGGACATCTCCTGTGATTTATCAACAACCCTTTTACCCACTCGTACGTGTTAGGTAATTAGAATTAAAATTAGAATTTTAATTTTAGAATTAAACTAATACTCACTCTTTAGGCCACCAGCCAGTGGTCGTTATCTGTCCCTGCAATAGGTGAGCTGAGGTCTCGGAGTTCTCCTCCAGGAAATCCCAGGGCGCACCACAGAGTTCTCCGTCCCTCAGCCCGGCTTTGTAGATGACAAGGTAAGTCCCATCTGGGGTGCCAAATGATATGCGATAATAAAACTCCACAGCTCGTAAAGTTGTAAAGTAGGTACATATTTTATTCAGCGCTGGATGCAGGGGGAGAGCATCTTCCCAAATCCTGCATACCTCTTACAATTTTCATCCTTCTATTTATCTACAAAAATCATGTATATTCTATATCACCTATACATATTGATTACCTGTCCCTGCCCGCTCTCCGCTTTGTATGTAAATCAGTTGCGGCTGCATAGTTTGTTGTTTTTATTGAGCTGGTGGTCCCCAATTGAGTCAGGGGGCTTGAAGGTATGAAGCAACCAACGTCTTCCTCTTTGTGAACTTCTGAACCAATGGATCTGCACATGCATATTCCTTCTTTACTAAGTTGTTCCCTCTAATTTTGCAAAGGGCCCCCTCTTATTTTCACAACCTCAGCAAATTTAATGGGCACCAGGTGTCCTTTGAAGGGGCCCCCTAATCTTTCTACTTTCCTTCCATCCTTGGAGAGTGAGATAATTCATTCTACATGTTCATGTATACTACCTCAGCTATTCTAAAGTTCCCTTTAACCTTTGAATCCCCTGTTTCATGGTGATTCAAGCTTCCCTTTAGAGCTGTGGCTAGAGGTAATGGAAAATTCAGGTGTGCTAAGGGTGGCACAAAAGCTGGAGCAGATTTGCAGGAAGTTTTGTAGGCACTCGAAAACCACTACTGTGTCCTAGGCACTGGCTTTGTTGACTGCCTAGTGGTAAGTCTGATTTGGAGGCGTTAGACTTCCATAGGTCACTAAATAACTCCATGTCTTGGGGGAGGCTGTTAGGAGTCTGCTTCTGTACTAAGGTTTATATTTTAAATTAGTTAACTTACTGGTGTCCAGGATGATGCATTTCTGCCTCCTGATTTCTAAATAAACCTTTTCACGTGCTTGTGTAATGTCTAGCAGCAGGAACAGGTGTTATCCATAAGAAAACACCAAGGAACAGACTGGTCCATTTGTATCAGGCTTTAGTTTGGAATTTTTTCTGCTTGCTGTCACATCATGTACTCTAGAGATGAAGAGAAATTTTCTGTTTTGACCAGAAGACTTTGCTTTGTTTCAACCAAACAAGCAAATCTTGGCACAACTGCAGCCATTCATGTTTTTTTTAAGGCAGAATTTGAGATCAAAACAAGGGAAGGTGTCGTGCCACATTCCCTTACCCCACAGAAGTGACAGTAGGCTGGGGGCTAATGCTAATATTCCCCAAGAGTTGGATGTTTCAATACAAAAGCTGGGCTCTTCCTATTCTAAACACAAATTTAAGTCCTTAAACCTGGCTTTCCTGAGTACTCTGAACAAAATTATCTCGGTTTTGAGAATATAAGTGGAAATATGCTTAACAGCTTTTAAAAGCGTCAACTTGGCTTTACTGTAACATCTGAGATATTTGTGTAAGGCAGAAAAACTGGTTATCTTTCCATCTCATCATGACTGTCCCTGTATTATAACCAGCAGCATTTTGCACTAGATGTCCAGCTGTGTAAATTTGCTGCTTGAACGAGAAAACTTGATATTTAATGATTCCATATTGAACTTTTGGAAAGTAAATGATGTGACTGTTGTAGCACTAATCTTTTCAACACATGTCAATCAATTTCTTTGGTTAAACGACAAAGAATTTCCTTTTGTACTAAGTTATACATAGAGTTTCCACTTTGTACTTCCATACTTTCTTTGGGAACTTTTTGGTGCAATGATTAAAGACGTGCTTTTGCGTGATTTTGATGCCTTTTGACACCTTTTTCCTATTTCCTGTGGCTGTGATATGCAGTGCAATCTGTCAAGGATAAATACTTGGCTAGAATAGTGGATTGTATAGACATTATTCTGTACATAGTATAAAATATGTAAGCAATTTAAAGAAATCCTGAGGGGCAGTGACATTTGAAATTCCGTGAAACATGTTGCTCAAGTCAGAGATGTCCCAGATGCTTTCATTTGCCATTCTAAATAAAAAATTTCAAGAGTTGTCAGGCAAGATTTTCCAACTTAAAACGGTCAGAAGAAATGGAAAGTGAGAAGCTAAAAGGGAACAAACCTCTCTGGAGAGGTTGCCCAACCAGCAAGTGGGAAATTGGCCCCTCTCAGGGTGGAGTCTCAATGTCACAGAATATTTGGGGCTGAAAAGGACCTCTAAAGATCATCGAGTCACAGCCCCACTGCTCCTTTAGAACTTGGCTGTTCTCAGCTTTAATGGCCCCACGGTAAGAAGAGCAAACAAATAAACAAAAGCATCAAGACACAACAGTGATGTTTTCTCTTTTATATAAGGGGGAGAAAAAAAAGGGTTTCTGTGCACAGAAAATGGCCAGGAATATAGAGCACTAGCCATGTACCCATGAAAGAGATTAAATGCTCTGCTTTATCTTGCCAAGAGAGAAGAAATAAGCTCTCTTTGTCTAGAACGAGAAATTTCCTCTTTACCGGGGAAAATTCCAAACTGGAAAAAACGGGGAATTCTAGAATTTTTCCTTCTTATTTTTATTTTATTTCATATTATATTTTATTTTATTTTATTTTTATTCTAATTTTAGATTTTATTTTATTTTGTTTTATTTTATTTTTATTTTTTTATTTTATTTTATTTTTAAAATTTATTTTTAATTTATTTTTTATTTTATTTTATTTTAATTTTATTCTAGTTTTTATTTTATTTTATTTGTATTCTTTATTTTAAGTTATTTTATATTATTTTATATTTTTATTTTTATTTTATTCTATTTTTAATTTTTTATTATTTTATTCTACTCTATTTTTTATTTTTATTTGATTTATTTTATTTTAATTTTTTTATTCTGTTTTACATTTTTATTTTATATTTCACTGCCCACCTCCATCAGCGTTTTGCCCAATATTTTTGTGGGGTGTGTACTTGGGAAAGCATTTTATTCTATTCTATTCTATTCTATTCTATTTTTTAATTTTATTTATATTATATTATATTATATTATTTTATTTTATTTTATTTTATTTTATTTTATTTTATTTTATTTTATTTTTATTTCATTTAAATTTTTTTATTTTATTTTATATTCTACTCTATTTTTTTGGTTTTATTTTATTTATTTTATTTTACTTTATTTTTTATTCTATTTTATCTTTGTTTGAATCCACCTTCCTAACAGAAGCCTGGTAGTTCTAACAATCAGTACAGACTTTTTTTTATCAATACGGAGAGTATCATAATCAATAAAGATTAGTTAGGAGAAATAGTTATTATTTATTATTATTTGTTATTTACTGTAATTATATATTAATATTTATTATTTACTATAATTAATTATTATTATTTAGCATTTACTATGTTTATCAGAATCAAGACAGAGACTATTTCTATAAGAAGAGCATCATTATCAGTACAGATTATTTAGGAGAAATAGTTATTATGTATTATTTATTATTTATTATTGACTATAATGATTTATTATTATTTATTATTTACTGTAATTATTTATTAGTATTTATTATTTACTATGTTTATCAGAATCATGACAGAGTTTATTTTTATCAATAGGGAAAGCATCATAATCAATACAGATTATTTAGGAGAAATATTTACTCTATACTCTTTACTCTTTACTATAATTATTTATTATTATTTATTGTTTACTATGTTTATCAGAATCAAGACAGACACTATTTTTATCAGTAGGGAGAGCATCATAATCAATACAGATTATTTAGGAGAAATATTTATCATTTATATTTATTTATATTTATTTATTGTTATTTATTATTTATTATTATTTATTATAAATATTTATTATTATTTATTATTTACTATATTTTTCAGAGTCAAGACAGAAACTTTCTAGCAGTCGACACAGATAGTATAACAATCAACACATATTTTTTCTAAGAATTAGTTGAGTGACTACTGTGAACAATCTATACAGACTATAAAAATTATAGAGTATTTCTAACAACCAATACAGCATATTTCTAACAACCAATACAGACTACTTCTACTAATCAAAACAGAGTATAAAAATTGTACTGATTATTTATAAGATTCATTACAGAGGCTTTTGAAGCAATACAGAGACTATTTCTAGCAATTATTATGGTGCATTTCTAACTATCAATACAAAGCCTGTAACAATTATACACATTACTTACACAAATCATTAAATAAACTAATAAATCAATACAAAGGCTGTCTCTCACTATCAGTATAAAAAGGAAAGAGCTCACCTCACAAAGCACAAAGACTTTGGTGGTGGAACAAAGTAATTTCAGGGGCAATCGGAGCAGTCTCCCTGCAAGTACCCAGAGATCTCCTCGAGTTCTGCCCATGGAGATGGAAATGGCCCTGAGCAGCACACAGGGCTTGGTCAGGAGGGTCACTCCTCTGCAGGCTTTGGCCAGGAGCCCCAGGTCAGGGTGTCCTTGTCCTGTGTGCAGTGCTGTGGCTCCCTGCCAGTGCTGCCTGCAGAGCACGAGCAGCACAGGGATGACCAAGCCCAGCACGGCACACGTGTGCCGCTGGATCTTCCTCTCCAGGTGCACTGCAGGCTGTGCTGGAGCCTCCTGGGTGGCTTCCAGGTCTGCAATTTCCTTCTCCAACTGCAGCTGGTGCAGCCCAAGTCTCACCTTGCACATCTTCATCCTCTGGAGGGTTTCTTCCCTGCCCTGGGGAACAATTCCCTTCTTTTCCAAGGGCTGCAGCGGCTGGTTGATGCCCACCATGGCCATCAGCACCAGGCACATGTGCAGGATTCCTTCACCCATGGCTGATTCTTCCCTGAAAGAGAGAGAAAGGAGGAAAGAGCCCAGATTCAGACTGTACTGCCTCAAGAAGTGTTGTATGGTGTCGTTGGTTTTGCTCCCTGTTATATTCTGTTTGATGGTCTGTTCCCTTGTCTCCCCTCTCTTTCCCTGACAGTTCTGTTCCAGTTGTCAATCCTCCTTCTGTTCCCCCCCAGCCCCCTCCTCTGGGCCTTGTCTGTCACCCAGCTGCTCCTCCCATCTTCCAGAAAGTTCAGAGAGGAGAGCTGAGTGATAGGGCAAGGACAGAGGGGATCCCTCCCCAGGCACCCTCATTTGCTCCCCTACATGTCCCTCCAACCCTGTTCCACTCCCACCTTGTCTCCCATTGGGAGATAGTCTGTCCCCTCCCTTTGTATTCGGGGAATTGGATGGAAGTTTTCGGTCATTTTGGGGTCATTTTGAGAAGTTGGGGGGAGGAATTTAGGTAACTTTGGGTAATTCTGAGAAAAATTTGGGGGGATTTGGGAGATCTGAGGGAGTTTGGGTGAAGTTTTGGGGAATTTTTGGAGGTTTTGGAGAATTTGAGGGGAATTTTGGAGGAAATTTGAGAAAACTTGGGGGATTTAGAGGGAAATTTGGGGGAATTTTTGGAGATTTTGAGGGATTTAAGGGAAAAATTGGAGAAATTTTGGGTCATTTTGGGGAATGTAGGAAAATTTGGGGAATTCAGAGGAAAACTTTGAGGAATTTTTGGAGATTTTGGGGAATTTAAGGGGAAAATTTGGGGAATTTTGGGAAATTTTTGAAAATTTGAGGGGAATTTTGGGGAAAATTTCAAAAACTTTGGGAAATTTGGGGGAGTTTCGGGTCATTTGAGGTTGTTTTGGGTGATTTTAATGGAAATTGGGGTAATCTGGGGAGAATTTGGGGAATTTGGGAGGAATTGAGGAAAATTAGGGGAATTTTGAGGACAACATTGAGGAATTTTGGGAGATTTTGGGGAATTTGGGGGAAATTTTGGGAATTTTGGGAGGTTTTGGAGAATTTGAGGGGAATTTTGGGGTAAATTTTGGGGTTCATTTTGGGGAATTTTTGAGGGGAATTTGGGAAATTTGGAAAACTTTGCTACTGCAAGTTCCAGAGCCAGCTGCCCAAAGAGGCTCCGTAAGCAGGTGGGAAGGAGGAAGGGGAGGAAGGTGAGAGACACAGGAAACACAAACCCTGAATCACCAGGTTGGGGGAGACAGAAGTTCAGCACTGAGGATGACAGAGAAACCAAGCTCAGTCCCCCAAGCAGGAGGAGGAGAGGAAGGGCCCCCAAGCTGGCTGCAGACAGACAGTGGAGACCTTGCCCAGATGTTGCCAAATGGGCTGGGGAGAAGGAAAGCATGGGCCTGCATTCCAGCTGCTGCCATCACTTCTGCCCCTGCCACTGCCTTGAGCCAAGGCCTGATGGAATCCCGCTCAGTGTGGGCTGAGCCGGAGCTGGCAGCTGGGTCTCTGAAGGGCTGGGTGTCAGGTCAAGGCCCCCTTGCCCTCACCAAGGCCTTCCCTTGGTAGTGGTGGGAAGGGGATTCATCCACCCTCCTTCCCTCCCTCCCTCCCTCCTTGCCCCAGACCTGCTCTGAGCACTGTGTGGGCACAGATTCCCTTCTCCATGTCCGTCCTCAGGTGCAATCCCAGCTGGGTCGTTGGGCTCTGCCCTGAGCTGCCAGCGCCTCACAGGCTGCAGGGCTGCAGGTGCTGCTGCTCTGCCACCCCAGGGCACTGCCAGCAGGGGCAGCAGCAGTGCCAGCACCAGCAGAAACGCCAACAGCAGCAGCACCAGCAGTGCCCACAGAGCCAGCAGCAGCACCAGCATAGCAGCAGCAGTGCCAGCAGTGCCAGCAGCAGCAGGAGGTGCAGCAGCAGGTGCCTCTCAAGTGTCAGTGTGCCTGCACTGCCACCCCTCCCGCTGGCACCAACGTTCTCTGGCTGCCCAGGAGACAGCCCTGGAGTCCGGCTGTGAGGTCACAGAGCCATGGATTCCACACAGGGATTCCTGGAGCCATGGAGTCCTGGGGCCCTGGGCACCCACTTGCTCCTTGATTCTTTCCCTTGTGGAAACATACTCCAAGCATGCTCTAAAGTGTCAGGACTGTCACACCCACATCCCTCTCCCACAGCCCTCTGAAGCCAGAGGTGGAACTGGCTTTTGATTTTATGTTGGAGCATCCTACTCTATTTATTCCTTTTGGAATGGATGCTTCTAATTTCTTGTTGATGTTGCAAAGCTTAGGTACCCACAGTTGTCACCCACAAGCCTGTGATCTATTCCATTGCAGTTATTTCATAGGAATCTATTTTGCATTGAGGTGATTCAGAATTCCCGGGCTGGTGGATGCCTCCTGCCCATCCCTCAGTGACATTTGAGGTCATATTCCCAAGAATCACCTTGTTATAACCAATTTATAAATGGAGGAATTGTGGAGTCTCCCTGTTTTGAGGACACTGAAATCTGATCTTACTGTCCTTGTGTTATCTCCTCCCTTGACCCAAACCTTAAGACTTCTCTCCTGAATTGAATTCCCGACAAAACTCAAAACCCAGCCCCTGCTCTTCCTCTTGGTCCTCATCTCCTTCCTGGCCCAGGGTGGGGGGAATAAAATGGATTCTCGAGCTTAACCAAGAGATTTGTCCTGTCTGTTTCCCTGCAAGTGGGTGTAACATCCCTGGACATTATCACTGTTGCTTGAACTCATGACAGCTGGATCTGAGCAACATCTGCAGACTGTTGTCAGATGGGACAAAAACTCACAGCTCATGGGAACAAACTTTCTGGCTCTGACTTCAGAGGCCACCACAAACCTGAAGGGTTTCCCTGCTGTGGCCCAGCCCTTCCTGGCCCCAGGCCCTGCTGGCATTTGTGCTCCCTCAGCTTCATCTCCCCACACCAACCCCATGGGGGTGCTCAGGCCTGCTCTGGGCAGGGCAAACAGGGGCTCCTGAGGCAGTGCTGCCGTGGCTGTGCCTGCAAGGCTGCGGCAGCTGTGTGAGCTGGGGGAGAGGCCAGGGCTGCAGAGGGGGGATGTTGTTGGCAGGTGCATGAGGAGGCTGTGGGCGGCTGGCCTGGGGTGTCCAGCGCAGTGGGGATGGATCAGGCCCTGCTCTGCTGCTCCTTGCCGTGTGCTTGCCCAGGGCCCTTGCAGAGCCCCAGCCGTGCTGTTTGCCCCCAGCCTGCCCACGGCCAGCCTGGGGCTGCTGCCGGGGCTTTTCTCTGCTCAGCATTGGCCTGGGCAATGTGTTCTGGAGAGAGCCTGGGCAAGGAGGCTGCAGCCCCCAGGCCCTGGGCTGAGGCCTCAGCACTGCTGCTGTGCCAGCAGTGCCCATGGCCTGTCCCTGCTGCAGCCCCGGCACTGCCACCCCCAGCCCTGTGCCCGGCCCCGAGAGCACTCAGGCCCTACAGCAACAGCAGGGCCAGGAGGGCAGCGGGGCAGGGCCACGGCAGCAGCACTGGCAGCACCAAGTGCTGCTGCTGCTGCTGGGCACAGCTGCTGTGCCAGCACTGATCTGCCCCCAGCTCTGCACACAGACATTGCTGCTGCAGCTCCAGGGAAGGAAACAAAAGGGGGATCTGTGTTGCAAACTCCGGTGGGAGATCCTTTATTTTGTTTAAATCCACTGAGAGCACAGCTCCTCGTTGACACAGTCAGTGGCCGAAGGAAATGTGGAGAGACAAAAAATGAGAAATGTCAAAACCAATGACCTTCTACTTTGGACAATATTTAAAAAGTAAAACAAAGAAAAAGAACCTCCATAATCAAACCAACAAGCAGTATCAAAGAAAACCTTTATTACAACTGACTTGCAGAAACTGGTGAGCAGTTTAATGTTTCTGAAATCGTCCATTGATCAGTTTCCACAGTGCAGCCTTGAGCTGCTGGTTCCTCAGGCTGTAGATGAGGGGGTTCAGGGCTGGAGGCACCACCGAGTACAGAACTGACAGGGACAGATCCAGGGACGGGGAGGAGATGGAGGAGGGCTTCAGGTTGGGAAAAAAGGCAGTGCTGAGGAACAGGGAGAGCACAGCCAGGTGAGGGAGGCAGGTGGAAAAGGCTTTGTGCCGCCCCTGCTCAGAGGGGATCCTCAGCACAGCCCTGAAGATCTGCACATAGGAGAAAACAATGAACACAAAACAGCCAGAAGATAAAAAAACATTAATTGCAATGAGCACAAGTTCTCTGAGGTAGGATTTGGAGCAGGAGAGCTTGAGGATCTGGGGCACTTCACAGAAGAACTGGCCCAGGGCATTGCCATGGCACAGGGGCAGGGAAAATGTATTGGCCGTGTGCATGAGAGCATTGAGAAAGGCACTGGCCCAGGCAGCTGCTGCCATGTGGGCACAAGCTCTGCTGCCCAGGAGGGTCCCGTAGTGCAGGGGTTTGCAGATGGACACGAAGTGGTCATAGCACATGACGGTCAGGAGGGAAAATTCTGATGTGAGGAAAAAGGCAAAGAAAAACACCTGAGCAGCACATCCTTCATAGGAGATGTTCCTGGTGTCCCAGAGGGAATTGTGCATGGCTTTGGGGACAGTGGTGCAGATGCAGCCCAGGTCGGTGAGGGCCAGGTTGAGCAGGAAGAAGAACATGGGGCTGTGCAGGTGGTGGCCGCAGGCTACAGCGCTGATGATGAGGCCGTTGCCCAGGAGGGCAGCCAGGGAGATGCCCAGGAAGAGGCAGAAGTGCAGGAGCTGCAGCTGCCTCGTGTCTGCCAATGCCAGCAGGAGGAAGTGCCTGATGGAGCTGCTGTTGGACATTTGCTGGGGCTGCACATGGAACCTGTTCATGGAGAAAGGACAAGGACAAGTCAGCAGAGGCTTCTTTGAGCCAAACCTGGGCCATTCCCTGTAGACTCTCTCGCTGTGACTCCCCCACCCTTGTTCCTGCTCTGGGAAAACCTTCACCCAGGTTCCTTCCTGAGCTCCATTTGTGCTGTCTGTGTGCGCCAGGAGCAGCCAGGCCTGTGTGTGGGGGCTCTCCAGGAGCCATCCCTGCCCTGCTGCCCTGGGATTGTGGCCATATGGCAGAGGAACAAGGCTGGATATTCAGGATTTGTCAGGGGAATCAATTCTAATGCAGAAAGTCTCAGCAGCATCCGCAAACCCTAGTCATAAAAAAAAAAAAAAAAAAAAAAGGCAGGACTTGGTTTTAGGATTTCTACCTTCCCACAATCATTCCTCATTCTCTGAGGTCATTTCTGCTGCACTCAGAGTTTGCCACTGAGAGATGTGAGAGGCAAAGGATTCCCTGTGCCTTGGGCAAGGTGAGGGGCTGGATGGGCTTGTTCCCAACTGCCCTGGATTTGCAGCTTTGGCTGCAATCAGAGCACAGTCACACTCCTGGGTCACCCTGGGATAAACCAGACCCTGCCCAGAGCAGAGGGATCCCTGAATGTCTCCCCTGTCTCTCCAAAGGGCTCTGGGCAAGGTCTCAGCACCCCTTCTGCCAAGGACACTCACGACTCCCTTGGCAAACCCAGCAGCATTTCCTCAGCTCTGGCATCTCTGCACTTCCCAGGGACACATTCAGGGAACTCCAAGGGGCTCTGGCACAGATTTGCAGCCAGGAGGGCAGCTCAGAGCTTGCAAGGACACAGCCAGGAGATCCCTGGGTGTGCCCATGATGGGATCTCAGGGAGGGGGCTCAGCCCATTCCCCTTTCCCATGGACTGCTCTGCCCACAGCCCCACAGGTCCCAGGGAAGCTTGGACACCCCATGGCCATGGCCACAGCTGCCTGGCAGCAATCCCAAGGGCACTGCCTGACTCAGCTGCTGCAAATGCCAGAGCCTCCCTGAGAGCACCAGATGACAGGGACAATATCAGGACAGTGCAGAACCAAGAGAAGATGTGGTGGGGCTGTGCCTGGGAGGGCAGGGCAGAGACAGCCGGGCACTCAGGACAGTGTTCCCGTGCCCAGCTGTGCATGGCACCTCCCACACAGCCACAGTGCCCTCCTGCCCCCAGCACTGCTGTCTTCAGCTCCCTCTCCTTCCCTCAGCATCTCCCTGGGCCTGGACATTTCCCTCCTGAGAGGAGCCTTGTCCCTGCCAGCGCTGACAGAGCCCATCCCAGCCTCTGTGCCCTGGGTCCGGCCCTACAGAAACCTGCCTGTGTGCAGGGCCCTGGCTGGGGCAGGCTCTGTCTGCAGCTGGCCAAGGGCAGCTCAGGAGAGCCCTGCTGGGCCCTGTTAAGGTGATGCTGCTGCTGCTGCTGTCCAGGGCTGAGGAGGGGCTGAAGGCCCTTGAGGAACCTCCCAGCAGAGAGACTGTCCTCCCAAAGTTACAGCTCTGGAGTCTCTGTAAATGTTCAAACATTCCTTTGATGATCCTGTGTGTTCCTTTCAACTCAGAATGTTCTGTGATCCTGCGATAGCAATTTCTGTTCTGCTTCCCTCATCCTCCTGTTGCCTACAATCAAAAGAGAAAAAAAACTCCTTGTAACAGTGTTAGAACAGTAAAGTAAAAACCAGACCTTTATTGGAAGCTCCCAGGCGTCCCAGTGTGGATGGGGCACACCTGGCCCCTGATTTCAACAATTTATTGAGGTTGATTAATTACGATATTTGTCAGGAACATCCAATAGGAGATTCAGTGGCTCCAGTTACAAACCCCTGGGTCAGTTCATTGTGAGTTGGTCCAAGGGTTTCTTTGCCCCACGTTTTTTGATGACTGCTAACACTCTGGGTCAAAACCAAAATGTTCTTCTTGTAGGTCCTCTTCCTGATAATAAGACTACACAGTAGTTCGGGAATGTAATTAGAAGGTCAGCTTATTGCTCTAAAACTTAAAAGAAAGGGTAGAAAACATGCTAGAATTAATTAAGAATTATGCTTAAATAAGTATATGTATATGTATATACTATAAGTATATAAGCATATATATGTATACTATGCAATACTATACAATATATATGTACATATATTTACTATATGTACATATATGTATATATACTAGAGTATATAAGTATATGTATACTTTAATAAATATATGCAATAGTAGTTGAATGGAGTAACTTAAAAATTATAGTTTTATAACTACATATTAGTAGTTAGCAGAGCTAAGAATATATGAAAAATGTATAAAAAGCAAAAATCTATTTGTCATCACCCCAACTCTCCCATCCTTCTACAAGCAAGAAATTGAAACAGTCTCAGGAAAGCTCCTGATCTTTCCAGAAATCCCAGGCTCACCTTCTTTTAGGAAGTGTCCTCTGGAGCTGTGCCCAGGCTGGTGTGGAGCTGGGAGCAGCCCTGCCCCACACAGCACCTCTCAGCAGCAGCACCTGCCCTGCTCAGGGTGGCTCCTTCCCCCCACAGCTTCTCCCCAGTGCTGGGAGCAGCTCCCCGGGCCGGCTGAGAGCTGTCCCTGGCAGGCAGCAGAGTCCCTGGGCCAGCACAGAGCCCTGGGCTGCAGGACCCTGCTCTGCAGGACAGCCCTGGGCAGCCCTGGCTGCAGCCCCGGCTGCTCAGCCCTGCAGCAGAGCCTGGCCCAGGGAGCTGCCCTGTGCTGTGCCTCGGCTGCTGCAGCAGGGAAACCCAGCCCTGCCCCAGGGCCACATCCCTGCCCTGCAGCAGCTTGGAGAGTGCTCCTGGAAGGGCCTCAGAGCTGTGGGATGTGGCAGCTTCAGGAAATCCCTGCAGGAAGTGCAGCTTATCTTCCCCCAGCCAGAGAGTGACTGTTCCCAATGCTGTGAGGATTTCTCCTCCAGTGAGCCCTGAGTGAGCTCTGCTGGTCTGGGAAAAGATTTGCTCATCAGGAGAAATGTCTTTTGAACTCTTCTTGGTTGCCAGGAGCTGCCTCTGTGTCAGGAGCCCAGCCCAGCTCATTAGCACAGACACAGCACAAGGACTTTAATGACCCTCTTAGGGCTGGTGCTGAGGCCCTGAACATCAGTCCCTGACAGGGAGCTGATGAAACCTCTCAAGAACTCCAAGTTAGAATCCAACTCCAAAGTTTCTGCAAGTTTTAATGGGTCCCACTGAGGCACAAAACACAGAAAGTGTCCCCAGGTGCCCAGGCAGAGCAGAGAACTGCAGGCAGTGATGCCAGGAGGGGACAAACAGAAGCCAAGTCTTGGTGCCCTGGAGCACAGCAGGGTCTGTGCCACCAAGGGCTGGGAGGAGAAACCTTGTCCTGAGGCCTTGGGGCCTCCTGGCACAGCCCCAGCAAGGCTGGGCACTCTCAGCCCCTTTTCCTGCCCTCAGCATCCCCCTGACAGCCCAGTGGCCTCAAGGATCTGCTGGAAGGAGTCCCTGGGGAGCCTTGGTCAGGAATGGCCCTGGGGGGCTCCTGAATGCTCCCAGGCACTGAAGGTTCTTCAAAGGACTTTGGGTTTGGCTTTTGCCTTGGAGTCTCTGAGAGGTTTGTGCAATCATGGCCTCCAATTATCTGCTGTAATTAGTCCCTTGAGAGGCTTTGTCAGTAACAACACTCAGTGAGGCTCATTAATGCTTCAAGTACTTCAGTTATTCTAAGGTACTTGGTGTTTCCCTTTAAAATCTGATTCTGTGAGAAAGATTGTGCAATCCTGGCCCCAATTATCTACTTTAACAAGTCCCTTGGGATTCTTAGTCAGTAAAAACACTCAGTGCGGCTCATTAGTACTTTGAGGTACTCAAAGTTTCTTAAAGAACTTTTTTTTTCGGCACTGAGTCTCTGAGAAGTTTTTGTGCCATCCTGGCCTCCAATTATCTGCTTTAATGAGTCTCTTGAGAGCTTTGCACTGACACTCAGTGGGGCTCATTAGAACTTTGAGATACTCAGCGTTTTTTAGATACTTTGGATTTTCCTTCCCACACTGAGTCTCTGAGAGGATTTTTTGCAGTCTTGGTCTCAAATTCCCTCTTCCAAGGAGTCCATGAGGAACCTGTGTTTGGGATGGATCTCAGTTCAACCCATGAATGCTTTGAGACACTTTGGGTGCTTCCTTCTGACTTCTAGAAAGATTTGTGTAATCTCCTCTAAGGCCCTGTGCTTCAAGAGCTCAGCACCAAATGCACCACGAGGCTCATTAGGATCAAAGCAAGTCCTGACAAACCATGGCTCTGCCTTGATTTCCCTCTGGTCTGCTGCAGTTCATTAGAAGTCTTTTTTCCTAGAGTTGTGGAGAAATCTTTCAAAGAACTTTTACTAAATTCACATTCCTATTTTCAAGGTTGTATTTTTCTCTTTAGAAAAAGTTGATTGCAGCATTCAGGGATTGATATTGATCCAGGGACTGTCCTCAGGAGGTCTGGCCTGGTCAGAGAAGCTGTGCCCTGAGGTCTGACTCAGTGTGGAGAACCTTGCTCCACGTTCCCCAACCCCATCCTGTCTCTCCTCACTCACCTGGGAACTGCCTTGCTCAGAGAACTGGCTGCACTCAGTGTGATCAGCTAGGGAAGCCGTGCGGAAGATAGCCCGTTGTACGTGGAGATAGGGTCCCTGCCTCTCCGTTTGCACCGTTCAATAGTGTACTAACCTGAAGTCCCGCCGCGGTGATGTCAGCGCACCGAGCCTATAATAAGGCTGCGCAAGGAATTAATAAACGCATTTCACCGTCGATCACATTGATCCAGCGAGTGATCTGTCTGAACCGTCTGTATTGTGACCGTCCTGTCGCTTCCAAACCAGGTCGCACTGCCCCCAGCGGCGGTAACATAGTGGTGCCGAAACCTGGGAAGGGACAATTTAGTACCGCCGAAGCTCGACCGCCCCCTGACAATCGGGTCTGAGCGGCGGGATTTCGGGTCTCACGCTGGCCGGAGAGTGACGACTGAGGCGGCAGGACCGACCCAGTGGTGAGGACGCTTGCATACCTCCGAGAGATGGACGTGCTTGGAAAGGTAGTGTGTGAACTGCATAGGCAGTGGGGGATCGACTGCAAAGTCAAAGACTTCGAGTGTGCAGTCGCGCGTCTGATAAAATTAGGTGCGATTGATTGCCCTGTTGATATTCTGCATTCGGAATGCTGGGACAAATGTACGAAAATTCTCGCGAATGATGTCATGATTACCGGGTCTAGTAAAAGCTTAAAAAGCCAGGGAAGGGTAACGCAAGCGCTGCGCAAAGCGCTGCAAGAGCAGGAAGTGTGGAAAGCTGCTCAAACTTGTTTAAAAATAACGCCAAAAGTCAGGGTCGGAGCCACCACCCAGACGACGTTCGGGGACTGCCTCGCAGGTCCCGACCCGTGCCGGGACGACGACGGGGATCGTTCCCAATCGTCACGGTCCCTCAGCCCTGCATGGCGCCCGCCATCACCTGCGGAGCGCGTGGTGGCACCAAACGAGTGGACGGACGCCGGCCACGCTGCGCGGATGGACTCCGGCCGCACTCCCTTCCGCATGTCTGCCGTGGCGCCGCCCGAGCCGACCACTGAGTACGGCCGGCAGCCGAACGATAGTGATATTGGCGAGTTTGAAAACAGTTTGGATAGCGCAAATCCCGATGGGGTTTGGGGACGGCCGCCACCTTACGCACCAAAAAATGGCGCTGGGCAAAAAGAAGAAGGGCAGTGCAGAAAGCGGTTTCCCGCCACTGACATGCGCAGACAGAGGCACGAGGGGAGGTGGGAGGACAGCGCGAGTAGCGAGGGGGAGGAGACCCCGCAGCCCAAGCAGAGGGCATGCCCCAAAAGTTTCCCTTGCAACAAATTAAGCTCCCCAGAAGGGAGACAGAGACGGGGGTGGAGAACCTGCCCACGAGAACAAAAGAGGGCAGAGCCCGGCTCAAAAGCACGGCAAGCCGAAAACCTCTTGCTACCCGACTTCCTCCTCCGACTCGGATGAGTTGGATGACAACTATAGCCACCTGCAACACCCTGATCACTACTCCCTGAGGCCCCCACGGGACACAAAGCAACAAAAGGCACGCTGGTACTCATCCAGCTCCAATCCTGATTCAGACAGGAGAGAGCATCATCTTCTCTCACCAAACTTGCCAATTCATTCATACCACGTGCAGTCACTAAGAGCTCTCAAAAATCCATGCCACTCACAGACTGGAAAGAAATCCAAATGGCATGCGCAGACCTGACCACATCAACAGTTTGGGCATTCCCAGTCAGGAGAGTTGGTAACAACCTGCCAACTTATTCTCCTGTTAATCCTAAAGACGTGCAGGCAGTTGTAAAAGCTATCGCTGAGAAAGGTATAAATTCTGCAATGGTCTCTACCCTAATTGATGGCATCTTTGGTAACGATGACATGCTGCCTTTTGATATCAAACAGACATGTCGAATGATTTTTGACGGAGCAGGAATGATTGTATTTAAGCAGGAATGGGAGGACCATTGCTTAAATATGCTTGCCAGAGTTACCAGGGATCACCATCCACTGCGCAATTCTAACATTCAACGCCTGATGGGCAAAGACCCACAAATGGTCAGCCCACAAGTACAAGCCCAAAGCCTGCGAGCCTCAGAGGTAGCAGCCACCACTCGTGCTGCCCAAGAAGCCATTCGTGGCTTGCAGGATCGTTGCCAAGCCGGCTCCATGGTCCACCATCAGACAAAATGAGAGTGAAAGCTTCAGACAATTTGTAGATCGTCTCCAAGCAGCTGTGGATGCCTCAGACCTGCCAGCAGAAGCGAAAGGGCCAGTCGTAGAGGGATGCCTGCAACAACAATGCAATCAGGCCACCAAAGAGATCCTGCGCTCAGTGCCACCAGGCACCAGCATCGCAGCGATGATCAAGCACGTTGTGAGGGAAGAAAACCTAGTTCCGGTCCAAGCTGCGGTGGGTGCTGCCCTCTCCCCAATTCCGGCTGCAGTCAGCACTGCTGTGGCAGAAGTGATAGCTGCCCGAAGTTACCAGGAACAACCAGCATCGCCAGACCCTCTATTCCAGGGCAAGCCAAGGGGACCATGCTGGGCATGTGGCCGGAGAGGCCACATTGCCAGAGAGTGCAAGTCCAGGAGGCCGGGAAACGGGCAAGGGAGGGGGCAGACAGGCCGCATGCAGCCTTCTCCCAGTGGAGACATCCAGCGGCTCAACCATGCGAACTCGCATGGAACAAGCAGCTTGTGAACCCGCTGCCTGCCAGAGAAGCCAACAGCTTTATGGCCCAGCCTTGGCATCTGCAAGCAGGTGTTTCCCCAACTGGCAACTCATCAAGGCTCGATCGCATCGGTGTCCTTGAAATTCAGTTCAGAAGACAAAACCCTCAAGTGGCCCTGGCAATACGGTGCAACAGCAGCAAACCCCCAGTAGCCTGGGGAATTTGTCGCAAATGCACCTCTGGCTCCAACAAGAGCCCCTGGGATGTCGCCATCAGTCTTCTCTTTTTGCTTGACACCGGCGCGTATGTAACCGTATTCCCTCAAGATTGCTGGCCCTCCCGCTGGAAATTAGAAGATGCTTCCAACATGAGTGGGGTAGGCGGAATCTCTGCCACGAAAAAGAGTGCAAAACCAATCTCAATAATCGTCTATGATGAAGCGGGGGAGAAGTTCGAGGGAGAAGTTTGACTCCACACTTATGTCCTTCCCGATTCTCGACAGCCACCTTTGCTTGGACGAGATGCTCTATCTCAGCTGAATGTCAGGGTGACAAATTTACCCTGAGGGCCACTGCAGCATACCCGTCACCTCCAATTCGGCTGACATGGAAATCATCAGTACCGGTGTGGGTAGAGCAGTGGCCCATTCCCGAGCCTAGAATGTCAATCCTTCTTCAGCTAGTCCAACGAGAATTAGAAAAAGGACACATTGAACCACCCACTTCTCCATGGAACACCCCTGTGTTTGTCATATCAAAACGCAGAGGAGAAGGCTTTCGTCTGCTCCACGACTTGTGTGCTGTCAACCGGAAGATCCAGCCCATGGGTTCAGTGCAAACACAACTTCCTGGCAACTCCTTTGTCCCAACAGACCAGCCATGCGTGGTGCTTGACATTAAAGACTGTTTCTTCTCTATCCCCTTGCACGATCAAGACAAAGAGTGGTTCACCTTCTCAGTGGTATTCCCCAATGCCCAACAACCCAACTTACGATTCCACTGGAAGGTGCTTCCCTAAGGAATGGTCAATTCTCCTACGATTTGCCAAATCGTAGCGAGCCAAGCCCTAGCTCCCGTTCGATCCGCAAGCCCAGAGGCCACCATCGTCCAATACATGGATGACATCCTGGTCGCTGCTCCTAAGCCCTGCCAAGTGGACAACCTCGTATCCACGATCTCAGAAGCCCTAAAGTCCAGAGGTTTCGAGATAGCCAAAGCAAAGATAAAGAGAGGTCCTTCCGTCACGTTCTTAGGCGTGAAAATTGACAGCTCCTACGTGATGCCTCCGAAAATCAAAATCCACCATGACATCAGTACACTGCACGATGCTCAGCGGCTGGTTGGATCTCTGCAGTGGCTGCAAAATGTTGTCCTCATTCCGCTGGAGCTGATGTCTCCATTGCACGACCTCCTCAAGGGAAAGCACCCCTGGGAGCAAAAAAACCCTCTCAGACCAGGCTGCCTGCTCCCTTGACTTCATCGAATGACAGCTGTCCACAGCAGTTCTTGCTCAATGGAACCCAAGCCTGCCCTTAGACCTGTATGTGCACTTTACCAAAGAAGGCAGAGTAGGAGCATTGGCACAAGGACCTCCTGACACAGCCAAACCGGTATGATGGATAGTCCTCGGAAGAACATCACGTGCCTTTACCCCGGGATTGGAATGCCTTGGAAACCTAATCATGAAAGGAAGGAAGCTTGCACTGAATCGCCTGGGTCTCGAGCCTGCAAAAATATACCTGCCATTCCAGAAACAGATTCCAGCATCGTCAGTAGCAGTCTCAGAACACCTTGCCCTAGCCCTTTTCAGCTTTGCAGGAGAGCTCTGCTACGCAGCCAAACCTCCATGGACTCAGCTGTTAGCCATGGTGGACATCGACCTCCCACAGAAAGTTCAAGACCGGGGGCTGGTCTTGAACCAGGCCAGACAGTATTCACTGACATGTCTTCAGCCACCTCCACAGCAGCTGTCATGTGGCAAGCCCAAGATCGGTGGCAGTGTGTAAAAATGACAGATAAGTCACTGTCAGTGCAACTGCTAGAAGCTTCAGCCATCGTGCTTGCATGTGGACTGTTCCAGTCAGAACATCTTAACATCGTCACCAACTCCATGTTCATCGCAAAGCTCTGCCAGGCGATGTCAGGTCCAGGCATTTCAACATCTCCAGCTGCTATCATGATCGAAGAAGAACTTCCATCACGTCAGGGCATGATATCTGTCATGCATGTTAACAGTCACAACCCTGTCAAAGGGTTCTTCCAGATAGGTCATGACAAGGCCGATGCAGCAGCTAAAGGACTGTGGACCTTGCAAGAAGCAAGACAGCTACACGAGTCCCTTCATGTTGGAGCCAAAGCGCTTGCCAAAAAATGTGATATCTCAATGTCAGACGCCAGACACATAGTGGCCACCTGCCCACATTGCCAGAAGGTGCCTCTATGGTTGAGCGGAGTCAACCCCAGAGGCCTGAAAGCCTCAGAAATTTGGCAAACAGACTTCACCCTCTGTCAACTGTTGAAGCCCAGAGCTTGGCTCGCTGTGACTGTAGACACAGCGGCATGATTGTCGCAACCCAGCACACCAAAGCGAACTCTAAAGCTACAATCCAGCACTGATTAACAGCTATGGCATGGCTTGGCATTCCCAAGCAAATCAAAATGGACAATGGGACAAATTTCATGTTCAAGTCAGTGCAAGAGTTCGCCACAAAATGGGACATTGCTCTAAAGCAAGGAATTCCATACAACAGCACAGGACAGGCCATAGTGGAGAGAGCGAATCAGACATTAAAATCCAAGCTAGAGACTCTAGCCAGAGCGGAGAGGTTCACCAACAGCATCCCTCCACCAGAACAACTCCTACTGCTAGCTACTGCTATGCTGGCACTGAACCAATTTCCTAGGGGATACCAACTGCAAGCTCCTTCTCAAAAGCATTGGGCCACGGAAGCAGTAAAAGAAGGCCCACCAGTTAGCACCAAAAATGAGATAGGAGAGTGGGAAACGGGGTGGAAATTAGTAGTGACAGGCAGAGGGTACGCGGCAGTGGAAAAGGACAGGTTTATTAAATGGTGTCCTTTGAAATCCATAAAGCCTGGTTATGCAACCCAACTAATGAAACCTCTGAGTCTCTCTCGACAGGTCTACCGTTATGACATCTTGTGCCAGCCTCGCTCCGCAGCATTGATGTGGACTCCACGTCATCTGCCCGTCTGCATCCTTCTCTTCCTAGGCCAGCTTTTCAGTCAAGGCAGGCCGAACGAGCATCCCTATCGGCCATGCCTCTGGAGCCTGCGAAACCCCAGAGATGGTAGGGTGATAGCAAAGACAGTTTCTCATGCTCCTAGCTTCATTGTTCACCTCAGTGAGATAGTCAACTTCAATAACACAGGTCTTGACCCCCAAGGGAAGCCTGCTTCCTATGTCAGTTGAGGAACATACTGGTGTCCTAGTGTCAATCCGGGTCAAAGCTATTGCATTTACTCTGAATATGAGTATTGGAAGCACTCGCGGATGCTAGACCATCGTAACCAGTGACTTGTGGGTCCCATCTAAAAAGGAAAATTTCCTAGAGGTGAGCTATTAGCCAAGGGACTGCAAACGAGCCGTGTTCAGTACAAGTGGGCAAATTAGTGACTATAAAGGAACCTGTTCCCACTTGAACATAACAGTTTTACAGCCCCGAGATCCCAGCTGGTCTCTTGGGCGCAGGTGGTCAGCTTACATCTACCACACAGGAACAGGCCCAAGCACAGCCGTCCAAATTATCAGAGCCACAACACAACATCATACCACGTTCGGGCCAAATGAGATGATAGTCCAACAAAGCGATCACAAAAACAATGTCCCCACGACATACCTCGCCACCATTACAACAACGTTCCACAATGCATTTGAACTGACTTCTCATGCTCTCTTTTACCGCATGCTGAGAGCTGCATTCGCATCACTGAATGCGACAAAAGCGGACCTCACCAACTCCTGTTGGCTCTGTTATGATACTTATCCACCCCTTTATGAGGGAGTAGCCCTTAATGCCATGTTCAGCTACTCCAATGACAACAACCCCAAACAATGTTTATGGAACACCCCCCAGAAAGGAATTACATTGGGGCAAATCTCCAGGAAAGGGGTCTGTATCGGCAGCAGACGACTCATACGGCACCACAGAGAAATCTGTAACACATCTGTTACCCTAGATAAGTCTCAGGCCTGGGTAATCCCAGCAGCCCTGGGAACATGGGCCTGCAAATCCACAGGCATCACCCCATGTGCTTCCAATAAGTATTTTAAAGATGCTGATGACTTTTGTGTCCAAGTTGTTGTCGTTCCCAGAATCCTATACTACTCCGATGAGGAAATGCTCTGTCGCCTGGAGAGTGACTCGCCGCACCAAAAGAGAGAACTGTTCACTGCGGTCAGTCTCGCAGTTCTCTTGGGCCTGGGAGCGACAGGTGCAGCGACAGGTGTCTCAGCTCTAATCACACAGAATGAAGGCTTGAACCAGTTACAGACCACTGTAGACGAGGACTTGCTCAGGATCCAAAAATCCATTTCTAACCTTGAACGCTCCCTCAACTCCCTTGCAGAGGTAATGCTGCAGAACAGGCATGGACTAGGAGGACAGATCTCCTTCTCCTGCGCCAAGGAGGTCTATGCGCAGCACTGAATGAGAAATGCTGCTTCTATGCAAATTAGTCAGGACCTATCAGACAATCTATGGCAGAGCTTCAGCAGCTGCTCGAACAACGCAGCAAGCAGCACTCTCAGCAGAACTGGTTTAATTCCCTGTTTAACCAATCCCCCTGGATTTTTACCCTGATATCCACATTATCAGGACCAGTTGTCATTGTTATGCTCATTCTCATATTCGGTCCTTGCATCCTTAATAAGTTAACCCAGTTCGTTAAGGCTCGCTTGAGCACAGTTAATATTATGTTCTTAGAACAGAGACAGTTAACATAACATGTTGCAGTTGTAATTTTTATACCCCTACTACTAACCAATGTTTACGAGTTGTTAGTAACACAAAAATCATTCGATTGTAAACCCTTTTGTTCATGGAGAGGGGGGAGATGTGATCAGCTAGGGAAGCCGCACGGAAGATATCTTGTTGTACGTGGAGATAGGGTCCCTGCCTCTCCGTTTGCACCGTTCAATAGCGTACTAACCCGAAGCCCCGCTGTGGTGACGTCAGCGCACCGAGCCTATATAAGGCTGCACAAGGAATTAATAAACGCATTTCACCGTCGATCACATTGATTCAGCGAGTGATCTGTCCAAACCGTCTGTATTGTGACCGTCGTGTCGCTTCCGAACCAGGTCACACTGCCCCCAGCAGCGGCAACAACTCAGGCAAAGAGGGTTTTTATTCCTTTTTTAGCAACCTATACTCCTGAGTTTCAGGCAATCTCTTCAAGTGTGTTCCAAGCCCAAGGTGCCACCAAGGAGGTTCCCCTTCCCCAAGGCAGAACCATGCAAGGAATGTTTTAGACACACAGGAAGTTCTACAATAAACACAAATCCAGAGTTGGCTGAAGGCAGAATTAGACCAACTCCTGAAGGACAGACAAGCTTTGAACTCCTTGCAGCTGAAAGGTCCAGGTGGGTTGTTGGGAGGTGTGTGAGTGAGCCAAGAGTGAGGGGAAGGGAAATGCAGAGAGGCCTGGATGTGCTTCAGTGCAGACAGCCTGTGGGGAAGGGAACTGCAGCCCTGACCTGGGCCAGGAGTGAGGGTGGATTATCATCCCAACCTGCCCTGGGCTATTGCAAGGGGCTGTGGCCATGGACACTGCCCTGACCCCACTGCTGGGTTTGGGTGCCACAGCAACCCCCATCAGTTCCAGTTTCCTTTTAACGCACCCCAAGGAGTCATTTCTGGCCTTCACTATGTTGGGGCTGGCCTGGGGCTTTTCCTGCAGCGAGACCTGCCCTGGTCCTAGCACAGGAAAGGCAGTTCCTGCTGGAGCAAGAGGCTTTGCCTGGAATGGGCTCAAACAACTCCAACAAGGCCCTGTTTACTTCCAAATTTCTTCCTAGAGCACTATAGTCTAATAATTGTTATAGCTTCTATACTGTGGAGTAAATAACTCTTTCTTTTAATTCACTCTGCGGTGTAAATAAATATTCCTGTCTAATCCTGATCAGAATCAATCATAGCTGTATTTATAGATATATATCTGGTATTCCATCGTTAATCCTGTGGGACAAATTACATTTCAGTTCAATTTCACCTCTCCAATCCTTTACACATAAACCTTTGACAAAGTCTGGGGCTAGGATAGGATTCAGCTGCTCCCAGTCTCCTCTCTTAGATGGAACTTCAAAAGTCTAGGTGTCCTGGAAGGGTTTGAGGATCCATGGTGGCTGTTGGGTGTCATTTCTCCACCTCATGACTCAGCAGGAGTTTCATCAATGAAGAAATTAAGTTTTTTCCTGTAGCTCCACTCTGCCCATGACAGGAATCCCTGTGAGTGTCTGGGACATCCCGGCTCTTTGGCAGCCTGGGGACTCCTGGGATGTCACCGTGGAGCCCCCATGAGTACCTGTGACAGATGGGTGCCTTTGCAGCCCCAGGTGCCCTGGGATGTCACCATGGAATGGCTGTGACTGCCTCTGACCACAGGGCTCTTTACCATCCCCAGAAACCCCTGGGAGGTCTCCATGGATCCCCTGTCTGTGCCTGTGACATTCCAGCTGTGGAACAGCCTAGAGATTCTTGGGAAGTCCCCATGGAACCCCTCTGAGGGGCTGTGACAACTCAGTTCCTTAGCAGGCAAACATCACCAGCTCCCTGTTGCTGTAGTCAGTCCCTTGGCAGCGCCATGGAGACCTCATGGACAGGGGTGGTTGCCATGGACACCAGGGCTGGCACCAGCTGGGATGCTCGGTTTTCATGGGCTGGGCTTTAGGAATGGGATTCCCCAGTTTTCTGCTCCTGCTAAAACTGCTCCGCCACTCGCTGCCCTCCAGCCTCCCATGGAAAGGACAAAAGGCAAAGATCCCAGGCTGGGATAAGAACAATTTACTGGGAACAGCAACAAGATAAGCAACAAACAGGAACAGAAACAATATTGATAACAGAAGGGATAAGAGAAATGATATACAGGGAAAGCTGCAACACCGACTGGCTCTTCCCGGCCATGTATTTCCTCCTGCCTGGAAAGGACACCCTTCTCCTTGGGTGGTCATTGGGGTGGGCAGTGGGGTGTGGTCATTGGCGTAGTCAATGGGGTGATCATTGGGGTGTGGGCATTGTGTTGGTCAGTGGGGAGTGGTCAGTGCGCAGGTCAGTGGGGTTTTGATTGGGGTGGTCAGTGGGTGTGGTCAGTGGGAGTGGTGAGTGGGGTTGTCATTGGGGTGGGCAGTGGGTGGGGTCAATGGGTGCGGTCATTGAGGTAGTCAATGGGGTGGTCAGTGCATGAGGTCAGCGGGTGTGTTCAGTGGGTATGATCAGTGGGGTGGTCAGTGGAGTCTGGGCAGTAGATGTGTCATTGGGGTAGCCAGTGGGTGCCATCAGTGTGTGTGGTCATTGGGCTGTGGTCAGTGGGGTGGTCATTGGCGAGTGGTCATTGAGTCTGTCATTGGGTGTGCACAGTCAAATGGCCATTGGGGTATTCAGTAGGTGTGGTCAGTGGGGTGGTCAGTGGAAATGGACACTGGGGTGAGGTCATTGGGGTGGTCAGTGGGGTTGTCATTGGGATGGGAAGTGCATGGGGCCGTCAGTGGAGTGTGGTCATTGGGGAGTGGTCAGTGTGTGTGGCCAGTGAGGTGTGGTCAGTGGATTTGGTTAGTGGGTTTGGTCAGTGGTGTGTGGTAAATGGGTGTGGTCAGTGTCGTAGTAATTGGGTGCGGTCAGAGGGTGTGGTCAGTGGGGGTGGTCAGTGGGTATGGTCAGTGGAGAGTTTTCGGTTGGTGTAGTTAATTGATGTGGTCAGTGGGGTGGAAACTAGGGTGAGGTCATTGTGGTGGTCAGTGAGGTGCGGTCATTTGGTTGGTCAGTGGGGAGTGGTTAGAGGGGTATTCAGTGGGGAGTGGTCAGTGGGTGTGGGTACTGGGTGTTGTCACTGGGTGTGGCCAAAGGGTGTTGTCAGTGAGGGATGGTCAGTGGGGGTTGTCAGTGGGTGTGGTCAATGGGTGTTGTCAGTGGGGAGTGGTCAGTGGGTGTGCTCAGTGGGGTGGTCATTGGGGTGGTCAATGGGTGTGGTCAGTGGGGTGGTCAGTGGAGTGTGGTCAGTGGGGAGTAGTCAGTGGGGTGGGTGTGGTCAGTGTGGTCATTAGGGTGTGGTCACTGGAGGGTGGGTGTGGTCATTGCGAGGGGTGTGTGAAGTACTCCCCCCTGCCCGCCCCCCTGGGCTCCTGTGCTAGCTCATTCTTCTGGGGAGCTTTGGGGGAAATACCTCAGGGGATAGGATAAAAGATTCAAAAGAGGCTCTTACCTCAGGATTATTCCAAGGCTTTATTCTCCAAGAGGTCCCAGGGCAAAGAGACCAAACAAGGAAGAGCACGGGTTTATCCAGACTCTCTGTCTCAGGATAGATAGCTGGCACTGAGCCAATTGGCTATCAATAAGGGTGGGTAGGGTCAAACTAAGTAGTTACAGGCTTTAGGGGGTTCTGGGGAGAAACCATTTCCCCAGAGGAATACAACAGGTGTGGTCGCTGTGGTTTGTGTGGTCAGTATGGGTGTGCAGTCATTGGGATAGGAGTGGTCAGTGTGAGGGATGTGATCAATGGAGCAGGTGTGGCCATTTTAGGATGTTGTCAAAGGGGTGGGTGAGGCCATTTTGATGGGTCTGGTCCATTGGGTGTGGTCAGTGGGGTGGGTGTGGTCAGTGGGGGAGTGGTCAATCAGGGGGATGTGGTCACTGGGGTGGGTGTGATCAATGCAGTGGTCAGTGGATGGGTGTGGTCACTGCAGGGGGTGCATTCCATCAGAATCCATTGTGACACAGTTTCCTCCCAGGCCCCGTCAGGCCATGCTGTGCAATGATGGAGCCTTGTTTCTACAAGGCCTGGCCATGGCCCAGGGGCACCTGTGTCCCAAGAGGCCCCACTTGGTGAAAGTGGAGCCTTGTTCCCATGGGATTCCAGGGTGTTCCAGTGGTGTCCTGGGTTCCATGAGGCCCCTCTTTGTAACAATTGAGGCTTGCTTCCTGATGCCTGACAAATGAACATAAAAGCAGCTCCGTTTGGATCCATGGGGATCTTTCCACCAAAACAAAACTGTAGGAGATCTCCTAACACCTAACTCAGGTGCTACAACAAACAAAATACCACCTTTATTCAGTTAGTCATGTACCTCTGTGTCAGATCTGAGGATTCCTGGGCTCTGATACAGTGGGATTACCTGTCTCTTTCCTGCTTCCAGGTCAGGGGAATTAAACTCAGGAGACATTGCTTTTGAAATCTCACTCTGAAATTTATTATCCTTTTATATTAGAAACTCACGAGATGTGAGCTCTCTAACAAGTTGAGAAAGTGAGCTAAAATGGTGTCTATTCAAGGCTATTTAAGTCCCAATTATCCATTAAACAGTTGACATCTGACCGGGAGGGTGAACTGGGTAAATCCTTGTTTATTGCTGTTATTTTGGTGAGCTGCCTTTTTCTGCATCTTGAATGTGTGTGTGTGTGCGCGCGCGTGTGTGCGTGTTTGTAGTGAGCTTTGGTCTCCCACAACAGTTTTGCTGGTTATTGTGTATTTTTGAGGCAACGTTACCATCTTGTGTTAAAAGTTATAATTGTAACAGGTTCATAGAGCTCTAGTTCATTTATGATGTAACATGGTCATCTTGTGTCAAAAGATATAATTGCAGTAAGTTGGGAATTTTTGTATTAAAGCGAGCTCTTTGTCTTCAGTGAATTGTTAAAGGTGGCCAGCAAAGCTCGGGCTCAAGCTGCAAGAGCCTGGCCATCATGGGAAGCATTGTCTAAGTGATTTGTGCTTGAACCTAATAAATTTTTGAATTTAGGAGGGAACTGGGTTAATGCTGATCGAAAGAAGAGAAAGACAGAGAAGGTGCTTTTAGGAGGATTGTGTTCTAGTTCAACGAATACTCATTTAGCTTTTGAATTGGAAGTCGGATTCAAAGGTCAGAGGGAAGTCTAATCCCACAATTTCTCTGCCATTCCGGATGGCTTCACAGAGAGAAAGACATATCAGCATAGGTCACCTCCTCCCATTTGTCCTCTCTTCTTAAAAATAACATCAGCTGCAATAAGGTACCCAAAGATATCCAAATCCTTGGGCTCCAATTTTTCCCACAGACTGGACTCACTATCTCACACTGATCATGTGCTACGTCCCAATTATAGTATCTCAGGAGCTCTGGGATACACTTGGGGCATCTAGGTCTTCTTCTGTGGGATATACAAGACCATCTCCTTTTGCACCCTCTACAGCGGAGAAGGACCCAACCTGGATGCCATCCTGGTTCCCAATGGAAAATTGTCAGCCCACACACAATGCAAGGGGTCACCCCTGTTCATCGCCACTGCCGTGGGTTTCTGAGATTATCCTCAGCTGGGGGTAGTTCCCAGTCAAAAGCCAAATGAGTATTCCTTTGACTTGAATACAATCCTTTTAAAAGCACCCTTGCTGTCCTGTTCTTTCACTCAACATTAACCTAATCCTCTCCTAAATTCAAAAATACATTTGCTTCAAGCCCAAACCACCTAGAGAGTGTTTCCCTGGACGGCCAGGCTCTTGTGCCTCGAGCCTGAGCTTCTCTGGACACCTTTAACAATTCACTAAGGACAAACAGCTCGTTTTAATCCAAAAATTCCCAATTTACTGAAATTATAACTTTTAACACACGAGGGCCGTGTTACATCATAAATGAACTAGGGAGCTATAAACCTGTTGCAATTGTAACTTTTAACACAAGATGGTAGCGTTGCCTCAAAAATGCACAATAACCAGCAAAACTGTTGTGGGAAGACCAAAGCTCGCTTCACACACACACACACACACACACACACACATTCGAGATGCAGAAAAAGGCAGCTCACTAAAATAACAGCAATAAACAAGGATTTACCCAGTTCACCCTCCCGGTCAGATGTCAACTGTTTATTGGATAATTGGGACTTAAATAGCCTTGAATAGACACCATTTTAGCTCACTTTCTCAACTTGCTAGAGACAGCTCACATCTCGTGAATTTGTAATAGATAAAGATAATAAATTTCAGAGTGAGATTTCAAAAGCAATGTCTCCTGAGTTTAATTCCCCTGACCTGACAGCAGGAAAGAGACAGGTAATCCCACTGTATCAGAGCCCAGGAATCCTCAGTTCTGACACAGAGGCACGTGACTAACTGAATAAAGGTGGTATTTTGTTTGTTGTAGCACCTGAGTTAGGTGTTAGGAGATCTCCTACAGTTTTGTTTTGGTGGAAAGATCCCCAAGGGTCCGAAAGGAGCTGCTTTTATGTTCATTTTTCAGACATCAGGAAGCAAGTCTCAATTGTTACAAAGAGGGGCCTCTTGGAACCCAGGACACCACTGGAACACCCTGGAATCCCATGGGAGCAAGGCTCCACTTTCACCAAGTGGGGCCTCTTGGGACACAGGTGCCCCTGGGCCATGGCCAGGCCTTGTAGAAACAAGGCTCCATCATTGCACAGCATGGCCTGACGGGGCCTGGGAGGAAACTGTGTCACAATGGATTCTGATGGAATGCACCCCCTGCAGTGACCACACCCATCCACTGACCACTGCATTGATCACACCCACCCCAGTGACCACATCCCCCTGATTGACCACTACCCCACTGACCACACCCACCTCATTGACCACACCCAATGGACCAGACCCATCAAAATGGCCTCACCCACCCTTTTGACAACACCCTAAAATGGCCACAGCTGCTCCATTGATTACATTCCTCACACTGACCACTCCTATCCCAATGACCGCACACCCATATTGACCACACAAATCGCAGCAACCACACCCATCCCAATGACCACACCCACCCTCCAATGACCACACCCTAATGACCACACTGACCACACCCACCCCACTGACCACTCTCCACTGACCACACTCCACTGACTGCCCCACTCACCATAACCACTGATCATAACCATTGACCACACCCATTGACCACCCCAATCACTGCACCCATTGACCACACCCACGGACCACCCCAACAAACACCCCACTGAGCACACGCACTGACCACCCCCAGTGACAACGCCTTACTTACCACACCTACTGACCAGCCCAATGACCACTCCTCACTGACAACACCCACTGACAACAGCCACTGCCCACCACAAGGACAACCCAATGACCACACCTATTGAGTCCACCCACTGGCTACCCTCATTGACACTCCCTCACTGACCACACCCAGTGACCACACCCACTGTGCACACTCACTGACGACTCCCCACTGACCACTCCCCACTGTCCAACTCAATGAACAACCCCACTCGCAACCCCAATGACTACACCCAGTGACCACCTCTAAAAGACGGTCCCAAAGTTCCTCATCTGCCTCTCGACCATCATGGGGATCTTTCCACACCCAAAAAAACTAGAAGAGATCTCCTAACATCTAACTCAGGTACTAAAACAAACAAAATATCAGCTTTATTCGGTTAGTCACATGGGGGAATACACAGGACAGAGAGTAAAGCAGACTTAATTAGCATGGCTGGTTTGATAACCAAGATGCCGTGGCACATGGAACCAAGGGCCATTTTTAAACTGCAGGGGCAAGCAGACCATTGGCACACTGTGGGACCTGATTGGACTGATGAGAATATGGTGACACAGTGAGACCTTATGGATACATGGATCCATTGTGACATTTTGGGTTCTCTTGCAACCAGGAGTCCCACTGTGGCACTGCAGAGCCAAGGAGATCATTATGACACTACAGGGTCTTGTGGAACCAAGGGGCCATTGTGTCACTTTGGGGCTCCATGGAACCAAGGTGACCAGTGACACTGCTACCAGAAATGGGGAAAAAAAAAACAACAAACCCCCCCCACACCTGCTCAAAACCAGGAGAGCAATAAGAAGCAGCATTCTTTATTCAGCCCCATGCACAGGCAGGAATAGTTCCTCCCAAAGCTGCGCATGCTGAGTACAGGAAAATTCCTGCTTACAGACTGTATGTGACATACATATTCAGTGATTGTCTCAGAACAAACATACATATGATAATCATTTCCCTGAAATCACTGAATTTTTTTCCCTCCCCTTCAACAGATGTGTTCTTCTGTCCTGGAGGTCTCTTTGGTGGTCCCTGCTGGTTGGTGATGCCAGAGTCACACCTGACTGCCTGCTGGACTGTTAAAAGTTGACACAACTGCAGCTGGTCACTTTCAAATTCTCCTTCTTACACAATGGGCATTGTGCAGTTCCATGGGCCGGTGGGTTGTGAAGAACAAGCGCTGTGTGTACTCACCAGGTAGAGATGGTTTTTCACCTGATAACATCCCCTGCTTTGAGACTTGTGAAGAGTTTTTTCTCTCCAAGCCTTCCTAAGCCTCACATCAGTGTCTGCTGGAATTCAATCCCCTCCCCATCCCACAGCAGCCCTGCCTTTCCCTCCTCCAGCCTTGGTCTCCAGCACAGCCAGGGAGGCTCTTTGGGCTCTGCACTTTTCCTGCAGCCCCCAAGGGCAGCTGAGCTGTGCCTTTGGCACAGGCAGCCCTGCCCAGGCCAGGCCATGGGCAGCAATTCCTTGTGTGTGCCCGGCCTTGCTGTCAGCCCCGGCAGCGGCTGCGTGGCCCCTTTGTGCGGCGCTGGCCCAGCCATGGTGCCACAGGGCCTGTGCAGGCCCAGGGCAGGACAGGAGCATTGCGGGGGGAGGGCCCCTCTGCCGTGGGGCCCACAGCAGCCTTGGGGCTCTGTGCCCCATGGCCTCCCTGCTGGGCAGCCTCTGCCAGCTCCTGCACAGCCCCTGGCACCTGTGGGCCTGCACAGACAGCCCTGCCCCGGGCTCTGCCGGGCTCTGGGCCAGCAGAGAGGCCGCGCAGGGCTGGCCATGGCCGGGAACAGGCCCTGAGCCCCGCAGGAGGATGGAGCTGGGCCACAGCCAAAGTGCCCCACTGTGGGAAATGGATTGTAGAGAATTCTCAAAGCCTGACTGAAGGCTCACATACTGTGCATCTGTAGGCAAACCTTGAGATAAGAAATGCTGTCTTAGAAATGCCATGGAATAGGATGGGCATTTTTGAGAGAGTCCTCAGTGATTGTGTTCTTTGAATTTTTCTGATTATTCAGAATCCATCCCCAAACAGCTTCAAAAACTGAGACATTTGGCAAATCAAACTAAATTTGAGGATGTATCATGGTCGGATGACTTGTTTGAAGGATGCAGCTTTGCACCTTGACTAAAGGAGCTTTGCAAAACAGGCTATAGCACTGATTGTTATAGTGACAATGTTAGTGATAGTGCCTTGTGTACTTCATTGTGCGTAGCAAATGACGAACAAGGCCATCCAACAATTCCTTTCTGTTCAAGAGAAAGGGGGAAATGTGGGAAATCGATTTGTAGAGAATTCTCAAAGCCTGACAGAAGGCTCACATAATGTGTATATAATTTGCATCTGCAGGCAAACCTTGAGATAATAAATGCTGATTTAGAGATGCCAAGAAATCGTTCAGACGTTGTTGAGAGAGAAACAGAACTAGAAACAAGTTTCAAGGGACAGCCTTGCAAATAAGACAAGATACTTTGGAGAAATAGAACGATGCAAGGTGCATTGTAGTAGGACCCACGAGGGGTGATTTTAGATGACTAGGGCATTAACAGCATTGTGTGGGAAAAGCTGAGAAGCCAAGAAATGCTTATAATCTACTGTAATTAGGAAACAGTTGGCTTCTGATTGTGATGGTGTAAATTGTAACATCTGTACTGTCCCCCTTCACATAGGACTGAAAATGGAATAATAGTTTTTAAAATGCCTCTCAGTTGCCCCATCTCTGGGACACAAAAGGGTATAATCAGACAAAATAGGGCAAAAAAACGCCCCTGCATTTTTAAAAATATAGTATATTCTCTTTGAATACACCTCTGAAATCTGTACAATTAATCACAGAAGAATTGAAGACTTGAAATTATTCCCAGGGGCTTTCCTTGTTAAAGTGCTTTGGAATGTTAATGAGCCTTTGGCACTGAATTCCTGAACTGAAGAGATGAAGACTGAACAAGGCTCTGGAGAGCTGAAATTCATCAGGGAACCTCCAAGTTGCTGAGGCTCCATCCTCACCAGAGCAGATTGAAGAGATTCCAGGGGTTTCCAGCTGCTCAAGAGCTGTGAGCTCACATGCAGGCACAGGGGCTCCATGCTGGCATCTGAGGGGTCTCTGGGCTCCTGAAGATCTCTTTGGTCACACTCAGTCACAGAGGATGTGTGGTGAAATCCCAGGGCTCCTTAACCTTCCTAAGGGTCATGAGGTGACAGTCCCAGGGCTGCAGAGTGACAACAGAGGTGTCTGTACCCTGCCAAGGAGCCAATTTGTCCCAGGCAGTAGCAGGAGTCCAGTGGTGACATCCCTGTGCTCCTAAAGAACAGCGAGGTCATCGACACTCCCAGGGGCTCCATGGGAACATCCCAGGAGTGTCCAGGCTGCCAGAGAGCTGGGATGTCACAGACACTCACAGGGGCTCCATGGGGACATCCCAGGAGTGTCCAGGCTGCCAAAGAGCTGGGATGTCACAGACACTCACAGGGGCTCCATGGGGACATCCCAGGAGTGTCCAGGCTGCCAAAGAGCTGGGATGTCACCGACACTCACAGGGGTTCCTGTCATGGGCACAGTGGCAGCTTCAGGCAAAGTTTATTAGAGAAGCTCCTCTTGGGTCATGAGGGTCACAAAAGGACCTAAACCAAGACCCCCAGGCTTTCTAAACTCCTTCTGGGAGAGGATCCTGGCAGTGCCTGGATCCAATCCCATCCCCAGACTTTCTCAAGGATTATACAGGTGGAATTGAACCTTTGTACAACTTTGTCCCACAACCAGAAGTATTTATGTATATATAGATACGACTGATTATGATCATGATTAGACAAAAAGGTCATAATCAGAAGGATTTACTCCACAGTATAGGAGCTGTAACATCCATGTTAATATAGTGCTCTAGGAAGCAATTTTGAAGCAATTGTATTAAAGTAAAACCAGTTATTATCCAGAGATGGGTGTCACTCCCCCAGACCAACGACCCTGGGCAAATCTCTTGAGCTCAGCCTCAGGCAGTGACCTGGAGGGGTGTCCCCACTCCAGGGAGGAATCTCCATATCCCCCCAAGAAGGGAAATGTCAGGAGATGCTGCAGTTAAAATTTGGGATGGGGCTTTTCTAGTCTGAAGTGCTGCCCTGTCAGTCACATGTGCCCAGGCTGGGCCAGCTCAGCAGCTCTGCAGAAGCTCACAGTGGTGTCACTGAGTTGTTGCTTTCTCTGGGGATTTGAGCAGCTCTGCCACAGCTTCAGCTCCCTCTCAGCATGTGGAACTTTGGGATGGAGGAGTCAGGCTGCTTTCAGCATTCTTCACCCCCAAAGCAGCATGATCCCCTTCTTCATTTCCCACTGGAGGCTTTGCAAACAGGACCTTGTTGGAGCTGTTTGAGCCCATTGCAGGCAGAGCCTCCTGCTCCAGCAGGAACTGCCTTTCCTGTGCCAGGACCAGGCCAGGTCCCGCTATAAATAAATATAAATATAAATATAAATATAAATATAAATATAAATATAAATATAAATATAAATATAAATATAAATATAAATATAAATACAAATATAAATATAAATAGCAACAAATTTAACAATTAGCAGCGATTTTAATACCAATTTAATATAAAATTCAACATATACAAAAATTTCGCAATGATTAATTAAATCTGGTTTAGGTTCTGATAAGGCATAAGCAAAACTGACTGGGGTAAGGGGAGGGCTTCTCACCCCACCTCGCCTACAAAACAGAGCAATTCAGACTACACTTATATACTCTCTGCTAATACAGATTCATCAATGTTTCCCCTAAGTTTCCTCTTATTCCCAATTCTAAAAATCTACGTCACTGTACTTCATGGTGCATGCTTCACTTGTTTCTAGGGGCTCTTCTGTCTTCTTTGGGTGGTCATTTGGATGAAGGCTCACAATCTTCCTCGTTGTCCTCTGGATAACCTGACAGGTTGCACAGGCACCCCAAGCCTTGGGTTATGTTAACCAGCATCATATTCCAAAAATAAGCCTTGAATAAAAACACAACTTAGATTTTGTACCTGGAACCATGCAAATTGCCCATCTCTAGGCCCATCTTCCAAATATCCCAAGGCCTATTCCATTTTAGGATTCTACTTATCTGAAATTATATCCTGTATCCTTTTTTTTTTTTTTAAACATCTGCAAACATTAGTTTTCTGACACTAATCACGTATCATTTGTCTTTTTCTAAACTATTGATATAGTTCCAATTTAGTTAGCATGAAATCATACTCATTTATCACATTCCCTAGTATTGGCATGGTCTCCTTAGATCCACAGTATCACTATGGACCATTGGTTCCATGAGGCCCTGCTGTGTCACAATGGCTTCCTGGTTCCATGAAGCCAAACTGTTTAACAAGTGACTCTTGATTCCATGAGGTTCTGTAGTGTCAAAATGGTCTCCTGGGTTCTGGACTGTAAAAATGGACTCTTGGTTCCATGAGATTCCATGATGTCACAACGGTCTCCTTGGTTCCACGAGGCCTTGCTGTGTCACAATCGCCACTTGGTTCCATGAGCTTCCCTGGTGTCACCATGGTCTCCTTGGATCTGCATTGTCACAATGGACAATTGGTTTCATGGAACCCTGCTGTGTCATAGTAAAGCCTTAGTGCCATGAGGTTCTCCAGTTTGACAATGGTCTCTTTGGTTCAATGACACTTTCGAGTGTAACAATGGCTGCTCAGTTCCATGAGCTTCCATAGTGTCAACAATGGTCTCCAATGGTTTCTGCAGTGTCCTAATGAACCCTTGGTTCCATGAGGTTCCTAAATGTCACTGGTCTCCTTGGTTTCATGTGTCCCTGCTGTGTCACCACAGCCCCTTGGTTCCATGAGTTTCTGTACTGTCAACAGTGGTTCCTTTGTTCCAAAGAGGCCTTGCTATGTCACAATGGACCCTGGGTTCCATGAAGTTCTTTGGGGTCACAATGACCCCTTGGATCCATGAGGTTCCATAGTATCTCCATGGCCTCCTTGGATCCACATTGTCATCATGGACAATTCCTTCCATGCAGTCCCAATGGGTCAGAATGTCCCCTTAGTTCCATGAGGCCCTGCTTTGTCCCAATGGCCCCTTGGTTCCATAGGTTTTATGCTGTACCAATGGACTCCTTGGTTCTATGAGTTACCCTGCTGTTAGCAGTGGTTTCTTTGATTCCAGCAAGGCCCTGTTGTGCATCAATGCGCCCCTGGTTCCACGCGGCCCTGCTGTGTCACAATGGACCCTCTATTCCATGAGGCCCTACAGAGTCACAATGCACCCTTGGATCCATAGGGTTCCGTCAGGTCACACTGGACTTTTCATTCCATGAGTTTTCATACTGTCAACAACAGTTTCCTTGGTTCTGCAGTGTCACAATGGCCCATTGGTTCCATGAGCTTCTGTAGTGTAACATGGTCACCTGGATTCCATGAGGTTCTGCAGTGTCACAATAGAAACCCTTGTTTCATTAGGCCTCCAAGTTTCATAATGTTTGATTCCAGGAGGCACCACAATGTCACAATGGACCCTTGGTTCTGTGAGGTTCCAAAGCATCCCAATGGTCACCGTGGTTCCATGAGTTTCCTTAGTGTCACAGTGGTCTCCATGGTTCCAGTAGGCCCTGCCTTGTCACAGTGGTCCCCTGGGTTCCAAGGAGGCCCTCCTGTGCCACAAAGGACCCTTGGTTCCATGAGGTTCTGTGGTGTCACCATGTTCTTCTTGAATCTGCAGTGTTACAATGGACCATTGGTTCCACCCGGCCTGGCTGTGTCACAAATGTCTCTTTGATTCCATGACTGCCACAACAGAGACTTGTTTCTAGGAGGTTCCCTACTGTCACAATTGTCTCCTTGATTCCATGAGGCCCCGCTGTGTCACAATGGACCCTTGGTTAAACAAGGCCTTGCAGTGTCTCAAGAGGCTCCTTGGTTCCAGGAGGAACACAAAAGCTTTGCATCAACATTGAGCAATGCTTACTTTGCACACCTGGGAACCTCTGTCTGCATTCCAAAGAAGGGTTCAAGCTGAGGATGGCACCAACAGCTTCCATCTGCAACAGAGATCCAGGACAGGGACAGAGAATTCAGCTGAGAGACTCAGAGAATTCTGCTTGCAGAGCTCATTGCTGGTGACACTGTCCCTTTTAGAAAGGTGACATCATTCCAGGCAGCCTGTCCTGAGCATGTGGTTCCTGAGTGGGCTTTGTTGTTTAGGAAACCTGCTCAGGCTTTTCCATTCTTTCCTCAGTAACAGGAAAATTTCTCCTGGGCCTGTGTGCAGGCAGAGGCCTGAGGAGAGCAGGTGGGACATGGTGCAATGGGCTGAGACGGGCAGCTGCAGAGCTCAGGGAACAAGGTTGTGCTGCAGGGCACAGGGATGTCAGTGCCAGGTGGGCAATGTCAGACATGGTGAGGTTGGGGTGAGGAGCAGGTTGTCCAAACAGGGTCAGCCTGCAAGGGGCTCATTCTTCTCCATGCCCAGACCTTCTAAAGAAATATTCAGCATCAAGATCACTTGGAGAATCCTTCAGTCACCCCTTCAATTAACTGAAAACTTTAAAAATACTCATGTGTTTAAAAAAACAAAAATCATGAGATGGACTTTCAAATCTTCCTCCGTAAAACAACATCAAACTGACTCCAGTCAGCTGTACAAGCCCTGGAGACTCAAAGACAATTGAAAGCAAGACAAGGAGTTTCTGAGGGCTTTCTGTGTTTTCATGAACCCCACAATGGATCTGGGGCTGAGTCCAGGACCCCCAGGCACTGAGAGAAGGTTGAAGAAGCTGCTGAAGGAGTCAGAAGCAAAACTCCAAGTCCCTTGGAGCATCCCTGGGCCCTACTGAGGGCAGGGAGTGCCAAAGGCTGCCCAGGCACTGGTGAGAGCAGCTCCTTGAGGCCAGGATTGCAGGGAGCCCAAGGCTGTGAGCAGGGACTGCAATGCTGAGCAAGGCCTGGGCTGGCTGGAGGGAGCAGAAAGGCCAAGGCCTGAGCCCAGGCCTGGGACAGCAGGGCCTGTCCCTCGCGGCTGGCTGGGGGCTGTTGGTGGGGCAGGGGGATGGCAGGGGCAGCAAAGACAAATGTCCTAAACCTGTGGGACACTCCATATCCTCATGGAACCAAGGGGCCAGTGTGAGACTGTGGGAAGTTGTGGAACCAAGGGGATCATTGTGGCTCTGATGGGGCCCATGGAACCAAGGGGCCAGTGTAGTCATGCTTCGTGCCTGTGATGTTTTGATTTCTCTAGAACTCTTTCCGAGGAACAGTTCTGTCAACAAGAGACATGTTTTTCTAACAGTATCCTGTGTTTTGCATTCCTTTCTCTAGGAGGGACTTCTCTTGATCTCCCTCTGACTTAACCAATGTAGTTGAAGGAGCTTGTCTTCCTTCCACCCCTTGGGTGGGTTCTTTGTAAAATAGTATAAAGGTGAGAAGTTCCCTGGCAATAAAGATTGATTGGAGTAATTTTCAGCCTTCTGATCACGGAGTCCGTGTTGTCCTTTTGTGTCCTATTGTGAAAGGGCCAGTGTGACACTGTCGGGCCTCATGGAAACAAGAGGCCATTGTGAGCCTGCAGGGCTGTAACACCCTAGAACACTTAAATGCTGGTGTAAACCAAAGGTTCCTTTACCTGAGTTTGCTGCACAGGAGAAACACCAACCAGATATTCTCAACATGGACAGATGCAAAGAATATTCTTGGTAGGAGGGGACCTACAAGGATCATCATGTCCAACTCTTAAGTGAATGGCCCACACAGGGATTGAACCTACAGCCTCAGTGATACTGGCACCATGCTCTAACCAACCGAGCTAGCAGGCCAAAATGACACAAAATTTTACTGGTAAAATACAGACAATCAAGGAACTTGGCAAAGGGTTTATTATAATATCCAATTCAACATAAAACTCTTACCGTAGTATTAACTGCATTAACTCAGCCCATTTAACCTAAAAACCTTTAAACCCTTAAGATGTTAAATTGCCCAAAAATGTTCCAGGTGACTAGGATTAGAAGAAGAAGAAAGACAGACACACAGGTACCAGCTGCTCAGGTTCCAGCATGGCTCACAGAGGAATCCCAGGAGAAGGCAGGATCCAGACCACAGACTGACCGTGTGCTCCAGCTTTTAACCCCCTGGGCCTTCATGGGCCCGCCCCTTGGGTGGGGCTTCCAGTGCTTGTCCAATCAGAGTCAGGGCTGTCACTGCTTCTGGTGTGTGATTGATTGACAGCTTGGCCAATTAGAGCTGGGTTAGCACTGCCTGTTGTGTGATTGATTGACAGCTCGGCCAATGAGAGCTGGGTCAGCACTGTCTGTTGTGTGATTGATTGACAGCTCAGCCAATCAGAGCTGGGTTAACACTGCCCCTGCTGTGTGATTGACAGCTCTGCCAGGATGGGGGTGGGGCTCTGTCCCACCACAAACCAGGGACTGACACATCCCTGACCCCACACGGCCATTCTGAGCATCCCAAGGTGTGTTGGGACATGGATCTCATCCAGCCTCTGGACAGCGACCATGGTGATACTATGGAACCTCATGGAACCATGGATCAGTTGTGACAATGCAGGTCCAAGGACACCACGGTGACACTACGGAACTTCACGGAGCCATGGGTCACTTGTGACAATGCAGGTCCAAGGACACCACGGTGACACTACAGAACCTCATGGAACCAAGGGGTCATTGTGACACTGTGGTGCCTCATGGAATCAAGGAGATCATTGTGAAACTTGGGGGCCCCAAGAATCCAAGGGTCCATGGTGACCTTGTGGAGCCCGTAGTGTCACAGAGGAGCAATTGTGACACAGCGAGGGTGCATGGAGCCAAGGGGCCATTGTGACAGATCAGGGCTTTGTGGAACCACGAAGCCGTTGTGACACTGCAAGGCCTCATGGAAGCACAGGGCCATTGTGACACTACAGAACCAAGGGGAACATTGACACGCTCCAGGGCCTCATGGAACCAAGACATTGTCACCCTATGGGGAAATGTGACAAAACCAAGGGAACACGGAACAGGTCTGGTCGGCTGGGCCTCCTGGGGACCACCTGACAGGTCTGGCTGACCTTGGCATGTCGAGGGCTGCTTCTCATCTGCCCCTGGAGCACTGGGACTCTGGGCTTTCCTTCCCATGGGAGAGAACTGTCCTTCTCCTCCAGGGGCCCATGGCTGGAATTGGGATTCCTCCCTCAAATTTCCTTCTATGCAAAGACTGTTCCCAGCTGAAATCTGCCAGGAGAGACAGATCTGGCTGCCCTGGCCACCCGGGGCCACCTCTCATCTGCCTTTGAGACACTGGGACCATGCGCTTTTCTTTCCTTTGGGAAAAAAACCATCCATCTCAACCTGGCACCCATGGCCAAAATTGGGAATCTGCCTCCAGAATTCCCTATATCCAAGGATAGCTCCTGGAAAAAAGCTGCCAGGACTGACAAGTCTGGCTCACCTTGACTTCCTGAGGGTTGGCACTCGTGTGCCTTTGAAACACTGGGGCTCTGTCCTTTCCTTCCTAATGAAAAAACTCTTCTTCCTGTCCAGGCGCCCATGGCCAAAACTGAGATTCCACATCCAAAATGCCCTGTGTCCAAGGATAGCCCCTAGATGAAAGGTGCCAGGAGAGACAAGTCTGGCTGGCTTGGTCTAAGGGTGGCCACCTCTCATCTTCTTCCAAAACACTTGGATTTTGTGCTTTTCTTTCCTATAGGAAAAAACATCCATCTTGACCAGGTGTCCATGGCTGAAATTGGGATTCCACCTCCAAAGCTCCATTCATCCAAGGATTGGGCCCAAGTGAAAGCTGCCAGGACAGACAGGTCTGGCTGCCCTTGGCCTCTTGGGGGTCCCTCTCACCTGCTTTCCAAACACTGGGGTTCGGTGCTTTCCTTCCAATGGGAAAGAGCCATCCTTCTTCTCCAGGTGTCCGTGGTCAAAATTGCGATTCCTCCTCCCAAATTCCTTATATCCAAGGATTCCTCCATGACAAAAGCTGCCAGGACAAACAGGTCTGGCTGGCTTGGCCTCCCAGGAGCCAGCTCTCTCCTCTCCTGCCTTTGAAACACTGGGGTTCTGTGCTTTCCTTCCTATGGGAAAGAACTTTCCTTCTTATCTATGCAGAAATGGCTGAAATTGGGATTCCACCTCCAGAATTCCCTATATCCAAGGGTTGCTTTCAGACAAAAGTGACCAGGACAGAGAGGTCTGGCTGGCCATGGCCTGTGATGGCCACCTTTCATCTGGCCCTGAAACACTGGTGTTCTGTGCTTTCCTTCCTGTGGAAAAAACCATCCTTCTCCTCAGGGTGTCCATGTCTGAAGTTGGGATTCCACCTCTAAAATTCTGTATATCCAAGGGTTCTCCCAGGTAAAATCTGCCAGTACCATCAAGTCTGGCTGGCCTTGGCTTCTGGTGACTGCCCCTGCCACACTGGGGCTCAGTCCTTTCCTTCCTATGGAGATCACTGTGACACTGTGGGGACCTCATGGAACCAAGGGATCATTGTGGCCCCACTGGACCCCATGAAACCAAGGGGCCACGGTGACACAGCGGGGCTTCATGGAACCCAGAGACCGTTATGACTCTGTGGGGCCTCTTGGAACCATGGAAACCATTCAGACCCTTCAGGGCCTCATGTAACCAAGGGGGCATTATGACACCTCAGGGCCTCATGGAAGCAAGGGATCATTGGAACACTGTGGGGCCCCATGGAACCAAGGGAACATGGAACAGGTCTGGGGTCTGCCTGGCCTGGCCTCCCAGGGGCCACGTGACAGGGCAGACTGACCTTGGAATGTCAGGGGCTGCCTCTCAGCAGCTCCTGGAGCACTGGGGCTCTGTGCTTTCCTTGCTGTGGAAAAGAACCATCCATCTATTCAGGTGCCCATTGCCAAAATTGGTCTTCTCCCTAAAAAGTTTCCTATACACAAGTGTATCTCTCAGAAAAAAAAAAACAAACTGCTAGCTCTGGCTGGCCCTGACCTCTGGTGATCACCTTGCATCTGCCTGGGAAACACTGGGGCACTGTTCCACCTTCCTATGGAAAAAAGAAAGACTTCTTGTCCATAGACTGTGGCCAAAACTGGGATTTGGCCTCCTAATTTCTATCTATCCAAGGATTGCTCCCAAAAAAGAAGTAGCCAGGACAGCCAGGTAGGACAGACCTTGATCCTCTGGTTATTTTCTTAGACTATGAGATGAAGTGTTTTCATTTGAAAACACCTTGGAGAGGGCCCAGAGATGTCCCAATGGGAAGTTTTGAGGCCTTGGGCACATGACCACTATATGGGGACAAAGGAGCTCTGTGCTCCCTGGGGTGGAGACTGAGGACAGTGGAGGAGAGTCATGAGAGCGTTTAAAGAGTGGTTTCAGAGATGGTGGATCCTTTTCACATAGTGGAAAACAGCCAGAGAAAAAAAAATTAATGCCAAGTGCAGCTTGGGAGGCCCAGACTGGACACCAGGAGAAAGGAATTTCCCTCCCGGGGCAGGGCTGTCTGTGCAGGCCCACAGGTGCCAGGGGCTGTGCAGGAGCTGGCAGAGGCTGCCCAGCAGGGAGGCCATGGGGCACAGAGCCCCAAGGCTGCTGTGGGCCCCACGGCAGAGGGGCCCTTCCCCCCGCAATGCTCCTGTCCTGCCCTGGGCCTGCACAGGCCCTGTGGCACCATGGCTGGGCCAGCGCCGCACAAAGGGGCCACGCAGCCGCTGCCGGGGCTGACAGCAAGGCCAGGCACACACAAGGAATTGCTGCCCATGGCCTGGCCTGGGCAGGGCTGCCTGTGCCAAAGGCACAGCTCAGCTGCCCTTGGGGGCTGCAGGAAAAGTGCAGAGCCCCAAGAGCCTCCCTGGCTGTGCTGGAGACCAAGGCTGGAGGAGGGAAAGGCAGGGCTGCTGTGGGATGGCGAGGGGAGCGAATTCCAGCTAACTCTGATGTGAGGCTTAGGAAGGGCTGGAGAGAAGCTTCACAAGCCTCAAAGTGGGGGATGTTACCAGATGAAACACCATCTCCACCTGGTGAGCACACACAGAGCTTGTTTTTCAAATCCCACTGGCCCATGGAACTGCACAATGCCCATTGTGTAAGAAGGATAATTTGAAAGTTACCAGCTCTAGTTGTTCCAACTTGTAATAGGCCAGCAGGCAGTCAGGTGTGACTCTGGCATCACCAACTACCAGAGACTACCAAAGAGACCCCCATGACAGAAGAACACATCTGTGAAGGGGATAGAAAATATTTTAATTATTTCAGGGAAACGATTATTATATGTATGTTTATTTTGTGACAATCACTGAACATGAATTTAAAATACAGTCTGTAATCAGGTACTTCCCTATATTCAGCATGCACAGCTTTGGGAGGAGTTATTCCCCCTTGTGCATCGGGCTGAATAAAGAATGCTGCTTCTTACTTCTCTCCTGGTATAAGCAGTTTCTTTTATCTTTCTCCATTTTTGGTAGCAGTGTCAAAATGGACCCTCTCTTCCATGAAGTCCAGCAGTGTCACAATGGCCCCTTGGTTCCATGATGCCCCATTGTGTCACAATGGCCCCTTGGTTCCATGAGACCCTGTAGTGTCATCATGATCTCCTTGGCTCTGCAGTGTCACTGTTGGACTCCTGGTTGCATGAGACCCCAAAGTGCCACAATGGATCCTTGTTTCCATAAGGTCTCACTGTGTCACCATATTCTCCTCAGTTCAATCAGGCCCCACAGTGTCCCAATGCTCTGCTTGGCCCTGCAGTTTTAAAATGGCCCTTGGTTCCATGAGGCCCTGCACTGCCACACTGGCCCTTGGTTATACAAGACCCCGCAGTGCCACAAGGATCCCCTTGCTTTCAGGAGGCCCCTCAGTGTCATAATGGCCCCTTGGTTCCTTTTGCCCCTCAATGTCACCATGGACCACTTGGTTCCTTTGGCCTCCCCTGTGTCACAACAGTTCCTTGGTTCCATGAGCACTTGCAGTGCCACAATGCTCTCCTTGGTTCCATGAGGCCCCAGAGTGTCACAGAGGCCCCAGAGTGTCACAAAGACCCCTTGGTTCTCTGGGACCCCAGAGTGTCACAATGACCCCTTGGTTCTATGGGGCCCCAGAGTGTCACAATGGCCCCTTGGTTCCCCAGTGTCACAAAGGACACTTGGATCCATCAGGCCCCTTAGTGTTACAGTGGATTCCACGGTTCCATGAGGCCCCTCAGTGTAACAATGGTCTTCTTGTTCAATGGTCTTCTAGTGTTCAAATGGTTCCTTGGTTCCTTGAGGCCCCAAAGTGTCACAATGGTCTCCCTGGTTCCATGGGGCGCCACAACATCAAAATGTCCACTTGGTTCCATGAGGCCCCATTGTATAACAGTGGTCTCCTTGGTTGCAAGGGGATCTGCACTATCACCATAGACATTTGGTTCTCTGAGGTGCCCTGTGTCACAGTGCTCTCCTTGTTTTTGCAGTGTCACAATGGTCTCCCTGGTTCCATGGGGCTCTGCTGTGTCCCAATGACCCCTTATTCCCATGGGGCACCCCAGGGTCACAAGGGTCTCCTTGGTTCCACAGTGTGCCAATGCACCCTTGGTTCCAGGAAGCCCTGCAGTGTCTCAATGGACATTTGCAGGGCTGGAACACCTCTGCTCTGGAGCCAGGCTGAGAGAGCTGGAGCTGTTCAGCCTGGGTGCGAGAGGGCTCCAGGGAGACATTAGAGCCCATTCCAGCACCTAAATGGGCTTGGAGAGAGCTGGAGAGGGACTTTGGACAAAGGCCTGGAGTGACAGGACAAGGGGGAATGGCCATGAGGTGAAGGAGGGCAGGTTTAGATGGGATATTGGGAAGAAATCTTCCCAGTGAGGGTGCTGAGGCCCCGGCACAGGGTACCCAGAGAGGCTGCAGACTCCCCACCTCTGGAGGTGTTCAAGGCCAGGTTGGATGGAGCAATCTGGTCCAGTGAAAGGTGTCCCTGCCCATGACAGGAGATTGGAACTGGATGATCTTTAAGATTCCAACCCAATGCCATTCCATGACCCTCAATTTGCCCCTGCCTGCCTTCCTTAGCAGCAGGTTGACATGTTCCTTTTGCAGCCATTTACTGCAAACACAGCCACTGAATTCACTTTGCCCTGGATGTTGCCTGTGGCCTCCATCAGCTCCAGCTGAGCTTTGGCTTTCCTAAACACATGAACACATGCTCAGGTCAGGTTTCTGAATTCCTCCTCCATAGCTTCTCCTCACTTCCATCTCCTGGTCGTTGTGCTGTGGCTCATCCCTGTCATTTGTCCCTGAGGCAGCACAGCCCTCCTGCCCAGCACAGGCCCCACATCCCCCCCATCAGACACAGCACAGCACAGGGTGTGTTTGGGGTGGGCAAATGTTCCCCAGCAGAGTGTCCATTCCAGACCTCAGTGTCCAGTTCCAACACCCACATCCCATGCCAGGGTTCCCAGAGAGCCCTGCCCTGGGCTCTGCCAAGGGCTGGGTGAGGAGGGAGCCTGGGCAGGGCTGATGCTGCCCCTACACTGGTGCTGAAAATGGCAGGAGGAAGGAGATAACCACAGAACAAACAGATCAATAAACTGGGGTGAGTGCCCAGTTCTGGAAGTGGGTGATGGAAGAGGCTGTAGGGATGGTCAAAGCCCTGGGCACCTTCTCACACTGGCCATGCCACCAAGGCCACAGACCAACCCCCTCAGTGCTGGACCTGCCTGTCTGAGATCCCTGCCAGGGGATTGGCACAGCACCACACACCTGCTGGAACCTGCAGAGCCACACAGCTCAATTGACATGGGTAGGTTTTACTTCCTGGGCACTTCCCAGTCTAGCCCAGCTTCTGCCCAGCTCTGCCCAATTCTCCTGCCCTCACCCCAGCCCAGCCCAGCCCAGCCCAGCCCAGCCCAGCCCAGCCCAGCAGCCCATTCTGGGGGAGCCCCATGGCAGTGCCTGCTCTGGGTGCTCCAGCACTGGGTGCACTCACCCCACAGCCCTGGCCCCCTTGAAGGGCTCAGCAGCTGCTGAGGGGCAGAGAGGGAGGTCAGCCTCCACATCAGCCCTGGGGCTGGAGCTCCCCATGGCAGAGGAAATGGAGCTCAGTGACAGTGCAGAGCTCCTGCTCCTGGCTCCAGGAGATGCCCAGCACAGGCTGCCTCTGCCCACTCAGTGCCATTCCTCCCTGCAGGCACAGAAATGCTCCCTTGCTCTTCTCCCTGGACATCCCTTTCCCCAGCTGAGCATGTCCTGGCTGGCCAGGCTGGCTTGTCCTGCTGCCCCAGGCCCTGCTCCCCACAGGGCCCTGAGCTGGCACTGCTGCTTGGGACACTCCAGGTTCTGCTGCTGTCAATGGCTGGGGCTGCAGGGAAGCAGCAGCTCCAGGGGAAGGTTGCAGAAAGGCTTTGGCCGGTGAGGCTGAAAGAGGGACCCCAGTGTCTGCAAGTTGTCTGTGTGGGAGCTGAGCTTGTGACCCCTGGAGCCCTCCCAAGTGCTGGGGCTGCACCTCCAGCTCCAGAGGAGATGGGACAGATGGGAGCAGAGACAAAGAATTCCTGCTGGATTCTTCATTGTGTTTGCTTATAAGAGTGACGTGGATCCATCTGTAGAGGAGGTGTTTTGTGTTAGATAACACTGGAAGAGTGATAAGAATAATACTTTTTTAGCTGAAAATAATATTTCATGCATAACAGACAATGAGAAAAAAAAGACACATATGATCAGAAGAGCATCTGAGTTTTTCAGAGGATGAGAGACTCATTGATGTTGCAGTACTCAAACCTGTTCAAATCTTTTCCTCAGGGATTCCTTGAGATGAGAGGGGATCAGCAGAGGCCAAGGCCAGCCAGAGCTCTGTGTCCCGGCAGCTTTTCTCTGGGAGAACCCTTGCATAATGGGAATTTTTCAGGGGGAATATCAATTTTGGCCATGGACACCTGGAAAAACAGATCATTTTCCATATGAAAGAAAGCACATAGTCCCTCATTTCTCCAGGGGCTGATGAGAGGCAGCCCTCAGCATTCCAAGATCAGCAAGACCTGTCAGGTGGCCCCTGGGAGGCCAAACCAGCCAGACCAGTTCCATCTCCTCTTGGTTCCATGAGGACCAGCAGGGTGACAGGGGTCCTTGGCTTCTGTGGAGCCCCACAGTGTCCCATGGTCTCCATGATTCCATGGAGAATCATCCCCATCTCCTCATGATTCCATGAGGCCTTGCAATGTCACGGTGGTCCCCATGGATCCACGGTGCCCTGCAGGGTCACAATGGCCCTGTGCTTCCACGATGCCACAGAGTGTCACAGTGGCCCCTTGGTTCTATTGGGCTCTTCAGGATCACATTGGCCCTTTGGCTGCATGAGACCCAGCTCTGTCACACTTGGCGCCTTGGTTCCACTGGGCCCTGTAGCATCCCAGTTGTCCCCTCTTGCTTCCACGGGGCCTTGCCATGTCACAGGTGTCTCCTTGATACCACAGTATCACAATGGGCCCTTGGTTCAATGAAGCCTTGAAGTGTCCCAGTGGTTTGCAGTATTCCATGAGGCCCCATGATTTCACAATGGACCTTTCCTTCCATGAGTTCCACATTGTTCCATGAATGCTCAGTTCCATGGGGCCCTGTAGTGTCACATTTGTCTCCTTGGTTCAATGGTGCCACACAGGGCCACAACTGCCCTTTTTTCCAACAGGGCCTCGTGGTGTCACAATGGACTCCTTGCTTCCATGAGGCCTTGCAATATCACAATGGACTACTTGGTTCCATGGAGATGCAAAGTGCCACAATGGCCCTTTGGTTTCACAAGGCCTCCAAGTGTAAAAATGGCCTCTGTGGTTTCATGTGGCCATGCTGTGTCACAGTGGACCTGTGGTTCCATGATGCCCCATGGTGTCACAATGGTCTCCTTAGTTCTGCACTATAAGATTCCCCCCTTGGTCCCTTGGAGCCCCAGAGTGTCACTGTTGTGCCCTTGGTTCCATGAGGCCCTGCAGTGCCACAATGGTGCTTTGGTTCCACAAGGCCGCATTGTGTCATAATGGTCTCCATGGTTCCATGAGGCCCTGCTGTGTCACAAAGACCTCCTTGGTTCCATTATGCCCTGTAGTGTCACAAAGCTCTCCTTGGTTCCATGGGGTCAGTGTGGCCCCTTTGTCCCATGGAGCCCCACAGTGTCACTGTGGTCCCCTGGATTCCATGAGGCCCTGCCGTGCTGCAATGGCCCCTTGGTTATACAAGGCCCTGCAGTGTCACAATGGCCCCTTGGTTCCAGTGGGTTCCCAAGGGTCACAATGGTCTCCAGTGTTCCACGAGGCCCCACAATATCCCAATGGACCCTTGGTTCCAAGGAGGCCCGCAGTGTCACAAGGCTGCCTTGGTTTGAGGAGGCCCTGCAGTGTGGTACTGGCCCCTTGGTTCCATGAGGCAAAGCAGAATCAGAGTGGCCCCTTTGTTCCATGGAGGACCACAGTGTCACTGTGGTCCCCTTGGTTCCACAGGGCCCCACAGTGTCACACAGGGCCTTTGGTTCCATCAGGTTCCTCAGGGTCTCAATGGCCCCTTGGCTCCATGTGGCCCCACTGTGTCACAGTGGCAGATGGTTCCATGAGGCCCCACAGGGTCCAAATGGTCTCCTTGGTTCTGTGAAGCCCTACAGAGCCACAGTGAACCCTTGGTTCCATGAGGCCTTGCTGTGTCACAATGGACTTTTGGTTCCAGGAGCTTTTGCACTGTCTCCAATGGTCTGAGTTCTGCAGTGTCACCACGGATCCTTTGTTCCATGAGGTTCCAGAGCAGACCATGATCCCTTTGATTCCAGAAGGTTCTGCAGTGTCACAATGGACCATTGGTTCCATGCAGCCTCACACCATCACAATGAGCCCATGGTTCCATGAGCTTCCATACTGCCAGCAGTGGTCTCCTTGGTTCCATGAGGCCCTGCTCTGATACAATGGACCTTTGGTTCCATGGGGTTCCACTGCATCACAATGGACCCTTTGTTCCATGAGATTCCAAGGTGTCACAGCTGACTCCTCGGTTCTGTGAGGCCCTGCTGTCAACAAATACCCCAAAAATCAGAATAAGACTCCTTGTCACTAATTTGGTGTTTAAGATGGCATCACTTATTCAGGTCTGAGGTACACCATGGGATAACTCCTAACCTTATGTGGATGTGTAATTCTACAAGTGTATTGCTTATATATACAGTCACTGAATGCATATTGCAATTTACCCATTTCCATAAAACCCACCTTAACCTCCCAGATTCACTCCTTGTTTTTTCTATCACTACACCCTTGAGCCAGATGTCTTCTTCTTCTCTTCTAACCATCCTTGCTGGGAAAGCAGGCCCTGCATGCCTTGTTCCTGACTAGAAGTTCACAGGCACAGGAAAAATGGAATGAACCCTTTTGGTATCCAGCCCAAGGCTGTGTGTGCCCAGGCAGAGGCAGGCAGGAGGCAGAGCTGTCAGCAAAGGAAGGGCCCAGCCAGGTGGGGCAGCCGCGGGTGACGACAGCCTGCAGGGACAGAGGCACAGGGCATGGACACCGTAGGACAGCCTGGGCTGCACAGGGCACAGGGATGGGCAGCAGCTGCAAGGCCCTGACACAGCCAACTCCTGCAGCACTTGGGCCATGGCTGCTGGCCCTGGGCCTGAGCCAGCAGGAGGGGACAAGTGACCCTTGCAGGCCTGCAAGGGCCTCATGGCCTCCTTGTCCCTGCTCAGCAGCCTGGCAGGGGCTGCCCCATGGTGCTGCCCTTGGCATTGCACATCCCCACATCCCAGTGGGCTGGGAAGAGGCCTGAGCAAGGAGGGAGGGACAGGATCTGCCTTGGCAGGGGCTTGAGCTCAGGCCTTGGCCCTTTGCATTCCTGAAACACATCCAGGTTATTTCAGAATTAGGAACACCTTTCCCTTGTCTATCTCCACTTGTCATCACTGTGTTCAGCTCTACCTGGAACCTGGGGAAATTTTCTCAGTTGTTTTTCTCTGTGGGACCCATTAAAACTTCAAGAAAGTTTGGACTTGGAATCTGACTTGGAGTTCTTGAGAAGATTTTGAGCACACTCTGAGGGACTGAATCTGATGTAAACAGCACCAAAACCCCAAGAGGTTAATTAAAGTCCTTAATGAGCTGGGCTGGGCTCCTGGAAGAAAGGATGACCTTGGCAACCAAGAAGAGCTTAAAAAGCCATTTCTCCTGAGGAGCAGATCCTCTCCCAGCCCAGCAGGGCTGAGGGCACTGCCTGCAGGTACCTGAGAGCAGTGAAGCAGACAGAGGCTTAAAGAAACTGCAAGGACAATTCTGAGATTATTCATGGAGAAATCTTCACAACTTCTGAAAATTCTGAGCTCCTTCCTGGAGAAATTTTCACCACTTTTGGCACAGTCAGTCTGTGGCTGCAGAGATCTCCTCAAGCTGTCCCAGGACAGCACTGAGGTGACTGTAAGGATGGCTCTGCTGCCCTTTCTGCTTTGGGGGAGGATGTGCTCCAGAGCGGGGCTGCCCTGGGCACCGTCAGAGGGACAGGGCAGGACGGCTCCTGCTGCCAGGGACGGCTGCAGGGGCTGAAGCTGGGGCTGCAGCCAGGGCTGCCCAGGGCTGTCCTGCACAGCAGCTCCTGCAGCCCTCAGGGCTCTTGGCCAGTCCAGGGCATCTGCCACCTGCCAGGGGCAGCTCTCAGCCTGCCTGGGAGCTCCCATGGATGCTGGAGGGGAGCAGTGGGTGCAAGGAGTGACTCCTGCCAGGGCAGGTCCTGCTGGTGCTGCTGCTGTGGAGAGGGTCTGTGTGTGCCAGGGCTGCTCAGAGCTCCAGCTCATGCCCAGGTAATTTCTAAGGGGACTTCTCATGAGCTCATTCAGGGCGGGAGTTTCCTGCTTGGGTCTCTGCTTTCCTGAATCTGTGCTCCCACTTTTTCCTGGCTCAGCTTGGTGGCAATGCAAACTCAGCTGTGCAGGGCAGAGCAGGGGCTGAGGCTCTTCAACCATCCCACTGAGTTTTCCTGGGAAACTCAGCAAGTGCCTCCACCTCCCCAGGCTCCAGATCCATGCAGCATCAGCTTTCCATGGTGCCCAGGCCTGGGGGAGCTGTTCTTTAATGCCTGCAGCCGGGAGCAGCTGCAGGGCAGAGCTGGCCCAGGGGCTGGGCTGGGCTCTGGCAGCTGTGGCAGGGAAGGAGCCCGGGCCCACAGGAACAGCTCGGGCTGGGACAGCTGCAGCAGCAGAGCCCTGGGCAGGGAGGGAGGGAGGCAGTGCTGAGGGCAGCCCTGCTGCTGCTGCTGCCGCTGCTGCTGCTGCAGGGGAGATGTGGCAGCTGCCAGCCCTGCCCTGCAGGGCAGACACTGGCCTGAGCAGCACAGCTGCTGTGTCCCCTGGCAGCCAGCACAGCCCTCAGCCCGGGGGCTGGGGGCCCTCAGTCCCCTCCTGGGCCGGCAGAGCAGCTCCAGACATGAAGGGCATCTCTGCTGCCATGTGCCCATTGCCTGCTGCCCAGGGCCTGAGGGCCACTGTCCTGCACTGCTGCTGCCTGCACTGCAGGGGCTGGGCAGGGCTGGGCAGGGAAAGGCTTTTCCTCAGGGCCCGGCTCTCTCTCCTTGCCTTGCCCAGCTGCTGCTGCCATTGGTGAATGGCTCTCTGGGAATGGCACTTCCAGCTGCAGGCTCAGGCCCAGCCCTTGGGCTCCTCCTGCTCAGGCTGAGCACAGCAGTGGGGTGTCCCAGCTCCCTGTGCCTGGGGAGCTCTGGGCAGGGCAGGCTGGCAGGCTGGGAATGAGTTGATTTCCCCTGACTTTGGGAAAAGCAGGAGCTTCTTTGTGTGCCAGGGATCCCTCTGCTCTCAGCAGTGTCTCCTGCCTTTCCAGGGAAGCATGGGAGTGGAGCTCAGAAAGGTGCAAGTCCAGGGCAGCTGGGAACAGGAGAGAGGGACAGAGCTGCCCCCCTCAGTCTGCACTGCGGCTCAGACAATCCTCCTGCCTCACTGGACTCTCTGTTCTCCCCAGGTGCAGCAGAATCTCTTGTTCTGCCTTCTGCAATCCCCATCCCTTTGCCCCGGCAGCTCCTGTGACTTAGGAGCAGATTCTTTGTCCAAGTTCAGACACCAGGACTGGCCCCTGCCCTCACTGTTCCCCTGCACTGACTGGGGGTCAGGGCTGACTCCCAGGTGTCCTGAAGGTCCAGGTCTGGTTCCTCACAGAACATTGACCAGAAGGAATGAGGGCTCCTGCAACCAAGGTAAAGGAAGATCTCCAAGACACAGACAGGGGGGAGATGTTTAGTGTCAGGAGAGGGTCTCTGAGAAAGCGCTTTGACTTTTCTGTGAGAAATCTTCTGTCACTTTTCATTGTCTTTCCTTATTCAAAAGATTCCAATGTTTGGAGACAGCAAATGTCCAACAGCAGCTCCATCAGGCACTTCCTCCTGCTGGCATTGGCAGACAGGCGGCAGCTGCAGCTCCTGCACTTCTGCCTCTTCCTGGGCATCTCCCTGGCTGCCCTCCTGGGCAACGGCCTCATCATCAGCGCTGTAGCCTGCGGCCACCACCTGCACAGCCCCATGTTCTTCTTCCTGCTCAACCTGGCCCTCACTGACCTGGGCTGCATTCTCACCACTGTCCCCAAAGCCATGCATAATTCCCTCTGGAACACCAGGAACATCTCCTACACTGGATGTGCTGCACAGGCCTTTTTCTTTCTGCTCTTCATCTCAGCAGAGTATTCCCTGCTGACCATCATGTGCTACGACCGCTACGTGTCCATCTGCAAACCCCTGCACTACGGGACCCTCCTGGGCAGCAGAGCTTGTGCCCACATGGCAGCAGCTGCCTGGGCCAGTGCCTTGCTCAATGCTCTCATGCACACAGCCAATACATTTTCCCTGCCCCTGTGCCATGGCAATGCCCTGGGCCAGTTCTTATGTGAAATCCCACAGATCCTCAAGCTCTCCTGCTCCAAATCCTACCTCAGGGAACTTGGGATTATTGCTGTCAGTGCCTGTTTAGGACTTGGCTGTTTTGTGTTCATTGTTTTCTCCTATGTGCAGATCTTCAGGGCTGTGCTGAGGATGCCCTCTGAGCAGGGACGGCATAAAGTCTTTTCCACCTGCCTCCCTCACCTGGCTGTGGTGTCTCTGTTTACCTGCACCTCATTTTTTGCCTACCTGAAGCCTCCCTCCATTTCCTTCCCATCCCTCGATCTTGCCCTGTCAGTTCTGTACTCGGTGTTGCCTCCAGTCCTGAACCCCCTCATCTACAGCCTGAGGAACCAGGAGCTCAAGGCTGCAGTGTGGAGACTGATCACTGGACAATTTCAGAAACACTAAACTGCTTGCAAGTTTCTGCAAATCACTTGTAATAAAAGCCCTCTTTGATAGTTGTTGTAGTTTGGTTGTGCCTTTTTTTTTTCCTCCAGTCTTCTACTATTTCAACATTGCCCAAAAAGAAAGGCCACTGATTGTGTCATTTCTCATTTTGATTCTCTCCACCTTTGCTTTTAAAAAACTAAAGCATCTCTGAGCACAGTTTTCACTGGAGATCCCCCTTTTGTTCCCTTCTGTTGAGCCGCAGCAGCAATGTCTGTGTGCAGAGCTGGGGGCAGATCAGGGGTGGCACAGCAGCTCTGCTCCTGCTGGCCACACCGTTACTGATCCAGGCCAGGAGCCATTGGCCTTCTTGGCCCCCTGGGCACACTGCTGCCTCATGTCCAGCCTGCTGTCCATCAGTCCCTGCAGGTCCCTTTCTGCCTGGCTGCTGTCCAGCCACTCTGTCCCCAGCCTGTAGCACTGCAGGGGTTGTTTTGGCCAAAGCGCAGGACCCGGCCCTTGGTCTTGTTCAAACTGACATGGTTGGATTTGGGCCCTGGATCCAGCCTGTCCAGGGCCCTGTGCAGAGCCCTCCTGCCCTCCAGCAGATCCACACTCCCACCTGCAGGAGAGATGGCCAAGGGCTGGGCAGGGCTGGCAGGGCCACAGGCACCCAGGCCTTTGTCCCCTGGGCTCTGCCAGTGCCTCTGCAGGCCCCACAGAAGGAACTTTCCTTGCAGGAAAGCCTGCACTTGGCTTCTGCCTGGCCCCTCCCTCAGCAGGCTGGCAGGCCTTGCAGCTTTAGGACATTTGTCCTTGCTGCCCCTGCCATCCCCCTGCCCCACCAACAGCCCCCAGCCAGCCGCGAGGGACAGGCCCTGCTGTGCCAGGCCTGGGCTCAGGCCTTGGCCTTTCTGCTCCCTCCAGCCAGCCCAGGCCTTGCTCAGCATTGCAGTCCCTGCTCACAGCCTTGGGCTCCCTGCAATCCTGGCCTCAAGGAGCTGCTCTCACCAGTGCCTGGGCAGCCTTTGGCACTCCCTGCCCTCACTGGGGCCCAGGGATGCTCCAAGGGACTTGGAGTTTTGCTTCTGACTCCTTCAGCAGCTTCTTCAATCTTCTCTCAGTGCCTGGAGGTCCTGGACTCAGCCGCAAATCCAGTGTGAGGCTGATGAAAATACAGAAAGCTCTCAGGAGCTCCTTGTCTTCCTTCAATTGTCTTTGAGTCTCCAGGGCTTGTGCAGCTGACTGGAGTCAGTTTGTAGTTCTCTTAAGGAGGGAGATTTCAAAGTGAATCTCATGATTTTTGGTTTTTTAAACCCATGAGTGTTTAGTAATTTTCAGTTCATTGTAGAGGTGATTGAATGATTCTCCAACTGATCTCGATGCTGAAGGTTTCTTTAGAAGGTCTGATCATGGAGAAGAATGAGCCCCTTGCAGGCTGACCCTGTTTGGACAAGCTGCTCCTCATCCCAACCTCACCATGTCTGACATTGCCCACCTGGCACTGACATCCCTGGGCCCTGCAGCACAACCTTGTCCCCTGAGCTCTGCAGCTGGCTGTCCCAGCCCATTGCACCATGTCCCACCTGCTCTCCTCAGGCCTCTGCCTGCACACAGGCCCAGGAGATGTCTTCCTCTTGGTGAGGAAAGAATGGAAAAGCCTGAGCAGGTTTCCTAAACAACAAAGCCCACTCAAAAACCACATTTTCAGGCTACCTGGAATGATGTCACCTTTCTACAAGGCACAGTGTCCCCAGAAATGAGCTCTGTAAGCAGAATTCTCTGAGTCTCTCAGCTGAATTCTCTGTCCCTGTCCTGGATCTCTGTTGCAGATGGAAGCTGCTGGTGCCATCCTCAGCTTGAACCCTTCTTTGGAATGCAGACAGAGGTTCCCAGGTGTGTAAAGGAAGCGTTGCACAATGTGGATGCAAAGCTTTTGTGTTCCTCCTGGAACCAAGGAGACTCTTGAGACACTGCAAGGCCTTGTTTAACCAAGGGTCCATTGTGACACAGCTCATGGAATCAAGGGGACAATTGTGACAGTACAGAACCTCCTAGAAACAAGTCTCTGGTGTGGCAATCATGGAATCAAAGAGACATTTGTGACACAGCCAGGCCGTGTGGAACCAATGGTCCATTGTTACACTGCAGAGTCAAGAAGAACATGGTGACACCACAGAACCTCATGGAACCAAGGGTCCTTTGTGGCACAGCAGGGCCTCATTGGAACCCAGGGGACCATTGTGACAAGGCAGGGCCTTCTGGAACCATGGAGACCATTGTGACACTAAGGAAAGTCATGGAACCACGGTGACCATTGGGATGCTCTGGAAACTCACAGAACCAAGGGTCCATTGTGACATTGTGGTGCCTCCTGGAATCCAACATTGTGAAACTTGGAGGCCTAATGGAACAAGGGTTTCTATTGTGACACTGCAGAACCTCATGGAATCAAGGCGACCATGTTACGCTACAGAAGCTCATGGAATCAAGGGGCCATTGTGACACTGCAGAACCAAGGAAACTGTTGTTGACAGTACAAAAACTCATGGAATGAAAAGTCCAGTGTGACATGATGGAACCTCACGGACCCAAGGGTCCATTGTGACTCTGTAGGGCCTCATGGAATAGAGGGTCCATTGTGACACAACAGGGCCTCGTGGAACCAAGGGTGCATTGAGGCACAGCTGGGCCTTGCTGGAACCAAAGAAACCCCTGCTAAGAGCAGGGTAACTCCTAGAACCAAGGAGTCCATTGGTACAGCATAAAACCTATGGAACCAAGGGGCCATTGTGACAAAGCTGGGTCTCATGGAACTAAGGGGACATTCTGACACATTGGGACGGCATGGAAGGAATTGTCCATGATCCAAGGAGACCACGGAGACACTATGGAACCTCATGGATCCAAGTGGTCAATGTGACACTGAAGAAGAACTTCATGGAACCTAGGGTCCATTGTGACATAGCAAGGCGTCATTGAACAAAGGAAACCATTGTTGACAGTACAGAAACTCATGGAACCAAGGGGCTGTGGTGACACAGCAGGGACACATGAAAGCAAAGAGACCAGTGACATTTAGGAACCACACGGAACCAAGGGTTCATTAGGACACTGCAGAAACAAGGAGACCATTGTTGACACTATGGAAGCTCAGAGAACCGAGCAGCCATTGTTACAGTCCAAAGTGTCCTTGAACCAAAGAGACCATTGTCCAACTCCAGAACCTCATGGCACTGAAGCTTCACTGTGACACAGCAGGGTTCCATGAAACCAATTGTCCATTGTGACAATGCAGATCCACGGAGACCATGGTGACACTATGGAATCTCATGGAACCAAGCGGCTATTGTGACACAGCAAGGCCTCGTGGAACCAAGACGACCACTGTGGCATAATGGAATTTCATGGAACCAAGGGTCCATTGTTACTGTCCAGAACCAAGGAAACTATTTTGACAGTACAGAACGTCATGGAATCAAGGATCACTTGTTAAACTTGTTAAAAGCTGGGCTTCATGGAACCCAGCAGCCATTGTGACACAGCAGGGCCACATGGAACCCATGGTCCATAGTGATACTGTGGATCCAAGGAGGCCACGCTGATATTATGGAACTTCACGGAACCAAGTTTCCATTGTGACACAGTTGGGCTCCAAGGAAACAATTGTCCATTGTGACAATACAGATCCAAGGAGATCATGGTGACACTACAGAACCTCATGGATCCAAGGAGCCATTGTGACACTGTGGGGCCTCCTTGGAACAAAGGGCATTGTTGATAGGATGGAAGATGCTCATGGAAACTATGGGACATCGTGGCACTGCAGAGCCTCATGGAACAAAGGAGACCACTGCCACATGGAGGAATTTTATGGAACCAAGCAGCCATTTGCACACAACAGAACCAAGGAGACCATTGCTGGCAGTACAAAACCTCATGGAACTGAGGGGCCATTGTTATAAAACAAGGCCTGGTGGAACCAAGGGGCCAGTGTGACACCGTGGGGCCCCATGGAATCAAATATTCCTTGTGACACAGTGGGGCTGCTTGTCACCAATTCTCCATTGTGATACTGCAGATGCAAGACACCGTGGTGACACTATGGCAGTTCATGGGACCAAGGGGCTGTTGTGGCACACCAAGGCCTTGTTGTGGAACCAAGGAGAGCATTGTGGCAGTGCAGAATCGAGGAGGCCATTTTGACAGGACGGACCCTAATTGAATCAAGGGTTTAGAAGAATCTAAAGGGTTAAGAGTTTAGCTAAAGGGATAGAAGCAAGAAGCAATGGGTATTAATGAGGAGTTTAGAGAAGCAGCAATGTAGGATAGTTAATCATTGCCAGATGAAGCTAGTTTGAGAAGACAATATATCATTTGCCTGACTGCTGTGTTTGTGAAAGTTATGAGGGGAGGATGGAATATTGTAAAAATGAAGAAACTGTAGCTGCACCTGGGCCCCAAATCCAGTAAGAAGCAGGCAGGAGAGCTTGAACTATGCCCAAGGGGTCAGGGAGCCTGCTAACAAGACCAAGGTGAAAAGTTTACCTTGAGGAAGACGTTCCTGACTTCATCCTAAGGCACCACTGACCCTTTTCAAAACCCACTGACCCAATTTGAGTGAAGGACTGTACAAGTGTGAAAGGTCTTTGAGCTCATTTTATGATGAAGAGGGGAGAAGGCGGGGTTAAGTAATAAGTATGTATAGGTGTGTGGAATGATTACTTGAATATATAAGATTTTGCAGATAAATAGAGAGCAAGTGCTCTGTGATTTTTGCACACGTCTTTGGGAGGTTACTCCCCATGTTGCCTGGCACTGAATTAAACATACCGCTTTCTAACTTCAGTTAGCTGGAGACTCTTTGTCCGTGCTTGATTTACCTCATAATGGAAGCAAGGGTCCATTGTTCTACAGCAGGACCTCATGGAACCAAGGAGCCATTGTGACACTGTGGGGCATAATGGAGTCAAGGACACTGTTGATACTGAAATCCACTGGATAGAAATTTTGAACACAGTTTTGAGTATTTGAGAGCAGGTATTCTTTATTACAGTGTGCTGGTCACTTGGGCAATCCTTCCTCCATTTGAGTGCCCTGAGCATCAAATGAACAGAGTTTTGATCACACACACTGATTATGCATTCAGTAGCTATCCCCACTCCATTTGAATTTACTTGACATAGTTGCACCCCTTCTCACAAGTTCTTATCTGGTTCTTTGGGGTCTGTCTTCAACATCCAGTGTCCTTTTAAGGTGGCTGTTCCTCGACCCCCACTTTTGAGTATGGGCAATATTATTGTTTTGCAAACCTTCTGTTTTTTCAGCCTCGTAGAGCTGAGCTGAAATTTTTCTTGCATTTTGAATGACTTCTGTTTGCTGGAGTTACATCCTTGATCCATTTCTGCAAGGCTGTGCTGTTCTGTTCTACTCTCCTTGATAAGAGAAAATGTTGTTCTTCTCTCCTGTCCTTGTCACAGCGCTCACCCCGCCTGAGGCGTGTCTGCAACCCCCCCAACCTATGGGCTTGGGGTGGGCAAGTGTTCCTGAGGGAACAGGAATGGGACAGCTGGGCTGGACTGACCCAAGGGATGTTCCATTGCAAGTCACACCATGATCAGCAATAAACTGCAGGAAGCAGGGGAACAAGGTGGGTAAGGGATTAATTTCTTTTTAGATATATTTTTCTTCAAAACATTACCGACACATGAAGAATGCACTCCTGCCACAAGGTGGTTAAACATTTTCTTCTGATAGGAGATTTCCTGTGGATTTGCTTTCCTTCTCTTTGTGGCCTTCGTTTTTTGGTTGTTGGCTTATTTGTAGGGTTTTTTTGTGGTTGTGGGTGGGTCTTGCTTTGGGTTTTTTTTGTTGGGTTTGGGTTTTTCCCTTTTGAACTGCCTTTTTTCTCATGCATGAGTTTTTCGCCCTTTTCTCATGGCTTGGTTGGCACCTGATGGCAAGAGAAATTGACTCAACTCAGTTATCTTGCCCATAGGAAAGAAAAGCACAATTATGCCCAATTATGTTTTGCAGTCACCATCAACAGGACAAGTTTGGTCACAGACTCCCTACAATTTGGCAATATCCACAAAGGAATTGAAAGTGCATTTGATGCCATTGCAGAGATAATAGAAATGTTCCCCAGTGGTGGTCAAGGGCTGGTCACTGAGGGATGTCACCAGGCAGTGGCTGCCAAGAGGACTCTGTACCATGGATGACATCTGACCATCATTGTTCAGCCAAATTCCCACCCAGCCCATGTTCCATTTCTTCAGCCCAGCTCTCTCCAGTCTGGCTCTGAGGAGACCACAGCAGACCGTGTCACAGGCCTGGCTGAAGTCTGGGCGCACAACATCGCCTTCTTTTCCCTCCCACGTGGGTTCTGCAATCCCTGCCTTGTCCTGCCAGTGCCTGGAATGGCTGCAGGAGGATTTGCCACATCCCCTTCCCTGCTGAGCCTGACCAGGCTGGCACTCTCCCAGATCCCCTCCCTGCCCTGGTTGCAGACTGGCTTCATGTCTGCCTTTCCCAGGTTCCCAGGACCCTCTGGGATGGCTCTGCCCTTTCCAAGGGGTTTGAGAGAGCTCTCCCAGTGACACTGCCCAGCCTTCTCAACAGCCCTGACACCAAAGGCCTTTTCCACATCCCTCAGTTCCAGGTCAGTGCCCAGAACACAGCACAGTCCTGTCCAGGTCCTCAGGGTGGTTCAGAAGGGAGGCAGCTGTGATTTCTCCCCACACAGCCCCACCACAATGGTCTCTCTGGGCAGTCCTTGTCTGTGCTGAGCAGTTTCCCTTCAGCCTCCCTGCCCTGGATGTTTCTCTCTGCAGTCCTAAGCACAGCCCAGTCAAGAATTCAGGTGGTTTCCCAGAGGATTTCACTCTCAGAGTGAAGTGGCCTCAAGGCCCTGTTTGTGCCTCTGGAATTGTGCCAGCCCCGAGTGCTGCTGATGGTGTTTGTGCTCACTCTGCTCCATCTCCCCACACACACACACACAGGATGCACTGCTGAAATCTCCTCAGTACAGAGCAAACAGGCACTGCTGACCTGGTCCCTTGGTGTCCCTCCATGCAGGGACAAACAACCTCCTGCAGGTGTGGGGAGAGGCCTGTGCTGGCCATGGTGGTTGCAGGGGCTGGTGTGGGACAATTGCCCTGGGGCACCTTGCCAGGCTGTCCCCAGGACAGAGACACAGCCCAGGCCCTGCTCTGCTGCTGCCTCAGCTCCATGCCAGGAGCTCTGGCTGTGCCAGGACACTGCTGGGTGCCCCCCCACACACTGCCCCTCTGTATTGGTTTGGGCAAATTAGAAGGCCCTCCGAGAGGAAGTCCCCTAAGACAAACCTCCACCACCCCTCCCCGCCCCCAGCCCTGGGTTTGGGAAGGAAATTCTTTGGAGGAGACAAGTGGAAAAAACCGATTTATTAACAAGAACTCTTCCCCCCACAAGAGAAAAGGAAAAGGCTCAAGTTACTGTGGGGGGAGGGCACAGAGCTTCTTCCACGGACTCGGAGATCCTTGAAGATCCTCAGGTCAGGTCCTCAGGTCCGGAGCCGGTCCAAATCTTCGGGGGGGGGGGAGGGGGGGAGAAAGGGAAAAGGGAGAAAAGAAAAAAAAAACAGAAACAGCACAAAAACAAGCAGCAGAAAGCAAAAGTGGCTAAGTTAGCAAGCAGGAGCAAGCAAGCAAGCAAGCAGCCAGCCAGCAGCAAAGCCAAAAGCAGCAAGAGCAGCAGAAGCCACAGCCAGCAAAGCATTGGCTGTTAGACATAACAACGCAGTCCAGATATGGGATATAAGGCTCCGTCAACCCAGGACATTCCACCCCTTATCCCATATCGTGGACACACAATAAGAACTTCCATCTCACTTACTCAGACCTTCGACACTTACAGATTTCTATCCGTCTTACTTGCTCGGACCTTTGACACTTCACATATGCATCCTACCCCACATTCAGATCCCCCTGAGGTACGCATCGTACTGTTCCATCTTTCTGCATTATCCAACATGTACAACCCGGTCCTTGAGCAGAGACAATTCCACGGATGGGTTTGCCTGTACTCGAGGTAGGGTTGATCCATACTGTCTTTCCCAACAAACTTTTAACACGGGCCACTGGGACTTTATCTCCATCTACTACATTAAGGAGCTGAGACTGAGCAGGACCCCCTCGGTTGGTAGAACCTCGGGTGTTAACTAACCAGGTGGCCTTTGCTAAATGCTGCTCCCAATTTTTCAAGGACCCCCCACCCAATGCTTTCAGGGTGGTTTTTAACCCATTGTACCTCTCTATCTTACCTGCAGCTGGTGCATGGTAGGGGATATGGTACACCCACTCAATACCATGTTCCCTAGCCCAGTTTTTAATAAGGCTATTTTTAAAATGAGTCCCATTGTCTGACTCAATTCTCTCGGCCGTACTGTGTCTCCAAAGGACCTGCTTCTCAAGGCCCAGGATGGTGTTATGGGCTGTAGCATGGGACACAGGGTAGGTTTCCAACCATCCCGTGGTGGCTTCCACCATGGTCAGCACGTAGCGCTTGCCTTGGCGGGTCTGAGGCAGTGTGATGTAATCAATCTGCCAGGCCTCCCCACACTTGTACTTAGACCACCGCCCTCCATACCAGAGGGGCTTCATCCGCTTGGCTTGCTTGATGGCAGCGCACGTCTCACAGTCACGGATAACTTGAGAAATGCTGTCCATGGTTAGATCCACCCCTCGGTCTCATGCCCACTTATAGGTGGCATCTCTACCTTGGTGACCTGAGGCATCATGGGCCCATCGTGCTAGGAACAACTCTCCCTTGTGCTCCCAGTCAAGATCTATCTTCAACTCCCCTATCTTTGCAGCTTGATCTACCTGCTGATTGTTTTGCTGCTCCTCATTAGCTCTGCTTCTGGGGACATGGGCATCTACATGGCGAATCTTCACAGGTAGGTTCTCTAACCAGGCAACAATATCTTTCCATTCTTCAGCAGCCCAGATTGGTTTGCCTCTATGCTGCCAGTTCGCCTCTTTCCATTTCTTCAGCCATCCCCACAGAGCGTTGGCTACCATCCACGAATCAGTATACAGATAGAGCCTTGGCCACTTTTCCCTCTCTGCAATATCTAGGGCCAGTTGAATGGCTTTGAGTTCAGCATATTGACTGGATCCACCCTCTCCTTCAGTGGCCTCTGTGACCTGTCATGTGGGGCTCCATACAGCTGCTTTTTACCTCTGACTCATCTCTATGACACGGCAGGAACTGTCGGTGAATACAGCGTAACGTGCATCCTCCAAAAGCCGATGGCCCCTAGGAAAGCTTGTGTTTCCCTCCTGCTGGTAGGTGGGGACATGGCGGTGATCCTATTGATGACCTCAAGGGGAATCTGATGCCTTCCATCTTGCCATTTCACTCCCAGGAACTAGATCTCCCGGGCAGGTCCTTTGACCTTACTCTTCTTGATGGCAAAACCAGCTTCCAGGAGAATCTGAATTATCTTCTCTCCCTTCTCAAAGACTTCCGCTGCCGTGTTCCCCCACACAATGATGTCATCAATCTATTGTGGATGTTCCGGAGCCTCACCCTTTTCCAGTGCATCCTGGATCAGTCCATGGCAGATGGTGGGACTGTGCTTCCACCCCTGGGGCAGTCGGTTCCAGGTGTACTGCACTCCCCTCCAGGTGAAAGCAAACTGGGGTCTGCATTCCGCTGCCAAAGGAATGGAGAAAAACGCATTGGCAATGTCGATGGTCGCGTACCACTTTGCTGCCTTGGACTCCAGCTCGTACTGGAGCTCCAACATGTCCGGTACGGCAGCGCTCAGCGGCGGAGTCACTTCATTCAATGCACGATAGTCCACAGTTAATCTCCATTCTCCTTCAGACTTGCGCACAGGCCAAATTGGACTGTTGAAGGGTGAGTGGGTTTTGCTGACCACCCTTTGGCTCTCCAGCTCACGGATCATCTTGTGGATGGGAATCACAGCATCTCAAGTGGTTCTGTACTGTCGGCGATGCACTGTTGAAGTGGCAATTGGTACTCGTTGCTCTTCCCCTTTCAGAAGTTTTACTGCAGATGGGTTCTCTGATAGCTCAGGCAAAGTGTTTAACTGCTTAACACTTTCTGTCTCTACAGCCGCTATTTTGAATGCCTACCTGAGTTTCTTTGTGTCTTTGAAATACTTATTTCGGAGGAAGTCTATGCCCAAAATGCATGGGGCCTCTGGGCCTGTCACAATAGGGTGTTTCTTCCACTCGTTTCTAGTCAGGCTCACATCGGCTTCTACCAAAGTAAAATCTTGTGATCTTCTTGTCACACCAGCAACAGAAACAGATTCTTCCCCCACATGTCTTGATGGGATTATTGTGCACTGCGCACCAGTGTCAACCAAGGCCTTATATTCTTGTGGTTCAGATGTGCCAGGCCAACGAATTTACACAGTCTAAAAAACACGGTTTTCCTTAGCCTCTACTTGGCTAGAGGCAGGGCCCCTCTAAGCCTGATTATCCTTCTTTCCTCGGGTATATGTCTTAGAGGTTCCCTCAAGGGGATTGGACAAGTCACCATCGACATCGTACTTGCCATCCTGGCTGCGAACAACTGGAGCTGCTGTTTGGTGAGACTTCCTCTGTGAATCCTCCCTTCCTTCAAATTGCGCACCCGTTGTGCCAGAGCAGCAGTAGGTTTCCCATCCCATTTCCTCATATTTTCTCCAGACTCACGCAGGAAGAGCCACAACTCAGCTCGTGGGGTGTACTTTCTCTCCCCATCAAAGAGATGCCTGCGTTGGATACCAGGACCTCTAACTTGCACAGCCGAGATTTGGAGGAAGTCCTCCCTAATCTCTTCCCTGAGCTTCTTGTGATTCTCCTCTAGTTTGTCTTCTAATTTCTGCAGTCGTGTTTCCACACCTGCAATTCTGGCATGAGTTGGGCCATGCACAGCATCAGCATATGCTCGAAGCTTTTTTGCCATATCGAGCACAGTCTCATGTGTCTCCTCTCGCTTCATTATTGCCAGAGCAGAAGTGTATTCAGGTGGCCCAAGTCGCACAAGTTTCCTCCACATTACAGGTGTACATGGTACCAGGTCTGGATTCCTAGTTGTTACATCATCTGAAAAAATGAGCTCTGCTACTGCCATCTCTCTCAGACGTTGGATCCCCTGTTCTATGGTCCTCCACTGTGTCTGCTGCAGATAGAGGTCATCTGCACACAGGTATCTCTGTGCTACACCATAGAGAATCCGTTCTCAGAGGCTGTGAGCATTGGCTTCCCTTATCATGCCCTGGTCGATAACAGGATCAAGTGACAGCGATCCCAAATGCCTCGCCTCAGTGCCATCCAGGACTGTAGCCTCCCCTGCAGCATCCCAGAGGTGAACTAACCAACTAATTATAGATTCATTGGGTTGTCGCCTGTAATCCTTTCTTAGGCCCCTAAGGTCCTTTAGAGAAAAGGAATCAATATTGGCTCCAGAATCTACACCCCTTGATGTGGTTTCTGATTTTGGTGAAGGTCCTTCTCCTGGATTATCATCATCATCATCCTCCACCTTGCGATCAGTCTTCCTTGCACACTTTCCACCTTTTGTATTAGCAGCAACAGCCCTTAGTTGAGGCCTACTGTCTGATTTAACTACTGGTCTGGAGCCTGGAATATTAGCTGCAGCCTGAGTGACTGGGATGGTAACTAGTTTATCTCCCTGTTCCCTGTCTTCTATCTGCTGTCCTTCGGTATCTAGCAGAGTACGATAAACATATGCCAAGGCCCAGCTCACTGCAATAATCCTTTCCTCCTTAGTATTACCATGGCACTTCTCCTTCAAGTATCTTGCCACCTTAACTGGGTTCTGAATTTGTTCAGACGGGAGGTCCCAGATTATAGGATCAGAAAATTCCTTTAAAATTTGGCCCATATCTTCCCATTTCCCACTCCATTCAAGATTTCTCCTACTTGGCTTTGCCCCTGAATCAGAAGTCTCATTAGCCCCCTTGGAAATCACAGCTTTCATCTTATGTAAGCTGCAGACAGTATAGAGGACACTCACTAAATTAAATACCAGAAAGATGGACTCTTTAACACTCAGGGGAAACTGAACATTTTCTAACAGGGATATAAACAATTCATAGGAGAAGAGGGAAAGCAGAGGCTGAAAAAACTCCTCCCCCGCTTCTCCCCTAACAAACTGAGTGCTCAACCATAATAACGAATCATCAAACATATTTACAGCCTTTCTGTAAATCATCACAAACAAGCCCAGCCCAATGAATATTTTGATTAGTGCCCCATGGCTACACGAACTACGTATAAGGAGCAATACCAGAGCTATTTCCGGGTAAGGAAATAGCCCTAGGTACCACAGAAATAATAGAATCTCAAAAGACCCTAGGGACCTGTCCTAGGTTACAATGTGAAATTGTGCCCAAGGTATGTATTCTATCCCCATGAGCCGTTGGAGCCAAGGTGGGGCAGTGTTCTCCTTATCTTCTGTTAACGAGCCCAACAATGCCTTCCCGGAAAACGTTATCTCTGTTTAATGGGCCACCAAGGATCCATTTGCATGACTGATAAGATGAAATCATGCTATTGTGAGATGCTCTGCCCAGGGGGAGGAGCCAAGCATTCCCACCTGGATATAATCCAGGGTTTGAGACCCCACTGGCAGCTTCTATCCACTGGACTCTCAGAGGAGACGAGCTACCGGACATTTCTACAGGGATCACTGCTTTGGATCATCTCTGCTCCAGCGGAAACACATCTGCTGCTCCAGGAGGATTCCCGGACTGCTTCAAACACCCTGACCAACAGGGTGTTAGGTTGTATCATTCTATTTATTTCACCTTTTTTTCCATTCTTCTTCTATTAAATTGTATCTCTGACTGGGAGTCTCACTGGTTTTGCTTTCAAACCAGCACATCTTTTGGCGCCCAAGTGGGGCTCGAGGTATTGAGAAAAGTCAGAATTACAATTTTGTATTGGGGAAAAGAACACCTGTTCGCTATGATGCTCAGCATGCTTACATTTGTCTTGTACCTAGCTCTCTATATCTTTCCACACATGGGGCACTATCTGCAGATCTTAATACTCTGGTGTAAACCAGGGTACAGCACTAAAATTGCTTTATTAATCTACTATGTCTATTGCATGCTAACCTGCAAGGCAATGAGCATAATTTGGAGTATGTACTCAACTTTGTTTGCTTGTCCCGGTCTAGGATGTTTTGTTTGGGGCCTCAACAATCTCACCCAGCCACTGTGGGGAGGGGTAACGAATAATTTTTTCCAGTCTTTCAGGCCTGATACAGCAGTTTTTGAAAATATTGAATTCCCTCTGGATACCAAGGACAGCATAATGTTGTTGGTGGTGCTGCTTTCTTTTCTCTGCACAGCCTGCACCATGCTCAGAAACAAAACACCACATGATGTACGTGATATAGTGCAGCGTCTTCTTGAGGCAGAAGAGAAAAGAAGGCAACAGCGTCCAAGTCTATGCAGACGGTCACAGAGGAAACAGAAGCCAAAAAAACAGACAACAGTGTCCAAGTCTATGCAGACTGTTGCAGAGGAAACAGAAGCCAAAAGCAAGCCAACAGTGTCCGCATCTACACAGACTGTCACAGAGGAGAAAGGAACCGAAATCAAGGCAACAGTGTCCACGTCTATGCAGACTGCCGCAGAAGAGAAAGAAGCACCAAGCAAAGCCACAACGTCTGTGTCTGTGCAGGTTGTTACAGAGGAGAAAGAAGCCAAAAATTCCAGCATTTCCACACAAACCATCACTGAACTGGAACAGCCTAAACCGGTAGCAGTTGCTCCTGTTCAGAAGAAGAAAGCAAAGAGCAAATCAGTCCGCATAGTGACTGATGAGGATGCAGCAGGACCTTCACACCCAGCAGAGGAGACAGAGCCAGAGATCATCACTCGCTCTCTGTCCCTGGGTGAGCTGCGTGACCTGCGGAGGGAATTCACCCGCCAGACAAATGAATCTGTCCTGACCTGGCTACTCCGTATCTGGGACGCTGCAGCCAATGACACCATTCTGGATGGAAGTGAGGCCAGGCAACTGGGATCTCTGTCCCGAGATGTGGTCATTGACCAAGGGATCGGGAGAACCCAAGAAACTCTCAGCCTCTGGCAACGGCTGCTAACAAGTGTGAAGGACAGATACCTTTGTAAAGAAGATCTTCAGGTACACCAAGGAAAGTGGAGCACAATGGAACAAGGTATCCGATGCCTGAGGGAATTGGCTGTGCTGGAGATCATTTTCTCAGAGGACGAGAGATTCCCTAAAAGCCCAGATGATGTCCAGTGCACATCGCAGATGTGGTTGAGATTCGCACGGCTTGAACCAGAGATGTACTCCCGTTACCTGGCAACGCTGCAATGGAGGGCAGGTGAGGACAGGGTGGGCGTCTTGGTCAACAAACTAAGAATTTATGAGGACACTGTCACTGCCCCGTTTCGTACCCATGTCTCATCCGTGGAAACAAGGCTGGCTGAGCAAGTCCGAAGCTTAATTGAAGAGGGCCATCAGAAACTGAAAAAAGAACTTAAGGAAGAAATTTACCACGTCTCGCCAGAACCAACAAGAGTCTCTGCCATTAGGAGCAGGCGTCCCCCAGCCAGAGAGAGAACATACACTCCACGAGGTAACCTCTGGTCTTTTCTTCGGGAGCATGGAGAAGACATGAGGAAGTGGGATGGAAAACCCACCTCCGCCTTAGCAGCCCGGGTACGTGAACTGAAAAGAGGGACACCTACTACGAGGAGTTCATCTAGAGTCAATGCTGCTCCAGTCTCTCGTGCACGGAACTCCAGACAGTATAGGAATGATGATGTGACTGATCCTCTCGAAGGGACCTCAGGAACGTATTTACAGGAAGATAGCAACGTGCATCGTGAGCAGGAATAGAGGGGCCCTGCCTCTAGCCAGATAGAGGAAAGGGACAATCGGATCTATTGGACTGTGTGGATCCGATGGCCTGGCACATCTGACCCACAAGAGTACATGGCTTTGATTGACACTGGCTCTCAATGTACCCTGATCCCATCAAGGTATGTAGGAACAGAATCTGTTTCTATTTCTAGAGTGACAGGAGGGTCCCAGCAGCTGACTGTAGTGGAGGCCGAAGTGAGTTTAACTGGGAACGGGTGGCAAAAACACCCCATTGTGACTGGCCCAGAGGCCTCATGCATCCTTGGCATAGATTTTCTCAGAAATGGATATTTCAAAGACCCAAAAGGATATCGCTGGGCTTTTGGGATAGCTGCTGTAGAGAAAGAAGGCATCAGACAACTGAATACCCTGCCTGGTCTCTCCGATGACCCCTTTGCGGTGGGACTGCTGAGAGTTGAAGAACAACAGGTACCAATTGCCACAGCAACAGTGCACCGTTGGCAGTACCGCACCGACAGAGACTCAGTGACCCCAATCCATGAGATGATTCGTAAACTGGAGAGCCAAGGGGTGGTCAGCAAGGCTCGTTCACCCTTCAACAGCCCCATCTGGCCTGTGCGTAAGTCCAGTGGAGAATGGAGACTGACAGTGGATTACCGTGGTCTGAATGAGGTCACGCCACCACTGAGCGCTGCTGTGCCAGACATGTTGGAGCTTCAGTACGAGCTGGAGTCCAAGGCAGCAAAGTGGTACGCCACCATCGACATTGCCAATGCTTTCTTCTCCATTCCTGTGGCAGCAGAGTGCAGACCCCAGTTTGCTTTCACCTGGAGGGGTGTGCAGTACACCTGGAATCGACTGCCCCAGGGGTGGAAGCACAGTCCCACCATCTGCCATGGACTAATCCAGACTGCACTGGAAAAAGGCGAGGCTCCTGAGCATCTCCAGTATATTGATGACATCATTGTGTGGGGGAACACAGAAGTGGAAGTTTTCAAGAAAGGAGAGAAGATTATCCAGATTCTACTGAGAGCTGGTTTTGCCATTAAGCGAAGTAAGGTAAAGGGACCGGCTCGAGAAATCCAGTTCCTGGGAGTCAAGTGGCAAGATGGACGTCGCCAGATACCCTCAGAAGTAATCAACAAGATCACTGCAATGTCTCCACCAACCAGCAAGAAGGAAACGCAAGCTTTCCTAGGTGCCATAGGCTTTTGGAGAATGCACATTCCTGAGTATAGCCAGATTGTGAGTCCTCTCTACCTGGTTACCCGCAAGAAGAACGATTTCCACTGGGGCCCTGAACAGCAGCAAGCCTTTGCCCAGATCAAGCAGGAGATCGCTCATGCGGTAGCCCTTGGCCCAGTGAGGACAGGACCAGATGTGAAGAATGTGCTTTACTCAGCAGCCGGGAACAATGGCCTGTCCTGGAGCCTTTGGCAGAAGGTGCCTGGTGAGACTCGGGGTCGACCACTGGGATTCTGGAGTCGAAGCTACAGAGGGTCCGAAGCCAACTACATGCCCACGGAGAAGGAAATCTTGGCCGCCTATGAAGGAGTTCAAGCCGCTTCAGAAGTAATTGGCACGGAAACGCAGCTGCTTCTGGCACCCCGACTGCCGGTGCTGGGGTGGATGTTCAAGGGAAAGGTTCCTTCCACGCATCATGCCACCGACACTACTTGGAGCAAATGGATTGCCCTCATTACGCAGCGCGCCCGTATTGGAAACCCAAATCGCCCTGGGATTCTGGAAGTTATAACGAACTGGCCTGAAGGTGAGACTTTTGGTTTATCCTCTGAAGAAGAAGAGGAGCAAGTGACACGGGCTGAGGAGGCCCCACCATATAATGAGCTACCAGAGACTGAAAAACGATATGCCCTCTTCACTGATGGTTCCTGCCGAATTATAGGCACTGACAGGAAATGGAAAGCTGCAGTATGGAGCCCCACACGACGAGTTGCGCAAGCTACCGAGGGACAAGGTGGATCGAGTCAGATGGCAGAGCTTAAAGCTGTACAGCTGGCTTTGGATATTGCTGAACGGGAGAAGTGGCCGAGGCTCTATCTCTACACCGACTCATGGATGGTAGCTAATGCCCTGTGGGGATGGCTGAATCGCTGGAAAAAGGCCAACTGGCAGCGCAGAGGGAAACCCATCTGGGCTGCTGAGATTTGGCAGGACATTGCTACCCGAGTAGAGAAGCTAACCGTGAAGGTTCAACACGTGGATGCGCACGTACCCAAGAGTCGGGCTAATGAGGAGCATCGCAACAATGAGCAGGTAGACAAAGCTGCCAAGGTGAAAGTATCACAGGTGGATCTAGACTGGCAGCACAAGGGAGAATTATTCCTAGCTCGTTGGGCCAATGATGCCTCTGGTCATCAGGGAAGAGATGCAACATACCGATGGGCCCGTGACCGAGGGGTGGACCTTACTATGGACAGCATCTCACAGGTCATCCATGACTGTGAGACCTGCGCTGCAATCAAACAGGCCAAGCGGGTGAAGCCTCTGTGGTACGGTGGACGATGGTTGAAGTACAGGTATGGGGAAGCCTGGCAAATTGACTACATCACCCTTCCCCAGACCCGCCAAGGCAAGCGCTACGTACTGACCATGGTGGAAGCAACCACAGGTTGGCTGGAGACCTATCCTGTGCCTCATGCCACTGCCCGGAACACCATCCTGGGCCTGGAAAAACAAGTCCTGTGGAGACACGGCACCCCAGAGAGAATCGAGTCAGACAACGGGACACATTTTAAGAATGGCCTTATAAACACCTGGGCCAAAGAACATGGTATTGAATGGATATACCACATTCCTTATCATGCTCCAGCTGCCGGGAAAGTTGAACGGTGCAATGGACTATTAAAGACTACCCTGAAGGCACTTGGCGGAGGAACCTTCAAGAACTGGGACATAAACTTAGCCAAAGCCACCTGGATGGTAAACACCCGAGGCTCCATCAATCGAGCTGGTCCAGCCCAGTCTGAACCCTTGCACACAGTGGATGGAGATAAAGTCCCTGTGGTACACCTGAAAGGGATTTTAGGAAAGACTGTTTGGATTAATCCCACCTCAGGCAAAGGCAGACCCATCCGTGGGATTGTTTTTGCTCAAGGACCTGGTTACACTTGGTGGGTAATGCAAAAAGATGGAGAAACCCGTTGTGTACCACAAGGAGACTTGATTCTGAGTGAGAACTAAAATCAGCGTGTAGGGTTTTATTCTGTGTATATACGTATGTATATGTATGTATCTGTGAGAGTGTATGATGTAGATGGTGATAGAATAAGGGGTGGATTATGTCCTAGGTTACAATGTAAAATTGTGCCCAAGGATGTATTCTATCCCCATGAGCCGTTGGAGCCAAGGTGGGGCAGTGTTCTCCTTATCTTCTGTTAACGAGCCCAACAATGCCTTCCCGGAAAACGTTGTCTCTGTTTAATGGGCCACCAAGGATCCATTTGCATGACTGATAAGATGAAATCATGCTATTGTGAGATGCTCTGCCCAGGGGGAGGAGCCAAGCATTCCCACCTGGATATAATCCAGGGTTTGAGACCCCACTGGCAGCTTCTATCCACTGGACTCTCAGAGGAGACGAGCTACCGGACATTTCTACAGGGATCACTGCTTTGGATCATCTCTGCTCCAGCGGAAACACATCTGCTGCTCCAGGAGGATTCCCGGACTGCTTCAAACACCCTGACCAACAGGGTGTTAGGTTGTATCATTCTATTTATTTCACCTTTTTTTCCATTCTTCTTCTATTAAATTGTATCTCTGACTGGGAGTCTCATTGGTTTTGCTTTCAAACCAGCACAGGACCAAAAATATTAGCAGGCTTTCACCCCAAATGACATTAGGAGTCTAGAAAAAAACATCCCAATGCACCCACAAACAATTAGAATCACCAATATTATTATTATTAAGGTTTTTCCACTTGCTTTGGTTCCTGTTTCCTGGCCAACGCATCAAAAAGTGTATTGGTTTGGGCAAATTAGAAGGCCCTCCGAGAGGAAGTCCCCTAAGACAAACCTCCACCACCCCTCCGCGCCCCCAGCCCTGGGTTTGGGAAGGAAATTCTTTGGAGAAGATAAGTGGAAAAAAACGATTTATTGACAAGAACTCTTCCCCCCACAAGAGAAAAGGAAAAGGCTCAAGTTACTGTGGGGGGAGGGCACAGAGCTTCTTCCGCGGGCTCGGAGATCCTCGGAGATCCTCAGGTCAGATCCTCAGGTCCGGAGCCGGTCCAAATCTTCGGGGGGGGGTGGGGGGGGGGAGAAAGGGAAAAGGGAGAAAAGAAAAAAAAACCAGAAACAGCGCAAAAACAGGCAGCAGAAAGCAAAAGTGGCTAAGTTAGCAAGCAGGAGCAAGCAAGCAAGCAAGCAAGCAGCCAGCCAGCAGCAAAGCCAAAAGCAGCAAGAGCAGCAGAAGCCACAGCCAGCAAAGCATTGGCTGTTAGACATAACAACACAGTCCAGATATGGGATATAAGGCTCCGTCAACCCAGGACACTGCCCTTGAAGGCAAAGCTCTGAAGAAGGCACCAAATGCCAAGGGCAGCAAGATCCCCTGGTCACGAATTCTGCCCATGTGGCAGAAAACAGGTTTTTTTAAAAAAAAAAAAAAAACAAAAAAACTAACAGGGGGAAAGCGGGGAAAATGTACCCCACACTGCCAGCCCCCAGAACTTCATCCATGCTTGTTGGAGCTCCTGCACTGGGACTTAAATCAGGGCAGGGTCTTTGGTGGGAGCTGCCCTGGCTCCAGGGAGACACTGAAACACAAACAGAGCAGGCAGAGAGAGGCAGGAGAGAAAGGAGGACACAAACACCATCAGCTGAGAAGGTGGCACTCTGAAAACAGAACTGACACTGACTGAAAATGAATGGGACAGGAATCAAGAACTCTCCAAGTTTTATTTATTATCAAAACACATCACACTCACCCAGCCCCACACAATCCTGATCCCACTGCTGCAAATTTGGATCCCATTCTCCCAACCTCATTCTAACCTCATCTCACCCTGGTGGCTGTGGAATCGAGTAAGTTTGGAGTGGGCTTGTGTTTTCCTGAGGTGGGAACAAGCCATTTTGAGGTGGGATTGAGCCCTTTTGGGGTAAGATTGAATACTTTACAGTAGGATTAGAGTTGTTTTGAAGTCCCAGAGTAATCCCTCTTGGCTTTTGGAGTGCGAAGTGAAGGAGATGAGAAAAAAATTAAAAAGAAGGGGATGTTGTGTGCCCAGACTTTAGCCAGGCCTGTGACACGCTCTGCTGTCTTCTCCTCAGAGCCAGACTGGAGAGGGCTGGGCTGAAGAAATGGAACATGGGCTGGGTGGGAATTTGGCTGAACAATGAGGGTCAGATGTCATCCATGGTACAGAGTCCTCTTGGCAGCCACTCCCTGGTGACATCCCTCAGTGACCAGCCCTTGACCAGCACTGGAGAACGTTTCTATTATCTCTACAGTGGCATGGAAGGCACTTCCAATTCCTTTGTGGCTACTGCCAAATTGTAGGGAGTCTGTGACCAAACTCATCCAGTTGATGGCAACTGCAAAACATAATTAGGCATAATTGTGCTCTTCTTTCCTGTGGACAAGATGACTGAGTTGAGTCAATTTGTCTTGCCATCAGGTGCCAACCAAGCCACAAGAAAATGGGAGAAAAAACTTATGCATCAGTAAAAAGGCATTTCAAAAGGGAAAAACACAAACCCAACAATAAAAACACAAAGCAAGACTCACCGACAACAACACAAAATCTCCACAAACAAACTAACAACAAAGAGCAAAGGCCACAAACTGAAGGAAATAAAATCCACGGGAAATCTCCTATCAGCAGAAAATGTTTACACACTTTATGGCAGGAGAGAATTCTTTATGTGCTGGAAATGTTTTGAAAGAAAAATGTCTCTAAAAAGAAATTAATCCCCTACCCGCCTTGTCCCCACCGCTTCCTGCAGTTCATTGCTGATCATGGTGTGACATGAAATGGAACATCCCTTGGGTAGGTCCAGCCCAGCTGTCCCATCCCTGTTCTCTCAGGAACACTTGCCCACCCCAAGTCCATATGATGCTGTTAAAGATCACAACGACACAGACTCGGAGTTAGAAGGCTGACAGTGGCTCTGTTTATTTCTGGGAATATCTTTCCTTTTATGTAATTCTTTAAAGAACAACCCAATGGGTGGAAGAAAGACAAACTTCTTCAATCACGTTGGTCAAGTCAGAGGGACATTAGGAAGAAGTCCCTGTTAGGGAAAGGAATGTAAACATAGGTTACAGTTAGGAAAACATGTCTCTTGATGACAGAAAACTCTCTGGGAAAGAGTTGCAGAGAAACCAAAACATCACAAGCACAAACTAAAGATAAACCCATAGGTTGGGGGGTTGCAGACACACCTCAGGTGGGGCGAGCGCTGTGACAAGGACAGGAGAACTGAACAACATTTACTCTTCTCAAGGACAGTAGAACAGCACAGCATGGCCTTGGACAAATGGATCAAGGAGGTAACTCCAGCAAACAGAAATCATTCAAAATGCAAGAAAAATGTCAGCTCAGCTCTACAAGGCTGACAAAACAGAAGGTTTGCAAAACAATAATATTGCCCATATTCAAAAGTGGGGGTCGAGAAACAGTCAGCTGAAAATGACACTGGATGTTAAAGACAGACCCCAAAGAACCAGATAAGAGCTTGTGAGAAGGGGTGCAACTATGTCAAGTAAATTCAAAGGAAGTGGGGATAGCTACTGAATGCATAATCAGTGTGTGTGATCAAAACTCTGTTCATTTGATGCTCAGTGCACACAAATGGAGGAAGGCTCACCCAAGTGACCAACATGCTATAAAAAAGAATATCTACTCTCAAATACTCAAAAGTTGTGTTCAGAGGGTCAGAAGGTAAACTTTTCACCTTGGTCTTGTTGGCAGGCTCTCTGACCCTTTGGGCATAGTTCAAGCTTTCCTGCATGGTTCTGACTGGTTTGGGGGCCCAGGTGCAGCTACAGTTTCTTCATCTTTACAATACTCCATCCTCCCCTCAGAACTTCTACAAACACAGCCAAGTCAAGCATATGATATATTGCCTTCTCAAACTAGCTCCATGTGGCAATGATCAACTATCCTACTTTGCTTCTACTCTAAACTCTTCATTAATATCCATTGCTTCTTGCTCCTATCCCATTAGCTAAATTCTTAATCCTTTGGATTCTCCTAAACCCTTGATTCAGTTAGGGCCCATCCTGTCAAAATGGCCTCCTTGGTTCTGCACTGCTACAATGTTCTCTTTGGTTCCACAAGGCCTTGGTGTGTCACAACAGCCCCTTGGTTCCATGAACTGCCATAGTGTCACCACGGTCTCTTGCATCTGCAGTATCACAATGGACAATTGGTGACAAGCAGCCCCACTGTGTCACATGGAATATTTGATGCATTGGGACCCCACAGTGTCACACTGGCCCCTTGGTTCCACCAGGCCTTGCTGTATAACAATGCCCCCTCAGTTCCATGAGGTTTTGTACTGCTAGCAATGGTCTCCTTGGTTCTGTAGTGTGCGAATGGCTGCTTGGTTCCATAAAATTCTTCCGAGTTGCAGGGGTGTCCTTGGTTCCATGAGGCTCTGCAGTGCCACAATGTCCCATAGTTTCCATGACCTTATTCCATACTATCAACAATGCCCTTTGTTCCAAGGAGGCCCCACAGTGTCACGATGGCTTCTTGGATCCATGAGGTTGTGTAGTGTCACCATGATCTCCTTGGATCTGCATTGTCACAATGGACAATTGGTTCCCTGGGGCCCAGTTCTGTCAGAATGTACCCTTAGTTACATGAGGTTTCATGGTATCAGCATGGTCTCTTTGGATTCACAGTATCACTATGGACCAATTGTTCCATGTGGCCCTGCTGTGTCACAATGGCTTCTTGGTTCCATGAAGCCCAAGCGTTTGACAACTGACCCTTAATTCCATGGGGTTCTGTACTAACAAAATGGTCTCCTTGTTTCTGGATTGTAACAATGGACCCTTGGTTCCATGAGATTCCATGATGTCACCATGGTCTCCTTGGTTCCACGAGGCCTTGCTGTGTCACAATGGCCGCTTGGTTCCATGAGCGTCCCTAGTGTCACCATGGTCTCCTTGGATCTGCATTGTCACAATGGACAATTGGTTCCATGAGCTTGGTTCCATGAGCTTCCCTAGTGTCACCATGGTCTCCTTGGATCTGCATTGTCAAAATGGACAATTGGTTTCATGGAACCCTGCTGTGTCACAGTGAAGCCTTAATGCCATGAGGTTCTGCAGTTGGACAATGGTCTATTTGCTTCAACAACACTTTGGAGTGTAACAATGGCCGCTTGATTCCCTGAGCTTCCATAGTGTCAGCAATGGTCTCCTTGTTTCTGCAGTGTCATAATGAACCCTTAATTCCATGAGGTTCCTAAATGTCATGGGTCTCCTTGGATCCATGTGTCCCTGTTGTGTCACCACAGCCCCTTGGTTCCATGAATTTCTGTACTGTCAACAATGGTTCCTTTGTTCCAATGAGGCCTTGCTTTGTCACAATGGACCCTGGGTTCCATGAAGTTCTTTGGTGCCACAATGGATCCATGGATCCTAGCTCCTTGGATCCATGACATTTCATAGTGTCTCCATGGTCTCCTTGGATCTGCATTGTAATCATGGACAATTCCTTCCATGCAGTCCCAATGGGTCAGAATGTACCCTTAGTTCCGTGTAACCCTGCTTTGTCACAGTGGCCCCTTGGTTCCATAGGTTTTATGCTGTACCAATGGACTCCTTGGTTCTAGGAGTTACCCTGCTTTTAGCAGGGGTTTCTTTGGTTCCAGCAAGGCCCTGCTGTGCCTCAATGCACCCTTGGTTCCACGAGGCCCTGCTGTGTCACAATGCACCCTCTATTCCATGAGGCCCTACAGAGTCACAATGGGGCCTTGTGTCCATGGAGTTCCATCATGTCACACTGGACTTTTCATTCCATAAATTTTAGTACTATCAACAACAGTTTCCTTGGTTCTGCAGTGTCACAATGGCCCCTTGGTTCCATGGGCTTCTGTAGTGTAACATGGTCGCCTTGATTCCATGAGGTTCTGCAGTGTCACAATAGAAACCCTTGTTCCATTAGGCCTCCAAGTTTCACAATGTTTGCTTCCAGGAGGCACCACAATGTCCCAATGGACCCTTGGTTCTGTGAGGTTCCATAGCATCCCAATGGTCACTGTGGCTCCATGAGTTTCCTTAGTGTCACACTGGTCTCCATGGTTCCATTAGGCCCTGCCTTGTGTCCTAGGTTACAATGTAAAATTGTGCCCAAGGTATGTATTCTATCCCCATGAGCCGTTGAAGCCAAGGTGGGGCAGTGTTCTCCTTATCTTCTGATAACGAGCCCAACAATGCCTTCCCGGAAGACGTTAACTCTGTTTAATGGGCCATCAAGGAACAATTTGCATGACTGATAGGATGAAATCATACCATTGTGAGATGTTCTGCCCAGGGGGAGGAGCCAAGCATTCCCACCTGGATATGGTACTGTGAGGTTCCATAGCATCCCATTGGTCACCGTGGTTCCATGAGTTTCCTCAGTGTCACAATGGTCTCCATGGTTCCAGTAGGCCCTGCCTTGTCACAATGGTCCCCTGGGTTCCAATGAGTTCCTGCTGTGTCACAAAGGACCTTTGGTTCCAGGAGGTTCTGTGGTGTCACCATGTTCTTCTTGACTCTGCAGTGTAACAATGGACCATTGGTTCCACACGGCCTGGCTGTGTCACAAATGTCTCTTTAATTCCATGACTGCCACAACAGAGACTTGTTTCTAGGAGGTTCCCTACTGTCACAATTGTCTCCTTGATTCCATGAGCTGTGTCACAATGGACCCTTGGTTAAACAAGGCCTTGCAGTGTCTCAGGAGTCTCCTTTGTTCCATGAGGAACACAAAAGCTTTGCATCAACATTGAGCAACGCTTCCTTTACACACCTGGGAACCTCTGTCTGCATTCCAAGGGAGGGTTCAAGCTGACGATGGCAACAGCAGCTTCCATCTACAACAGAGATCCAGGACAGGGACAGAGAATTCAGCTGAGAGACTCAGAGAATTCTGCTTACAGAGCTCATTTCTGGGGACACTGTCTCTTGTAGAAAGGTGACATCATTCCAGACAGCCTGTACTGGGCATGTGGTTCCTGAGTGGGCTTTGTTGTTTAGGAAACCTGCTCGGGCTTTTCCATTCTTTCCTCACCAAGAGGAAAACTTCTCCTGGGCCTGTGTGCAGGCAGAGGCCTGAGGAGAGCAGGTGGGACATGGTGCAATGGGCTGGGACAGCCAGCTGCAGAGCTCAGGGGACAAGGTTGTGCTGCAGGGCACAAGGATTTCAGTGCCAGGTGGGCAATGTCAGACATGGTGAGGTTGGGGTGAGGAGCAGCTTGTCCCAACAGGGTCAGCCTGCAAGGGGCTCATTCTTCTCCAATGCCCAGACCTTCTAAAGAAACATTCAGCATCAAGATCACTTGGTGAATTCCTCAGTCACCTCTTCAATGAACTCTGCAGCTCCTCCTCATTGCCCACAACTGGGAGCCCCACAGGCAGACAGAGCAGCCCAGATGTGCCCTCCTGGCCTGGGATGCCTCTGGCAGGGGAGCAGAAGGAGGCACTGCAGGAGCCTGCAGACAATTCCTGAAGCACTTGGAGGATGATCCTGCTCCCTAAGGGACCTTCCCATGGTTCCAACTCTGGTACTGAAATGGGGAGTGGAGCCACAGAGGAAAGGAAAACCAGGAATGGGCTGTTTGCAGCGGAGGGAACGGGGGTGGGAAATAGGGAGAAATTTGGAGCAGGAAAAAAGAAAGAAACACAAGGTGGAGCAAAGGAAATGGTCAGGGCAGTTAGGGGGCGGCTGCCAGGAAGCCCTGGCTCTGAGCAACAATGTCTGAAGTGGCACAGCAAACTCCCAGCTGATGGGAACAAACTTTCTGGCTGACTTCAGAGGCCACCACAAACCTGAGGGGTTTCCCTGCTGTGGCCCAGCCCTTCCTGGCCCCAGGCCCTGCTGGCATTTGTGCTCCCTCAGCTTCATCTCCCCACACCAACCCCATGGGGGTGCTCAGGCCTGCTCTGGGCAGGGCAAACAGGGGCTCCTGAGGCAGTGCTGCCATGGCTGTGCCTGCAAGGCTGCGGCAGCTGTGTGAGCTGGGGGAGAGGCCAGGGCTGCAGAGGGGGGATGTTGTTGGCAGGTGCATGAGGAGGCTGTGGGCCGCTGGCCTGGGGTGTCCAGCGCAGTGGGGATGGATCAGGGCCTGCTCTGCTGCTCCTTGCCGTGTGCTTGCCCAGGGCCCTTGCAGAGCCCCAGCCGTGCTGTTTGCCCCCAGCCTGCCCACGGCCAGCCTGGGGCTGCTGGCGGGGCTTTTCTCTGCTCAGCATTGGCCTGGGCAATGTGTTGTGGAGAGAGCCTGGGCAAGGAGCCTGCAGCCCCCAGGCCCTGGCCTGAGGCCTCAGCACTGCTGCTGTGCCAGCAGTGCCCATGGCCTGTCCCTGCTGCAGCCCCGGCACTGCCACCCCCAGCCCTGTGCCCGGCCCCGAGAGCACTCAGGCCCTACAGCAACAGCAGGGCCAGGAGGGCAGCGGGGCAGGGCCACGGCAGCAGCACTGGCAGCACCAAGTGCTGCTGCTGCTGCTGGCCACAGCTGCTGTGCCAGCACTGATCTGCCCCCAGCTCTGCACACAGACATTGGTGCTGCAGCTGCAGAGACGGGAACCAAAGGGGCATCTCTGCAGAAAACTTGGGTGGGAGATCCTTGAGTTCCTTTAAAGCCACCAAGAGTGCAGCCCCTCATTGACACAGTCTGTGGCCACAGGGAAGGGTGGAGAGAAACAAAATGAAAAATGGCACGAATAGTGACATTTCTTTATGGACAATATGAAAAAAAGGAAAACACGAAAGAATAACCAAACCTAGAGGAAGTTTCAAAGATTACTTTTATTACAAGAGATTTGTAGCATTTGGCCAGGAGATCAGTGATTCTGAAATATGCCAGTCGTCAATTGTGGGCCTGCAGGGCCTGGAGCTAGAGAGCCGAAGTGGAAGTATGGCTGCACTCATGTCAAGAGCAGAAGAGCTAGGCCTCAAGCCTTGGCACGGCAAAGCGGGATTTTGAGAAAGTTGCTGTGATAGTGCATTTTAGGCATACCTGTGTTAGTTAGTACGAGGCATATGTTAAGCAATATCACTTGGCATGTATTACTTGTTATATAATGCGTGGGTATAAAAGCAAAGCTAGGTGGATCAATAAACGGCTTCATATGGGCAATGTATGGAGTCCACGTCTCTTTGTTATCGCCATCAAATGGTGCCCTCGTGTGAGGAGCGATGATCACCTAGCTCTGCGACCGGGTGGCGACGCCCTGCAGGACGAGACCGCTGAAAGGAAGCGGAGGCCGGCCGGCAATCAATTCCTCCGGGAAAAGGAGGTGAGCTAACCCCTGCTGGGTTGGGGTAGCACTGCAGGGAACGATGGGTCAGGGAATTTCTGGTCCGGAAAGAGACGTTTATGAACTTATGCTTTAGCTCTTACAGCAGCATGATAAAACTCTGCCTTCACATGATCTAAAACTTTTGTTACGCTGGGTAGCAGCAGAAGTCCCGGGAGTAACGGAATCCACGGTCTTTACCTTAGATCTGTGGGATGAGGCGGGAGTTAAGTTATGGGACTCTGCCACGAAAGGAAACAAAGCCGTTGCACAAATGCTGCCCTCTTGGAGGGTGATTTTTGAAGCCTTGAAGGCTCAGAGAAATTCCCAAAAGGCAGAAAAATCTTGTACTGCTACTGCTGATTCTCAGTCTACCTTAAAACTCGAAGAGACTGCTGCTCAAAACCAGAACGCTGCTATCTCTAAAACTGCTGCTATCTCGGAAGACTCCCCGAATTCCTTGAATTCCGAGGAAACTGCATCCCAGTGCTTGTCTACTTCACCCCCCCTCCCGCCGCACAAATCCCCTGCTGCTTCTGCGTTGTGTGTTGAGGGAAAAAGGGAGGGGGGTCCCTCGCGCCGACCTGTAAAGGCTTTTGCTGCTAACTATGATGATGAAGACAGTGGTCCGGAGGAGGATCCCTTCGACCCTGGACTCATAGACCCTGACAAGGAGCCTAATTTGTTTCCCCCTGACCCCCATGACTACTGGCTCCGCTTAAAACAACAGGCATTAAGAGAGGGGGATCTTGAGGTTGCTGGGAGGATTGTGGCTCCGGTGATTTATACTGGTACTAGGAAACGTTCAGCGCACTGGGAACAGCTTTCTTTCTCTGAGATTAAAGAGTTGCGGCGAGCAGCTACAGATCATGGTATTGGGTCACCGCATTTTACAAGTTTGCTTGATTCTGTATTTGCTGCCCACACTATGACCCCGTATGATTTAAAAACCCTCTCCAGAATACTGTTAACTCCCGTACAGTACAGCTTATGGGAAAAGGAGTGGGAAAAGGGCTTGCAAAGCCTGCTGTTAACTTACATGGGCCATGCAAATCCAGCCCTGGCTGCTCTTACTATCAGGCAGCTAATGGGAACAGGTCCATTTTCTGACCCTGCTACCCAGGCGCGTGAATGCCCGCGGGAGGCTCTAGATGGGGCTCGTGATGCGGCGCGCCAGGCTTTCCTTAAGGTCCCTGATGCAAAAACACCCCTGAAAGCATTTACAACTATTGTCCAGGGACCCCAGGAGCCATATATGCAATTTATTGATCGCCTTAAGCAGGCACTGGAACGTCAGATTGATAATGCAGATGCTCGTGAAATCTTGCTTTTAAAACTTGCTGTTGAAAATGCAAATGCTGACTGTAAAAAACTCCTAAAGTCCCTGCCGAACCAGGAACCGACCATTGTCGAAATGGTTGAGGCGTGTAATCGTATTGGGACTCTGGAACATCAGTATGAGGCTATGGCTGCAGCTTTTGCAGCAGCTAAGGGTACGACACCCGTTTGCTATAAATGTCATAAGCCCGGTCACCTGAAAAAACACTGCGTTGCTCGGCAAGGAGCCAAATCTAAGATCCCTGATATATGCCCTCGGTGTCGTAAGGGTCGTCATTTTCCTAATGAATGTCATTCTAAGTATGATTCTGAAGGTCGCCCGATCCAGGGAAACTGGAACAGGAGCGCGGATGGCCGGAGACGCGTGACGATACAAATCCCTCCCCGGCCCCCAGCACAGTACGTCCGACCACAGACGCCAGCGCCAGCTCCGCCAGCCCCGCAGCCACAGCCCAGCCAAGGACCGTCTCAAGCCTACGTCCAGCAACCCCAGGCAGCTTCGCCATGGACCTGGCAACCTCAGACACAGTAATGTTGCTTGATTCTACTGTTCATTTACTCCCTACAGGAATTTTTGGTCCACCGGGACCCCAGACGAGTGCCTTGCTCGTGGGCAGGTCCTCAACTACCATCCAAGGACTTTTTGTTTTGCCAGGAGTCATAGACTCGGACTCTGTAGGGGAAATAAAAATAATGGCTTGGACTCCTTTTCCACCTTGTACTGTTCCACGAGGGGCATGCATTGCACAATTGATCCCCTTTACACACAGTTTAACACCCCCTGTACCAGAGTGTAACACAAGAGAGGGAGGGTTTGGTTCCACAGGTACCCCGGAAATATTGTGGGTGCAGGAGATTTCTAATAAACGCCCTGTGTATACATGTACCTTGACACTGCGGGGACAGCAGGTGACAGTCACCGGAATTCTGGATACGGGTGCGGACGTGAGTATAGTCTCTCAGGCCAAGTGGCCCCCCACTTGGCCCCTCACCGAGGTTTCACAAACCCTCACTGGGATTGGGGGACATAGCAACAGTCATCAAAGTCTCTGTCCCATACAGGTGACAGGACCTGACAGTCGTATAGCCTCTGTTAGGCCATTTGTGTTACCTGTGCCTATGGTGTTGTGGGGACGGGATGTGCTCTCTCAATGGGGAATAAAAATGCAGTCAGATTTTTAATTGGGGCCATTGCGGCGCGTAGCACCCTGAAATTAACCTGGAAAACTGAGACACCTGTCTGGGTGGATCAATGGCCCCTTCCCTTTCCCAAATTACGCGCACTCACTGACCTTGTCCAGGAGCAGCTGGAGAAGGGACGTATAGTCCCCTCTACCAGTCCCTGGAACTCACCTGTGTTTGTTGTTAAAAAACAAAGTGGCAAGTGGCGCTTGCTCCAAGATCTCCGTAAAGTTAATGATGTTATTGAGGACATGGGGACCCTTCAGCCTGGCTTACCTTCCCCTACTATGATTCCCCGTGATTGGTATCTCACAGTAATAGATTTAAAGGACTGCTTCTTTGATATTCCTTTGCACCCTGATGATGCTCCTAAATTTGCCTTTTCTGTTCCTAGCCTTAATTTACAAGCCCCCTTGCAAAGGTACCATTGGCGTTTTCTTCCCCAAGGAATGAAAAACTCCCCCACGATATATATGTGGTTTGTTGCGGGGGTCTTAGCCCCCATTCGTAAGCAAATGCCCGCTGCTTTGATATATCATTATATGGATGACATTCTTGTTGCAGCAGAACAACAGGAAATCATGGAGGAAGCCCTAGCCCTTGTCACTGCTGCTGTAACCCAAGCAGGACTTTGTATTTCTCCTGAAAAAATTCAGCATCAGCCCCCCTGGAAATATTTGGGATGGCGCATTAGGACCCAGAGTATTTCTCCTCAGCCTTTGCAAATTCATGCTGACATTCGTACTTTGCATGATGCCCAGAAACTTCTGGGAAAGATAAATTGGGTTCGTTCCTTATTGGGAATTTCAAACACTGAATTAGCCCCTCTGTTTGAGTTGCTGAAGGGGGAGTCTGATCTCCTTTCACCCCGGCACCTCTCACCAGAGGCCTGCCAAGCACTGCAATTGGTAGCTGATGCTATTTCCAGTCGGCAAGCAGCCCGATGGGCCCCTGAGTTGCCTTTTTCACTGATAATTCTGAATCCAGGTAAACAACCTCATGCTTTAATTTTTCAGTGGGATCCTAAAGCGCCCGACCCCTTGCTGATTATTGAATGGATCTTTTTGCCACATCAGATGTCTAAAACTGTAACTACACAACATGAAATGTTTGCTATGCTTATTGTTAAAGCAAGACAGAGACTTACCACACTTGCAGGTGTGGATTTCTGTTATATTTGTTTGCCTGTTACTACTTTTTATTTACAGTGGCTGATGCAACAATCTGAAGTTTTTCAAATTGCCCTTGCAGACTTTTCTGGACAGCTTTCTACACATCCCCCAAAGCACAGACTTGTAGCCACCAGTTTTAACCTCCTGGTGCGTCCTAAAAGAAGTGAGATCCCTTTACAAGCTTTAACTGTTTTTACAGATGGTTCCGGACGCACTCAGAAGTCAGTACTGCTGTGGTGGAACACCGATCTCGCCCGGTGGGACTCAGATGTCGCTATAGTTTCGGGTTCCCCCCAGATTGCTGAATTAGCAGCTGTTGTTCGAGCCTTTCAACGCTTTGTTGCTCCTTTAAACTTAATAACAGATTCTGCTTATGTTGCAGGCCTTGTGGAGAGAGCTGAAGCTGCTGTCTTGAAAGATGTACCTAACAAGGATCTGTTTTACTGGTTGCAACAACTTGTTTACCTTTTAGATAACAGACAGCACCCCTATTTTGTTATGCATGTTAGGTCTCACACTACTTTGCCTGGTTTTATTGCAGAAGGAAACCGCCAGGCAGACTTGCTTACTTTAACCGTTCATTTACCAGATCGCTTTTCCCAGGCTAAACTCAGCCACTCTTTCTTCCATCAGAATGCTGCTGCACTTGCTCGCACCTTTGATTTGACTACACGCCAAGCTGCTAGTATTGTGGCTGTGTGCCCAGATTGCCAGAGGCACTCCTTCCCTGCCCTTGCTGGAGGTGTTAACCCTAGAGGACTCGAAAGCCTCCAGATTTGGCAAACAGATGTAACTCACTTCCCTGAATTTGGGAGACTCAAGTATATTCACTCCTCTATTGATACCTTTTCAGGTGCCTTATTTGCCTCCTGCCACACAGGAGAATCAGCAAAGGACGTGTGCCGTCACTTTTCAAATGCTTTTGCAGTTCTTGGTGTTCCCTTACAGGTTAAAACTGATAATGGGCCAGCATACATTTCCCAGAGAGTTGCGAACTTTTTCGCTCTCTGGGGAGTAACACACAAGACGGGGATTCCTCACTCTCCCACAGGACAAGCTATTATTGAAAGGGCTCATGCTTCACTTAAACGCCTTTTGTTGCAACAGAAAGGGGGAATGGGGAATTCCACCCCGGCAGAACGGTTGCAGAAAGCATTGTATGTGTTTAACTTTTTAAATTGCTCACTCATGGATCCGAATCCACCGATTGTAAGGCATTTTGGCAGCAGCCCCAAGCTGGAAGTAAAGCAGAAAGCCCCGGTTTTAATTAAGGATCCTGAGACGGGTAAAATTATGGGACCCTATCCCCTTGTCACATGGGGAAGAGGTTTTGCTTGTGTCTCCACAGAGATCGGCCCCAGATGGCTTCCGGCCAAGAATGTGAGACCTTTCAGAGAACCTCTGCAGGCCTCCCCTGAGGATCCTAATCAACCTGGCACTCCGCCTGCAGTTTCGCCTGCTCCACCCTCGCCTCCTCCCCTCTCAGACAGCTGAATCCAGAGACTGCTGAGAGCCTGCACCCACCTATGCCAAGCGAAGAACGACGAAGGCACCTACATCGTCTTCGACTGCTGACACAGAAACCCCTACAACAACTCGAACAGCTTTTGCAACGACGCTTGCGTTGGACAAATGAGGAAGATTTGGGACAGATAATAACTGTATTTACTTGTGGTGAAAATCCTATTCCATATCACACCTGTTTGCATTGCGGAAAACGCGATTGTGCTGCTTGGATAAAAATCTATTGTGGGGGTTGTGGCCATAAGGTGTGGGTGTTTCAGAACCATTGGAGAAATTACCTCCTTTGTGGGACTTGTTTTCATAATTGGAGCAGAGATACTTGGTACAATGCTATAAGTAAGTACACTGGATTGCCTTGGTACAAAGGGTTAAGCTTGATTGAAGATCTAGCGGCCCGAGAGAGATTGCATTTGGCTTGGCGCCTGGATCGCCTTGTGAATCGGTTAACAGCAGAAAAGAATACTCAAGTATTAGAACATAGGTGTAAGGTAGGCTTAAAGATTCCACAAATTTGGCAGATAGAGGATAGTGAGTGGGAAGCTACATGCCGCAGGCATGCTGTGATACCTGCTGATCTGCAAACTGGAAGACCCAGAAGCAGTCGAAAGACACATTCAAAGAACTCGCAGAGTGCTTAGTTCGCTATTGCAGAAACATAGTGATGGTAATGTTGATGATATAATACATGAATTGCTTTATGCTCAAGTTCGTGCAGAAAGACGTGTAGAAAGGGAAGCACGGTGTCGGTCACATAATTTTAGCTGTTGCCCTGTTGTGACTGCTGTTTGTCTACAGTGTGGTGTACGAACTACTCGTAGAATTTCATATATTGCTAGTATTTTATGTTTCTTTTGCTTTCGAGATATTAATACAACATTTACTCCACTTGCATTTATTAGGGATCAATTAGGGCCTGAAGTGCTTCGGCAGCACCTGTCTGGTCCTAGACATTTTTCACGCTTTAATTTACAGAGATTTTTGCAGAGAATAGAATCGTTAGATCAACGTGCTTTAGCTATTACTGTGTATAATCAAACAAGAGATAACCTGATTGTTAAGTTGTGGGATAAGCAAACTATAATCAAAACAAAATGTGGAAAATTCATATATTAACTTTTTTATACTTAAGGATTCTTTATATAGAGGAAGTGACTGCCATGCCACCCCTTCCTGAACGCAATGTATGGCTTACGCTTGCTGAAGCTTTGAATGAGTCTACACTGTGCCTGTCCATGACCTCTCCTGGTGATCCTTTCCAGACTTGCCTGATAGCTATACCTTTGGGGAAAACTGAATGGGATACCCTATACAATGAAACAATGCACAGGGATTGTACTGCCCCAGGCCGAATTGAGCCACTGTGGTGGTGTTATGATAGATATCGAAAACAAAATAATAGAAATGCTGGGTGGTATTTTGTTAATGATAAAGGGTTGGGGGTGAACAAGGTTTCTGATTTTTCCCCCCTTTCCTTGCCACCCCAGGAATTGGACATTTTTGGATCCATGCAAGCTTTTGCATGTTTTTACTTAAACTACACTGCTGGGCCTTTTCAGGAAGTTTCAGGCACGGGGATTTATGCCAATGCCTCTGCCTGGTGCAATCATACCCTGCCGCAGCCCATTACACCTGGGACTGCTTCTATTGGCTTGATGGATAATATATTTATGATATGTGGAAACAGAGCTTGGAAGGGAATACCAGGAAGGTCCGTAGGAGGACCTTGTACCTTTGGGAGGCTAACCATGTTTCACTCTTTTCGGGATAACTTGCCAATGCTGCACAGCCTAGTGAGAGCAAAACGCAGCACACACACATACAGCCCTGACTGTAATGATAATGTGGAATCCTGGAACCTTGGAGCCCGAATCTTTGCCTCTATCATTCCAGCTATAGGTACAGGACATGCATTGAAGACTTTGAATAATCTTGGCTGCTGGCTTGCGAAACAAACTAATGCTACTAGCTCTGCTTTAACAGGCTTGCTAACAGATGTTGATAGTATTAGGCATGCAACCCTTCAGAACAGGGCTGCGATTGATTTTTTGCTTTTAGCCCATGGACACGGCTGCGAAGATTTTGAAGGCTTATGTTGTATGAATCTGTCGGACAACTCCTTGTCTATTCATGCTAGCATACAGGCTCTTCGGGACAGCGTGACCAAATTAAGAGTGGTAGATGATAGTGACTGGCTTGGACACTTGCTTGGCGGATGGGGACTCACTGGCTGGCTTAAACATTTAGCTAAAACAGGAATTTATATCTTAGCCATATTGTTGCTGATGATGATTTGCTTGCCATGTATCTTGCAATGTGTGCAGAGACTGATTGACAAGACCACCAAGAAGATCCTCTTGGTAGAACAGAAAGGGGGAGATGTGGGCCTGCAGGGCCTGGAGCTAGAGAGCCGAACTGGAAGTATGGCTGCACTCATGTCAAGAGCAGAAGAGCTAGGCCTCAAGCCTTGGCACGGCAAAGCGGGATTTTGAGAAAGTTGCTGTGATAGTGCATTTTAGGCATACCTGTGTTAGTTAGTACGAGGCATATGTTAAGCAATATCACTTGGCATGTATTACTTGTTATATAATGCGTGGGTATAAAAGCACAGCTAGGTGGATCAATAAACGGCTTCATATGGGCAATCTATGGAGTCCACGTCTCTTTGTTATCGCCATCATCCCTGATGTGCTTTCAGCCACTCCTCTGCCCGTGGACAGCACCAGCATCACCTTGGCTGGGCCCATCAGGCTTTGTCTGAGCTGTCCTTTCTCCAAGCTGCCAACAGAACCTGTCCCCAGCCAGTGCCCTGCAAACAGGCAGGGTTCTGTAGGGCCAAGAAGAGTGCACAGAGATTTGGGGTCTGGGAGTGCTGGCAGGGAGAGCTCAGGCACAGGGAAACCCCTGCAGGAGGAAAATCTGCAGGAAGCAGAGAGAAGATGAGGCAATGAGAGAAAACAAACCCCAGCAATGATGTGGCAGGGAGAGTTCAGAGATCTCCACAGGAGCCCCTCCAGTGCAGCCCCTCCCTCTGAACAAGACCCCTCCCTCCTGTCCCTCAGCCAAGCCTCTGCCCTCAGGGCTGGGGCTCCAAGGCCTGATGCCCCCTGCAGCAGAGGGGCAGCTCTGCAGTCCCAGGCCCAGTTCCCTCTGCAGAGCACAGGGCTGGGAGCAGCTGCCCGGCCCTGGGGGGCTCTGGGAGGGGGCACAGCTGGCTCAGGGTGACGCTGTCCCCAGTGCCCGGCTCTGGGCAATGCTGTCAGTGCAGCCAGGGCTGGAGCTGCATCTCCCTCAACCCATTGCCATCACAAGGACACTTGCAAGTCTTCCAGAAGTTTCATTCCAAGCTGGGAGCTTCAGTCCAGGATGCAAACCTGTCCTGCAGCATCTTTCTGTTATCTGAAAGACAATGAGGAAAGGCAGAGGTGTTCTGTCACTGAAAATGCTGTTGGGCTAATGAAATGAGCAATGTGAATCCTTGGATACCAAAGTGGGGCTGGGCTGTGGTGGATCCATCTGCTCTCAGCAGAACCTGGTGACTTCTTATGGTAAAATGAGAAACTGATCACCCTCCACCTGAGAAAGGCTAAAGCCCAGAGAAACTCTGAGCAGGTCAGAATGACAGACCATGTCCCCTCACTCTGCACACATCACTTTGCCTCACAGAACTTGCTCTGTTCTCCCTGGGGGCAGTAGAAATGCTGAGGGTTTAATATTGAAGAATACTAGGAGAGACATGGGGGGAGCTTAGAAAGAAAGCTGCAAAACTCTTAAGCACAAAAGGGTGTCTGTGTGTTCAAGTGGAAGGTGTATGGGAAATGGCTTTGATTTTAGTTTGTGGTATCACCTCTAACTCTTCACTGTGCTTTTCTCCATCAACAGGTCTCTGTGGCCAGCCAGAGCAAATGTCCAACAGCAGCTCCATCAGCCACTTCCTCCTGCTGGCATTGGCAGACAGGCGGCAGCTGCAGCTCCTGCACTTCTGCCTCTTCCTGGGCATCTCCCTGGCTGCCCTCCTGGGCAACGGCCTCATCATCAGCGCCGTAGCCTGCGGCCACCACCTGCACAGCCCCATGTTCTTCTTCCTGCTCAACCTGGCCCTCACTGACCTGGGCTGCATCTGCACCACTGTCCCCAAAGCCATGCACAATTCCCTCTGGGACACCAGGAACATCTCCTACACAGGATGTGCTGCACAGCTCTTCTTCTTTCTGTTCTTCATTGGAGCAGAGTATTTCCTGCTGACCATCATGTGCTACGACCGCTACGTGTCCATCTGCAAACCCCTGCACTACGGGACCCTCCTGGGCAGCAGAGCTTGTGCCCACATGGCAGCAGCTGCCTGGGCCAGTGGCCTTCTCTATTCACTGCTGCACACAGCCAATACATTTTCCCTGCCCCTGTGCCATGGCAATGCCCTGGGCCAGTTCTTCTGTGAAATCCCACAGATCCTCAAGCTCTCCTGCTCCAAATCCTACCTCAGGGAACTTGGGCTTCTTGCTGTTAGTATCTGTTTGTTATTTGGTTGTTTTGTGTTCATTGTTTTCTCCTATGTGCAGATCTTCAGGGCTGTGCTGAGGATCCCCTCTGAGCAGGGATGGCACAAAGCCTTTTCCACCTGCATCCCTCACCTGGCTGTGGTCTCCCTGTTTTTCAGCACTGGCATGTTTTCCTACCTGAAGCCCCCCTCCATCTCCTCCCCATCTCTCGATCTGGCCCTGTCAGTTCTGTACTCGGTGGTGCCTCCCGCCCTGAACCCCCTCATCTACAGCCTGAGGAACCAGCAGCTCAGGGCTGCAGTGTGGACACTGATGACTGGATTGTGTCAAGAACATTAAAGTGCTGGCCAATTTCTGTAAATCCTTTGTAATAAAAATCGTCTTCGTTTCTTCTGTAGGTTTGGTAAAGGGTTTAAATTTTGCCTCTATTTTGCTTATTTCATACAGTCCACAAACATACGTTATTGCTTTTGCCATTTCTCATTTTGTTTCTCTCCACCTTCCCTGTGGCCACAGACTGTGTCAATGATAGGCTGGACTCCTGATAGCTTTAAAGTAACTCAAGGATTTCCCAGCCAAGTTTTCTGCAGAGCTGCCCCTTTGGTTCCCTTCTCTGCAGCTGCAGCAGCAATGTCTGTGTGCAGAGCTGGGGGCAGATCAGTGCTGGCACAGCAGCTGTGGCCAGCAGCAGCAGCAGCACTTGGTGCTGCCAGTGCTGCTGCCGTGGCCCTGCCCCGCTGCCCTCCTGGCCCTGCTGTTGCTGTAGGGCCTGAGTGCTCTCGGGGCCGGGCACAGGGTTGGGGGTGGCAGTGCCGGGGCTGCAGCAGGGACAGGCCATGGGCACTGCTGGCACAGCAGCAGTGCTGAGGCCTCAGGCCAGGGCCTGGGGGCTGCAGGCTCCTTGCCCAGGCTCTCTCCACAACACATTGCCCAGGCCAATGCTGAGCAGAGAAAAGCCCCGGCAGCAGCCCCAGGCTGGCCGTGGGCAGGCTGGGGGCAAACAGCACGGCTGGGGCTCTGCAAGGGCCCTGGGCAAGCACACGGCAAGGAGCAGCAGAGCAGGGCCTGATCCATCCCCACTGCGCTGGACACCCCAGGCCAGCGGCCCACAGCCTCCTCATGCACCTGCCAACAACATCCCCCCTCTGCAGCCCTGGCCTCTCCCCCAGCTCACACAGCTGCCGCAGCCTTGCAGGCACAGCCACGGCAGCACTGCCTCAGGAGCCCCTGTTTGCCCTGCCCAGAGCAGGCCTGAGCACCCCCATGGGGTTGGTGTGGGGAGATGAAGCTGAGGGAGCACAAATGCCAGCAGGGCCTGGGGCCAGGAAGGGCTGGGGCACAGCAGGGAAACCCCTCAGGTTTGTGGTGGCCTCTGAAGTCAGCCAGAAAGTTTGTTCCCATCAGCTGGGAGTTTGCTGTGCCACTGCAGACGTTGTTGCTCAGAGCCTGGGCTGCCTGGCAGCCACCCCCAGACTACCCTGACCATTTCCTTTGCTCCACCTTGGCTTTTCTGACTCTTCCTGGTACAAATTACTTCCTCTTGCACACCCGTGTTCCCTTCCCTGCAAACAGCCCATCCCTGGTTGTTTTTTCCACTCTGGCCACACTCCCCATTTCAGTTCCTGACTTGGCACCATGAGAATGTCCCTTGGGGAGCAGGATCACCCTCCGAGTGCTTCAGGAATTGTCTGCAGCCTCCTGCAGTGCCTCTTGCTACTCCCTTTCCAGAGGCACCCCAGGCTAGGGGGGCACATCTGGGCTGCTGTGTCTGCCTCTGGGGCTCCCTGTTGTAGGCGATGAGGAGGAGCTGCAGAGGCTCTGCAGGACTGACAGGATGGGCTTTGGGGCTGTGAGGAGATGCTGAGGCACCTGGGCTGCTGCACCTTCTGAAGAGGAGGCCCAGGGCTCATCCTGCATCTGCTGCCAGGGTGGTTTCAGAGAAACACAGAATCAGCAAGGTTGGAAAAGACATTGGACATCATCAAGTCCAACCTGTGCCCTGCCCCCTCCAGGATAAATAACCCCAACTCCCTCAGCCACTCCTTATAAAACTTGTGGTCCAGACCCCTTACCAGCCTTGTTGCCCTTCTCTGGACATGCTCCAGCCCCTCCATGTCCTTCCTCAGTTGGGGTCCCAGAACTGGACACAGCACTCGAGGTGCTGCCCAAGCATTGCTGAGCACAGGGGAAGAATCCCTGCCCTGTTCCTGCTGGCCACACTGCTCCTGATCCAGGCCAGGAGCCATTGGCCGTCTTGGCCACCTGGGCACACTGCTGCCTCATGTCCAGCCTGCTGTCCATCAGTGCCTGCAGGTCCCTTTCTGCCTGGCTGCTGTCCAGCCACTCTGTCCCCAGCCTGTAGCACTGCAGGGGTTGTTGTGGCCAAAGTGCAGGACCTGGCCCTTGGTCTTGTTCAACCTGACATTGTTGGATTTGGGCCCTGGATCCAGCCTGTCCAGGGCCCTGTGCAGAGCCCTCCTGCCCTCCAGCAGATCCACACTCCCACCTGCAGGAGAGATGGCCAAGGGCTGGGCAGGGCTGGCAGGGCCACAGGCACCCAGGCCTTTGTCCCCTGGCCTCTGCCAGCGCCTCTGCAGGCCCCACAGAAGGAACTTTCCTTGCAGGAAAGCCTGCACTTGGCTTCTGCCTGGCCACTCCATGAGCAGGCTGGCAGGCCTTGCAGCTTTAGGACATTTGTCCTTGCTGCCCCTGCCATCCCCCTGCCCCACCAACAGCCCCCAGCCAGCCGCGAGGGACAGGCCCTGCTGTCCCAGGCCTGGGCTCAGGCCTTGGCCTTTCTGCTCCCTCCAGCCAGCCCAGGCCTTGCTCAGCATTGCAGTCCCTGCTCACAGCCTTGGGCTCCCTGCAATCCTGGCCTCAAGGAGATGCTCTACCTAGTCCCTCGGCAGCCTTTGGCCCTCCCTGCCCTCACTGGGGCCCAGGGATGCTGCAAGGGACTTGGAGTCTTGCTTCTGACTCCTTCAGCAGCTTCTTCAATCTTCTCTCAGTGCCTGGAGGTCCTGGATTCGGCCCCAAATCCACCGTGGGGCTCATGAAAATACAAAAAGTCCTCAGGAGCTCCTTATCTTCCTTCAATTGTCTTTGAGTCTCCAAGGCTTGTGCAGTTTACTGGAGCCAGTCCGGTGTTGTGTTAAGGAGGAAGATTTGAAAGTGCATCTCATGATTTTTGGTTTTTAAAAACATGAGTATTTTCTAAACTTTCAGTTCATTGAAGAGGTGACTGAAGGATTCACCAAGTGATCTTGATGCTGAATGTTTCTTTAGAAAGTCGAGGCATAGAGAATAATGAGCTCCTTGCAGGCTCACCCTGCTTGGACAACCTGCTCCTCACCCCAACCTCACCACGTCTGACATTGCCCACCTGGGACTGACATCCCTGTGCCCTGCAGCAGAACCTTGTCCCCTGAGCTCTGCAGCTGGCTGTCCCAGCCCATTGCACCATGTCCCACCTGCTCTCCTCAGGCCTCTGCCTGCACAAAGGCCCAGGACAGGTTTTCCTGTTGCTGAGGAAAAAATGGTGAGGAAAGAAATGTTGGTGAGGAAAGAAATGCCTGAGCAGATTTCCTAAACAACAAAGCCCACTCAGGAATCACATGTCAGGACAGGCTGCCTGGAATGATGTCACTTTGCTACAAGGGACAGTGTCACCAGAAATGATCTCTGTAAGCAGAATTCTCTGATTCTCTCAGATGAATTCTCTGTCCCTGTCCTGGATCACTGTTGCGGATGGAAGCTGCTGGTGCCATCCTCAGCTTGAACCCTTCTTTGGAATGCAGACAGAGGTTCCCAGGTGTGTAAAGGAAGCATTGCTCATTGTTGATGCAAAGCTTTTGTGTTCCTCCTGGAACCAAGGAGCCTCTTGAGACACTGCAAGGCCTTGTTTAACCAAGGGTCCATTGTGACACAGCTCATGGAATCAAGGAGACAATTGTGACAGTAGGGAACCTCATACAAACAAGTCTCTTTTGTGGCAGTCATGGAATCAAAGAGATATTTGTGACTCAGCCAGGCCATGTGGAACCAATGGTCGATTGTTACATGGCAGATTCAAGAAGAACATGGTGACACCACAGAACCTCATGGACCCAAAGAGTCCTTTGTGGCCCAGCAGGGGGCCTGTGTTAAGCACAGACAGTAAGGAGCCCTGATCACTCTGCAATTATGTGAAATAAAGTGTCCTGCTCTGCCCTGGGTGCCCAAGATGTTCTCTCAGCCCCTCTCTGTCTCTGCATGGCCAGTGCCTGTGAGCAGAGGTGCAGGGAAGAGACTCCCAGCACAGCAGCACAGCCAGGAACAATGGCCCTGGCTCTTCCCACAGCTTCTCTTCCCAACTGCAGCCTCTCCTTCCCAGTCCTTCTGTGGCTGTCAGGCCGCAGGGCTGTGGCAGCTTGGTCACTGTCCTGCTGCGTGTGCGTGCTGTGAGCACAGGCAGGGCCAGGCCATGGGCACTGCTGGGACACAGCTGGACTCCAGCACAGCAGCTCCAGCAGCAAAGGGCATCATCTCCTGAGGGCAGCCCAGCAAGGCTTTGCTCTCCCTGTGTAGCTGCTGTCAGCAAGGTGCTCAAGGAATGCCCTGGCAAAGCAAAGCCCAGTGCCCAGGGGCAGAGGGGGAGTGTGCAGGGGGGCACCCAGCAGTGTCCTGGCACAGCCAGAGCTCCTGGCATGGACCTGAGGGAGCAGCAGAGCAGGGCCTGGGCTGTGTCTCTCTTCTGGGGACAGCCTGGGAAGGTGCCCCAGGGCAATTGTCCCACACCAGCCCCTGCAACCACCATGGCCAGCACAGGCCTCTCTCCACACCTGCAGGAGGTTGTTTGTCCTTGCATGGAGGGACACCAAGGGACCAGGCCAGCAGTGCCTGTTTGCTCTGTACTGAGGAGATTTCAGCAGTGCATCCTGTGTGTGTTTGTGGGGAGATGAAGCAGAGTGAGCACAAACACCATCAGCAGCACTCGGGGCTGGCACAATTCCAGAGGCACAAACAGGGCCTTGAGGCCACTTCACTCTGAGAGTAAAATCCTCTGGGAAAACCACCGGAATTCTTTACCAGGCTGTGCTTAGGGCTGCAGAGAGAAACATCCAGGGCAGGGAGGCTCCAGGGAAACTGCTCAGCACAGCCAAGGACTGCACAGGGAGACCATTGGGGTGGGGGGCTGTGGGGAGAAATCACAGCTGCCTCCCTTCTGAACCACCCTGAGGACCTGGACAGGGCTGTGCTGTGTTCTGGGCACTGACCTGGAACTGAGGAATGTGGAAAAGGCCTTTGGTGTCAGGGCTGTTGAGAAGGCTGGGCAGTGTCACTGGGAGAGCTCTCTCAAAACCCTTGGAAAGGGCAGAGCCATGCCAGAGGGTCCTGGGAACCTGGGAAAGGCAGACATGGAGCCAGTCTGCAACCAGGGCAGGGAGGGGATCTGGGAGAGTCCCAGAGTGGTCAGGCTCAGCAGGGAAGGGGATGTGGCAAATCCTCCTGCAGCCATTCCAGGCACTGGCAGGACAAGGCAGGGATTGCAGAAGCCACGTGGGAGGGAAAAGAAGGGGATGTTGTGTGCCCAGACTTTAGCCAGGCCTGTGACACGGTCTGCTGTGGTCTCCTCAGAGCCAGACTGGAGAGAGCTGGGTTGAAGAAATGGAACATGGGGTAGGTGAGAATTTGGCTGAACAATGAGGGTCAGATGTCATCCATGGTACAGAGTCCTCTTGGCAGCCACTGCCTGGTGACATCCCTCAGTGACCTGCCCTTGACCACCACTGGGGAACATTTCTATTATCTCTACAATGGCATGGAATACACTTTCAATTCCTTTGTGGATACTGCCAAATTGTAGGGAGTCTGTAACCAAACTCATTGTCTTGGGATGTGGAGCCAGGGGTGTGTATTCTATTTCAGTTCTTAAAAGCAGTTGGGGAGATATTTTTCTTATCTCTTGTAACTCTGGAAGGAGAGGAGGTGGATGCCTTCTGATAATGGGCCAACTGTAAAAACCAGATAGGGCATTGTTTCTTATCTCTTTCACCACTGGTCCTCCCTCCAGGGGGATATTTTATGCTAATGGACCATTAACACCTCTCCAAACTAACACATCCACATTCCATCATCCTATTGTGAGATGCTCCACCCAGTGCGGGGAGCCAACCTTTCCTCCCTGGATAAAACTGAGCCACAGGAACACGAAGGCTTCTTGCTTCACCCGATCCCTGGAGGAAGACTGGATCCCTTCTCACCACCACTGGACCCTTGTTCTACAGGATCATCTCTACTCCACCAGAACCACCTCTGCCACTCCAGGAGGACTCACTTTTGGACTGCTTCCAACACTCTGACCAACGGGGTGCCAGGTTGTAGCTCTGACTCTGTCAGGGTTGTCCAAAATTGTTGTTTGTTTGCTGGTTTGGTTGGGGGGTTTTGTTTTTCTACTACATTTGTTTTGTTAGTTTTCCTAGTAAAGAACTGTGATTCCTATTCCCAAATCTTTGCCTGAAAGGCCATAGTTGCAAAATTAAAATTTGGCAGGGGTGAGGGGTTTACATTCTCCATTCTAAGAGAAACTCCAGCTTTCCCTGTCAGATACCTGTCTTTCCAAACCAAGACACTCATCCAATTGATGGCGACTGCAAAACATAATTGGGCATAATTGTGCTCTTCTTTCCTATGGGCAAGATGACTGAGTTGAGTCAATTTGTCTTGCCATCAGGTGCCAACCAAGCCACAAGAAAAGGGATAAAAAACTTATGCATCAGAAAAAAGGCAGTTTAAAAGGGAAAAACACAAACCCAACAATAAAAACACAAAGCAAGACCCATCTGCAACAACACAAAAACTCCACAAACAGACCAACAACAAAAAGCAAAGGCCAAAAACTGAAGGAAAGCAAATCCACAGGAAATCTCTTATCAGCAGAAAATGTTTCAACACTTTATGGCAAGAGAGAGTTCTTTATGTGCTGGTGATGTTTTGAGAGAAAAAAGTCTCTAAAATGAAATTAATCCTCCACCCCCTTTTCCCCCTATGCTTCCTGCAATTCATTGCTGATCATGGTGTGACATGCAATGGAACATCCCTTAGGTCTATCCACCCCAGGTGTCCCATCCCTGTTCCCTCAGGAACACTTGCTCACCCCAAGTCCATATGATGCTGTTAAAGATCACAATGACACAGACTCCGAGTTAGAAGGTTGACAATGACTGTATTTATTTCTAGGAATTTCTTTCCTTTTATGTTTTTCTACAAAGAACAACCCAATGGGTGGAAGAAAGACAAATTACTTCAATCATATTGGTCAAGTCAGAGGGACATTAAGAACAAGTCCCCCTTAGGGAAAGGAATGTAAACATAGGTTACAGTTAGGAAAACATGTCTCTTGATGACAGGAAACTCTCTGGGAAGGAGTTTCAGAGAAACCAAAACATCCTAAGCACAAACTAAAGCTACACCCAGAGGTTGGGGGGTTGCAGACACACCTCAGGCAGGGCAAGCACTGTGACAAGGACAGGAGAACAGAACAACATTTACTCTTATCAAGGACAGTAGAAGAGAACAGCACAGCCTTGGAGAAATGGATGAAGGATTTAGCTCCGGCAAACAAAAATCATTCAAAATACAAGAATAATGTTAGCTCAGCTCTACAAGGCTGACAAAACAGAAGGTTTGCAAAACAATAATATTGCCCATACTCAAAAGTGGGGGTCGAGGAACAACCACCTAAAAAGGACACTGGATGTTAAAGAAAGACCCCAAAGAACCAGATAAGAACTTGTGAGAAGGGGTGCAACTATGTCAAGTAAATTCAAAGGAAGTAGGGATAGCTAATGAATGCATAATCAGTGTGTGTGATCAAAACTCTGTTCATTTGATGCTCAGTGCACTCAAATGGAGGTAGGATCATCCAAGTAATCAGCATGCTGTAATAAAGATTAAAACAGTGCTATCACACTGCAATAATGCTCTCAAATACTCAAAGTTGTGTTCAGAAGTTTCTATCCAGTGGATTTCAGTATCAGCAGTGTCCTTGACTCCATTATGCCCCACAGTGCCACAATGGCCCCTTGGTTCCATGAGGCCCTGCTGAAGAACAATGGACCCTTGGTTCCAACATCAAGTAAATAAAGCGTGAACAGAGACTCTGCAACTAATTAAAGTTAGAAAGTGGTATGTTTAATTAAGTGCCAGGCAAAGATGTGTGCAAAAATCACAAAGCTCTGGCTCTCTATTTCTCTACAAAATCTTACGTATTCAGATAATCATTCAACACGCCTATACATTCTTATCACTTAACCCCACCTTCTCTCCTCTTCATCATCAAATGAGCTCAAAGTCCTTTCATGCTTGCACAGTCCTTCACTCAAATTGGGTCGGTGGGCTTTGAAATGGGTCAGTGGTGCCGTAGGATGAAGTCAGGAACATCTTCCTCAAGGAAAACTTATCACATTGGTCTTGTTGGCAGGGTCTCTGACCCCTTGGGCATAGTTCAAGCTCTCCTGCCTGGTTCTGACTGGTTTTGGGGCCAAGGTGCACCAACAGTTTCTTCATCTTTAAAATACTCCATCCTCCCCTCATAACTTCTACAAACACAGCAAAGTCAGGAAAATGATATATTGTCTTCTCAAACTAATTTCATCTGGCAATGATCAACTGTCCTACATTGCTTCTGCTCTAAACACTTCATTAATATCCATTGCTTCTTGCTCCTATCCCTTTAGTTAACTCTTAACCCTTTGGATTCTTCTAAACCCCTGATTCAATTAGGGTTTGTCATGTAAAAAAGCCTCCTTGGTTCTGCACTGCCACAATGCTCTCCTTGGTTCCACAAAGCCTTGGTGTGCCACACCAGCCCCTTAGTTCCATGAACTGCCATAGTGTCACCACGGTCTCTTGCATCTGCAGTATCACAATGGACAATTGGTGACAAGCAGCCCCACTGTGTCACAAGGAATATTTGATTCCATGGGACCCCATGGTGTCACACTGGCCCCTTGGTTCCTCCAGGTCTTGCTGTATAACAATGGTCCCTCAGTTCCATGAGGTTTTGTACTGCCAACAATGGTCTCCTTGGTTCTGTCGTGTGCAAATGGCTGCTTGGTTCCATAAAATTCCTCCGTGTGGCAGTGGTATCCTTTGTTCCATGAGGCTCTGCAGTGCCACAATGTCCCATAGTTTCCATGAGCATCTTCCATACAATCAACAATGGCCTTTGTTCCAAGGAGGCCCCACAGTGTCCCAATGGCTCCTTGGATCCATGGGGTTCTGTAGTGTCACCATGATCTCCTTGGATCTGCATTGTCACAATGGACAATTGGTTCCATGGGGCCCAACTGTGTCACAATGAACCCTTGGTGCCATGAGGTTCCATGCTATCAGCATGGTCTCTTTGGGTCCACATTATCACTATTGACCATTGGTTCCATGTGGCCCTGCTGTGTCACAATGGTTTCTTGTTTCCATGAAGTCCAACTTTTTCACAACTGACCCTTGATTCCAGGAGGTTCTGTAGTGTCAAAATGGCCTCCTTGGTTCTGGACTGTAACAATGGACCCTTGGTTCCATGAGATTCTATGATGTCACCATGGTCTCCTTGGTTTCAAAGGCCTTGCTGTGTCACAATGGCTGCTTGGCACCATGAGCTTCCCTAGTGTCACCATAGTCTCCTTGGATCTGCATTGTCACAATGGACAATTGGTTTCATGGAACCCTGCTGTGTCACAGTGAAGCCTTAGTGCCATGAGTTCTGTAGTTGGAGAATGGTCTCTTTGGTTCAACAACAATTTGGAGTGTAACAATGGTCACGCAGTTCCCTGAGCTTCCATAGTGTCGACAATGGTCTCCTTGTTTCTGCAGTGTCCTAATGAACACTTGGTTCCATGATTTCCTAAATGTCACTGGTCACAACAGACCCTTGGGTCCATGGGGTTCTGTCATGTCACACTGGACTTTTCATTCCATGAGTTTTCCTACTGTCAACAACAGTTTCCTTGGTTCTGCAGTGTCACAATGGCCCCTGGGTTCCATGGGCATCTGTAGTGTAACACGTTTGCCTTGATTCCATGAGGTTCTGCAGTGTCACAATAGAAACCCTTGTTCCATTAGGCCTCCACGTTGCATAATGTTTGATTAGAGGAGGCACCACAATGTCACAATGGACCCTTCGTTCTGTGAGGTTCCATAGCACCCCAATGGTCACCGTGGTTCCATGAGTTTCCTTAGTGTCACAATGGTGTCCATGGTTCCAGTAGGCCCTGCCTTGTCACAATGGTCCCCTGGGTTCCAACGAGGCCCTGCTGTGTCACAAAGGACTTTTGGTTCCATGAGGTTCTGTGGTGTCACTATGTTCTTCTTCAATCTGTAGTGTAACAATGGACCATTGGTTCCACATGGCCTGGCTGTGTCACAAATGTCTCTTTGATTCCATGACTGCCACAACACAGACTTGTTTCTAGGAGGTTCCCTACTGTCACAAATGTCTCCTTCATTCCATGAGCTGTGCCACAATGGACCCTTGGTTAAACAAGGCCTTGCAATGTCTCAAGAGTCTCCTTGGTCCCATGAGGAACACAAAAGCTTTGCATCAACATTGAGCAATGCTTCGTTTACACACCTGGGAACCTCTGTCTGCATTCCAAAGAACGGTTCAAGCTGAGGATGGCACCAGCAGCTTCCATCTGCAACAGTGATCCAGGACAGGGACAGAGAATTCATCTGAGAGACTCAGAGAATTCTGCTTACAGAGATCCTTTCTGGTGACACTGCCCCTGTAGAAAGGTGACATCATTCCAGGCAGCCTATCCTGGACATGTGATTCCTGAGTGGGCTTTGTTGTTTGGGAAACCTGCTCAGGCTTTTCCTCACCGAGAGGAAAACTTCTCCTGGGCCTTTTTGCAGGCAGAGGCGTGAGGGGAGATAGTGGGACCAGGTGCAATGGGCTGGGACAGCCAGCTACAGAGCTCAGGGGACAAGGTTGTGCTGCAGGGCACGGGGATGTCAGTTCCAGGTGGGCAGTGTCAAATATGGTGAGGTTGGGGTGAGGAGAAGGTTGTCCAAACAGGGTCAGCCTGCAAGGGGCTCATTCTTCTCCATGGCCAGATTTTATAAAGAAACATACAGCACCAAGATCACATGGTGAATCCTTCAGTCACCTCTTTAATGAAATGAAAATTTTAAAAATACTCATGTGTTTAAAAAAAAATAATCATGAGGTGCACTTTCAAATCTCACTCCTTAACACAACATCAAACTGACTCCAAGCAGCTGCAAAAGTCCTGGACACACAAAGACATTTGAAGAAAGACAAAGAGCTCCTGAGGACTTTTTGTATTTTCATCAGACCCATGGTGGATTTGGGCCTGATTCCAGGACCCTCAGGCACTGAGAGAAGATTGAAGAAGCTGCTGAAGGAGTCAGAAGCAAAACTCCAAGTGCCTTGGAGCATCCCTGGGCCCCACTGAGGGCAGGGAGTGCCAAAGGCTGCCCAGGGACTGGTGAGAGCAGCTCCTTGAGGCCAGGATTGCAGGGAGCCCAAGGCTGTGAGCAGGGACTGCAATGCTGAGCAAGGCCTGGGCTGGCTGGAGGGAGCAGAAAGGCCAAGGCCTGAGCCCAGGCCTGGCACAGCAGGGCCTGTCCCTCTCGACTGGCTGGGGGCGTTTGGTGGGGCAGGGGGATGGCAGGGGCAGCAAGGACAAATGTCCTAAAGCTGCAAGGCCTGCCAGTCTGCTGAGGGAGGGGCCAGGCAGAAGCCAAGTGCAGGCCCTGCAAGGAAAGTTCTTTCTGTGGGGCCTGCAGAGGTGCTGGCAGAGCCCAGGGGACAAAGGCCTGGGTGCCTGTGGCCCTGCCAGCCCTGCCCAGCCCTTGGCCATCTCTCCTGCAGGTGGGAGTGTGGATCTGCTGGAGGGCAGGAGGGCTCTGCACAGGGCCCTGGACAGGCTGGATCCAGGGCCCAAATCCAACAATGTCAGGTTGAACAAGACCAAGGGCCAGGTCCTGCACTTTGGCCACAACAACCCCTGCAGTGCTACAGGCTGGGGACAGAGTGGCTGGACAGCAGCCAGGCAGAAAGGGACCTGCAGGGACTGCTGGACAGCAGGCTGGACATGAGGCAGCAGTGTGCCCAGGCGACCAAGAAGGCCAATGTCTTCTTACCTGGATCAGGAACAGTGTGGCCAGCAGGAGAAGGGCAGGGATTCTTCCCCGGTGCTCAGCACTGTTTGGGCAGCACCAGTGCTGTGTCCAGTTTTGGGCCCCCCAATTTAGGAAGAATATTGAGAGGCTGGAGCATGTCCAGAGAAGGGCAACAAGGCTGGTGAGGGGTCTGCAGCACAAGTCCTGTGAGGAGTGGCTGAGGGAGCTGGGGTTATTTATCCTGGAGAAGAGGAAGCTCAGGGCAAACAAGGCAGTGTCAGGGCACAGGTTGGACTTGATGATATCCAAGGTCTTTTCCAACTTTGCTGCTTCTGTGGTTCTCTGAAACCACCCTTGCAGCAGTTGCAGGATGAGGCCTGGGCCACCTCTTCAGATGGTCCAGCAACCCAGAGGCCTCAGCAGCTTCTCCTCACAGCCCCAAAGCCCATCCTGTCAGTCCTGCAGAGCCTCTGCAGCTCCTCCTCATTGCGCACAACAGGGAGCCCCACAGGCAGACACAGCAGCCCTGATGTGCCCCCATGGCCTGGGGTGCCTCTGGCAAGGGAGCAGCACCAGGCACTGCAGGAGCCTGCAGACAATTCCTGAAGCACTTGGAGGATGATCCTGCTCCCCAAGGGACATTCCCATGGTGCCAAGTGAGGAAGTGAAATGGGGAGTGGGACCAGAGAGAAAAGGGGCAACCAGGGATGGGCTGTTTGCAGGGGAGGGAACAGGGGTGGGCAAGAGGAAGAAATTTGAACCAGGGAAGAGTAAAGAAGGCCAAGGTGAAGCAAAGGAAATGGTCAGGGCAGTCTGGAGGTGGCTGCCAGACAGTCCTGGCTCTGAGCAACAACGTCTGCAGTGGCACAGGAAAATCCCAGCTGATGGGAACAAACTTTCTGGCTGACTTCAGAGGCCACCACAAACCTGAGGGGTTTCCCTGCTGTGCCCCAGCCCTTCCTGGCCCCAGGCCCTGCTGGCATTTGTGCTCCCTCAGCTTCATCTCCCCACACCAACCCCATGGGGGTGCTCAGGCCTGCTCTGGGCAGGGCAAACAGGGGCTCCTGAGGCAGTGCTGCCGTGGCTGTGCCTGCAAGGCTGCGGCAGCTGTGTGAGCTGGGGGAGAGGCCAGGGCTGCAGAGGGGGGATGTTGTTGGCAGGTGCATGAGGAGGCTGTGGGCCGCTGGCCTGGGGTGTCCAGCGCAGTGGGGATGGATCAGGCCCTGCTCTGCTGCTCCTTGCCGTGTGCTTGCCCAGGGCCCTTGCAGAGCCCCAGCCGTGCTGTTTGCCCCCAGCCTGCCCACGGCCAGCCTGGGGCTGCTGCCGGGGCTTTTCTCTGCTCAGCATTGGCCTGGGCAATGTGTTGTGGAGAGAGCCTGGGCAAGGAGCCTGCAGCCCCCAGGCCCTGGCCTGAGGCCTCAGCACTGCTGCTGTGCCAGCAGTGCCCATGGCCTGTCCCTGCTGCAGCCCCGGCACTGCCACCCCCAGCCCTGTGCCCGGCCCCGAGAGCACTCAGGCCCTACAGCAACAGCAGGGCCAGGAGGGCAGCGGGGCAGGGCCACAGCAGCAGCACTGGCAGCACCAAGTGCTGCTGCTGCTGCTGGCCACAGCTGCTGTGCCAGCACTGATCTGCCTCCAGCTCTGCACACAGACATTGCTGCTGCAGCTCCAGAGAAGGGAACAAAAGGAGGAACGCTGCAGAAAACTTTTCTGGGAAATCGTTTAGTTCATTTAAAGCTACTGAGAGCACAGCTCATCGTTAACAGTCTAGGGCCACAGAAAACACGGAGAGAAACAAAACAAGAAAGGGCACAAATAATGGCCTTGCTTTGTAAACATCAATGAAAATTAAACAAAGAAATAAGACCAACAATCAAACAAACAAGTGCTATCACAGATGACTTTTATTATAAGTGATTTGCAGAAATCTAAATCAATTTAATGTTTCTGAAACCATCCAGTCATCAGTGTCCACACTGCAGCCTTGAGCTCCTGGTTCCTCAGGCTGTAGATGAGAGGGTTCAGAGCTGGAGGCACCACCGAGTACAGAACTGACAAGGAGAGATCCAGGGATGTGGAGGAGATGGAGGGGGGCTTCAGGTAAGAAAACATGGCAGTGCTGACAAACAGGGAGACCACGGCCAAGTGAGGGAGGCAGGTGGAAAAGGCTTTGTGCCTTCCCAGCTCAGAGGGGATCCTCAGCACAACCCTGAAGATCTGCACATAGGAGAAAATAATGAACACAAAACAGCCAAAAGCTAAACAGGAACCAAGCAATGAAATCCTAAGTTCCCTGAGTTTGGAGCGTGAACAGGTGAGCTTGAGGATTTGGGGCACATCACAAAAGAACTGGCCCAGGGCATTGCCATGGCACAGGGGCAGGGAAAATGTATTGGCTGTGTACAGCAAAGCAGTGAGAAAGGCACTGGCCCAGGCAGCTGCTGCCATGAGGGCACAAGCTCTGCTGCCCAGGAGGGTCCCGTAGTGCAGGGGTTTGCAGATGGACACGTAGCGGTCGTAGCACATGATGGTCAGCAGGGAAAACTCTGATGTAATGAAAAACACAAACAGAAAGAGCTGTGCAGCACATCCTTTGTAGGAGATGTTCCTGGTGTCCCAGAGGGAATTGTGCATGGCTTTGGGGACAGTGGTGAGGATGGAGCCCAGGTCAGTGAGGGCCAGGTTGAGCAGGAAGAAGAACATGGGGCTGTGCAGGTGGTGGCCGCAGGCTACGGCGCTGATGATGAGGCCGTTGCCCAGGAGGGCAGCCAGGGAGATGCCCAGGAAGAGGCAGAAGTGCAGGAGCTGCAGCTGCCGCCTGTCTGCCAATGCCAGCAGGAGGAAGTGGCTGATGGAGCTGCTGTTGGACATTTGATGTCTCTGGGCTTTCCAACCTGCAGAAGGAGGAAAGAGAGTGACATTTGAGGAAAGATTTCTCACAAAAGAGTTAAAGGCCTATCTCATAGACCATTTACTTCCACTAAAAACTTCCCCCTTTTCTATGTCCAGGAGAATTTCTTTCACCGTGGTTGCTGGAGCCCTGATTGCTACTGGCCAGCATTATATGAGGAACCAGACCTTGACCTGCAGGACACCTGGGTGTCCTTACCCCATTCCGTTCAGAGGAACAGTTAGGGGTGGTGCCAGTCCTGGTGTTGCAACGTTAGCAAAGAATCTACTCCTGAGGCACGGAAGCTGCCAGTGTGAAGGGATGGGAATTGCAGGAGGCAGAACAAGAGATTCTGCTGCACCTGGGGAGATCAGAGAGTCCAGTGAGGCAGGAGGATTGTCTGAGCCTCAGTGCAGATTGAGGGGAGCTGCTCTGTCCCTCTCTCCTGTTCCAATTGCCCTGGACTTGCACCTTTCTGAGCTCCACCCCGTGTTACCCTGGAAAGCCAGGAGACACTGCTGAGAGCAGAGGGATCCCTGGCACACAAAGTGGCTCCTGCCTTTCCCAAAGTCAGACAGAGTCAGCTCATTCCCAGCCTTCCAGCCTGCCCTGCCCAGAGCTCCCCAGGCAGAGGGAGCTGGGACACCCCACTGCTGTGCTCAGCCTGACCAGGAGGAGCCCAAGGGCTGGGCCTGAGCCTGCAGCTGGAAGTGCCATTCCCAGAGAGCCCCTCAGCAATGGCAGCAGCAGCTGGGCAAGGCAAGGAGAGAGAGAGCCGGGCCCTGAGGAAAAGCCTTTCCCTGCCCAGCCCTGCCCAGCCCCTGCAGTGCAGGCAGCAGCAGTGCAGGACAGTGGCCCTCAGGCCCTGGGCAGCAGGCAATGGGCACATGGCAGCAGAGATGCCCTTCATCTCTGGAGCTGCTCTGCCGGCCCAGGAGGGGACTGAGGGCCCCCAGGCCCCGGGCTGAGGGCTGTGCTGGCTGCCAGGGGACACAGCAGCTGTGCTGCTCAGGCCAGTGTCTGCCCTGCAGGGCAGGGCTGGCAGCTGCCACATCTCCCCTGCAGCAGCAGCAGCAGCAGCAGCAGCAGGGCTGCCCTCAGCACTGCCTCCCTCCCTCCCTGCCAGGGCTCTGCTGCTGCAGCTGTCCCAGCCCGAGCTGTTCCTGTGGGCCCGGGTTCCTTCCCTGCCACAGCTGCCAGAGCCCAGCCCAGCCCCTGGGCCAGCTCTGCCCTGCAGCTGCTCCCAGCTGCAGGCATTAAAGAACAGCTCCCCCAGGCCTGGGCACCATGGAAAGCTGATGCTGCATGGATCTGGAGCCTGGGGAGGTGGGGGCACTTGCTGAGATTCCCAGGAAAACTCAGTGGGATGGTTGAAGAGCCTCAGCCCCTGCTCTGGCCTGCACAGCTGAGTTTCCATTGCCACCAAGCTGAGCCAGGGAAAAGTGGGAGCACAGATTCAGGAAAGCAGAGACCCAGGCAGGAAACACTTGCTCTGACTTAGCTCATGTAAAGTCCCCTCAGAAATGACCTGGGCATGAGCTGGAGCTCTGAGCAGCCCTGGCACACACAGCACCCTCTTCACAGCAGCAGCAGCAGGACCTGCCCTGGCAGGAGTCACTCCTTGCACCCACTGCTCCTCTCCAGCATCCATGGGAGCTCCCAGGCAGGCTGAGAGCTGCCCCTGGCAGGTGGCAGATGCCCTGGTCTGGCCAAGAGCCCGGAGGGCTGCAGGAGCTGCTGTGCAGGACAGCCCTGGGCAGCCCTGGCTGCAGCCCCAGCTTCAGCCCCTGCAGCCGTCCCTGGCAGCAGGAGCCATCCTGCCCTGTCCCTCTGACGGTACCCAGGGCAGCCCCGCTCTGGAGCACATCCTCCCCCAAAGCAGAAAGGGCAGCAGAGCCATCCTTACAGTCACATCAGTCCTGTCCGGGGTCAGCTTTAGGAGATCCCTGCAGCCACAGACTGACTGTGCCAAAAACTGTGAAAATTTCTCAAAGAAGAAACTCAGAATTTTCAAAAGTTGTGAAGACTTCTCTGCGAATAAGCTCAGAACTGTCCTTCCAGTTTCTTTAAGCCTCTGTCTGCTTCACTGCTCTCAGGTACCTGCAGGCAGTGCCCTCAGCCCTGCCAGGCTGTGTCCAGGAGCTCCTCCTCAGGAGAAATGGCTTTTTAAAGCTCCTCTTGTTGCCAGGATCATCCTCTCTTCCATGAGCTCAGGCCAGCTCATCAGCACAGACACAGCACCAGGACTTTAATTAACCTCTTGGGGCTTTGGTGCTGTTTACATCAGACTCAGTCCCTCAGAGTGTGCTCAAGAAACTTCTCAAGAACTCTAAGTCAAAGTCCAAACTTCCTTGAAGTTTTAATGGGTCCCACAGAGAAACATGACTGAGAAAGTGTCCCCAAGTTCCACGTAGAGCAGAACACTGCAGGCAGTGAGCACAGGTGGGGACAAACAAGGCAAAGGTGTCTCTGGTGCTGAGCACACCTGAATGTGATTCAGGAATGCAAAGGGCCAAGGCCTGAGCCCCAGCCCCTGCCAAGGCAGATCCTGTCCCTCCCTCCTTGCTCAGGCCTCTTCCCAGGCCACTGGGATGTGGGGATGTGCAATGCCAAGGGCAGCACCATGGGGCAGCCCCTGCCAGGCTGCTGAGCAGGGACAAGGAGGCCATGAGGCCCCAGGCCTGCAAGGGTCACTTGTCCCCTCCTCCTGGCTCAGGCCCAGGGCCAGCAGCCATGGCCCAAGTGCTGCAGGAGTTGGCTGTGTCAGGGCCTTGCAGCTGCTGCCCATCCCTGTGGCCTGTGCAGCCCAGGCTGTCCTACGGTGTCCATGCCCTGTGCCTCTGTCCCTGCAGGCTGTCGTCACCCGCGGCTGCCCCACCTGGCTGGGCCCTTCCTTTGCTGACAGCTCTGCGTCCTGCCTGCCTCTGCCTGGGCACACACAGCCCTGGGCTGGATACCAAAAAGGTTCATTCCATTTTTACCCTGCCTGTGAACTTCTAGCACAGGAACAAGGCATGCAGGGCCTGCTTTCCCAGCAAGGATGGTTGGAAGACAAGGAGACATCTGGCACAAGAGTGCAGTGATAGGGAATACAAGGAGTGAATCTGGAAACGTGGGGTGGGTTTTATGGAAATGGTTAGATTGTAATAGGCATTTAGTGACTGTATATATATGCTATACACTTGTAGAATTACGCATCCACATAAGGTTAGGAGTTATCCCATGGTGGACCTCAGGCCTGAATTTGTGATGCCCTCTTAAACACCAAATTAGTATTAAGGAGTCTTATTCTGATCTTTTGGACATTTGGTGACAGCAGAGGCTCACAGAATAAAGGCATCAGCTGTGACACCTTGGAACCTCATGGAACAAAGGGTCCATTTTGATGCAGTGGAACCCCATGGAACCAAAGGTCCATTGTATCAGAGCAGGGCCTCATGGAACCAAGGAGACCACTGCTGGCAGTATGGAAGCTCATGGGATCATTGTGAAGGTGTGAGGCTGCATGGAACCAATGGTCCATTGTGACACTGCAGAACCTTCTGGAATCAACGTGATTATGATCTGCTATGGAACCTCATGGAACAAAGGATCCATGGTGACACTGCAGAACTCAGACCATTGCTGACAGTGCAAAAGCTCACGGAGCCCGAAGTCCATTGTGACACAGCAAGGCCTCATGGAACCAAGGGTCCACTGTGGCTCTGTAGGGCTTCACAGAACCAAGGAGACCATTTGGACACTCTGGTGCCTCATGGAACCACCTGCCACTGTGACACAGTGGGGCCACATGGAGCCAAGGGGCCATTGAGACACTGAGGAACCTGATGGAACCAAAGGTCCATTGTGACACTGTGGGGCCCTGTGGAACCAGGGGGACCACAGTGACAGTGTGGTACTCCCTGGAACAAAGGGGCCACTCTGATTCTGCTTTGCCTCATGGAACCAAGGGGCCACTACCACACTGCAGGGTCTGGTCAAACCAAGGCAGCCTTGTGACACTGAGGGACCCCTTGGAACCAAGGGTCCATTGGGATATTGTGGGGCTTTGTGGAGCTCTGGAGACCATTGTGACCCTTCAGAACCCAGTGGAACCAAGGGGCCGTTGTGACACTGCAGGGCCTTGTATAACCAAGGGGCCATTGCAGCACGGCTCGGCCTGATGGAATCCAGGGGACCACAGTGACACTGTGGGGCTCCATGGGACAAAGTGGCCACACTGACCTCATGGAACCAAGGAGATATTTATGACAGTACAGGACATCACGAACCAAAGGCACAATAGTGACACTCTGGGGCTCCAAGGGACCAAGGGGGGAATCTTATAGTGCAGAACCAAAGAGACCATTGTGACACCATGGGGCATCATGGAACCACAGATTTACTGTGACACAGCATGGCTACATGAAACCACAGAGGCCATTTTTACACTTGGAGGCCTTGTGAAACCAAAGGGCCATTGTGGAACTTTGCATCCCTATGGAACCAAGGAGTCCATTGAGATATTGCAAGGCCTCATGGAAGCAAGGGGTCCATTGTGACACTATGAGGCCCTGTTGGAACAACGGGCACTTGTGGCACTGTGCGGCACCGTTGAACCAAGGAGACAAATGTGACAGTACAGGGCCCCATGGAACTGAGCATTCATGGAACATTGTGGGACTCAAGGAACCAAAGGTCCATTGTGACATTGCAGGGCCTCATAGAATCCTGGAGACCTTTGTGACACCTCAAGGCCTCATTGAACCAAGGGTCAGTTGTGATACTGTGGTACCAAGGAGACCCCTGTGACACTGAAGGCCTCATTGAAGCAAGGGGGGACAATTGTGACCCTACGGGGCCCAATGGAAGCAAGGGGCCAGTGTGACAGAGCTGGGCCTCATGCAGCCAAGGGGCCATTGTGATCCTGAGGAGCCCAATAGAACCAAGGCACCACTGTGACACTGCAGGACTATCTGGAATCATGGAGACCATTGTGACACTCTGAGGCCTCACGGAACCAAGGGGCCACTATGTCATTCTGCAGCTCCATAGAACCAAGGAAACCATTTTGACACTGCAAGGCATCAATCACAAGGCCATTGTGATCCTGCAGGGCACTGTGGATCCACAGAGAGCATTGTGGCATTGCAAGGTCCCACGGAATCATGGAGACCATTGTGACCCTGCAGGGCCTCATGGAAGGAAGGGCAGATTGAAGAGATCTGGGTGGTTTGGCCTCCCAGGGACCACCTGACATGTCCAGATGATCTTGGAATGCTGAGGTCAGCCTCTCATCAGCCGTTGGAGAACTGAGGGGTTCTGTGCTTTCCTTCCTATTGAAAAGAACCATCCATCTTTCTAGGTGCCCATGGCCAAAGCTGACACTTTCTCTGAAAAATTCCCTCTATGCAATGGTTCTCCCAGAAATAAGCTGGCAGGACTGAGAGCTCTGACTGGCCTTGCCCTCCAGCAGTCACCTCTCATTTTAGAGAAAGCCCTGAGAAAAATATTTGAACAGGATTTACTACTGGAACATCAATGAGTGTTTCATCCTCTGGAAACCTCAGATGCTCTTCTGATCATGTGTCCTTTTTTTCTCATTGTGTATTATGCATCAAATATTATTTTCAGCTAAAAAAAATATTATTCTAATCACTCTTCCAGTGTTATCTGACACAAAACATCTCCTCTACATATGGATCCAGGTGCCCTATATATGCTAACACAATGAAGAATCCAGCAGGAATTCTCTGTCTCTGCTTCCATCTGTCACATCTCCTCTGGAGCTGGAGGTGCAGCCCCAGCACTTGGGAGGGCTCCAGGGGTCACAAGCTCAGCTCCCACACAGAGAACTTGTGGAGCCTGGGGTGCTTTTCTTGGCCCCTACATGCTCACCCAGGCTGAGATGGACACTGATGGTGTCTGTGCCAGGCTCTCTCAGCCCAGCCCAGCTCCCTGCAAGCTCTGCCAGCTGCCCTCAGCTCTCTGCAGCACCAAGGTCCTCTCCCCAGCACAGCCCAGCCACCTCTGGCCCCACAGCTCTGCTCAGGCCAGGCTGCTCTGGCCAGGGGCCCCATGGCCTCAGCCCCTGGAGAGGGCACAGCAGCAGCTGCAGCTCCCACAGGGCTCAGCCCCAGCCATGGCCAAGGTGCTGGCACAAGGCAAAACCAGGCTCCCTGAGTGCCCTGCTCCTCTCTCCCTCAGCTCCTGAGAGCTCTGCAGCCCCTGCTGCCATCCCATCTGCCCAGGCCAGCACAACAGCCGTGGCCTTGGGGCCCTGCAGAGCTGCTCCTGCTGCAGGCCCAGGGCCCATCCCAGAGCTGGGGCAGCCAGAAAGCTGTGCCCATTTCTGTTCCTTGCTGCTCTGATGAGGATGGATCCTCAGCCCCTTGGAGGCTTCTGGTGAATTTTACTTTTCCAGAGGCCTCTTCTTTCTTGAGCTCTTCAGTTCAGGAATTCAGTGAGAATTGCTCATAAACATTTGTTCAAAACAACTTAACAAAAAAGCCCCTTGGGAAAAAAAACTAAGTTTTCAATTCTTCTGTGGTTTATTAGAATTTAGAAGTTCCAAAAACTTCTCAAGAACTCAAAGTGAGATCGAAATACTGAAGTTTCTTGAAGTTTTAATGGGTCTTGCAGAGAAACACAACTTGAGAAAGTTTCCCCAGGTTCCTGTTACAGCAGAACACTGCAGGCAGTGAGGACAGGTGGGGACAAACAAAGCAAAGGTGCCTCTGATGCTGAGCAAACCTGGATGTGATTCAGGAATGCAAAGGGCCAAGGCCTGAGCCCCAGCCCCTGCCAAGGCACATCCTGTCCCTCCCTCCTTGCTCAGGCCTCTTCCCAGGCCACTGGCATGTGGGGATGTGCAATGCCAAGGGCAGCACCATGGGGCAGCCCCTGCCAGGCTGCTGAGCAGGGACAAGGAGGCCATGAGGCCCCAGGCCTGCAAGGGTCACTTGTCCCCTCCTGCTGGCTCAGGCCCAGGGCCAGCAGCCATGGCCCAAGTGCTGCAGGAGTTGGCTGTGTCAGGGCCTTGCAGCTGCTGCCCATCCCTGTGGCCTGTGCAGCCCAGGCTGTCCTACGGTGTCCATGCCCTGTGCCTCTGTCCCTGCAGGCTGTCGTCACCCGCGGCTGCCCCACCTGGCTGGGCCCTTCCTTTGCTGACAGCTCTAGCTCCTGCCTGCCTCTGCCTGGGCACACACAGCCTTGGGGTGACCCAGACTCTCTGGGGGATGTGTTGCACCACAGCCCTGCCCTGGGACAGAAATTCCCTTCTCCTTTTGTCTACTCTGGCCCTCCTCAGCAGCCCTTTGCATTATTTATTTTTTTTATTTCTTTGGCTGTCTTCTACCATATCAAAAGGTTCCACCATCCCTGAAACCACCCTTCAATCCCACACAGGACTCCCCTCCCCTGTCCCCAGTCTCCACTCCACTGAGCACAAAGCTCCTCTGTCCCTATACAGTGACCATGTGCTTGAGGCCATGGGCACCTGGACAAGAGGGACAGACCTTTTTTATAGCAAGGAAACCACAGAACCTCAGGATTTTGAAGGCAGATGAGAGTTACTCACCAGAGGCCAAAGCAGGCCAGACCTGTCTGTCCTTGCAGCTTTTATCTGAAAGCATATATTCCTTGGATATATGGGGAGTTCTGGAGGTGCAATTCCATTTCATCTTTTGGTGTCTGGATCAAAACAACAATTCTTCTCCACAGGAATGGAAGGGCAGAGCCCCAGGTTTTCCAAGGCTGATTAGAGGTGGTCCCAAGGAGGCCAAGGCCAGCCAGACCTGTTTGTCTTGGCAGATTCTGTCTGGGAGAAATCCTTGGATAGATGGAATTTGGGGGGCCAAATCCCAGTTTTGTCCATGGGTGTCTGGAGAAGGATAGTTCTTTTCCACAGGAAAGAAAGTACAGAGCCCCAGTGTTTAAAAGGCAGATGAGAGCAGGCCCTCAGGAAGCCAAGGGAACCTTGACAGTCCTGGCCTGTTTTGTCTGGGAGCTATTCTTGGATAAAAGGAATTTTGGAGGCAGATTCTCAATTTTGGTCATTGACATCTGGACTAGAAAAAAAATTTTTCCATGGGAAGAGCAGCACGGCCTCCCAGTGTTTTGAAGTCAGATGAGAAGTGGCCCCCAAAAGCAAAGGTCATCCAGAGCTGTCTCTGCTGGCAAGTTTCATACAGGAACAACCCAGGGATATAATCAGATTTGGAGGTGGAATCCCAATTTTAGCCATGGTCACCTGGAGGAGAAGGACACTTCTTTCCCACAGGAAGGAATGCACAGAACTCCAGGGTTTGAGGGGCAGATGAGAAGCAGCCCTCAACATGCCAAGGTCAGCTGGACCAGTCAGGTGGGCCCCAGAGGCCAAGCAAACCAGACCTTTTCCATGTTCTTGGATCACTGAGGCCCTGCAGCATCACAATTGCCCCATGGTTCCTTGAGGCCCCATAGCATCACAACAGATCTTTGTTTCCATGAGGCCCAGCAATATCACAATGATCTCCTTGCCTCCACAGTGGCACAATGGCCCCGTTGCTTCCATGAGGTCTTGCAGTGTTAGAATGGTTTCCTTGATTCCACAGGACTGCACAATGACACAATGTCCCACTGGTTCCATGAGGTCACAGCGTGTCACAATGACCCCTTGGTTTTCTTGGAGTCCCCAGAATCACAGTGTCTTCTGGGTTCCACAAGGCCTGACTGTGTCACATTGGCCCCTTGCTTCCATTGGGACCTGTAATGTCCTAATGGCCCCTTCCTTCCATGAGACCTGGCAGTGTCACAATGGTTGCCTTGGCTCTGTGAGGCCCTGTGGTGTCACAATGGCCCCTTGGTTCCCTGGAGACTCAGAGTGCCAGAATGCTCTCATTGCTTCCATAAAGGCTCTGCAGTGTCACAATGTCTCCTTGGTTCCACAAGGCCCTGAAGAGCCTCTTGATTCAACGAGGTCTCAAAGTGCCAGAATCATCTCCAGGATTCCATGAGGCCCTGCCATGTCACAGGGGCACCTTGGTTCTATGAGGCCCTGAAGTATGGAATGGCCCCTTGATTCCATTGGGCCCCTCACTCTTCCATGTGTTCTTAGTTCCCTGGAGCCCTGTAGTGTCACAATGGTCTCCTTTGTTCTGTGGTGCCACACAGTGCCACAATGGCCCCTCAGTTCTACAAGGTCCCAGAGTGTCACAATGGCCCCTTGCTCCCATGATGCCATGTGATGTCACAATGGTCTCATTGGTTCCAAGAGGCCCTGCAGTTCCACAAGAGCCCTTTGGTGTCACAAAGCCTTGAAGTGACATAACAGTCTCAGTGGATTCCCCTGCCAGTTCACAATGGCCTCCTTGGTTCCATGATGCCCCATTGTGTAACAATGGTGCCCTTGGTTCCAGAGAGTCAGAATGGCCCCATGGTCTCCTGGAGCCCCACAGTGTCACTACAATGCCCTTGATTCCATCAGGCCCTGCTGTGCTACAATGGCCCCTTGGTTCCACAAGGCCCTGCAGTGTCACAATGGACTTTTGGTTCCATGAGCTTTCATACTGCCAACACCATTCTCCCTGGTTCTGCAGTGTCACAAGGGACCCTTTGTTCCATGAGGTTCAGTGGTGTAACATGGACACCTTGATCCCATGAGGTTCTGTAGTGGCACAAAAGACTCCTTGGTTCTGCGGCCCTGCTGTGGAATAATGGAACCGTATTCCAGCTGCTGGTGGGTCTGCAGTTCAGACCCAGAGGGCCAGAGCCACCCCAAAAGGTGTCTCGTTAAAGAGAGCTTCTTGGGTGGTCAGAGCACTCCTCAGCTGGCAGAGAGCGTCTCAGCAGGGAGCAGAGCAGTGATTTGTCAGCTCAGTGACTGTCAGCTCCTGCCCCGCGAGATCTGCTTCTCTTATAGCCGGCCCAGGAAAGAGAGAGAGGGTCCCATTTGGCAATTTCGCATGAAGTAGCCTTACTGCAAAGCACCAGCGAAGGGGGCCAGGGGAGGTTACCCCAGGGACTAGTGGGACCCAGGGGGTTTTTTAGGGAAACTAGGGTGGGAGGGGAAAGGGTATAAAGCCAATCGTTTACAACAGATCTACATAAAATCTCCTGGAGGATTGTGGGTTCTTTTGGTGGTCACCGTGACTGAAAGCTTGTTGCCTTAACTTAGAGTTCTGCAGGGAGATTGTGCAATTCTTCTCAGGCCTCTCTCCAGGGCAGGACCACCAGGGCATTGCCCACCCCCACAGAACCGTAGTTCCATAAGGTTCTCTAGTGTCACCGTGGTCTCTTTGGTTCCACAAGGCCCTGCTGTGCCACAATGGTCCCTTGGTTCCATGAGGTTCTGTACTGTACACAGTTTCTCCTTGGTGTGGGAGGGCAGTTTGTAAAGAGAATAGAGACAGTGCTGGAGGCCATCTCACCCCTGATAAACTGCAGCTGTACTAATTACCAAGAGTGGGGACAGCCTCGCCCTTAATAGATCACAACTATGTCTAAAGAAAATGAGTGTTATAAAACAGTGGGTTGGCTGGTTGAGAGTCAGTTGCAGTCTGCAGGCTGTGCTGTGAGGAAGAAGCATTGAACAGGCATTTGAGGGACAGACAAGGTCAGGCAGTCATGCAAGGGCCAGGAAGGAGTTCGCTGGTCCTGCAGAAGGAAGAGAGGAGGAAGAGAGAAGGAGTCTGAAGGCTGTGTGGAGCTGCCTGTGGGTAGGCTACAGAGAGAAAGTTGTGAGTTTTTTTAGATAAGGGACTGACAGCTGTGTCAGTCGTGACTCCACCATCAGCTGGTGCCCCCTATGAGGACCAGGCAACAATGAATGGTGATCCTGATGTGATCCTGGCAGATGAATACAGACCTAAGAGCAGTGAGATGGTGGAGCCCAGCCCAACTGAGCCAGGCAGACCAAGAGCCTGAAGAACTGAGCCAGGTGGACCAAGAACCTGAAGAGCAGGGCAAGTGAACCTGAGAGCCGGAGAGCAAAACAGGCTGACCTGAGAGCCTAAAACTTTGGATGAGCTGCAGCCAGGCGGACCTGAGAGCCTAAAAGCAATGTAGGCACACCTGAGAGCCCAAGAGTCTGGATGACTTTGGAGACACCGACCCCAAGGTCCGGCCGCAGGGTGCGGGATCCTGGGGCGGCACGTGCCAGTGTTGGCGGCAGCACGGCGGAGCTGGAAGTGGCGACAGAGTCAGAGCTGCACAAAAGGAAGGTAAGAAAAGCTTAGAGTGACTAACACAAAAAAAACCAGAAAAGGAGGTGACCAAACTCAAAGAGAAGAAACATTATGAAGACGGGATTAGAACTGTGCGAGGGGAAGCGTTGAACAGACCAAGACAAGAGGGAGAGTAACAGCAAGCAGAGATGTTGCTTCAGCCAACAAAAGAACTGAAATTGCAGAAGACAAAAGCAAGAAAAAACATAAACGGAGCAAGAGAATTGACTAAAGCAGCAGTGGGAGCTAGATACAGATTAGTTCTATTATTCAGTTCAATGTGTTTATTTGCTGATGAAACATACATATTGTATTCAAAAGTTATTATTACATAGGCATAGGTTGCTTAGTCATAAATATCAATTGGCATAAGGGCAAAAGCTAGTATTCCATGTAACAGAATGATGTTCTGTTGAAAGCAAGACTAAAAAAACAAACAAAAAAGAGAGGGTTAACAATTATTGGGAAAGGAACAGAAAAGATTGTTAATGCCACTGTAAACTTTCACTCTGAGTCTACATTTCAGATACCAAGGGTGCCCAATCTGAAGGAGGATTTCTCCTCAGGAGAAATGTCTTTTTGAAACTTTTCTTGGTGGCCAGGAACTGCCACTGTGTCAGGAACCTGGCCCAACTCAGCAGCATAGATACAATACAAGGACTTTAATGATCCTGCTGTGGATTTGGTGTTGTTTACATCCAGCTCAGTCCCTGAGCGTCTGCTCAAAAAACTTCTCAAAAACTCAAAGTGAGATTGAAACGCTGAAGTTTCTGGAAGTTTTAATGGATTCCATTGAGGGACAGGACTAAGAAAGTGTCCCCAGGTTCCTGTCTGAGCAGAACACTGCAGGCAGTGAGGAAAGGTGGAGACAAATAGGGGAAAGGTGTCTCTGATGCTGAGCAAACCTGGATGTGTTTCAGGAATGCAAAGGGCCAAGGCCTGAGCCCCAGCCCTTGCCAAGGCACATCCTGTCCCTCCCTCCTTGCTCAGGGCTCTTCCCAGGCCACTGGGATGTGGGGATGTGCAATGCCAAGGGCAGCACCATGGGGCAGCCCCTGCCAGGCTGCTGAGCAGGGACAAGGAGGCCATGAGGCCCTTGCAGGCCTGCAAGGGTCACTTGTCCCCTCGTGATGGCTCAGGCCCAGGGCCAGCAGCCATGGCCCAAGTGCTGCAGGAGTTGGCTGTGTCAGGGCCTTGCAGCTGCTGCCCATGCCTGTGCCCTGTGCAGCCCAGGCTGTCCTACGGTGTCCATGCCCTGTGCCTCTGTCCCTGCAGGCTGTCGTCACCCGCGGCTGCCCCACCTGGCTGGGCCCTTCCTTTGCTGACAGCTCTGCGTCCTGCCTGCCTCTGCCTGGGCACACACAGCCTTGGGCTGGATACCAAAAGGGTTCATTCCCTTTTTAGCATGGCTTTTAACTTTTGGGAAAAGAACTAGGCATGCAGGGCCTGCTTTCCCAACAAGGATGGTTGGAAGAGAAGAAGAAAACATCTGGCTCAAGGGTGTAAGTGATAGAAAAAACAAGGAGTGAATCTGGGAAGTTCAGGTGGGTTTTATGGAAGTGGGTAAATTGTAAAGCACATGTAGTGACTGTATAAAAATAACACTCTTTTAGAACCACATGTCCATGTAAGGTTATCAATTACCACACGTTGGACCTCAAGCCTGAATAAGTGATGCCCTCCTAAATACCAAGTTAGTTTAGGGAGTCTTATTCTGATATTTCAGGTATTTGCTGACTGTGGGACCTCACAAAACCAAAGAGTCAACTGTGACCCCTTGGATCCTCATGGAACCAAAATCCTTTGTGACACAGCAGGGCCACATGAAACCAATGTTCCATTGTGAAACTGCAGATCCAAGAAGACCATTGGAACACTCTGGAACCTCATGAATTCCAAAGTACATTGTGACAGAGAAAGGCTTCATGGAACCAAGAGTCCATTGTGACACAGCAAGGCCTTGTTTGAGCAAGGGAACCATTGCTGATAGTCCAGAAACTCATGGAACCAAGGGGCCACTGTGACACACCGGGGCTGCAGGGAATGGAAGGTCCATCATGACAATGCGGATCCAAGGAGACCGTGGTGACACTGTGGGGCCTTGTGGAACCAAAGAGGCCATTCTGACCCAGCAAGGCCTTGTAGAACCAAGGAGGCCATTGTGACGCTGCTGAACCTCACACACCCAAAGTGACCATGTTATACTGTGGGACCTCCTGGAACCAAGGGTCCATGGTGACTCTGCAGAACAAGGAGACTGTTGTTGGCAGTATGAAAGCTCATGGAACCAGAACTCCATTGTGACACAGCAAGGTCTCATGGAACCAAGGCTCCATTGCAACTCTGTTGGGCCTCATGGAAGCACAAGCCATTGTGACACTGCATGGCCACATGGAGCCAAGAGTCCACTGTGACTGTGGAACGTCACTTAACCAAGAGTCCATTGTGACACTGTGGGGCCCTGTGGAACCAAGGGGACCACAGTGACATTGCAGGGCCTCATGGAACAGTGGAGACTATTCTGACACTTTGGGACCCTCTGGAACCAAGGGACCTTCAGAGCATGGCAGGGCCTCATGGAATCAAGGGGGCCACAGTGAACATTGTGGGTGTCCATGGGATGAAGGGTCCATTCTGACACCATGGAACCAAGGATACCATAGTGACACTGTCGGGCATCATGGATCCAGAAGTCCTTTGTGGCATAGCAGGGCCTCATGGAATCCTGGAGAATATTATGACACTTTGAGGCCTTGTTGAACCAAGGGTCAGTTTTGATACTGCAGTACCAGGGAGACAGACCCCTGTGACACTGAAGGCCTCATGGAAGCAAGGAGGACAACTGTGACCCTATGGAGCCCAATGGAAGCAAGGGGCCAGTGTGACACAGCTGGGCCTCATGTAGCCAAGGGGCCACTGTGATCCTGAGGAGCCCAATAGAACCAAGGCACCACTGTGACATTGCAGGACTATCTGGAAGCATGGAGGCCATTGTGAAACTCTGAGGCCTCACGGAACCAAGGGGCCACTGTGTCATTGTGCAGTTGTGCATTCTTCATTGTGCATTGTTCCATTCCATGGAACCAAGAAACCCTTTTGACACTGCAAGGCCTCATGGAAGCAAGGGGCCATTGTGACACTATGGGGACCCATGGAAACTGTTGTGAGAAAGGAGCCGAGTATCAAATGGACATCAATATGATTAGGTTTTAACTGCTCGTTTATTCTTTATTCCCTGTATTTATGTGGTTACAGAGTAGAAGCAGGCACAGCTAAACAACTCTTGATTGGTTAAAATATCATGTTCAAGCACTCTAAATTATTGCTCATGGGTTCATATCTTTTGGTAGCAACTTCTTCTTTGTTCTTCTTATGATCAGCATTTCTGTCTTCAGCATCTCTGAGAAGGTACAACAAGTTGTTACATGTCTTCAGCTTCCAAGAGGAAGTATCTGTGAGAAGGACCAGTAAGTTATTATATTTACTACTTTTGCTTCGCTAGTTCAAGGCAATGTAGAAACAGCAGAGTACACAGCAGGCACAGTACAAGACCTCATACTGTTCCTTGATAGCAAGGATTGTTCAAACTGACAATGGTCCAGTGTACAAAAGCAAGGAATTCCTCGAGTTTGTCCAGCAGTGGGGAATGGAACATATAACAGGCATCCCCCACTCCCCCACAGGCCAAGCTGTGGTTGAGTGTGCCCACCAGACGCTCAAAAAGGTCCTGGCTGGGCAAGACAGTTCCACAGCATGGATGTCACCAACACAAAAACTCTGCAAACCCATGTTTAACATTAACTTTCTGAATTGTTCATTTGAAAACAGGAGTCCTCCAGTGGTACGTCACTTTAACAGCAGTAATCAGTTTAAGCTGTCACAGAGCCCACCAGTTTTGATTAAGGACCCAGAAACCTGGGAGATCAAAGGCCCCTATGAGCTCGTGACGTGGAGATGTGGCTACGCCTGCATATCCACCCCCTGGGGCCCTCGCTGGATACCCCAAAAGTGGGTGAAACGTTTTGTTCCCAAAAACCCAGCATCAACGGAAGATGATGAGAAGCAAACAGCTGTCACGTCAAAAAGAAGACACCGCCAGAAAGAGAAGACAGAACCTTATTAAAAATCAGGTTACTTCCGGCACATCTCAGATTGTTAATATGCTTTATGTGTGTGTTTCCTTTTTACAATCCTGTTGTTTTTTCTTGTCTTGTTTTTAATCATGTTGGCGTTTGGAATTCTTGGCTGCCGAGTTTTAAAGGCTCTTAATGGTTTAATCCCTACCACCTCAGAAGTCAGCCATGCAGAGCTTACAGGCCAAGAACAGTCAAAACTGCCTGCAAACCAAAAGTGGTGGGCAAAAACTATTCTGCCTCAGAATAGGCCCAAAGTGTGTCATTCAGTTTTATTGCAAGAGAATAGGGTGAGATGTTGTATTGCACTAAGTAGTTAGTTCACTTTGTTATATTGCACTGGGTGTTTCTGTTATATGTGTTCACACAAAGTATTTGCTGTACCTGCCCATGAGCCCCTGCACTGAATCCCCTCTCCCTGACACCACCTATGCCTCACCTCCCCCAGGTCAGTCCCCATCGGCTGGTAGACCCCCTCCCCTCCCCCTCCTTGGCAGAGGGCATAAAACTGCCCTCTGGCAGGGAATCTGTCTCTGAATTATTCTCTTAATTCCTCTCTTAACTCCCCCAAACTGCATGGAGTAGGTTCTGCATGAAACTGTGGGACTGTATTCCTGAAGGACTAAGAGCACCTTTTGTCTTTTATCTTTGTCCTTGCCTCAGTTTCCCCCCAAGCATACTGCTAGCCAGGGCTGAAGCTCAGGGGCAAGTGGGAACTGAGGCAAAGGAGCACAAAAGGAGCAGCTCAGCAATGCACCCAACCATCACTACCAAAGATTGCCTGCAGTGAGTAAGAAAGATCCATCAGCAGTGACCCTCAGACTTTCCCATCACCCACACCCACACCCACACATCAGCTGGGGGAAGCTGTCACAGCCAAGGACTGCAGAGCCACTCCTGGACACTGGGAATTCCTGCAGGTGCCTCCAGCCACAGGTGAGACTCCAGCCTCACTGGGAGAGGGCCCAGCTTTGATAGTGCTGAACAAACAAACTGACAGCACTTCTAGAGTGGGAACATCTGGATTCATCCTCCTCTTGTGTCCCTCCCAAAGCCTGGCCAGGGCCCAAGGAGGAACCAAGGGAGATGACTTTGACCATACAGCCCCAAACAAGGCCAGATGTCAGATTTCATGGCCTTGTCCAGCTTCCAAACACAGAAAGGTAAATCCATGTTTCACTAATGAGTGGATCCATCAATCACAGTGCTAATGACCATGCATATTTCACTAATGAGCAGATCCAAAGATAACCTTGGGTTGGAAGGTCCACCCAGAGGTCACCTTTGGCTCAGGGCCTGTTGTTCAGGCCTCACTCAGGCCTCTTGTCCAGGCCTGGGATGAGCAGGGACATCTTTCACCAGATCAGGTTGTTCAGAGCCCTGTCCCAGCTGGACTGGAATGTTTCTAGAGATGGGGCATTGACCACCTGCAGCCCCCCACATCCTTCTGGCCATGAAACCTGGCTGCAGAAATGGCTCCTTGGGATGCTTTCCAAGGAACCTTGAACTGATGGGGGTTGCCGTGGCACCCAAACCCAGCAGTGGGGTCAGGGCAGTGTCCATGGCCACAGCCCCTTGCAATGGCCCAGGGCAGGTTGGGATGATGATCCACCCTCACTCCTGGCCCAGGGCAGGGCTGCAGTGGCCTTGGTGGCACCTTGGGCTGGCACACACCTGAGGAGGGTGTCTGTTTTCAGTGGGGAAAATTAGGAGTTTTACATTGCTAAAAAAAATTGGAAGCCCCTGTTTGCCTGAGTGTGGGCAGCTCTCCAAGCAAAGCAGGTCCCAGGTAAGGGAGGAGAGAGAGGATGGGGTTGGAGAATGTGCAGCAAGGTTGTCCACACTGGGTCAAATCTCAAGGCACAGCTTCTCTGAGCAGGCCAGACCTCCTGAGGAGAGACCCTGGATCAATATCAATCACTGAATGCTGCAATCAGCTCTGCTCTAGACAGATCAGTAATATAAGAACACTTTATATCAGGAATGTGCATTTCTTAGAAACTCTTTGAAATGTTTCTCCATAACTGTAGCAGGAAACTTTCCTAATGAACTGCACCAGACCAGAGGGAAATCAAGGCACAGACATGGTTTGTCAGGACTTGCTTGATCCTTATGAGCCCCTTGGTGCAGTTGGTGCTGAGCCCTGGAACCTCAGGGCCTGAGAGGAGATTGCAGAAACCTTTGCAGAAGTCAAAGTCAGAAGAAAAACCCAAAGTGTCTTGAGGCATTCATGGGTTGCACTGAGGTCCATTCCCAACACAGGCTCCTCATGGACTCCTTGGAGGAGAGAATTGGCGGCCAGGATTGCACAAAAACCTCTCAGAAACTTAGTGTGGGAAGGAAATTCCAAAGCACCTTAAAAACCTTGAGTCTCTCAAAGTAATAATGAGTCTCACTGAGTGTCTGTGCAAAGGTCTCAAGGGACTCATTAAAGCAGATAATTGGAGGCCAGGATGGCACAAAAACTTCTCAGAGACTCAGTGGCCAAAAGAAAGTTCTTTAAGAAACTTTGAGTACCTTAAAGTATTAATGAGCCCCACTGAGTGTTTTTACTGACTGAGAATCCCAAGGGACTTGTTAAAGTAGATAATTTGGGCCAGGATTGCACAATCTTTCTCACAGAATCAGTTTTAAAAGGGAAACACCAAGTACCTTAAAACAACTGAAGTACCTTGAAGCATTAATGAGCCCCACTGAGTGTTGTTACTGACAAAGCCTCTCAAGGGACTAATTACAGCAGATAATTGGAGGTCATTATTGCACAAACCTCTCAGAAACTCCAGGGCAAAAGCCAAACCCAAAGTCCTTTGAAGAACGTGCAGTGCCTGGGAGCATTCAGGAGCCCCCCAGGGCCATTCCTGACCAAGGCTCCCCAGAGACTCCTTCCAGCAGATCCTTGAGGCCACTGGGCTGTCAGGGGGATGCTGAGGGCAGGACAAGGGGCTGAGAGTGCCCAGCCTTGCTGGGGCTATGCCAGGAGGCCCCAGGGCCTCAGGACAAGGTGTCTCCTGACAGCCCTTGGTGGCACAGACCCTGCTGTGCCCCAGGCCACCAAGACTTGGCTTCTCTTTGTCCCCTCCTGGCATCACTGCCTGCAGTTCTCTGCTCTGCCTGTGGTCTGGGGACACTTTCTCTGTTGTGTCCCTCACTGGGACCCATTAAAACTTGCAGAAACTTTGGAGTTGGATTCTGTCCTGGAGTTCTTGAGAAGTTTCATCAGCTCCCTGTCAGGGACTGATGTTCAGGGCCTCAGCACAGAGCCCCAAGAGGGTCATTAAAGTCCTTGTGCTGTGTCTGTGCTGATGAGCTGGGCTGGGCTCCTGGCAGAGAGGCAGCATCTCTTGGCAACCAAGAGGAGCTTCAAAAGACATTTCTCCTGATGAGCAACTCTTTTCCCAGCCCAGCAGAGCTCACTCAGGGCTTACTGGAGGAGAAACCCTCACAGCATTTGGAACAGTCACTCTCTGGCTGGGGGAAGATAAGCTGCAGTTCCTGCAGGGATCTCCTGAAGCTGCCACATCCCACAGCTCTGAGGCCCTTCCAGGGGCACTCTCAGAGCTGCTGCAGGGCAGGGATGTGGCCCTGGGGCAGGGCTGGGTTTCCCTGCTGCAGCAGCCCAGGCACAGCACAGGGCAGCTCCCTGTGCCCGGCTCTGCTGCAGGGCTGAGCAGCTGGGGCTGCAGCCAGGGCTGCCCAGGGCTGTCCTGCAGAGCAGGCTCCTGCAGCCCAGGGCTCTGTGCTGGCCCAGGGACTCTGCTGCCTGCCAGGGACAGCTCTCAGCCGGCCCTGGGAGCTGCTCCCAACGCTGGGGAGAAGCTGTGGGGGGAAGGAGCCACCCTGAGCAGGGCAGGTGCTGCTGCTGAGAGGTGCTGTGTGGGGCAAGGCTGCTCCCAGCTCCACACCAGCCTGGGCACAGCTCTGGAGGACACTTCCCAAAAGAAGGTGAGCCTGGGATTGCTGTAAAGATCAGGAGCTTTCCTGAGAGTGTTTTCAATTTCCTACTTGGAGCAGTTTTGGGGAGGTGGGGTGATGACAAATAGACTTTTGCTTTTTATACATTTTTCATATATTTGTAGCTCTGTAAACTGCTATTATATGGTTATAAAACTATAATCTTTATTCCCTCTATTCAATTACTATTGCATATACTTATTATAGTGTACACATACTTACATACTCTACTATATATACATATACATATATATATGCTTATATACTATAGTATATATTTTATAGTATACATATACTTATATATACTTATAGTATACATATACTTATTTAAGTATAATTCTTAATTAATTCTAGCATGTATCCTACCCTTTCTTTTAAGTTTTAGAACAATAAGCTGAACGTCTAATTACATTCATGAACTACTGTTTAGTCTTGTTATCAGGAAGATTCTACAAAAAGAACATTTTGGTTTTTCAACCAGAGTGTGAGCAATCATAATAAAAAAAAGTGGGGCAAAGAAGCCCTTGGACCAAATCCAATGGGTTGATCCAGAGATGTGTAACAGGGGCAACTGAATCTCCTATTGGATGTTCTTGTTAAATATCCTAATTAATCAACCTCAATAAATTGTTGAAATCAGGGGCCGGGTGTGCCCCATCCCCACTGGGACACCTGGAAGCTTCCAATAAAGGTCTGGTTTTTAGTTTACTGTTCTAACGCTGTTAAAAGGGTTATTTTTTTTTTTCTCTCTTTTGATTGTAGGCAACAGGAGGATGAGAGAAGCAGAACAGGAATTGCAATCACAGAATCACAGAACATTCTGAGTTGAAAGGGACACTCAGGATCATCAAAGGAATGTTTCAACATTTACAGACTCCAGCACTGTAACTTTGGGTGGTCAGTCTCTCTGCTGGGAGGCTCCTCAAGGGCCTTCAGCCCCTCCTCAGCCCTGGACAGCAGCAGCAGCAGCAGCAGCATCACCTTTGCAGGGCCCAGCAGGGCTCTCCTGAGCTGCCCTTGCCCAGCTGCAGACAGAGCCTGCCCCAGCCAGGGCCCTGCAGACAGGCAGGTTTCTGTAGGGCCGGGCCCAGGGCACAGAGGCTGGGATGGGCTCTGTGAGCGCTGGCAGGGACAAGGCTCCTCTCAGGAGGGAAATGTCCAGGCCCAGGGAGATGCTGAGGGAAGGAGAGGGGGCTGAAGAGAGCAGTGCTGGGGGCAGGAGGGCACTGTGTGTGTGTGGGAGGTGCTGTGCACAGCTGGGCATGGGAACACTGTCCTGAGTGCCCGGCTGTCTCTGCCCTGCCCTCCCAGGCACAGCCCCACCACATCTTCTCTGGGTTCTGCACTGCCCTGAGATTGCCCCCGTCATCTGGTGCTCTCAGGGAGGCTCTGGCATTGGCAGCAGCTGAGTCAGGCACTGCCCTTGGCATTGCTGCCAGGCAGCTGTGGCCATGGCCATGGGGTGTCCAAGCTTCCCTGGGACCTGTGGGACTGTGGGCAGAGCAGTCCATGGGAAAGGGGAATGGGCTGAGCCCCCTCCCTGAGATCCCATCATGGGCACACCCAGGGATCTCCTTGCTGTGTCCTTGCAATCTCTGAGCTGCCCTCCTGTCTGCAAATCTGTGCCAGAGCCCCTTGGAGTTCCCTGAATGTGCCCCAGGGAAGTGCAGAGATGCCAGAGCTGAGGAAATGCTGCTGGGTTTGCCAAGGGAGCCGTGAGTGTCCTTGGCAGAAGGGGGTGCTGAGACCTTGCCCAGAGCCCTTTGGAGAGGGGGAGACATTCAGGGATCCCTCTGCTCTGGGCAGGGTCTGGTTTATCCCAGGGTGACCCAGGAGTGTGACTGTGCTCTGACTGCAGCCAAAGCTGCAAACCCAGGGCAGTTGGGAACAAGCCCATCCAGCCCCTCACCTTGCCCAAGGCACAGGGAATCCTTTGCCTCTCACATCTCTCAGTGGCAAACTCTGAGTGCAGCAGAAATGCTGGGGATTTCTGACCTCAGAGAACCAGGAATGATGTGTGGGCAGGAAAATAATGGCCAAAATTCCTTCCTGCTCTCCATGTCCTTTAGAAGTGGGAGTGCAGATGGCAACAAACCTGTTTGCATTAGGAGTGATTCCCCTGACAAATCCTGAATATCCAGTCTTTTCCCTCTGCCACATGGCCACAGTCCCAGGGCAGCAGGGCAGGGATGGCTCCTGGAGAGCCCCCACACGCAGGCCTGGCTGCTCCTGGCACCCTCAGAGAGCACAACTGGAGCTCAGGCAGGGACCTGGGTGAAGGTTCTCCCAGAGCAGGAACAAGAGTGGGTGAGTCACAGTGGGACAGTCTACAGGGAATGGCCCAGGTTTGGCTCAAAGCAGCCTCTGCTGACTTGTCCCTGTCCTTTCTCCATGAACAGGTGCCCATGTGCAGCCAGAGCAAATGTCCAACAGCAGCTCCATCAGGCACTTCCTCCTGCTGGCATTGGCAGACAGGCGGCAGCTGCAGCTCCTGCACTTCTGCCTCTTCCTGGGCATCTCCCTGGCTGCCCTCCTGGGCAACGGCCTCATCATCAGCGCCGTAGCCTGCGGCCACCACCTGCACAGCCCCATGTTCTTCTTCCTGCTCAACCTGGCCCTCACTGACCTGGGCTGCATCCTCACCACTGTCCCCAAAGCCATGCACAATTCTCTCTGGGACACCAGGAACATCTCCTACACGGGGTGTGCTGCTCAGCTTTTTTTCTTTCTCTTCTTCATCTCAGCAGAGTACTATCTCTTGACGGTCATGTGCTACGACCGCTACGTGTCCATCTGCAAACCCCTGCACTACGGGACCCTCCTGGGCAGCAGAGCTTGTGCCCACATGGCAGCAGCTGCCTGGGCCAGTGCCTTTCTCCATGCTCTGCTGCACACAGCCAATACATTTTCCCTGCCCCTGTGCCATGGCAATGCCCTGGGCCAGTTCTTCTGTGAAATCCCACACATCCTCAAGCTCTCCTGCTCACACTCCAAACTCAGGGAACTTGGGCTTCTTGGTGTTACTGTTTGTGTGGTATTTGGCTTTTTTGTGTTCATTGTTTTCTCCTATGTGCAGATCTTCAGGGCTGTGCTGAGGATCCCCTCTGAGCAGGGACGGCACAAAGCCTTTTCCACCTGTCTCCCTCACCTGGCTGTGCTCTCCCTGTTTGTCAGCACTGGTGCATTTGCTCACCTGAAGCCCCCTTCCATCTCTTCCCCATCCCTGGATCTGTCCCTGTCAGTTCTGTACTCGGTGGTGCCTCCAGCCCTGAACCCCCTCATCTACAGCCTGAGGAACCAGGAACTCAGGGCTGCAGTGTGGAGAGTGACGACTGGATGCTTTCAGAAACAATGAACTGCTGGCCAATTTCTGAAAATCACTTTCAATAAAAGCCATTTTTGATACTTCTTGTTGGTTTCATTGTGGAAATTATTTTACTTTGGTTTATTCTTTCAATATGACCCACAAAGAAATATCACTGATTGTGCCATTTCTCATTTTGATTCTCTCCACCTTCCCTGTGGCCACAGACAGTGTCAATGAGGGGCTGTGCTCTTGGTGGCTTTAAAGGAACTCAAGGATCTCCCAGCCAAGTTTCCTGCAGAGATGCCCCTTTGGTTCCCTTCTCTGCAGCTGCAGCAGCAATGTCTGTGTGCAGAGCTGGGGGCAGAGCAGTGCTGGCACAGCAGCTGTGGCCAGCAGCAGCAGCAGCACTTGGTGCTGCCAGTGCTGCTGCCGTGGCCGTGCCCCGCTGCCCTCCTGGCCCTGCTGTTGCTGTAGGGCCTGAGTGCTCTCGGGGCCGGGCACAGGGCTGGGGGTGGCAGTGCCGGGGCTGCAGCAGGGACAGGCCATGGGCACTGCTGGCACAGCAGCAGTGCTGAGGCCTCAGGCCAGGGCCTGGGGGCTGCAGGCTCCTTGCCCAGGCTCTCTCCACAACACATTGCCCAGGCCAATGCTGAGCAGAGAAAAGCCCCGCCAGCAGCCCCAGGCTGGCCGTGGGCAGGCTGGGGGCAAACAGCACGGCTGGGGCTCTGCAAGGGCCCTGGGCAAGCACATGGCAAGGAGCAGCAGCTGGACACCCCAGGCTAGCAGCCCACAGCCTCCTCATGCACCTGCCAACAACATCCCCCCTCTGCAGCCCTGGCCTCTCCCCCAGCTCACACAGCTGCCGCAGCCTTGCAGGCACAGCCACGGCAGCACTGCCTCAGGAGCCCCTGTTTGCCCTGCCCAGAGCAGGCCTGAGCACCCCCATGGGGTTGGTGTGGGGAGATGAAGCTGAGGGAGCACAAATGCCAGCATGGCCTGGGGCCAGGAAGGGCTGGGCCACAGCAGGGAAACCCCTCAGATTGTGGTGGCCTCTGAAGTCAGCCAGGAAGTTTGTTCCCATCAGCTGTGCATTTCCTGTGCCACTGCAGATGTTGTTGCTCAGAGCCAGGGCTGCCTGGCAGTCACCCTTAAAGTGCCCTGACCATTACCTTTGTTTCACCTTGGCTTTCTTGACTCCTCCTGCTAAAAATTTCTTCCTGTTGCCCACCCCTGTTCCCTGCCATGCAAACAGCCCATCCCTGGTTGCCCTTTACTCTCTGGCTCCACTCCCCATTTCAGTTCCTGACTTAGTACCATGGGAAAGTCTCCTGGGGAGCAGGATCATCTGCCAAGTGCTGAAGGAATTGTCTGCAGCCTCTTGCAGTGTCTGGTAGTTCTCCCTTGCCAGAGGCACCCCAGGCCAGGGGGGGCACATATGGGCTGCTGTGTCAGCCTGTGGGGCTCCGTACTCTGAGCAATGAGGAGGAGCTGCAGAGGCTCTGCAGAACTGACAGGATGGGCTTTGGGGCTGTGAGGAGAAGCTGAGGCACCTGGGTTTCTGCACCCTCTGAAGGGTAGCCCAGGGCTCATCCTGCAACTGCTGAAAGGGTGGTGTCAGAGAATCACAGATTCTGCAAGGTTGGAAAATACCTTGGACATCTTCAAGTCCAACCTGTGCCCTGACACCGCCTTGTCTCCCCTGAGCCTTCTCCAGGATAAACAGCCCCTCAGACATTCCTCACAGGACTTGTGCTCCAGACCCCTCACCAGCCTTGTTGCCCTTCTCTGGACACACTCCAGCCCTTCCAGGTCCTTCCTCAATTGGGGGGCCCAGAACTGGACACAGCACTCGAGGTGCTGCCCAGCCAGTACTGAGCACAGGGGAAGAATCCCTGCCCTGCTCCTGCTGGCCACACCGTTCCTGATCCAGGCCAGGAGCCATTTGCCTTCTTGACCACCTGGGCACACTGCTGCCTCATGTCCAGCCTGCTGTCCATCAGTCCCTGCAGGTCCCTTTTTGCTGTCCAACCACTCTGTCCCCATCCTGTGGCACTGCAGGGGTTGTTGTGGCCAAAGTGCAGGACCCGGCCCTTGGTCTTGCTCAACCTGACATTGTTGGATTTGGCCCCTGGATCCAGCCTGTCCAGGGCCCTGTGCAGAGCCCTCCTGCCCTCCAGCAGATCCACACTCACACCTGCAGGAGAGATGGCCAAGGGCTGGGCAGGGCTGGCAGGGCCACAGGCACCCAGGCCTTTGTCTCCTGGGCTCTGCCAGTGCCTCTGCAGGCCCCACAGAAGGAACTTTCCTTGCAGGAAAGCCTGCACTTGGCTTTCGCCTGGCCCCTCCCTGAGCAGGCTGGCAGGCCTTGCAGCTTTAGGACATTTGTCCTTGCTGCCCCTGCCATCCCCCTGCCCCACCAACAGCCTCCAGCCAGCTGGGAGGGACAGGCCCTGCTGTGCCAGGCCTGGGCTCAGGCCTTGGCCTTTCTGCTCCCTCCAGCCAGCCCAGGCCTTGCTCAGCATTGCAGTCCCTGCTCACAGCCTTGGGCTCCCTGCAATCCTGGCCTCAAGGAGCTGCTCTCACCAGTGCCTGGGCAGCCTTTGGCACTCCCTGCCCTCAGTGGCGCCCAGGGATGCTCCAAGGCAATTGGAGTTTTGCTTCTGACTCCTTCAGCAGCTTCTTCAACCTTCTCTCAGTGTCTGGGGATCCTGGATTCAGCCCCAAATCCACCGTGGGTTTCATGAAAACACAGAAAGCCCTGAGGAGCTCCCTTTCTTCCTTCAATTGTGTTTGAGTCTCCAAGGCTTGTGCAATTTCTTGGAGTCAGTTTGGTGTTGTGTTAGGGAGGAAGATTTGAAAGTGCATCTCAGGATTTTTGGTTTTTTAAACACATGAGTATTTTTAAAATTTTCAGTTCATTAATGAGGTGACTGAAGGATTCTCAAAGTGATCTTGATGCTGAGTGTTTCCTTAGAGGGTCTAGGCACGCAGAAGGATGAGACCCTTGCAGGCTGACCCTGTTTGGACAACCTGCTCCTCACCCCAACCTCACCACGTCTGACATTGCCCACCTGGCACTGACATCCCTGTGCCCTGCAGCACAACCTTGTCCCCTGAGCTCTGCAGCTGGCTGTCCCAGCCCATTGCACCATGTCCCATCTGTTCTCCTCAGGCCTCTGCCTGCACACAGGACCAGGAGAAGTTTTCCTGTTGCTGAGGAAAGAATGGAAAAGCCTGGGCAGGTTTCCTAAACAACAAAGCCCAGTCAGGAACCACATGCTCAGGACAGGGACTTCCTGGAATGATGTCACATTTCTACAAGGGACAGTGTCACCAGAAATGAGCTCTGTAAGCAGAATTCTCTGAGTCTCTCAGCTGAATTCTCTGTCCCTGTCCTGGATCTCTGTTGCAGATGGAAGCAGCTGATGCCAAAGCTGGGGAACAGGGATCATTTTGGGACCAACTCGGATTGATTGGGAGTGCCTGAGAGTGACTGGGATCATACTGCTGGAAACTGGATCCTTACTGGGCCAAGTGGATGTGACTAGGAATGACTGTGAGTATGCTGAGGGTAACTGGGATATACTGGGAGTGTCTGTGACCATACTGGGGGTGACTGGGAACACACTGAGAGCGACTGGGAGTGACTGGATCTGCACTGGGGGCAACTGGGATTGACTGGGACCGTGCTGGAGAGGCTGGGATCATCGGGGACTCATACTGAGATCATACTTGGAATGACTGGGTCTGTGCTGGGGTTACTGAGAGCAACTGGGATCAGACTGGGAGAAACTGGGAGGAACTGAGACTATACTGGGGCAATGGGGATCACGATGGCATCAGAATAGGATCATACTGGGAGGGACTGGATCTGTGCAACTGGGATTACACTGGGAGGAAAGGGGACCATGCTGGGGACAACTGGGATCATACTGGGAGTAACTGGTGCCACACTGGAAGTGACTGGGATCATACTGGAAGTGACTAGGGGCAAGGTGAGGGCAATTGGGATCATGTGGGGGCAACTGGGATATCCAGAGAGGGACTGGAATCATGCTGGAGGTGACTGGGAGCAGCTCTGAGCAGGGAATCATACTGGAAGCTACTGGGAGCAACTGGGAGTGAGTAGAAACACACTGGGCACAACTGGGATTTACTGGGAGAGACCAGGAGTGACTGGGATCACAGAGAAACCATAAAGGAAGTTACTGGAATAATACTGGGAGTATCTGGGAGTGACTGGGTTCATACTGGAATCATACTGGGAAAGACTGGGGCTATAGTGGGAGTGACAGGGAACATACTGGGGATAACTGGAACCATACTGGGTGTGCTGGGAACTATAGTAGGGGTGAATGGGAACACCTGGGGCCATGCTGGGATCATAGTGGGATCATACTGGGAGTGACTGGGATGATACTGGGATCACACTGAGTGTAACTGGAAGTGACTGGGATCATACTGGGGGTGACTGGGAGCCACAGGGCCCATGCTGGGAGTGACCTGGGCCCCCCTGGGGGAACTGGGGGAACTGGCCCAGCTGGGGCTCAGGGCTGTTCTCTTCCAGGGCTGCCCCGGGTCCTGCTGCCACCCCTGGCCCCACAGAGCCGAGGGACAGGGGACAGTGAGGGACAGGGGACAGTGAGGGAGAGGGGAGAGCTTAGGGACAGGGCACAGCTGAGGGACAGGGGACAGCTGAAGGACAGGGCACAGCTGAGGGACAGGGCACAGCTGAGGGACAGGGGACAGTGAGGGACAGGGGACAGTGAGGGACAGGGCACAGCTGAGGGACAGGGGACAGTGAGGGACAGGGCACAGCCAGGGAACACGGCCTGGCTGAGGGACACTCAGGTCCAGCACTCTGGGCTGTTGTGCCCAGGCTGTTGCCCTTGGGCTCCCAGCACAGGCCAAGGGGCAGAATCCCCTCCAGAAACTGTTGTTTGCTTTCAGCTTTGCTCTGGAACATTCCCAAGGAGCCGCCTGCAGGGGCTGGAGCCCGGCCCGGTGCCCGGGGCCACCAAAGCCGCTGGGGCAGTGCCCTCCTGTCCCGGGCAGGGCAGGGAACAGCCAAGGAAAGGCTCCTGCTGGGCTCAGGGCAGGGACTGGGCACTCCCCTGGTGCTGCCACGGGCACAACAGAGCCGGCCTGGGGAAAGGACTGGGATTGATGTCCCATGGAATCCCAGCAGGGATTCCTTCTCATCTCACTGCTGTCATTGGATTGGTCATCGATTCAAATCATTGCCCCATGGAATTCCCACGGCAGTGGGCTGGGGGGGGAGATCCATCCATGGAATTCTCACCTGATTGGGATGAGAGTGAGATCCAGCCATGGAAATTCCATTGGAATTCCTGCATTCCCAAGTCCCCCTTTCCTGAATCCCACATTCCCATAGGAATTGCCCTTCTCCTCCCACACCCACCTTTGTGCTCCAGAGCCTCCCAACCATATCTGATGTATTTTGGGGGCCCTTCCACTCAGGTGTGTCCCAGGTAATGCTTCATCTGCTCCACCAGGATCCCTTTGGATTCCCAACACCTCTGGCTGATCCAGGTGGCACCGTCAGACACTGCAAAGCTCCCAGATCCCAGCTGAAAGGATACGAAATCCTACCCCTTGTAACCACACTGGTGGAATCCATGGATTCTCCCTTGGACAGGAGGTCACAGGTGGAAACCACCTGCACCATGTGGAGACCTGGGAACGAGGAGAGAAGGGACCCATGGAGTCGTGTCCCAGCCCTGTTGGGAAGCAGATAGAAATCTCCAGGACCACGTGCACACAGGCTTGGAGGCAGAAAAGAGTGCAGGGGTTGGTTTGAAACTCTCAGGGAAACAGATACAGAAAGTCACACAGACATGAAGTGGGAATGTAAATTTTAGTTTTAGGTGAGTAAAAATGTGCCTTAAGGTCCTTAAGCCAATAAGGGACTGCATTAGTTGATAGAAAAGCCCTGAAGTCCAGTTTGAAGTTCAGCAGCATTAATTACCTTGTACAAAGTTAGCCTGCACCTTGGGCTGCCTTTGTCAACTCTCTTTCTCCAAGCGTTTGACTCCCAGGCTTCTGCCCCAGCCCAGGGACATTTGTTGTTTCCATCACCTGTTAGTTTGACACCATGAACCATTCTGGTTTTACCTAAGAGGTGAATCACTAAGATTGTGATGCTTTCTTGCACACAACATCCTGTTCAGACCAAGGACACGCTGTTCTTACAGCTTGGGTTGTGGCTGTTCCTACACCATTTATTCCACACTGCATGGCTGAAGAAGATCTGTCCTTTTCCTTATGAAGTTTAAGCTACAGTTTAGTGCAAATATGTGTTAAAAGAGAAAGAATGCCATAACTCCCTTTTGTTTTTCCATCACTGGTGGATACCTCCATGAAGGATACAGAACAACTCAAAAACGTTGTGCATACAATGAAGAAAACACAACAGAAAATCCCCTCTGGATGACGAGGTCAGAAAACCTGTTTTAATCTGTGTCACTGTTTCTCACCACATCTACTTCAAGTGACAATAAACTGAGCTGATTTTCTGCAGGCTGAGGCAGTTTTGCAATGAAGCAGCAGTGTGTCATGATGCTGAAGAGGAATCTGGCATCACCTATGATGGTCACTGCTGCAGAGTCTATCAGTGCACAGCCAGGCAGACTGGGTTATCACAGTTATCCCTCCCCTCCCCTCCTGTCCATCCCATTGTCTCCTCTGCAGAAGATGCTGGCTATGGAATCAAGGCAAGGTTGCTCCCTATTTTGCTTCTCCCACAGGACTTGTTAGATACCATGTTCTTCCAAAGGACTGCAGGTGCCTCTCCCCAGCTTGCTTCTTTCTCATTCTACAAAGGAAGAGAGCTGAAGGAGTTTCAGGCCTGTGAGTGCCTGATCTCTCTTTCCCTCCAAAGGCTCTGCCTCCCAAAGCCCTGGTTACCTGCTGTGCTCTGGCATGAGAGCCACTCAAGCCCAAAACACAAGGGCAGTGGACTTCAGCTGCCAAGCCTCTCTCTGCAATGGGATTGCTTTCACCCTGCAGCCTCCATGGGCAAGGGCTCTGTGGGAGCAGGGGCCATCCCTGTGAGTCTGCAAAAAATAATTTACAGGCCTTGGCTGTGAATAAGGTATGAAGGGATTTATTGTTAAGTATTAGCATAGCTTGTACAACTCTAGAAAGCCCTTTTGTTTTAGGATGTATTTCTTGTCTTAGTATGTAACTTTCTTGTAGTTCGATAAGAGTTTCAAGGACAGCTTTAGCCTCTGCCTAGAACCTTCCTTTTATTGGTTCTTCCCTGTCTCACCCCCTCTGTCATGCATAATTTCCCTCTTGTCTTGTATCATAGCATCCTTATCTTTGAAGTACAGTAATTTTAGCCACTAACTTTGCTGGACTGCCCTCAGGCCACGTCCAAACCTGTGTTGGATTTGTTAGAACTTAGGTGACTTAGTTTGACATGATGTATTTGAATTGTTTTATTGGTATCTGTAACTTAGAACCCTCCCCAGAATTGTAGTATTAATCCGCCCACCACCCCAGGCTCGGGGTCTCTCTCCAGAGGCACCAGCCTGGTGGCTGGGGGGATTTCCCTGACCCCTTTCCCCCCCAAATAAAGCCTCTGTTCCCTGGAAACTTCGAGAGAGTCCCCTCTTTCTTTGATCCAGCCATAGCAGTGTTACCCAGCTGTGTGAACCGAGCCCCCACAAAGTGACTTGCTGAGGCGTGCCGGAGCTGCCCGGGGAGGCCCAGGCTGACCACTGAGCCGGGGCCAGAGCAGGCACGCGTCGCAACAAAGCCCCCACCGTGGGTGGAGTTGGGGGGTTGTCTCGAGTTCGGAAAAGTACTCAGCTGATCGCAATAACACTCTTCACTGAGGGAGGGCGTGAGAGATCCATCACTCTATACCCATTTGTCATGTGAGGGGTCCCACCTTTGCTAGGGAGAGATGTCCTATCCCTACTGAAAGTCAGAGTGACAAATTTACCCTGAGGGCCACTGCTGTACACCCACACTTGCCAATCACGTTGACATGGAAATCCTCTGACCCGGTGTGGGTGGAGCAGTGGCCCTTGCCTGAGCCTCGAATGACTGCCCTCCTTGAATTGGTTGGCCGCGAATTACAGCGAGGTCATATAGAACCCTCCACTAGCCCATGGAACACCCCAGTTTTCGTAACCCCCAAGCGATCCAGCGAAGGTTTTCGCCTCCTTCATGACCTGCGTGAGGTGAACAAAAAGATCCAACCCATGGGCCCTGTTCAGACACAGCTGCCCGCGAACTCAGTGATTCCAAAAGGGCAGCCTTGCGCTGTGTTAGATATCAAAGACTGTTTCTTTTCTATACCCCTGCATGAACAGGACAAAGAGTGGTTTGCCTTTTCTGTTGTGTTTCCAAATGGCCAGTGCCCCAATTTAAGGTTTCAGTGGTGTGTTCCTCTCCAAGGAATAGTTAATTCTCCTACCATCTGCCAAATCACTGTAGACCAAGCGCTACTGCCAGCCCAACACAGTGATCCAGCTGCGACCATTGTTCAGTACATGGATGACATCCTAATTGCAGCACCATCGACGGACCAGGTGGACCATCTGGTAACAACAATCTCACAGGCTCTGGAAGCAAAGGGGTTTGAAATTGCTAGCGCAAAAATAAAGAAAGGGCCTTGCATGACTTTCCTCGGGACACGGATGACAAATTCCTATGTAACACTTCCACAAATAAAGATCCGTAGAGACATAAAAACCCTTCATGACATGCAGCAGTTGGTGGGATGTCTGCAATGGCTCCGTAGTGTTGTGCTAATCCCTCCCAAAATTATGTCTCCATTGTATGATCTTTTAAAAGGGAAACACCCCTGGGAGCAGAAGGTCTGACTCCGGAGGCAATGGACTCCCTCGGTTTCATTGAGCAGCAGGTATCCTCAGGAGCGCTTTCCAGGTGGGACCCAGATGGACTACTCGACCTGTATGTACATTACACAAGAGGGGGAGGAGTAGGAGCACTGGCCCAAGGTTCTCCCAAGAAAGCCAAACCGGTACAATGGGTGGTCCTGGGGAAGCTATCACGTGCATTTTCTCGAGGAGCAGAGTGTGTTGGTAACCTTATAATGAGAGGCAGAAAGCTTGCTCTGAGTCTCCTGGGCATTGAACCTGCAAACATCTATTTGCCCTTTCGCAAGCAGCTTCCCACATTGGCAGTAGCAATGTCAGAATGTTTCGCCCTAGCCCTTCTTGAATTTGCGGGGGAAATTCGGTATGCTGCCAAACCCCCGTGGACTCAGCTACTAGCAATAGTAGATATTGACCTTCCGCAAAAGGTCATGGATCGGCCTCTTCCGGGACCGACAGTGTTCACAGATGCATCCTCAGCAACCTCGACTGCAGCAGCAGTGTGGCAGACCAAAGAACAATGGCACTGTGTCAAGATGACTGACCATGCACTCTCTGTTCAACAGCTCGAAGCAGCAGCTCTGGTGTTAGCCTGTGGACTGTTCCCAACAGAGCACCTTAACATCGTCACTGACTTGCTATTTGTTGCCAAGCTCTGTCTAGCCATGTTGGTACCAGGTGTATCGATGTCCCCGACAGCTGTCATGCTAGAAGAAGCACTTTCTTCCTGAAAAGGAACCGTTTTAGTTATCCACATCAACAGCCACAATCCTGTCAAAGGGTTTTTTCAGATTGGTAACGACAAGGCAGATGCAGCAGCAAAAGGACTGTGGTCACTGAAGGAGGCCCATCAGCTGCATGAAACTCTCCACATCGGAGCCAAAGCACTGGCGAAGAAGTGCGGAATCTCAGCAGCCGATGCAAAACACATCGTAGCAACCTGTCCTCACTGCCAAAAGGCGCCTCTGTGGTCCAGGGCGTCAATCCTAGAGACCTTAAAGCCTCTGAAATATGGCAGACGGATTTCACACTTTGCCAGCCGCTGAAGCCTCGAGCCTGGCTCGCAGTGACTGTAGATACCCACAGTGGAGTGATAGTAGCCATGCAACATCTCAAAACCATTCAGCACTGGCTGACAGCCATGGCATGGCTCAGGATCCCAAGCCAAATCAAAACAGACAATGGACCAAATTTCACTTCCCAATCAGTTCAAAATTTTGCCTCTAAATGGGGTATCACTCTAGTATATGGCATTCCATACAACACTACAGGGCAGGCCATCGTTGAGAGAGCAAATCAGACTTTGAAAACCAAAATAGAAGTGTTAGCCAGAGCAGAAGGCTTTGCTAATGCCGTTCCACCAGGGGACCAAGCGCGTTTGTTAGCTACTGCATTGTTAGCACTGAATCAGTTTCCCAGAGGAGATGAGGCCAAAAGCCCTGTCCAAAAACACTGGGCCGCTCCAGCATTAGAGGAGGGCCCACCAGTTGTAGTCAGGAACGAATTGGGAGAATGGGAGCCGGGGTGGAAATTAGTTTTAGCAGGCTGAGGGTATGCCGCAGTTAAAAAACAGGATGAAATCAAATGGTGTCCACTCAAATCTATTAAGCCACAACTGCAGAATAAAACTAATGAAAACTGTGAGGTTTTGTCCACAGGATTGGATTTGGGGGTGCCCCCATGATGCCTATGTTCCAGTTCCAGAAGAAGACAGTAAACCAGAGGATGTTCCAGCAACACCAGAGGTACCCCCGTCACCAAAACCCAGACAACACCGACATTTCTGTGTCATTTTGATAATGAGTTTACTGGTCCAGGTGCAAGCAGAACCCAAGCACCATCCTTACCAGCCAGTAAGGTGGGTTTTTCGAGACCTTTCAGGGAGCAGAATCATAAAAGAAATTGTGACCGCAGGTGCCCCCAAATTCATAGTAACAATAGAAGACTTGTTTCCTGGCCAGAAAACTAGCAGTGTCACGTCCTCCTCGAGGCCACCCATTGCCCTCCATCCAGTTTGTTGGGAAACCTATTGGTGTCCCAGTATGCATCCAGGGAAGAGTTACTGCAATTATCCAAAGTATTACTTTTGTGGGTATTGGGGATGTGAAACGATTGTCTTGATTAGTAGTCGTTCGTGGAAGCCAGAGAAGGGAGATGAGTTTTTACAAGCCAAGTGGGGACCGAGAGGTTGTGCACTTCCAGACTTTGCTAGCAATGGAAGGGCACGCACGTTTGGCAATTGCAGTCATTTTGAAGTGGATATATTGCATCCGGAGGACCCTGGTTGGATGGCGGGGAAAAAGTGGTCAGTGTTCATCCATCACCCTTTTCAAGACCCAGGCATGTTAGTGCAAATTATCAAAATTGTACCTCAAATTCCCAAAATGATTGGGCCCAACAAAATTTTAAGGGAGGACTGGTCCAAGGCCACTGGCTCAGTCGGTGCATTGCCATCTTGGCAAGAACCACAAATAGCTCCTTAATACGTGCTTTACCACATGGTGAACATAACGTTTCTGTCATTGAACCAAACCAATTCAAATTTTAAGAGTTCTTGTTGGCTGTGCTTCGATGCACAACCACCCTTTTATGAAGGCATTGCTTTGGATGCTTTTTTCACTTATTCAGACACTAGTAACCCAGTCTGGTGCAGGTGCGATTCACCACGGAGAGGAATCACCTTGAGCCATGTGATAGGTCAAGGACTGTGTTTTGGCAATGAAGCTCTGGCAAAGCGAAGTACCCGCAGCTGCAAGACTTTTGTCAGCATCAATAAACGTCGCAAATGGGCTATCCCATTTGCATCGGGTACTTGGGTTTGCCACCGAACAGGTGTGAGTCCTTGTGTGCTTCTCTCATCTTTTGACGTCTCTAACGATTTCTGTGTGCAAGTTGTTATCGTTCCCAGGATTTTGTACCACTCGGAAGAAGAAGTGGATCGCATGATGGACAACTTCATCGATTCTGCACCATCTCTTCGGCTCCAAAAAAGAGCGTTCATAGCAGGTGCGACAGTAACAATGCTACTCGGTCTGGGGGCGACCGGTGCCGCCACAGGTGTTTCTGCCCTTGCGACCCAGCATCACGGTTTGCAGGAGCTCCAAACGGCAATCAATGAAGACCTGCAGAGAATTGAGAAATCCATATCCTTTCTAGAAAAATCACTGTCTTCTCTTTCTGAAGTTGTTTTGTAGAACCAACGAGGTCTTGACCTTTTGCTCATGCAACAAGGAGGTCTTTGTGCTGCCCTGGGAGAAGAGTGTTGTTTTTATGCTGATCACACAGGTCTCGTTCGAGACACGATGGCAGAACTGAGGCCGAGACTTGCCCACAGAAGGGAAGAAAGAGAAGCCCAGCAAGGGTGGTTCAAGTCCCTGTTCGATCGGTCATCGTGGCTTGTCACTCTGGTGTCCTCTTTGATTGGACCAATCGTGATGACTCTGCTTGTGTTGATTTTCGGGCCTTGTGTACTGAATAAATGAGTGCAATTTGCTAGAAATCGCTTAGAGCGATTTGACGTAATGTTAGTGCAACGCCAGCAGCTTTTTTAAGTGATTAGAGATAAGTGATAAGTACCTACTAGTTGTAAGAATGTTATATTTATTTAGTTTGAAGTTAAACAATTTTGTAGTTTACTAACAATTTAACGACTTAGTCATTTTAGATACTAATTTAAAAGTTTTGCATTCATAAGTTTAAGCATGTTTAGTTAATCATGTGGGGGGGAATGTAGCAGCTAGGGACAGGTGCTTCGGAAGACCTCGGGTGTACGGGTAGGTGATAAGTTTAGGCTCTTCTATTGGTAGGCTGCTGGGTCAGCCAATCACATCTGAAGGATGACCCAAGCAGACAGGTGGAGTTTTGGTAGCAAAAGTTATAAAAACTCTGTGCAAGTTTCAATAAATCGCCATTTTTGCCGTCATTGGTGTCCTGTGAGCAATGGACCGAGCGAGCTAGAGGGTAGCAGCCGTGCCATCTCCTCAAGTCTGGCCCCGCTTTGTGCCTGTGCTGGTAAAAGGGTGGGGTCACCCCGAGGTCAAGGACTGAATGTCTGCTGTGAGCCAGGAGAGCTCTGCAGCCCCAGGGGACACAGCAGGCACAGGGAAAGGAGTCTGGGCACTGAGTGCTCTGAGCCTCAGGGAACTCCCCCAGGAGGATGCAGGGCAGCCCCAAGGCCATGTGGCAGCCCTGGAACAAGGCAGGCACCTCTGAGTAGCCTCCATGGCCCCAGCAGAGCCTGTGTGGGAGGGCTCAGTGCAGGGAGCACCATCAGCTACCTCTGTCTCCCAGCCTGAGCAGCAGAGCCCAGCAGAGGCAGCCCAGGGCCCCAGGCAGCACAGCCCCCGTGCTCTGCAGAGCAGCAGCCCCAGCTCGGGGCTGTGGGCAGCAGGGCAGGGGCTGCACCAATGGCTGCTCAGGCCAGCACAGACATGTTCCCCTGGGAAAGGGTCTGGGGGCAGCTGGCATGTGCCAGGAGCAGAGCAGGAGCCCCTGGGTGTGCAGAGGAGCCCTGGCAAGAGGCTGCCCTGTCCCTGGGGCACCAGGAGCTGCCTGAGGAGCCCCGGGGCCAACTCTCTGCTGCTGTGCTGGGCAGCAGGGCTGGACCTGGGGCTGCAGGAGCTGCCAAGCTGAGCATCTCTTGAGCATTCCAGACACAGAGTGGCTGTCCCTGACTTCCAGTGCCTCCAGTTCCTGCTGCAGGGCCAGCCTTGCTCCCTTGCTCTGCTGGGCTGGGGCAGAGGTGTGGAGAGGATGGACTGGGCAGTGCCAGGGAGAGGAAAACAATGGACCCTTGGTTACAGGAGTCCCCACAGAATGGTCTCCATGGTCCCATGAGGCCCTGCAGTGTCACAGTGGCCCCAAAGTTCCAGGGATCCCGTAGGGTCAGAATGGTCTCCTTGGTTCTGCAGGGTCACAATGGCCCCTTGGTTCCCCAGAGTGTCAGAGTGCACTCCTTGGTTCCATGCAGCCCCACAGTGTCACTGAGGTCCCCTGGTTCCCCAGAGTGTCACAGTGCACTTCTTGGTTCCATGGAGCCCCATTGTGTCACTGAGGTCCCCTGGTTCCCCAGAGTGTCACAGTGCACTCCTTGGTTCCATGGAGCCCCACAGTGTCACTGAGGTCCCCTGGTTCCACCAGGCCCTGCAGTGTCACAAGGCACCTTTGGTTCTCTGGGGCCCACAGTGTCTGTTGTGCCAATGGGCAGGGTCAGCACCAAAGACACAGACACCACCTGAAGGAATTCTTAGAATGCAAAAGTGCAAAGAATCACAAAAGGAGAAGTGCCCGCAGTGATTAAGAAAGATCCATCACCAGTGACCCTCAGACTTTCCCATCACCCACATCCACACATCAGCTGGGGGAAGCTGTCACAGCCAAGGACTGCAGAGCCACTCCTGGACACTGGGAATTCCTGCAGGTGCCTCCAGCCACAGGTGAGGCTCCAGCCTGGCTGTGAGAGGGCCCAGCTCTGATAGTGCTGAATAAACAAACTGACAGCACTTCTAGAGTGGGAACATCTGGATTCATCCTCCTCTTGGCTTCCTCCCAAAGCCTGGCCAGGCCCCAAACAAGGCCAGATGTCAGATTTCAAGGCTTTGTCGAAATTCTAAGCATAGAATGGTCAATACATGTTTCACTGTCTTTGTTTTATGGAACCAAAATATGTATTCTATTTCATTTGTTGAAAGCAGCTGGGGAGATGTTTTTCTTTATCTCTTGCAACTCTGGGGGGAGGGAGGCAGATGCCTTTTGATAATGGGCCAGCTGTTAAAACCAGGCAGGGCAGTGTTTCTTATCTCTTTCACCACCTGTCCTCCCTCCAGGGGGATATTTTCTGCTAATGGGCCATTAAGGCTCACCAAGGACATGAAACATTCCATCATCCCATTGGGAGATGCTTCACCCAGTGGGGGGGGAGCCACCCATTCCTACCTGGATAAAAACTGAGATGCGGGAATACCAAGTATCCAGCTCCACCAGATTCCTGGAGGAAGACCAGAGCCTTCTTCACCATCACTGGACCCTTTTCTCTCAGGATCATCTCTACTCCAACAACACCACATCTGCCACTCCAGGAGTACTCACTTTTGGACTGCTTCCAACACCCTGACCAACAGGGTGTCAGGTTGTAGCTCTGACTCTGTCAGGGTTTCTAGGATTGTTGTTTCTTTGCTTGCTTGTTTGTTTGTTTGTTTGTTTTACTACTACATTTGTACCACTAATATTCTTAGTAAAGAACTGTTATTCCTATTCCCAAATCTTTGCCTGAAAGTCCTTAATTGCAAAATTATAATTTGGAGTGGGGGAAGGGTTTACATTCTCCATTCTGAAGGAAACTCCAGCTTTCCCTGGCAGATACCTGTCTTTCCAAACAAAGACAGTTTATTAGAACCTCTTGGAAATATTTCTCCATAACTTGAAGGAAAAAAGATTCTAAGTGAACTGCACCAGACTAGAGCGAAATCAAGGCACAGCCATGTTTTGTCAGGACTTGCTTCACCCTAATGAGCCCCATGGTGCATTCAGTGCTGAGCCTTTGAACCTCAGGGCCTGAGAGAGAGATTGCACAAACCTTTCCAAAAGTCCAAGTCAGAAGAAAACTCCAGGCATTAATGGGTCCCACTAAGGTCCATCCCCACCACAGGCTACTCATGGAGTCCCTTGGAGGAGAGAATTGGATCACACAAAATCCTCCCCGAAACTCAGAGTGGGAAGGAAAATCCAAAGTACCTTAAATACCTTGAGTTTCTCAAAGTAATAATGAGCTCCACTGAGTGTCAGTGCAAAGCTCTCAAGGGACTCATTAAAGCAGATAATTTGAGGCCATGATCTCAAAAAATCTTCTCAGAGACTCAGTGCCAAAAAAAAGTTTTTTAAGAAACTTTGAGTACCTTAAAGAATTAATGAGCTCCACTGAGTGGTTGTACTGACTGAGAATCTCAAGGGACTTGTAAAGTAAATAATTGGGGGCCATGATTTCACAAACTTCTCAGACTCTGTGTCAAAAAAAGTTCTTTAAGAAACTCTGAGTACCTTAAACTAGTAATGAGTTCCACTGAGTGTTTTTACTTTCTAAAGATCCCAAGGGACTTGTTAAAGCAGATAATTGGGGCCATGATTGCACAATCTTTATCACAGAATCAGATTTCAAAGGGAAATACCAAGTACCTTAAAAACCTGAAGTACCTTGAAGCATTAATGAGCCCCACTGAGTGTTGTTACTGACAAAGCCTCTCAAGGGACTAATTAAAGCAGGTAATTGGAGGCCATGGTTTTAGAAACTTGTCAGAATATCCAAGGCAAAAGCCAAACCCAAAGTCCTTTGAAGAACCTGCAGTGCCTGGGAACATTAAGGGGAGCCCCCCAGGGCCATTCCTGACCAAGGCTCCCCAGGGACTCCTTCCAGCACATCCTTGAGGCCACTGGGCTGTCAGGGGGATGCTGAGGGCAGGACAAGGGGCTGAGAGTGCCCAGCCTTGCTGGGGCTGTGCCAGGAGGCCCCAGGGCCTCAGGACAAGGTGTCTCCTCCCAGCTCTTGGTGGCACAGACCCTGCTGTTCCCCAGGCCACCAAGACTTGGCTTCTCTTTGTCTCCTCCTGGCATCACTGCCTGCAGTTCTCTGCTCTGCCTGGGCACCTGGGGACACTTTCTCTGTTGTGTGCCTCAGTGGGACCCATTAAAACTTCCAGAAACTTTGGAGTTGGATTCTGACTTGGAGTTCTTGAGAGGTTTCTTCAGCTCCCAGTCAGGGACTGATGTTCAGGGCCTCAGCACACAGCCCCAAGAGGGTCATTAAAATCCTTGTGCTGTGTCTGTGCTGCTGAGCTGGGCTGGGCTCCTGGCACAGAGGCAGCAGCTCCTGGCAACCAAGAAGAGCTTAAAACCACATTTCTCTTGCTGAGCAGCTCTTTACCCAGCCCAGCAGGGCTGGGGCACTGCCTGCAGCCACCCCAGGCACAGCACACAGGCACAGAGAGCTTCAATCACTCAGGGCTGAGAAGAGACTGGGGGAGAATCACAGCCAGCCCTTGGCACAGGAACCTCTGGCTGCAGGACAATGCAGCTGCAGCTCCTGCAGGGATCTCCTCAAGCTGGAACATCCCAATGCCTCCAGACTCTGTGAGTACATTCTCTGATTCTCTCTCATGCAGAGCAGCCAGGGGTGCCCAGGGCTGTCCTGCAGAGCAGGGTCCTGCCGCCCAGGATGCTGTGCTGGCCCAGGGACTCTGCTGCCTGCCAGGGACAGCTCCCAGCCAGCCCTGGGAGCTGCTCACAGTCCTGGGGGACAAGATGTGGGTGGAAGGAGACAGCAGGGAAGGCATGGAAGTGTTCTCCTTGTGTGGTGAGGGTGCTGCACTGTTCAGGACTGCTCCCAGCAGGACATTGAACTGCAGAACATTTCCAATTTTAGATTATACAGGGAGCACAGTGAGGCGGTGGCTGCATAAAAGGAAAATCCTATATTTTTAATGTACTGCTCTGGGTTGCCTGGATAGGAAATTACCCAGAGATATTCATCTCTCAGTTCAGGTTTAGAAAAAAAAACAAAAACAATTTCCTCTCAGATCGTAATAAATCAGGCAGTGACAGAAATCAGGAGAGGGTCCCTTGCAGGCAGCACCAGGGTTGCTTTTCCAGCCTCCTCAGGGTTGCTCTGAGGTTGCCATCAGAGCCTGCAGAGGCAGAGCTGCCCCTGGGCAGTGCCTGAGCTGGGAGGGCTCTGCAGGGCAGAGCTGAGTGCCCAGGGCTGGGCTGGGCTCTGGCAGCACTGGCAGGGCCCAGCCCTGGGCACAGGGAAGCAGCTGCAGGCAGGGGCAGCTCCAGGCAGCAGAGCCCTGGGCAGGCAGTGGGGGGAAGGTGCCACCAAGCTGGGCTGGGATATTGAAAGTGCTCTCCAAACCAAACTGTTCCAAGATTACTTTTTTTACAGATCCCCATGCCAAGATACCACAAATGGGGTGTTCCAGCTCCCTCTGCCTGGGGAGCTCTGAGCAGGGCAGGCTGGCAGGCTGGGAATGAGCTGACTCTCCTCCAGCAGTGCCATGGACAGGAGCCTTGGTGTGTCCTGGGGATGACATCCAAGCTGTGAGCTGCCTCCAGGGGACACTGGGGGACAGGAATGGCCCTTGGCCAGGAGTGGGGACAAGACTCTGGGAAAGGCTGAGCCACTTTGCTCTGCTGTGGCTCCCTCTGCTTTTAGCTGTGTCAGGCTGATTTCCAGGGGAGCACAGTGACTTCCCTCGATCTCAGAAAGGGCAGCTGGGGACAGATGGAGTGACAGAGCAGCTCCTCTCTCCCTTCACTGAGTTACAGCCAATGCTCTTGCCCTGCACAGTTCTCTCTGATCTCCCTGGGCACAGCAGGAAACCATCTCCAATTGCCTTTGGCCATCCCCGTTCCTTAGCCCTGGCACAGGAGATGCTGCCAAGCTCCTCTGCCTCAGGGGCACTTTGGGCTGATGAAGTCCAATCCCAGGACTGGCCCCTGTCCCTGTTCCCATGGCCCCATTGCTGCAGAGCTGACCCCTCGATGTCCATGTGCAGAGCCATTGCTGGTGACAGCAATGGGGCCAGTTCCAGCAGAGCTCCAGGAACGGGGCTGAAGGAAGGGCTCTGAGACAAGGAAAACTGAGTGGCACAGAGCAGCAGGGGCAGAGCTGGGAGAAGGGGCTTGGGAATCATTCGGGAATGTCTCCCCTGACTTGTCACTGTGCCCTCCTTTAGCAGGTCCCCATGTCCAGAGGCAGCAAATGTCCAACAGCACCTCCATCAGCCACTTCCTCCTGCTGGCATTGGCAGACAGGCGGCAGCTGCAGCTCCTGCACTTCTGCCTCTTCCTGGGCATCTCCCTGGCTGCCCTCCTGGGCAACGGCCTCATCATCAGCGCCGTAGCCTGCGGCCACCACCTGCACAGCCCCATGTTCTTCTTCCTGCTCAACCTGGCCCTCACTGACCTGGGCTGCATCTGCACCACTGTCCCCAAAGCCATGCACAATTCCCTCTGGGACACCAGGAACATCTCCTATGCAGGATGTGCTGCACAGCTCTTTTTCTTTCTCTTCTTCATGTCAGCAGAGGTTTCCCTGCTGACCATCATGTGCTACGACCGCTACGTGTCCATCTGCAAACCCCTGCACTACGGGACCCTCCTGGGCAGCAGAGCTTGTGCCCACATGGCAGCAGCTGCCTGGGCCAGTGCCTTTCTCACTGCTCTCATGCACACGGCCAATACATTTTCCCTGCCCCTGTGCCATGGCAATGCCCTGGGCCAGTTCTTCTGTGAAGTGCCCCACATCCTCAAGCTCACCTGTTCACACTCCAAACTCAGGGAACTTGGGATTATTTTAGTTGGTTCCTGTTTAGCTTTTAGCTGTTTTTTGTTCATTGTTTTCTCCTATGTACAGATCTTCAGGGCTGTGCTGAGGATCCCCTCTGAGCAGGGACGGCACAAAGCCTTTTCCACCTGCCTCCCTCACCTGGCTGTGGTCTCCCTGTTTGTCAGCACGGGCTTTGTTACCTACCTGAAGCCCCCCTCCATCTCCTCCCCATCCCTGGATCTGGCCCTGTCAGTTCTGTACTCGGTGGTGCCTCCAGCCCTGAACCCTCTCATCTACAGCCTGAGGAACCAGGAGCTCAAGTCTGAATTGTGGACGCTGATCATTACACTATTTCAGAAACATTAAACTGATGGACAATTTCTGCAAATCACTTGTAAAAAAAGTCAACTTTGTTAGTTCTAGTTGTTTTGGTTGTCATGTTTTTATTCCTTCTTTTAGTTGTCAATGATGTTCACAATAAAAGGCCATGGTTTGTGTCTCTTCTTTTTTAGTTTCTCTCTGCCTTCCCTGTGGCTGTGCCCTCAATGGCTTTACACAAACAAAAGGATCTGCCAGCAGAAGTTTCGCTGGAGATCCCCCTTTTGTTCCCTTCTCTGGAGCTGCAGCAGCAATGTCTGTGTGCTGAGCTGGGGGCAGGGCAGGACTGGCACAGCAGCTCTGCTCCTGCTGGCCACACCATTCCTGATCCAGGCCAGGAGCCATTGGCCTTCTTGGCCACCTGGGCACACTGCTGCCTCATGTCCAGCCTGCTGTCCAGCAGTACCTACAGGTCCCCTTCTCTTTGGACACTGTCCAGCCACTCTGTCCCCAGCCTGTAGAATTGCAGGGGTTGTTGTGGCCAAAGTGCTGGACCAGGCACTTGGTCTTGTTCAAGCTGACATGGTTGGATTTGGGCCCTGGATGCAGCCTGTCCAGGGCCCTGTGCAGAGCCCTCCTGCCCTCCAGCAGATCCACACTCACACCTGCAGGAGAGATGGCCAAGGGCTGGGCAGGGCTGGCAGGGCCACAGGCATCCAGGCCTTTGTCCCCTGGGCTCTGCCAGCGCCTCTGCAGGCCCCACAGAAGGAACTTTCCTTGCAGGAAAGCCTGCACTTGGCTTCTGCCTGGCCCCTCCCTCAGCAGCCTGGCAGGCCTTGCAGCTTTAGGACATTTGTCCTTGCTGCCCCTGCCATCCCCCTGCCCCACCAACAGCCCCCAGCCAGCTGGGAGGGACAGGCCCTGCTGTGCCAGGCCTGGGCTCAGGCCTTGGCCTTTCTGCTCCCTCCAGCCAGCCCAGGCCTTGCTCAGCATTGCAGTCCCTGCTCACAGCCTTGTGCTCCCTGCAATCCTGGCCTCAAGGAGCTGCTCTCACCAGTGCCTGGGCAGCCTTTGGCACTCCCTGCCCTCACTGGGGCCCAGGGATGCTCCAAGGGACTTGGAGTTCTGCTTCTGACTTTTTTATCAGCTTCTTCAACCTTCTCTCAGTGCCTGGGGGTCCTGGACTCAGCCCCAAATCCACAATGGGACTCATGAAAATACAGAAAGTCCTCAGGAGCTCTTTGTAATCCTTCAAATGTCTTTGTGTGTCCAGGACTTTTGCAGCTGATATGAGTCAGTTTGGTGTTGTGTTAAGGAGCAAGATTTCAAAGTGCACATCATGATTTTTTTTTTTTTAAACATATGAGTATTTTTAAAATTTTCAGTTCATTAATGAAGTGAATGAAGGATTCACCAAGTGATCTTGATGCTGAATGTTTCTTCAGAAGGTCTGGGCACAGAGAAGAATGAGCCCCTTGCAGGCTGACCCTGTTTGGACAACCTGCTCCTCACCCCAACCTCACCATATCTGACATTGCCCACCTGGGACTGACATCCCTGTGCCCTGCAGCAAAACCTTGTCCCCTGAGCTCTGCAGCTGGCTGTCCCAGCCCACTGCACCATATCCTACCTGCTCTCCTCAGACCTCTGTCTACACACAGGCCCAGGAGAATTTTTCCTCTTGGTGAGGAAAGAATGGAAAAGCCTGAGCAGGTTTCCTAAGCAAGAAAGCCCACTCAGGAACCACATGCTCAGGACAGGCTGCCTGGAATGATGTCACCTTTCTACAAGGGACAGTGCCACCAGAAATGAGCTCTGTAAGCAGAATTCTCTGAGTCTCTCAGCTGAATTCTCTGTCCCTGTCCTGGATCTCTGTTGCAGATGGAAGCTGCTGGTGCCATCCTCAGCTTGACCCCTTCTTTGGAATGCAGACAGAGGTTCACAGGTGTGTAAAGTAAGCGTTGCTCAACGTTTATGCAAAGCTTTTGTGTTCCTCCTGGAACCACAGAGCCCCTTGAGACATTGCAAGGCCTTGTTTAACCAAGGGTCCATTGTGACATGGCAGATTCAAGAAGAATATGGTGACACCACAGAACCTGATGGAACCAAGGGTCCTTTGTGGCACAGCAGGACCTCATTGGAACCCAGAGGACCATTGTGACAAGGCAGGGCCTACTGGAACCATGGGGACCAGTTGACACTAAGGAAACTCATGGAACCACAGTGACCATTGGGATGCTGCGGAACCTCACAGAACCAAGGTTCCATTGTGACATTGTGGTGCGTCCTGGAATCAAACACTGTGAAACTTGGAGGCCAAATGGAACAAGGGTTTCTATTGTGACACTGCAGAACCTCTTGGAATCATGGTGACCATTTTACACTACAGAAGCCCATGGATCCAAGGGACCATTGTGACACTGCAGAACCAAGGAAATCGTTGTTGACAGTATGAAAACTCATGGAATGAAAAATCCAGTGTGACATGAATGAACCCCATGGGCCCAGGGGTCCAATGTGACCAGTGACATTTAGGAACCTCATGGAAGCAAGGGTTCATTAGGACACTGCAGAAACAAGGAGACCATTGTTGACACTATGGAATCTCAGGGAACACAGCTGCCATTGTTACACTCCAAATTGTTGTTGAACCAAAGTGACCATTGTCTAACTACAGAACCTCATGGCACTAGGGCTTCACTGTGACACAGCAGGGTTCCATGAAACCAATTGTCCATTGTGACAATGCAGATCCAAGGAGACCATGGTGACACTAGGGAAGCTCATGGAACCAAGCGCCCATTGAGACACAGCAAGGCCTCGTGGAACCAAGGAGACCATTGTGACATCATGGAATCTCATGGAACCAAGGGTCCATTTTTAGAGTCCAGAACAAAGGAGACCATTTTGACAGTACAGAACGTCCTGGAATCAAGGGTCAGTTGTGAAACAGTTGGGCTTCATGGAACCAAGGGTCCATTGTGACACAGCAGAGCCCCAAGGAACCAATTGTCCATTGTGACAATGCAGATCCAAGGAGATCATGGTGACACTACAGAACCCCATGGATCCAAGGAGCCATTGTGACGCTGTGGGGCCTCCTTGGAACAAAGGCCACTGTTGATTGTATGGAAGATGCTCATGGAAACTGTGGGCACAGAGAAGAATGAGCCCCTTATTATGGTACTTCAGAGCCTCATAGAACTAAGGAGACCACTGCAACATGGAGGAATTTTATGGAACCAAGCAGCCATTTGCACACGACAGAACCAAGGAGACCATTGTTGGCAGTACAAAACCTCATGGAACTGAGGGGCCATTGTTATATAGCAAGGCCTGGTGGAACCAAGGGGCCAGTGTGACACTGTGGAGTCCCATGGAATCAAATATTCCTTGTGACACAGTGGGGCTGATTGTCACCAGTTGTCCATTGTGATACTGCAGATGCATGAGACCGTAGTGACACTATGGCAGTTCATGGAACCAAGGGGCTGGTGTGACAGACCAAGGCCTTGAGGAACCAAGGAGAGCATTGTGGCAATGCAGAACCAAGGAGGCCATTTTGACAGGATGGACCCTAATTGAATCAAGAGTTGAGAAGATTCCAAAGGGTTAAGAGTTTAGCTAAAAGGATACGAGCAAGAAGCAATGGATATTAATGAAGAGTTTAGAGTAGAAGCAATGTAGGATAGTTGATCATTGCCAGATGGAGCTAGTTTGAGAAGACAATATATAATTTTCCTGACTTTGTTGTGTTTGTAGAAATTCTGAGGGGAGGATGGAGTATTGTAAAGATGAAGAAACTGTAGCTGCACCTGGGCCCCGAAATCTCTCAGAACCAGGCAGGAGAGCTTGAACTATGCCCAAAGGGTCAGAGAGCCTGCCAACAAGAGCAAGGTGAAAAGTTTACTTTGAGGAAGACATTCCTGACTTCATCCTACAGCACCACTGACCCATTTCAAAACCCACTGACCCAATTTGAGTGAAGGACTGTGCAAGCATGAAAGGACTTTGAGCTCATTTTATGATGAAGAGGAGAGGAGGCAGGGTTAAGTAATAAGAATGTATAGGCTTGTTGAATGATTTCACGAATATGTAAGATTTTGTAAAGAAATAGAAAGCCAGAGCTCTGTGATTTTTGCACATGTCTTTGGGAGGTTACTCCACATGTTGCCTGGCACTGAATGAAACATACCACTTTCTAACTTTAATTAGTTGGAGAGTCTTTGTCTGTGCTTTATTTACTTGATTATGGAACCAAGGGTCCATTGTTCTACCGCAACGCCTCATGGAACCAAGGGACCATTGTGACACTGTGGGGCATAATGGAGTCAAGGACACTGCTGATACTGAAATCCACTGGACAGAAACTTCTGAAAACAACTTTTGAGTATTTGTGAGCAGATATTCTTTTTTATAGCATGCTGGTCACTTGGGTGAGCCTTCGTCCATTTGAGTGCACTGAGCATCATACGAACAGAGTTTTGATCACACACACTGATTATGCATTCAGTAGCTATCCCCACCTCCTTTGAATTTACTTGACATAATTGCACCCCTTCTCACAAGTTCTTCTCTGGTTCTTTGGGGTCTGTCTTCAACATCCAGTGTCCTTTTAAGGTGGCTGTTCCTGGACCGCCACTTTTGAGTATGGGCAATATTATTGTTTTGCAAACCTTCTGTTTTGTCAGCCTTATAGAGCTGAGCTGACATTGTTCTTGCATTTTGAATGACTTTTGTTTGCCGGAGTTACATCCTGGAAACATTTCTCCAAGGCTGTTCTGTTCTACTGTTCTGGATAAGAGTAAATGTTTTTCTCTTCTCCTGTCTTTGTCACAGCGCTCACCCCACCTGAGGCGTGTCTGCAGCCCCCCAGCCTACGGGCTTGTGGTGGGCAAGTGTTCCTGAGGGATCTGGGATGGGACAGCTGGGCTGGACTGAACAAAGGGATGTCCCATTCCACATCACACCATGATCAGCAATAAACTGCAGGAAGCAGGGGATGGGGCAAAAGGTGTAGAGGATTAATTTATTTTTATAGACATTTTTCTTTCAAAACATCACCGACACATAAAGAATCCACTCCTGCCACAAGATGGTTAAACATCCTCCTGCTGATAGGAGATTTCTTGTGGATTTGCTTTTCTTCTTTTTGTGGCCTTTGCTTTTTTGTTGTTGGTTTGTCTGTGGGGCTTTTATGTTATTGGGTGGTTTTTGCTTTGGTGTTGGGTTGTTTTTTGTGAGTTTTTTGCCTTTTATTTTGTTTGGGGTTTTTTTGGTTTTTTATTGTTTGTTTTTGTTTGTTTTTGGTTTTTTGGTGTTTTTTGGGGGGGGTTGGGGCTGTTTTTTTGGGTTATTTTGGGAGGGGTGTTGGGTTTTTTTTTGTTTGGTTTGAGATTTCCATTTGAACTACTTTTTTTTCTGATGCATATTTTTTTTCTCCCTTTTCTTCTGACTTGGTTGGCACTTGATGGCAAGATAAATTGACTCAACTCAGTCATCTTGCCCACAGGAAAGAAAAGCACAATGATGCCCAATTAGGTTTTGCAGCCACCATCAGCTGGAGGAGTTTGGTCACAGACTCCCTACAATTTGGCAGTTTCCACAAAGGAAATGAAAATGCATTCCATTATCTCCATTGTGGAGATAATAGAAATCTTCCCCAGTCGTGGTCAAGGGCTGGTCACTGAGGGATGTCACCAGGCAGTGGCTGCCAAGAGGACTCTGTACCATGGATTTGACATTTGACCCTCACTGTTCAGCCAAATTCCCACCCAGCCCATGTTCCATTTCTTCAGCCCAGCTCTCTCCAGTCTGGCTCTGAGGAGACCACAGCAGACCGTGTCACAGGCCTGGCTGAAGTCTGGGCACACAACATCCCCTTCTTTTCTCTCCCACGTGGGTTCTGCAATCCCTGCCTTGTCCTGCCAGTGCCTGGAATGGCTACAGGAGGATTTGCCACATGCCCTTCCCTGCTGAGCCTGACCAGGCTGGTACTCTCCCAGATCCCCTGCCTGCCCTGTTTGCAGACTGGCTCCATGTCTGCCTTTCCCAAGTTCCCATGACCCTCTGGCATGGATCTGCCCTTTCCAAGGGCTTTGAGAGAGCTCTCCATGTGACACTGCCCAGCCTTCTCAACAGCCCTGATACCAAAGGCCTTTTCCACATCCCTCAGTTCCAGGTCAGTGCCCAGAACACAGCACAGTCCTGTCCAGGTCCTGGGGGTGGTTCAGAAGGGAGGCAGCTGTGATTTCTCCCCACACACCCCAACCCCAATGGTCTCTCTGGGCAGTCCTTGGCTGTGCTGAACAGTTTCCCTGGAGCCTGCCTGCCCTGGATGTTTCTCTCTGCAGCCCTAAGCACAGCCCAGTAAAGAATTCAGGTGGTTTTCCCAGAGGATTTTACTCTCAGGGTGAAGTGGCCTCAAGGCCCTGTTTGTGCCTCTGAAATTGTGCCAGCCCCGAGTGCTGCTGATGGTGATTGTGCTCACTCTGGTTCATCTCCCCCCACACACACACAGGATGCACTGCTGAAATCTCCTCAGTACAAAGCAAACAGGCACTGCTGGCCTGGTCACTTGGTGTTCCTCCATGCAGGGACAAACAACCTCCTGCAGGCGTGGGGAGAGGCCTGTGCTGACCATGGTGGTTGCAGGGGCTGGTGTGGGACAATTGCCCTGGGGCACCTTCCCAGGCTGTCCCCACAAGAGAGACACAGCCCAGACCCTGCTCTTCTGCTCCCTCAGGTCCATGCCAGGAGCTCTGGCTGTGCCAGGACACTGCTGGGTGCCCCCCTGCACACTCCCCCTCTGCCCCTGGGCACTGGGCTTTGCTTTGCCAGGGCATTCCTGGAGCACATTGCTGAGAGCAGCTGTGCAGAGAGAGCAAAGCCTTGCTGGGCTGCCCTCAGGAGATGATGCCCTTTGCTGCTGGAGCTGCTGTGCTGGAGCCCAGCTGTGTCCCAGCAGTGCCCATGGCCTGGCCCTGCCTGTGCTCACAGCACGCACACGCAGCAGGACAGTGACCAAGCTGCCACAGCCCTGCAGCCTGACAGCCACAGAAGGGCTGGGAAGGAGAGGCTGCAGTTGGGAAGAGCAGCTGTGGGAAAAGCCAGGGCCATTGTCCCTGGCTGTGCTGCTGTGCTGGGAGTCTCTGCCCTGCACCTCTGCTCACAGGCACTGCCCCTGCAGAGACAGAGAGGGGCTGAGGGAACATCTTGGGCACCCAGGGCAGAGCAGGTCACTTTATTTTCCAGAAATGCACAGTGATCAGGGCTCCTTACTGTCTGTGCTTAACACAGGTATGGTAGATACTGATATCGCAATACTGATACTAATGGCATCCCTTTATGGAAAATAGAAAAAAAAAGAAAAAAAAAGAAAAAAAAAAGAAAAATAGAACGCACCAAATAGGACAACAAACAAGACACATGGCACAAAACGGTCTGGGCATGGAATGAGTTCCATTCTGAATGCTGTGCAGAAAGAAAGAGGCACTTGATTGTTTCTGAAAAGCACACAGTGGTCATATTCCTCAGGGTATCCTACAGCTCCTGGTTCCTCAGGCTGTGGGTGAGGGGGTTCAGTGTTGGAGGCAGCACCAAGCACCGAAGTGACAGTGCCAGAGCCAGGGATGGGCACCAGGCTGGCACAGGTGACCTTGAGGCTCTGCAGGGCTCAGGCCCAGGGGCTGTGCCAGAGTCAGGGCTGAGCTGACTCTCTGTGGGCTGGGGCAGAGCCCAGGCAGAAATCAGCCCTGAGCCAGCAGCTCTGCAGTGGTGGCCACCAGGCCAGGTGGCCAAGGGAGGCTTCTGGCCATGGCCTGGAAGCAGCTGCTGCTGCTCAGGGGCCTTTGGTGCCTCAGGCTCTCCCTGGCACAGCTCCCATCATGGCACTCTGCACTTGTGCCCGAGCCCTTCCCTCTGCTGGGGCTGGCCTGGGGCTTTTCCTGCAGCAGGATCTGCCCTGGTCCTGGCACAGGAAAGGCAGTTCCTGCTGGAGCAGGAGGCTCTGCCTGCAATGGCCTCAAACAGCTCCAACCATGCCCTGTTTGCAAAGCCCCCAGTGGGAAATGAAGAAGGGGATCATGCTGCTTTTGGGGTGAAGAATGCTGAAAGCAGCCTGATTCCTCCATCCCAAAGTTCCACATGCTGAGAGGGAGCTGAAGCTGTGGCAGAGTTGCTCAAATCCCCAGAGAAAGCAACAACCCAGTGACACCACTGAGAGCTTCTGCAGAGCTGCTGAGCTGGCCCAGCCTGGGCACATCTGACTGACAGGGCAGAACTTCAGACTAGAAAAGCCCCATCCCAAATTTTAACTGCAGCATCTCCTGACATTTCCCTCCTTGGGGGGATTCCTCCCTGGAGTGGGGACACCCCTCCAGGTCACTGCCTGAGGCTGAGCTGAGGAGATTTGTCCACGGTTGTATGTCTGGGGGAGTGACACCCATCTCTGGTTAATACCTGCTTTTGCTTTAATACAATTGCTTCAAAATTGCTTCCTACAGCACTTTATTAAAATGGATGTCACAGCTCCTGTACTGTGGAATAAATAATTCTCATTCAGACCTTGTTGTCTAATCAGGATCATAATCAGTCATAGCTATATGTACATAAATACTTCTAGTTTGCTCTCCTTAATTGTTGTGGGACAAAGTTGTACAAAGGTTTAATTCCACCTGTGTAATCCTTTAAGCATAAGTCCTTGAGAAAGTCTAGTGCTGGGATTGGATCCAAGCACTGCCAGGATCCTCTCCCAGAAGGAGTTTAGAAAGCCTGGGGGTCCTGATTTGGGTTCTTTGTGAACCTCGTGACCCAACAGGAGCTTCTCTAATAAACTTTGCCTGAAGCTCCACTCTGCCCATGACAGGAACCCCTGAGAGTGTCTGTGACATCCCCAGCTCTTTGGCAGCCTGGACACTCCTGGGATGTCCCCATGGATCCCCTGGGAGTGTCGGTGACCTGGCTGTTCTTTAGGAGCACAGGGATGTCACCACTGGACTCCTGCCACTGCCTGGGACAAATTGGCTCCTTGGCAGGGTGTCACCTCATGACCCTGAGGAAGATTTAGGAGCCCTGGGATGTCACCACAGAGCCCCTGTGACTGAGTGTGACCAAAGAGATCTTCAGGAGCCCAGAGACCCCTCAGATGCCACCATGGAGCCCCTGTGCCTGCACGTGAGCTCACAGCTCTTGAGCAGCTGGAAACCCCTGGAATCTCTTCAATCTGCTCTGCTGAGGATGGATCCTCAGCAGCTTGGAGGTTCCCTGATGACTTTTAGCTCTCCAGAGGCTTGTTCAGTCTTCAGCTCTTCAGTTGAGGAATTCAGTGCCAAAGGCTCTTTAACATTCCAAAGCACTCCAACAAGAAAAGCCCCTGGGAATAATTTAAATCTTCAAGTCTTCTGTTGTCAATTGTACAGATTACAGGAGTATATTCAAAGAGAATATACTATATATTTTTTTAAATGAAGACACTTTTTTATCATGTTTACTTTTGTTTTCCTGTTTATAGATTGATATCAGCAATCTCGAGTTGATATTGTTCTTCACCTCCTAAGGTGCTCTTAAGAGATATGAACATCAAGACCCTTCATGGATTACCATCAATCACACTTTGTCCCTATCCCCACCCCACCATTTCCCCCATCCAGTCCCTGGCACTCAGAGCAGCCTTGTGCAAATCTGAGCTTCCTCCACTCCAGGCTGCACCTGCAGCTTTCAGCTCCTCGGCACCAACTCTCACCTGCTTTCCTTGCAGAAGGAGCTGCCCGAGACACAGAGGGATGTTCATTTATTGTCAGCCAACAAAACCAAGGGAAGGCACAGCTCCATGAAAAACACAAGTCCAGCCAGTGACACAAAGAGAGGAGAAGATCAGGATTTCTTCTCCTGCCATTTTACAGTTCCAGGAAACTGTGGCCCTGCAGGGCCTGGAGCTAGAGAGCCGAAGTGGAAGTATGGCTGCACTCATGTCAAGAGCAGAGGAGATAGGCCTCAAGCCTTTGCAAGGAAAAGTGTAATTTTGAGAAAGTTCTGTGTTAGTACATTTCAGGCATACCTGTGTTAGTTAGTATGAGGCATATGTTAAACAATATCACTTGGCATGTGTTACTTGTTATATAATGAGTGGGTATAAAAGCTCAGCTAGGTGGATCAATAAAAGGCTTCATATGGGCAATCTATGGAGTCCACGTCTCTTTGTCATCGCCATCAAATGGTGCCCTCGTTTTAGGAGCGATCATCGCCTTGCTGTGCGACCGGGTGGCGACCGCCCTGCAGGACGAGACCGCTGAAAGGAAGCGGAGGCCAGCCGGCAATCAATTCCTCCGGGAAAAGGGAGGTGAGCTAACCCCTGCTGGGTTGGGGTAGCACTGCAGGGAACGATGTGTCAGGGAATTTCTGGTCCGGAAAGAGACGTTTATGAACTTATGCTTTAGCTCTTACAGCAGCATGATAAAACTCTGCCTTCACATGATCTAAAACTTTTGTTACGTTGGGTCGCAGCAGAAGTCCCGGGAGTAACGGAATCCACGATCTTTACCTTAGATTTGTGGGATGAGGAGGGAGTTAAGTTATGGGACTCTGCCACGAAAGGAAACAAAGCTGTTGCACAAATGCTGCCCTCTTGGAGGGTGATTTTTGAAGCCTTGAAGGCTCAGAGAAATTCCCAAAAGGTAGAGAAATCTTGTACTGCTACTGCAGATTCTCAGTCTACCTTAACACTTGAAGAGACTGCTGCTAAAAACCAGAACGCTGCTATCTCTAAAACTGCTGCTATCTCGGAAGACTCCCCAAATTCCTTGAATTCCGAGGAAACTGCATCTCAGTGCTTGTCTACCTCACCCCCACTCCCGCCGCAAAAAACCCCTGTTGCTTCTGCGTTTTGTGTTGAGGGAAAAAGGGAGGGGGTCCCTCGCGTCGACCGGTAAAGGCTTTCGCTGCTAAGTATGATGATGAAGACAGTGGTCCGGAGGAGGATCCCTTCGACCCTGGATTTATAGACCCTGACAAGGAGCCTAATTTGTTTCCCCCTGACCCCCATGATTACTGGCTCCGCTTAAAACAACAGGCATTAAGAGAGGGGGATTTTGAGGTTGCTGGGAGGATTGTGGCTCCGGTTATATACACTGGTACTAGAAAACGTTCGGCACACTGGTAACAGCTTTCTTTCTCTGAGATTAAAGAGTTACAGGGGGCAGTTACAGATCATGGTATCGGCTCACGGCATTTTACAAGTTTGCTTGATTCTGTATTTGAAGTCCACACTATGACCCCGTATGATTTAAAAACCCTCTCCAAGATACTGTTAACTCCTGTACAGTACAACTTATGGGAAAAGGAGTGGGAAAAGGGCTTGCAAAGCCTGCTGTTAACTTACATGGGCCATGCAAATCCAGCCCTGGCTGCTCTTACTATCAGGCAGCTAATGGGAACAGGTCCATTTTCTGACCCTGCTACCCAGGCGTGCGATTGCCCATGGGAGGCTCTAGATAGGGCTCGAGACGCGGCGCGCCAAGCCTTTCTTAAGGTCCCTGATGCAAAAACACCCCTGAAGGCATTTACAACTATTGTCCAGGGACCCCAGGAGCCATATATGCAATTTATTGATCGCCTTAAGCAGGCACTGGAACGCCAGATTGACAATGCAGATGCTCGTGAAATTTTGCTTTTAAAACTTGCTGTTGAAAATGCAAATGCTGACTGTAAAAAACTCCTAAAGTCCCTGCCCAAACAGGAACCGACTCTTGTCAAAATGGTTGAGGTGTGTAATCGTATTGGGACTCTGGAACATCAGTATGAGGCTATGGCTGCAGCTTTTGCAGCAGCTAAGGGTACGTCACCTGTTTGCTATAAATGTCATAAGCCTGGTCACCTGAAAAAACACTGCATTGCTCGGGAAGGAGCCAAATCTAAGATCCCTGATATATGCCCTCGGTGTAGTAAGGGTCGTCATTTTCCTAATCAATGTCATTCTAAGTATGATTCTGAAGGTCGCCCGGTCCAGGGAAACTGGAACAAGAACGCGGATGGCCGGAGACGCGTGACGATACAAATCCCCCGGCCCCCGGCACAGTACGTCCGACCACAGACGCCAGCACCAGCTCTGCCGGCCCCGCAGCCACAGTCCAGCCAAGGACCGTCTCAAGCCTATGTCCAGCAACTGCAGGCAGCTCCACAATGGACCTGGCAACCTCAGACACAGTAACGTTGCTTGATTCTACTGTTCATTTACTCCCTACAGGAATTTTTGGTCCACCGGGACCCCAGACGAGTGCCTTGCTCGTGGGCAGGTCCTCAGCTACCATCCAAGGACTTTTTGTTTTGCCAGGAGTCATAGACTCGGACTCTGTAGGGGAAATAAAAATAAAGGCTTGGACTCCTTTTCCACCTTGTACTGTTCCACGAGGGGCATGCATTGCACAATTGATCCCCTTTACACACAGTTTAACACCCCCTGTACCAGAGTGTAACACACGTGAGGGAGGGTTTGGCTCCATAGATCCCCCGGAAATATTACGGGTGCAAGAAATCTCTAATAAATGTCCTGTGTATACATGTACCTTGTCACTGCGGGGACAGCAGGTGACAGTCACCGGAATTTTGGACATGGTGCCGATGTAAGCACTATCTCTCAGGCCAAGTGGCCCCCCACTTGGCCCCTCACCGAGGTGTCACAAACCCTCACTGGAATTGGGAAAAAAAGCTACAGTCATTCTTGCTCTCTGGGGGGTAACACACAAAACGGGGATTCCTCACTCTCCCACAGGACAGGCTATTATTGAACGGGCTCATGCCTCACTAAAATGCCTTTTGTTGCAACAGAAAGGGGGAATGGAGAATTCCACCCCGGCAATTTGATTTACAGAGATTTTTGCAGAGAATAGAATCGTTAGATCAACGTGCTTTAGCTATTACTGTGTATAATCAAACAAGAGATAACCTGATTGTTAAGTTGTGGGATAAGCAAACTATAATCAAAACAAAATGTGGAAAATTCATATATTAACTCTTTTATACTTAAGGATTCTTTATATAGAGGAAGTGACTGCCATGCCACCCCTTCCTGAACGCAATGTATGGCTGACGCTTGCTGAAGCTCTGAATGAGTCTACACTGTGCCTGTCCATGACCTCTCCTGGTGATCCTTTCCAGACTTGTCTAATAGCTATACCTTTGGGGAAAACTGAATGAGATACCCTATACAATGAAACAATGCACAGGGATTGTACTGCCCCAGGCCAAATTGAGCAACTGTGGTGGTGCAATGATAAGCATCGTAAACAAAATAATAGAAATGCTGGGTGGTACTCTGCTAATGATAAAGGGTTGGGGGTGAACAAGGTTTCTGATTTTTCCCCCCTTTCCTTGCCACCCCAGGAATTGGACATTTTTGGATCCATGCAAGCCTTTGCATGTCTTTACTTAAACCACACCACTGGGCCTTATCAGGAAGTTTCAGGCACGGGAATTTATGCCAATGCCTCTGCCTGGTGCAATCATACCCTGCCGCAGCCCATTACACCTGGGACTGCTTCTGTTTGCTTGATGGATAATATATTTATGATATGTGGAAACAGAGCTTGGAAGGGAATACCAGGAAGGTCCGTAGGAGGACCTTGTACGTTTGGGCGATTAACCATGTTTCATTCTTTTCGGGACAACTTGCCATCGCTGCGCAGCTTAGTGAGAGCAAAACGCAGCACACACATATACAGCCCTGTCTGTAATGATAATGTGGAGTCCTGGAACCTTGGAGCCTGAGTGTTTGCCTCAATTATCCCAGCTATAGGTACAGCAGATGCATTGAAGACTTTGAATAACCTTGGCTGCTGGCTTGCAAAACAAACTAATGCTACTAGCTCTGCTTTAACAGGCTTGCTAACAGATGTTGACAGTATTAGACATGCGACCCTTCAAAACAGGGCCGCGATTGACTCTTTGCTTTTAGCCCATGGACATGGTTGCGAAGATTTTGAAGGCTTATGTTGTATGAACCTTTCTGACAACTCTTTGTCTATTCATGCTAACATTGTTGAGAGATAGAAACCTGTGCGGAAAATATCGGGTGTACGGGCAGATAGAAATCTCCACCTCTCCACTGTTCTTACCTAATCCTGTAGCACCTCGCGGACCCCCACTGGCATGACGTGACCACGTAGCATCCATAAAAGAAGCTGTGCGGCTCGTAATAAACGCATTTCGCAGTCCACTGTATCAGTGTTTGCTAGCGAGTGTCCGGTACGGTCTGTTTGGGATAAAGTGGGTGACCGGCCATGTCCTGTTGAACCAGGCCATCATACCAGGACCCTCGGTGCGCCCACGTGCGCCCGGACCCCCGGTCGCATATTGGTGCCAAAACTCGACGAAAGACGGAGTAGCGCTGTTTCGGGGTACGTGCTGGTCAGTGGACGGGCGGCTAAGGCGACAGGACCGACCTTGGCCCAGCGGGGACGGCCGTGGAATCCTCCAGAGATGGACGCGCTGGAGAAGGTTGTGAGTGAACTTTATAATCAGTGGTGCATTAGCTGTAAGGCTAAGCATTTTCGGGTTGCAGTCATCCAGCTAATGAAATCGAGTGTAATTCAAAGTCCCATTGATATTCTTCACGTTGAATGCTGGGAAGAGTGCACAGAGGCACTGGCGTGTGACGTTTTAGTCACAGGTTCAGGTAAAGCACTGAAAAGTTGGGGAAAAGTAACCGAGGCGCTTCGGAAAGCCCTCGAAGAACAATCCACATGGCGGGCAGCTCAGGCGTGCCTGCGAGCCACGCCAAAAATCGGCGGCGGGGCTGCGACTCAGACGCAGAGTGGGGATTTTTCCGCGGAGTCCGGTTTGCGTCGGAAAAGCGGCGAAGTCCTCTCGCGTTCTTCGCGGTCCCCCAGTCCCGCAAGCACTCCACCATCAGCTGCGGAGCCGGCACCTGTCCCAAACGTGAATGCCGATCGCAAATCCATCGCAGTGCCGACAGGTCAGCCCACGCCAACCGCGGAGCACGGCCAACGGCACAAAAGTGGTCCAATTCGCGATTTCGGTGACAGTAATTGTTGTCCAATTCCAAATACGATTCAGGGCAGACCGCCACTGTATGCACCCCAATATGGCGCCGGAGAAGGAGAAGGAGGGCAGAGCGGGGATCAAATTCCCACCACACGCATGCGCGATGTGTCACTCAGGGAGAGCGGGGCGGGAACCTCGGACAGTGAGGGGGAGGAGAGCTCTCAGCCAGAGCTCGGGACACGCCCACGGCTCAAATCAAGTGCACGCCAAAAAAATCCTTGCTACAGTAGCCCACCACGAGTAGGCGGGCACAGACACAGACACAGGCAGGAGACAGGGAGCCTAGCCCACAGAAAGGGACAGGAGCTGACTCGAACACAGAAGCTCCCCAAACAAAAGGTCCCTTGTTGCACTACCTCTTCCTCTGACACAGAGGCTTCCACAGACGACAGTGGGCACACAGTACATGTAGAGCATCACTCCCTGCACACTCCAAAGCACAAACAAAGGCAAAAATCACACAAACACTACAAATACTCAGACAGTACAGACTCAGACACTGACAAAGAGAGGGTGTCAGCCTTCCTAGCCAAACATGCCAACCCATTCATGACACCTGCTGCTACCAAAAAGCCACCAAAGCCCATGCCACTGACCGATTGGAAGAAAATTCAAATGGCTTGTGCAGAACTTGCTCCATCCACTGTGCAAGCCTTCCCGGTCAGAAGGGTTGACAATAACCTGCCCACCTATTCTCCGGTCAACCCAAAAGAAGTACAGGCAGTGGTAAAGGCCATAGCTGAGAAAGGAACCAATTCGGCTATGGTTTCAACTTTGCTTGATGGTCTTTTTGGTAATGACGATATGCTCCCCTTCGACATTAAGCAAACCTGCCGAATGATTTTCGATGGGGCAGCGATGATCGTATTCAAGCAAGAATGGGAGGATGATTACCTCAACATGTTAGCCAGAGCCACAGGTGACCAAAACCCCTTGAGAAATTCCAACATACAGTGGCTGATGGGCAAAGACCCCCAGATGATCAGCACAAGCTCAGGGACTGAGGGCCTCAGAAGTTGCAGCCACCACCAGAGCAGCCAGAGAAGCCATCCGTGCTGCGTGCAGGATCGTGGCCAAGCCAGCACCGTGGTCCACCATGAGGCAAGGTGAAAACGAGAGCTTCACACAGTTCGTCGACCGACTGCAAGCAGCAGTAGATGCCTCAGATTTGCCAGCAGAGGCAAAGGGACCAGTCATGGCAGGATGCTTGCGGCAGCAACGCAACCAAGCCACAAAAGAGATCTTGCGTTCCGTGCCACCAGGTGCCAGACTAGCAGCGATGATAAAGCACGTCGCAAGGGAAGAGAACGTGGTCCCTGTCCAAGCTGCAGTAGGTGCCGCCTTAGCTCTGATACCAGACGCAGTTCGTGCTGCTGTGGCAGAGGTAATGGCTGCAAGAGCTTGTCCAGAGCCACCAGTGCCGTCAGGTCCTCTGTTCCAAGGGAGGCAAAGAGGTCCCTGTTGGACTTGTGGCAAGAAAGGCCATGTAGCCAGGGCCTGCAGATCCAAGAAACAGGGAAATGGGCAGGGGAGGGGGCAGATGGGCAGCATGCAGCCTCCTCTCAGTGGATATACCCAGGGGCCCAGCCAGACCAGCCAGCAGCCCACGAATCCCTTGTCTTCTCCGGAACCCACCAGTCTCATGGCTCAGTCATGGCCTCCGCAGATGGCATTTCCTCCACCGGCAACTCAACTGCTTCAATGTCAACAGCGAACAATTCCAAAGACAGTATCCTCGGGTGGCCTTGGCAATTCAATGCAGGTCCCGCAGCCCCCCACTAGCATGGGGAATCTGCCGAGAAGTCATCTCAGTGGCCAACCCGTGGAACGACTTCCCTCGTTGACACAGAAACGACGCAGCTATTAGTCTTCTCTTTATCCTGGACACGGGAGCGGATGTAACCGTATTCCCTGAGGACTCCTGGCCACCAAGCTGGAGATTGGAAGATGCCTCGGACGTAAGTGGAATCGGAGGAATCGTCACAGCAAAGAAAAATGTAAGGCAAATTTCCATCATCGTCTACGACGAAGCCGGTCACAAGTTTGAAGGAGAAGTGTGGCTTCATGCCGACGTTCTTGCAGACCCACGACAACCACCATTGCTTGGGAGAGATGCCCTAGCCCAGCTGAACGTCAGGGTGACAAATTTATCCTGAGGGCCACTGCAGCATACCCTTCACTTCCAATCCAGCTAACATGGAATTCTTCAGGCCTTGTATGGGTAGAGCAGTGGCCCATCCCAGAGCGTCGATTGTCCATCCTTTTTCAGCTGGTGCAGAGAGAACTAGATAAAGGGCACATAGAACCATCTACTTCACCGTGGAACACCCCTGTGTTCGTGATCTCTAAACACAGTGGAGAAGGTTTTCGTCTACTCCACGACCTGCGTGCAGTTAACCAGATGATCCAACCCATGGGTCCAGTTCAAACACGGCTCCCAAGCAACTCCTTCATTCCTGTCGACCAACCATGCACTGTTCTCGATATAAAAGACTGCTTTTTCTCCATTCCCTTACATGACCAAGACAAAGAGAAGTTCGCATTCTCCATCGTGTTTCCCAATGGCCAGCAGCCCAATCTCTGCTTCCAATGGAAGGTGCTGCCTCAGGGCATGGTCACCTCGCCGACAATATGCCAAGTCATCGTCAGAAGAGCCTTGGCCCCGGTCCGGACTGATCATCCAGAAGCCTCCATCATACAGTACATGGATGACATACTAATAGCTGCTCCTCAACCACAGCAAGTAGACCATCTCGTGTCGACTGTCTCCGAAGTCCTGAAGGCCAACGGCTACAAGATAACTGAGGCAAAAATAAAGAGAGGCTCCTCTGTCACATTCCTAGGTGTGAAAATATACAGCTCGTCAGTGATACCTCCAAAAATCAAGATACGACGTGACATCAGCTCCCTTCACGATGCACAGCAGCTCGTTGGGTCTCTCCAGTGGCTGAGGAACATCGTCCTCATCCCACCAGAGGTGATGTCTCCATTGCACGAGCTCCTCAAAGGCAAGCATCCATGGGAGCGAAAAACACTGACAAGCCAAGCCATCAGCTCTCTCGATTTCATCGAGAAACCATTGTCTTCAGCAGTCCTTTCCCGGTGGGATCCTAAACTACCTATAGATCTGTACGTGCACTTCACTAAAGAAGGCAGAGTTGGAGCACTGGTACAAGGACCTCCCAGTACAGCCAAGCCGGTGCAGTGGGTAGTGCTCGGAAGACCATCACGAGCCTTTACCCCAGGGGTGGAGTGCCTGGGAAACCTGATCATGAGAGGAAGAAAGCTCGCAATAAGTCATCTAGGTCTTGAGCCTGCAAAAATATACCTACCATTCAAGAAACAAATTCCAGCATCTTCAGTAGGGGTCTCTGAGCATCTTGCATTGGCCCTCTTTGGCTTTGCAGGAGAGCTCTGTTATGCTGCCAAGCCCCCATGGACTCAGCTGCTGACCATGGTGGACATTGACCGCCCACAAAAAGTCAAAGACCGACAGCAACCAGGCCAGACTGTCTTTACAGACGCTTCCTCTGCCACCTCTACAGCCACAGCAGTTTGGCAGACACAAGATCAGTGGCAGTGTGTGAAGCTGACCGACAAAACACTGTCAGTGCAGCTGTTGGAAGCCTCAGTAGATGTGCTGGCATGTGGGCTGTTCCAGTCCGAGCATCTCAACATTGTCACTGACTCCATGTTCGTTGCCAAGCTCTGCCAGGCAATGACAAGTCCAGGCATCTCTACATCCCCAGCTGCCACCATGGCTGAGGACGCCCTCATGGCACGAGAAGGTACCATCACCATATCCTGGGTTGTGGAGCCGGGTTTTGTGTATTCTAATTACATTTGTTTGGGGGCCTGATGTTCCATCTTGATAGGCCATTGCCACCTTTCCCCAGCCTGTGTGGTGCATCAGCATTTCTATACATCTCATGCCCTGGCGGTGGGGGGTGGGGGGAGGGGAAGTGGCCGGGAGAGAAGGCTCGGCGGCGCCGGGGCTGCCCTGCGGCAAGAGCTCAGCGCTCTGCGCTTCCTCCCCTGCGGTGTGGCAAGAAACTTCTTCGCCTCCTGTGCTTGCCATCCTGTTTCCCTTCTCTACCCTAATCCAGAGCCAGAGCCAGGGCTTCTCAGGAGGATTGTCCTCTTCATCCCTCCCTGACAAGACCAGAGAGCAGCCAGTTTTTCCACCCGATTTTCTGTCGGGAGGAAGACCGGATTTCATCTCACCAGACTCCATCTCACCAGTCCCGGACCCCCCTCCTCACCAGCCCTGGACCTGCTTCTTCACAGAATCATCTCTGCTCCAACAGAATCACATCTGCCACTTCAGAAGGACTTTACTTTTGGACTGCTTTCAACATCCTGAATCACAGGGTCAGATTGAGGCTCTGACTCTGTCAGGGTTTTCTTCCAAAATTGTTGTTTATTTGTTTATTTGTTTGTTTGGTTGGGTGGTTTTGTTTCCTATCACATTTGTATTGTTAATATTTCCTAGTAAAGAACTGTTATTCCTATTCCCAACATCTTTGCCTGAGAGCCCTTGATTGCAAAATTATAATTCGTCGGGGTGTGAGGGGTTGGTATTCTCCATCCTAGGGGAACCCCAGTTTCCCTGGCAAGATACCTGTCTTTCTAAACCAAGACAGATTTTGGCGCCCAACATGGGGCACGAGGGCATTGAGAGAGAGGAATAACAGTTCTTGGGTATTAGATAAAAGCCCACTGGCCAGAATAATGTGGTCTAGCTTTCCCTGGTTTGGGTGGCACGTGGTGGTGGCTGTATTTCTGCCATTTGCTACTCCTTATGTAAATATGGGTCCTATGACTAAGGCTACTGTGGCTGGCATCCAGTTTATTTTGTGGATTAATAAGGTGAGAAATTCATGGATTTTTAACTTCCTCTGGAAAGCAAGCACATGGATTCATAGCTATCATACACTAACTCTGTGCTTCTGGGGTTACTTTAACAATGGTACCTATTGTGAGGAAATGGCACCGGAGGAAATTTTCTCCCAGCCCTTCACACAGCTTTTTGGGTCCACCCCACCAGTTTTTGAAGGGTTGAAATCTCTGAGTGCTAATGATATCATACAGTGGCTGGTGTTGCTGGTATGCCTGTTCTGTTTGGCATTCAGAGATAATGGGAGATTGGCCTGGGTAAGCACCTTAATAAGTACCCCAGAGAATAAGGATGCTGCCCAAGAGCCCGCCCCTGCCCCACAGCCTGCCTCAGAGATAAACCACCCGGTTTGGGTGGGGGCTCTGATGAAGGAGATCCATGAGATGGGCCAGATGCTGAGGGAGTACATTTCCCCAGCTAGTGGGAAATCCTCCCCCTGCCCTGACAAAAGAGAGTCTGATGGTGCAGCAATGAAACCCACAGAGATTACAACTGCCCAGGTCCCAGCTGAACCACAGGGGCAGTCACAGCCAGCAGCAGTTGCCCCTGTGGAAAAAAAGAAATCTAAGGTGAAAACAGCAAACCCAGATAATAAGGATAAGAAAGGAGGGCCCTCACAATCTGCAGGGGAATCACATGTTCAGATCATCACCGAGTCCCTGTCGTATGAAAGTCTCCGTAACCTGCAAAAAGATATTGTACGGCGGGGGCGTGAGGCTTACACAGCCTGGCTACTTCGGGTCTGGGACCTCATGGGTACTGGGGTGCAATTAGATAGTGGTGAGGCAAGGAATTTGGGACCCTTGACCCAGGATTCAGGTATAAATCAGGTATTTGTAAGAGAGCCAGGACCCCTTTCCCTTTGGGAGCGGCTTTTAATGAGTGTGAGAGAGAGATTTATCCACAAAGAAAGAATGCAGGAGCACCACCATAGAATGCGCTGGAAAACTCTGGAGGAAGGGATCCAACAGCTGAGGGAAGTGGCGGTGCTGGAGGTACTTTTTGGGAGGAGTGGACAGCATGATAATGACCCTGACAAGGTTAAATGCACAGGGCAGATGTTGTGGAATCTGGCAAATCTGGGGCCATCTCAGTACACCACCTTTATTGCAACAATTAATGCTGAGGACAATCGAGAGACAGTGGGGTCTGTTGCCAATAAGCTTAGGAATTATGAAAGTATGATCAATGGCCCGATGCAGGCTCATATCTCTGCCGTGGTTAAAGAACTCAAAGAAGAGATAAGGGGGGTGAGGGAGGAGATGAGGACGAACAGTTCCAGTGTGGCACCAGTGCGAGTCACAGGCCCCAGAGTTAGAGCCCAATGACCCCCAGCTCGAGAGAGAGGGTACACCCCAAGAGCTGACCTGTGGTTTTATCTGCGTGACCATGGGGAAGACATGGGAATGTGGGATGGGAAACCCACTTCTGTCCTGGCAGTACGGGTGCATGAGCTCAAGGAGAGGAACACTCGCCAAGAGAGTTCCACTAAAATGAAAGTAGCCTCAGCCTCCTATAACCAAGCTGCCAGTGCTGTGTTGAATCCCCTTGAAGGAACCTCTAGTATGTATGCTCAGGAAGGGGATAACCAGTGCTAGAGGGGCCCTGCCTCTAGCCAGGTAGAGGAAAGGGATAATCGGATCTATTGGACTGTGTGGATCCGATGGCCTGGCACATCTGACCCACAAAAATACACGGCTTTGGTTGACACTGGTGCCCAATGTACCCTGATGCCATCAGGGTATGTAGGAACAGAACCCATTTCTATTTCTGGGGTGACAGGAGGGTCCCAGCAGCTGACTGTAGTGGAAGCCAAAGTGAGTTTAACTGGGAATGGGTGGCAGAAACACCCCATTGTGACTGGCCCAGAGGCCCCGTGCATCCTCGGCATAGACTATCTCAGAAATGGATATTTCAAAGACCCAAAAGGATATCGTTGGGCTTTTGGAGTAGCTGCTGTAGAGAAGGAAGAGATCAAACAACTGAATACCTTGCCTGGGCTCTCAGATGACCCTTCTGCTGTGGGACTGCTAAGAGTTGAAGAACAACAAGTACCAATTGCCACAGCAACAGTGCACTGTTGGCAATACCGCACCGACAGAGACTCATTGACCCCGATCCATGAGATGATTCGTAAACTGGAGAGCCAAGGGGTGGTCAGTAAGGCTCATTCACCTTTCAACAGCCCCATCTGGCCTGTGCGTAAGCCCAGTGGGGAATGGAGACTGACAATGGATTACCGTGGTCTGAATGAAGTCACGCCACCACTGAGCGCTGCCGTGCCAGACATGTTGGAGTTGCAGTATGAGCTGGAGTCCAAGGCAGCAAAGTGGTACGCGACCATCGGCATTGCCAATGCCTTCTTCTCCATTCCTGTGGCAGCAGAGTGCAGACCCCAGTTTGCTTTCACCTGGAGGGGTGTGCAGTACACCTGGAATCGGCTGCCCCAGGGGTGGAAACACAGTCCCACCATCTGCCATGGACTGATCCAGGATGCACTGGAAAAGGGTGAGGCTCCGGACCATCAGTACATAGATGACATCATTGTGTGGGGGAACACGGCAATGGAAGTCTTTGAGAAAGGAGAGAAGATCATTCAGATTCTCCTGGAAGCCGGTTTTGCCATCAAGAAGAGCAAAGTCAAGGGACCTGCCCAAGAGATCCAGTTCCTGGGAGTGAAGTGGCAAGATGGATGGCGTCAGATTCCCACTGAGGTCATCAATCAGATCACCACCATGTCCCCACCGACCAACAAGAAGGAAACACAAGCTTTCCTAGGGGCCATTGGCTTTTGGAGGATGCACATCCCTGAGTACAGTCAGATTGTGAGCCCTCTGTACCTGGTTACCCGCAAGAAGAACGATTTCCACTGGGGCCCAGAACAGCAACACGCCTTTGCCCAGATCAAGCAGGAAATCGCACATGCGGTAGCCCTTGGCCCAGTCAGGACGGGACCAGAGGTAAAGAATGTGCTCTACTCTGCAGCCGAGAGCCATGGTCCGTCCTGGAGCCTGTGGCAGAAGGTGCCAGGTGAGACTCGAGGCCGGCCACTGGGATTCTGGAGCCGAAGCTACAGAGGGTCTGAAGCCAATTACACTCCCACAGAGAAGGAGATCTTGGCCGCCTACGAAGGAGTTCAAGCTGCCTCAGAGGTGATTGGCACTGAAGCACAACTCCTCCTGGCACCCCGACTACCGGTGCTGGGGTGGATGTTTAAAGGAAAGGTTCCTTCCACCCACCATGCCACCGATGCCACATGGAGCAAATGGATCGCCCTCATCACTCAGCGTGCCCGTATTGGTAACCCGAATCGCCCTGGGATTTTGGAAGTAATCACCAACTGGCCAGAAGCTGAGAACTTCAGTCTCACTGACGAAGAAGAACAAGAGCAAGTAACCCGGGCTGAAGAAGCTCCACCATACAACCAACTGCCAGCAGAAGAAACACGCTACGCTCTTTTCACTGATGGTTCCTGTCGCATCGTAGGGATGAACCGGAAGTGGAAAGCAGCTGTATGGAGCCCCACACGACAGGTTGCACACGCCACTGAAGGAGAAGTTGGGTCAAGCCAGCTTGCTGAACTCAAAGCTGTTCAATTGGCCCTGGACATTGCTGAAAGAGAGAAGTGGCCGAAGCTCTACCTCTAAACTGATTCGTGGATGGTGGCTAATGCTCTGTGGGGCTGGCTGGAAAGGTGGAAAAAAGTCTACTGGCAGCGTAGGGGAAAACCAATCTGGGCTGCTGATGAGTGGAAGGACATTGCCATCAGGGTAGGGAAACTACCTGTGAAAGTCCGCCATGTGGATGCCCATGTCCCCAAGAGTCGGGCTAATGAGGAGCACCGGAACAACGAGCAAGTAGATCAAGCTGCGAGGATAAAGGTATCCAAGGTAGACTTGGATTGGCAACACAAGGGAGAGTTGTTCCTAGCTCGGTGGGCCCATGATGCTTCAGGTCATCAGGGCAGAGATGCCACCTATAAGTGGGCAGGAGACCGAGGGGTGGATCTAACCATGGACAGTATTTCACAGGTCATCCATGACTGTGAGACGTGCGCTGCCATCAAGCAGGCCAAGCGGGTGAAGCCCCTCTGGTACGGTGGACGGTGGTCCAAGTACAAGTATGGGGAGGCCTGGCAGATTGATTACATCACCCTGCCCCAAACCCGCCAAGGCAAGCGCTACGTGCTGACCATGGTGGAAGCCACCACTGGGTGGCTGGAGACCTACCCTGTGCCTCATGCCACCGCCCGGAACACCATCCTGGGCCTGGAAAAACAAGTCCTGTAGAGACATGGCACCCCTGAGAGAATTGAGTCGGACAACGGGACTCATTTCAAGAACAGCCTCATAAACACCTGGGCTAAGGAACATGGCATTGAATGAATATATCACATCCCTTATCATGCACCAGCTGCCGGGAAAGTTGAACGGTGCAATGGACTACTTAAGACCACCCTGAAGGCACTTGGCGGGGGGACCTTCAAAAATTGGGAAGTGAACTTAGCAAAGGCCACCTGGATGGTCAACACCCAAGGCTCTATCAATCGAGCTGGTCCTGCCCAGTCTACCCCTTTGCACACAGTGGATGGAGACAAAGTCCCTGTGGTACATATGAGAGGTATCTTAGGAAAGACTGTTTGGATTAACCCCACCCTGGGCAAAGGTGAACCCACCCGTGGGATTGTTTTTGCACAAGGACCTGGTAACACTTGGTGGGTAATGCAGAAAGATGGGAAAACCAGTTGTGTACCACAGGAAAACCCAATCCTAAGTGAGAACTGAGTGTGAGGGTTCATTCTGTATGGTGGAGTTTATTAATTTAGGTATGATGCAGATGATAATAGAATAAGGGGTGGAAAATGTCCTGGTTGTGGAGCCGGGTTTTGTGAATTCTATTTCCAGTTGTTTGGGCGCCTGATGTCCCATCTTGATAGGCCATTGCCACCTTTCCCCAGCCTGTGCGGTGCATCTGCATTTCTATACATCTCATGCCCTGGCGGTGGGGGGTGGCGGGAGGGGAGCAGGCAGTTTTGTCTGGATTAAAACGGAGACACACAGACAGGAGAGCAGCCAGTCTTTCACCTGATTTCTGTTGGGAGGAAGACCGGATTTCGTCTCACCAGGTTCCATCTCACCGTTCCCGGACCCCCCTCCTCACCACCCCTGGACCTGCTTTTTCACAGAATCATCTCTGCTCCAACAGAATCATGTCTGCCACTTCAGAAGGACTGTACTTTTGGACTGCTTTCAACATCCTGAATCACAGGGTCAGGTTGTGGCTCTGACTCTGTCAGGGTTTTTTCCAAAATTGTTGTTTATTTGTTTATTTTTTTATTTTTTTTTTGTTTGTTTGGATGGTTTTGTTTCCTATCACATTTGTATTGTTAATATTTCCTAGTAAAGAACTGTTATTCCTATCCCCAACATCTTTGCCTGAGAGCCCTTGATTGCAAAATTATAATTCGTCGGGGTGTGAGGGGTTGGCATGCTCCATTCTAGGGGAACCCCAGTTTCCCTGGCAGATACCTGTCTTTCTAAACCAAGACACAGGTTTTGTAGTCCCAGTTTGTTTTGTTTTGTTTTCCAGCCCGCTATGACCCTCTCAAAATGTTTTGATTGTAGAGGGGGGAGGGGGGGGCTTGTCTCGACTGTAGAGAAACACACTTAATTTTTTGTGAGATCTTGAGATTGCCAGTGTGTGAAGTAGTATTTTAATTAAGAACTGGTGATCTCTGGTCGCAAGGAGAGTTCCAGGACAGTGTGGCGCCAGGGTGGCCCCGCTTCCCTCTTGCAGAAGGATCTGTGCTGTATCCCCCATTTGAGTTCTTTGATGTACAGCAAATTTTATTAAAACCTTTAGTTGAGTGTGTTTGGGGTTGTTCATATCTGGCCGAGACCCAGTTAGCATTTTCCCTCCAGTGGTGTGTGTAAACCCTGGGTTGTTTTAGTAGTTTAGTAAAAAGTATATGCCCAGGAGAAGAAGGCATAGTGAAGCCAGTGGAAATCTTTAGAGTAAAACAAGAGTACCCAGTATATTGTTGTATGAGAGGAATTTGAAAGATGAAAGCAGGTGAAAGTCAGGGGATTCCTGAAAGCAGTCCTCTGGGATGTATTTTAACACATTAGAAAGAATTGGTGGGTTATGGTGGTACAAAAACCAAGAGAGAGCTGGTTAAGTGGTGGCCTCTATATAAGCTTGATGAAGATGTAAAGTGGCCCAGTAAGTGGTACACTGGACTATCAGACATTATTGTGGAATGAGGCCACCATCTGATCCTTTAGTATTGGCCCTTGAAAAAGACAATAAAGTCACTAAAGGGAAGCCCAAATGGTATTGCAGTACCTGCCCAATAAATCAGAGGTGCACACATCCTAATAAGGTGTACCAAGCAGAGGCTCTGGAACAAGAGATAGAAGACATAAGGTTCCCTTTTCCTCGATTATTTTTGAGAATTGGGAAAAGAGTGCTAAGGGCCATTGAAGTGACCAAATAGGGGTTGCTAAGAAGATGAAGTTTATGATTAAAGAAGATAGTAAAGAGAAGATGTTAAAGAAGTGTTTCCCCTAAAAGACCCAGGTTGGGATCCTAATAATGATGAGAGACTGAGACAGTTAAAGAGATACCAAGAATTGATAGTAAAAAGGCCTGGAAAGAGCAGTCCCCAAACCAGGCAGCCTAACATGCCATCAAACAGGGCCCCTCTAGAACAGGCCCCCCTTCTGAATTTCCAGATCACCTGCGAGACCAATGCGCCGACACACCCCCCCTGCCTCCTGGATCTGATGAAGAGATGCAGCAAGTAATAAATTTATTTTTAGGACAGTCTACAGGAGACATAAAGTGGAAACTCCAGAATATCCAGGGTCCAAACAGCAGGAATTTAGAAGCTTTACTGGATGAAGCCTGGAGAGTTTGTTGTTTTGGGGGTTTTTTGTAATATTATAGTAAAGGGGGCAACTGGTCAATCTGAAAGAGCTTATTTTGTGAATCACTAAAGTATAAATTGGGGAAACAGTGGGAAATTTATCAATTTTTATGTATGCCTAATGCTCCATCTGCACTTTTTGGCAGGGATCTGCTGAAGCAAGAATAATATTCAAAAATGGGAAATTAGTTTGGAGGTAAAAGACTGAAAATATGTAGGACTGCTAAGTTTAATGCTAATAAACCAAAGAAATTGTAGCTGCAAATGAAAAAGAAAACTTTAAGAAAATAATGGATCAAGTATTTCCTGAGGTATAGGCTTCTGATGTACCAGGAAGGGCTAAGAATGCATTACCAGTACAAATTAAGTTCAAAGAAAGAGGACAGTCAGTAAAGGTTAAACAATACCCCCTAAAGAAAGAAGATAGAGAAAGAATTAGTTGAATTATTGAAAACTTTTTGAAGACAGGACTACTGAGGGAGTGTCAGTCTGATTTCAACACTCCTATTTTGCCAGTGAAAAGGCCTGACGGGTCATACAGGTTGGTACAAGATTTAAGGGCTGTTAATAAAGTAACTGAGGACTTGGATCCAGGAGTTGCCAATCCCTACACCCTGTTAATTCACTTAACACCTGAATTAACCTAGTTTACTGTTTTAGATATAGAAGACGCATCCTTTTGCCTATCTATCCATAAAGCCAGCCAGAAATTTTTTGAAAACTCAGCTCACATGGTGCATATTATATATGGAGAGCAGCTTGAAATAGATTTGGAGTCCTGGGAACCTCCTCCAGGAGAAGGACAGCTCCTCCAGTATGTGGATGACCTCTTAATAGCCACCCAGACCCAGGAAACATGTGTGGATTGGACAGTAAGCCTGCTAAACTTTCTGGGCCTGCAAGAGTATTCCAAAAGAAAGTTCAGATGGTAGAACAGACAGTCATTTACCTGGGCTATGAAGTGAGTGCCGGACAAAAACTTAAGGCAAGATCGCAAGGAGGTAATATGCCAGACCCCAAAGCCTCAGACAGTGAAAGAACTGAGAACCTTTCTAGGCATGACAGGGTGGTGCAGACTGTGGATTTAAGCAACTCAAGCCTTTGACCAGCTGAAGAGGGCCCTCATGTCAGCACCAGCCCTGGGACTTCCAGATGTGAGTAAGCTATTCTTTTTGTTTTCTCACGAGAAGCAAAGAATTGCTTTAGGAATAGCAGCACAAAATCTTGGCCTGTACCGAAGGGCAGTGGCCTCCCTCTCCAAACAGCTGAGTACAGCAGCTAAGGAGTGGCCACGGTGTCTCAGAGCTGTTGCAGCAGTGGCAGTGAACATCCAAGAGATGTAAGTTCACCCTGGACCAGAAAATGACTGTGCTAGTGTCCCACACAGTGTCTACACTCTCAGTGCAAAGCTCTCAAGGGACTCATTAAAGCAGATAATTTGAGGCCTGGATTGCACAAAAACTTCTCAGAGACTCAGTGCCAAAAAAAAAGTACTTTAAGAAACTTTGAGTACCTTGAAGTATTAATGAGCCCCACTGAGTGTTGTTACTGACTAAGAATCCCAAGGGACTTGTTAAAGTAGATAACTGGGGGACATGATTTCACAAACTTCTCAGACTCAGTGTCAAAAAAAGTTCTTTAAGAAACTTTGAGTACCCTGAAGTACTAATGAGCCCCATTGAGTGTTTTTACTGACTAAGAATCCCAAGGGACTTGTTGAAGTAGATAATTGGGGCCAGGATTGCACAATCTTTCTCACAGAATCAGATTTAAAAGGGAAATACCAAGTACCTTCAAATAACTAAAGTACCTTGAAGCATTAATGAGCCCCACTGAGTGTTGTTACTGACAAAGCCTCTCAAGGGACTAATTACAGCACATAATTGGAGTCCATGATTGCACAAACGTCTCAGAAACTCCAAGGCAAAAGCCAAACCCAAAGTCCTTTCAAGAACCTGCAGTACCTGGGAGCATTCAGGAGCCCCCCAGGGTCATACCTGACCAAGGCTCCCCAGGGACTCCTTCCAGCACATCCTTGAGGCCACTGGGCTGTCAGGAAGTGGCTGAGGGCAGGACAAGGGGCTGAGAGTGCCCAGCCTTGCTGGGGCTGTGCCAGGAGGCCCCAGGGCCTCAGGACAAGGTGTCTCCTGACAGCCCTTGGTGGCACAGACTCTGCTGTGCCCCAGGGCACCAAGATTTGGCTTCTCTTTGTCCCTTCCTGGCATCACTGCCTGCAGTTCTCTGCTCTGCCTGGGCACCTGGGGACACTTTCTCTGTTGTGTGCCTCAGTGGGACCCATTAAAACTTCCAGAAACTTTGGAGTTGGATTGTGACTTGGAGTTCTTGAGAGTTTTCTTCATCTCCCAGTCAGGGACTGATGTTCAGCGCCTCAACACAGAGCCCCAAGAGGGTCATTAAAGTCCTTGTGCTGTGTCTGTGCTGCTGTGCTGGGCTGGGCTCCCGGCACAGAAACAGCAGCTCCTGGCAACCAAGAAGAGCTTAAAAAGACATTTCTCTTGCTTAGCAGCTCTTTTCCCATCCCAGCAGGGCTGGGGCACTGCCTGCAGCCACCCCAGGCACAGCACACAGGCACAGAGAGCTTCAATCACTCAGGGCTGGGAAGGAGCTGAGAAGAGACTGGGGGAGAATCACTGCCAGCCCTTGGCACAGGAACCTCTGGCTGCAGGGCAAAGCAGCTGCAGCTCCTGCAGGGATCTCCTCAAGCTGGAACATCCCAATGCCTACAGACTCTGTCAGTACAAGTCTCTGAGTATATCTGGTGCAGGGGAGGTGAAATGGTCATGAAGCTCTGACAAACTGAGAGCTTCTGCACACTCCCAAAATATTTCCAAGACAAGGATTTATTTTAAAATGGGGACATATCCTGAGACTTTGTTTTCATTTCTTAATATTAGATAATGGGAGAGAGGGAGAACAAATGATAAAGGTGTCATTAATTTTGAAAAGTCCCTGGGACATCTGAACTCTCAGTGATCAGCAGGTGTGCAGGAGATCCCTGATGTGCTTTCAGCCACTCCTCTGCCCAGGGACAGCTCCAGCATCACCTTGGCTGGGCCCATCAGGCTTAGTCTGAGCTGTCCTTTCTCCAAGCTGCCAACAGAACCTGCCCCCAGCAAGTGCCCTGCAAACAGGCAGGGTTCTGTAGGGCCAAGGAGAGTGCACAGAGATTTGGGGTCTGGGAGTGCTGGCACGGAGAGCACAGGCACAGGGAAACCCCTGCAGGAGGAAAATCTGCAGGAAGCAGAGAGGAGATGAGGCAATGAGAGAAAACAAACCCCAGCAATGTTGTGGCAGGGAGAGTTCAGAGATCTCCACAGGAGCCCCTCCAGTGCAGCCCCTCCCTCTGAACAAGCCCCCTCCCTCCTGTCCCCCAGCCAAGCCTCTGCCCTCAGGGCTGGGGCTCCAAGGCCTGAAGCCCCTCCTGTGCAGGCAGAGCTGCAGCAGAGCCCTGGGGCAGCTCTGCAGCCCCGGGCCCAGTTCCCTCTGCAGAGCTCAGGGCTGGGAGCAGCTGCCCGGCCCTGGGGGGCTCTGGGAGGAGGCACAGCTGGCTCAGGGTGACGCTGTCCCCAGTGCCTGGCTCTGGGCAATGTTGTCAGTGCAGCCAGGGCAGGAGCTGCATCTCCCTCAGTCAAATGCCATCACAAGGACACTTGGAAGTCTCCTGGAGATTTCAGTCCAAGCTGGGAGCTTCAATCCAGGATGCAAACCTGTCCTGCAGCAGCTTTGTGTTGTCTGGAAGACCCCTGGGGAAAGGCAGAGGTGTTCTGACACTGAAAATGCTGTTGGGTTGGTGAAATGAGCAACGTGAATCCTTGGATACCAAAGTGGGGCTGGACTGTCCTGGATCCATCTGCTCTCTGCAGTACCTGGGGATTCTTTAGGGGAAACATGGGAAGCTGATAGTCCTCCACCTGAGAAAGGCTAAAACCCAGAGAAGCTCTGAGCAGGTCAGAACGACAAACTATGTCCCCTCACTCTCCACACATCACTTTGCCTCACAGAACTTGCTCTGTTCTCCCTGAGGGCAGCAGAAATGCTGAGGGTTTTATATTGAAGAATTGTAGGAGAGACTTGGGGGGAACTTAGAAAGAAAACTGCGGAACTCTTAAACAGAAAAGGCTGTCTGTACCAATGGAGTGTTTATGGGAAATGGCTTTGATTTTAGTTTGAGGTATCTCCTTTAAATCTTCACTGTCCTTTTCTCCATCAACAGGTCTCTATGGGCAGCCAGAGCAAATGTCCAACAGCAGCTCCATCAGCCACTTCCTCCTGCTGGCATTGGCAGACAGGCGGCAGCTGCAGCTCCTGCACTTCTGCCTCTTCCTGGGCATCTCCCTGGCTGCCCTCCTGGGCAACGGCCTCATCATCAGCGCCGTAGCCTGCGGCCACCACCTGCACAGCCCCATGTTCTTCTTCCTGCTCAACCTGGCCCTCACTGACCTGGGCTCCATCCTCACCACTGTGCCCAAAGCCATGCACAATTCCCTCTGGGACACCAGGAACATCTCCTACTCAGGATGTGCTGCACAGCTCTTTTTCTTTTCCTTCTTTATCACAGCAGAGTTTTCCCTGCTGACCATCATGTGCTACGACCGCTACGTGTCCATCTGCAAACCCCTGCACTACGGGACCCTCCTGGGCAGCAGAGCTTGTGCCCACATGGCAGCAGCTGCCTGGGCCAGTGGCTTTCTCAATGCTCTCATGCACACAGCCAATACATTTTCCCTGCCCCTGTGCCATGGCAATGCCCTGGGCCAGTTCTTCTGTGAAATCCCACAGATCCTCAAGCTCTCCTGCTCACAAACTAACCTCAGGGAATTTGGGCTCATTGTGTTTTCCATCTCTTTAGTGTTTGGCTGTTTTGTGTTCATTGTTTTCTCCTATGTGCAGATCTTCAGGGCCGTGCTGAGGATGCCCTCTGAGCAGGGACAGCACAAAGCCTTTTCCACCTGCCTCCCTCACTTGACTGTGGTCTCTCTGTTTGTCAGCACTGCCATGTTTGCCTACCTGAAGCCGCCATCAATCTCCCCCCGATCCCTGGATCTGGCCCTGTCAGTTCTGTACTCGGTGGTGCCTCCAGCCCTGAACCCCCGCATCTACAGCCTGAGGAACCAGGAGCTCAAGGCTCAAGTGTGGAGGCTGATGACTGGATGGTTAGAGAAACATTAAAGTGCTGGGAATTTTCTAGTACTCACCTGTAATAAAACTCATGTTTGTAACTTCTTGTTGATTTCATTTCATATGTTCCTTTCCTTTGTTTTCCTTTTCCACTATTATCAAAAAAAAGGATCATTGGTGCAATTTCTCATTTTGGTTCTCTCCACCTTCCATGTAGCAACAAACCGTGTCAATGAAGGGCTGTGCTCTTGGTGGCTTGAAAGGAACTCAGGAATCTCCCAGCCAAGTTTTCGGCAGGGATCTCCTTTCTGTTCCCTTCTCTGGAGCTGCAGCAGCAATGTCTGTGTGCAGAGCTGGGGCAGATCAGTGCTGGCACAGCAGCTGTGGCCAGCAGCAGCAGCAGCAGCACTTGGTGCTGCCAGTGCTGCTGCCGTGGCCCTGCCCCGCTGCCCTCCTGGCCCTGCTGTTGCTGTAGGGCCTGAGTGCTCTCGGGGCCGGGCACAGGGCTGGGGGTGGCAGTGCCGGGGCTGCAGCAGGGACAGCCCATAGGCACTGCTGGCACAGCAGCAGTGCTGAGGCCTCAGGCCAGGGCCTGGGGGCTGCAGGCTCCTTGCCCAGGCTCTCTCCAGAACACATTGCCCAGGCCAATGCTGAGCAGAGAAAAGCCCCGGCAGCAGCCCCAGGCTGGCCGTGGGCAGGCTGGGGGCAAACAGCACGGCTGGGGCTCTGCAAGGGCCCTGGGCAAGCACACGGCAAGGAGCAGCAGAGCAGGGCCTGATCCATCCCCACTGCGCTGGACACCCCAGGCCAGCGGCCCACAGCCTCCTCATGCACCTGCCAACAACATCCCCCCTCTGCAGCCCTAGCCTCTCCCCCAGCTCACACAGCTGCCGCAGCCTTGCAGGCACAGACACGGCAGCACTGCCTCAGGAGCCCCTGTTTGCCCTGCCCAGAGCAGGCCTGAGCACCCCCATGGGGTTGGTGTGGGGAGATGAAGCTGAGGGAGCACAAATGCCAGCAGGGCCTGGGGCCAGGAAGGGCTGGGCCACAGCAGGGAAACCCCTCAGGTTTGTGGTGGCCTCTGAAGTCAGAGCCAGAAAGTTTGTTCCATGAGCTGGGAGTCTCCTGTGGCACTGCAGATGTTGTTGGTCAGAGCCAGGGCTGCCTGGCAGCCACCCCCAAACTGCCCTGACCATTTCCTTTGCTTCACCTTGGCTTTCCTTATTCTTCCTGGGACAAATTTCATTTTCTTGCTCACCCCTGTTCCCTCCCCTGCAAACAGCCCATTCCTGGTTGCCCTTTCCTCTCTGGCCCTACTCCCCATTTTAGTTCCTCACTTGGCACCATGGGAACGTCCTTTGGGGAGCAGGATCATCCTCCAAGTGCTTCAGGAATTGCCTGCAGGCTCCTGCAGTGCCTCCTGCTGCTCCCTTGCCAGAGGCACCCCACGCCAGGGGGGCACATCTGGGCTGCTGTGTCTGCCTGTGGGGCTCCCTGTTGTGGGCAATGAGGAGGAGCTGCAGAGGCTCTGCAGGACTGACAGGATGAGCTTTGAGGCTGTGAGGAGAAGCTGAGGCACCTGGGCTGCTGCACCTTCTGAAGAGGAGGCCCAGGGCTCATCCTGCAACTGCAACAGGGTGGTTTCAGAGAATCACAGAATCAGCAAGGTTGGAACACACCTTGGACATCATCAAGTCCAACCTGTGCCCTGACACAGGTTTCCCTGACACTTGTCTGTCTTGAGCCTCCTCTTCTCCAGGATAAACCACCCCAGCTCCCTCAGCCACTCCTCACAGGACTTGTGTTCCAGACCTCTCACCAGCCTTGTTGCCCTTCTCTGGACACACTCCAGCCCCTCTGTGTCCTTCCTCATTCAGGGGCCCAGAACTGGACACAGCACTCGAGGTGCTGCCCAAGCATTGCTGAGCACAGGGGAAGAATCCCTGCCCTGCTCCTGCTGGCCACACCATTCCTGATCCAGGCCAGGAGCCATTGGCCTTCTTGGCCACCTGGGCACATTGCTGCCTCATGTCCAGCCTGCTGTCCATCAGTCCCTGCAGGTCCCTTTCTGCCTGGCTGCTGTCCAGCCACTCTGTCCCCAGCCTGTAGCACTGCAGGGATTGTTGTGGCCAAAGTGCAGGGCCCAGCACTTGGTCTTATTAAACCTGATATTGTTGGATTTGGCCTCTGGATCCAGCCTGTCCAGGGCCCTGTGCAGAGCCCTCCTGCCCTCCAGCAGATCCACATTCACACCCAGCTTCGTGTCATCTGCCAATTAGCTGATGCTGGACTCAATCCCCTCATCCAGATCATCAGTGCAGACACTGAAATCCACGCTGTCCAGGTCTGATCGCTCAGCCAACCTGTGGGTGCTCTGTGATAGCACTCAAGGTGATCAGTTCCATCACCTGGCCAGGCACCCAGGTCAGGCTGACAGGCCTGGAGTTCCCCAGATCCTCCTTCCAGCCCTTCTTGGGGATGGGCTCACATTGGCACCTCCAGTTCTCTGGGACCTCCCTGGTGAGCCGAGACTGATGAGAAATGATGGAGAGCAGATTGGGGAGCTCATCCACCAGCTCCCTCATGCCCCTGGGATGGATCCCATCTGGTCCCAGAGACACCTGTGAACATCTGAGTGGCTCAGCAGGTCAGCAGCTGCTTCCTCCTGGATGACAGGGGGGCTCTTCTGCTCCCTGTCCCCATCTACCAGCTCAGGAGAACACTTGTTTTAAGGACAACCTGTCTGATTATTGAAAACTGAGGCAAAGAACAGGGTTAAGTGTCTCAGCCTTTTCCTCATCTTTGGTAACCATATCCCCCCCAGTAAGGAAAGAAGGTTGTCCTTATCCCTTTTTTTGCCATTATTGTATTGATAAAATATTTTTTATTATCTTTTACATATGTGGCCTGGTTAAGTCCTAACTGAGCTTTCATCTCTCTAATTATCTTTGTGAATGACCTAACAACATCCTGAATCACTTGCTGAGTTGCCTGCTCCTCTGAGCATAGTTTTTGCACCCTCTTTTTTTCTGCCAATTTCCTGCAAAAGCTCAATGCCAAGCCAGGTCAGTCATTTTTCTCTCTGGGTCATCTTTATGCACACAGAGAGAGCCTGCTATTGCTCCTTCAAGATTTCTTTCTTAAAGTGTGTCCACACTACGTGAATGCCATTTGTTTTTAATGGCTGTTTCTCTTAAAAAAATCAGTACCTATTTCAATACTTCCCAAATCTGCATCCTGGATAGGCCGAAGTCTGCTCTCTGTAAGGCCACTGTAGGTGTTTTGTTGATGCCTCTCCTTCTTTCACAGAATATTTAAAAACTCAATCATTTCATGGTCACTGTACCCCAAACAGCCTCTGACCACCACTGAACTCCCACAAGCCCTTCTGTGTTTGTGAACAGCAGGAGACAGAGCTTTCCTTGGCAGAGGGAAAAGAAGGAAACCTCCCCAAAGTGCAGGTTGGAAGGCTCAGCCTGGAGTTGAGGAAGAAGAAAAGTCCCTGCCAGGGTAGAATTTTGGCGCAGGAGGTGTCCCAGCGTGAGCCTGGGCCCTGCCCTGGCTCTGTGTGCCAGGAGCCGGCAGCGCTGGGTGCAGGGAGCCCAGGGAGGGCAGAGAAATGCTGGGCTGAGAAATGCTGGGGGGACAGCGAGATGGGCGTGTGCAGCCGGCCAGGGCACAGCAGCAGCAGCAGGCACAGGGGCACAGGCTGCAGGAGAGATGGCCAAGGGCTGGGCAGGGCTGGCAGGGCCACAGGCACCCAGGCCTTTGTCCCCTGGGCTCTGCCAGCGCCTCTGCAGGCCCCACAGAAGGAACTTTCCTTGCAGGAAAGCCTGCACTTGGCTTCTGCCTGGCCCCTCCCTGAGCAGCCTGGCAGGCTTTGCAGCTTTAGGACATTTGTCCTTGCTGCCCCTGCCATCCCCCTGCCCCACCAACAGCCCCCAGCCAGCCGCGAGGGACAGGCCCTGCTGTGCCAGGCCTGGGCTCAGGCCTTGGCCTTTCTGCTCCCTCCAGCCAGCCCAGGCCTTGCTCAGCACTGCAGTCCCTGCTCACAGCCTTGGGCTCCCTGCAATCCTGGCCTCAAGGAGCTGCTCTCACCAGTGCCTGGGCAGCCTTTGGCACTCCCTTTGGCTCTCACTGGGGCCCAGGGATGTTCCAAGGGACTGGAAGTTTTGCTTCTGACTCTTTGAGCAGCTTCTTCAACCTTCTCTCAGTGCCTGGTGATCCTGGACTCAGCCCCAAATCCAGCATGGGTCTCATGAAAATACAGAAAGTCCTCAGAAGCTCCTTGTCTTCCTTCAATTGTTTTTGTATCTCCAGGGCTTGTGCAGCTGACTTGAGTCAGTTTGGTGTTGTGCTAAGGAGTGAGATTTCTAAGTACATCTCATGATTTTTGGTTTCTAAAACACATGAGTATTTTTAAAATTTTCAGTTCATTGAAGAGGTGACTGAAAGATTCTCCAAGTGATCTTCATGCTGAAGGTTTCTTTAGAAGGTCTGGGCATGGAGAAGAATGAGCCCCTTGCAGGCTGACCCTGTTTGGACAAGCTGCTTCTCACCCCAGCCTCACCACGTCTGACACTGCCCACCTGGCACTGACATCCCTGTGCCCTGCAGCAGAACCTTGTCCCCTGAGCTCTGCAGCTGGCTGTCCCAGCCCATTGCACCATGTCCCACCTGCTCTCCTCAGGCCTCTGCCTGCACACAGGCCCAGGAGAAGTTTTCCTGTTGCTGAGGAAAGAATGGAAAAACCTGAGCAGGTTTGCTAAACAACACAGCCCACTCAGGAACCACATGCTCAGGACAGGCTGCCTGCAATGATGTCACCTTTCTACAGGGACAGCGTCACCAGAAATGATCTCTGTAAGCAGAATTCTCTGAGTCTTTCATCTGAATTCTCTGTCCCTGTCCTGGATCTCTGTTGCAGATGGAAGCTGCTGGTGCCATCCTCAGCTTGAACCCTTCTGTGGAATGCAGACAGAGGTTCCCTGGTGTGTAAAGTAAGCGTTGCTCAAAGTTGATGCAAAGTTTCTGTGTTCCTCCTGGAACCAAGGAGACTCTTGAGATCCTGCAAGGCTTTGTTTAAATAAGGGTCCATTGTGACACAGCTCATGGAATCAAGGAGACAATTGTGACAGTAGGGAACCTCCTAGAAACAAGTCTCTGTTGTGGCAGTCATGGAATCAAAGAGACATTTGTGACACAGCCAGGCCGTGTGGAACCAATGGTCCATTGTTACACTGCAGATTCAGGAAGAACATGGTGACATCACAGAACGTCATGGAACCAAGGGTCCTTTGTGGCACAGCAGGGCCTCGTTGGAACCCAGGGGACCATTGTGACAAGGCAGGGCCTACTGGAACCATGGAGACCATTGTGACTCTAAGGAAACTCATGAAATCACGGTGACCATTGGGATGCTATGGAACCTCACAGAACCAAGGGTCCATTGTGACATTGTGGTGCCTCCTGGAATCAAACATTGTGAAACTTGGAGGCCTAATGGAACAAGGGTTTCTATTGTGACACTGCAGAACCTCATGGAATTGAGGCGACCATGTTACCCTTTTCCCGCTCACATTTCCCTTTGTTCCCCTCACATTTCCCACCCGTTTTCCCTTCAAGCCTCCAGAGCCGGATCAGGAGCAGCTTTATTGGGGTCAGTGCTGGGAGAGGACATCGGAGGCAGTTCCTGGGCAGTTCCTGGCCAGTTGTGGGGCAGTTACTGGGCAGTCATGGGGAGCCATGGGACACTTGTGGGTCAGAAGTGGACGTAGGACAGCACCACGTCGCCAGCAATCTCCAGCACGTCCACGTGGGGCCCGGCCGGCACCCGGTGCTGGTAATCGAAGAGCGGCTTCCCCTCGGCATAGACCTTGAACCGATGGTTCCCGCAGCGGATCGACAGCTGGGGGGGCGCAGGAGGGGGGCCGTCACCCTCTGACCCCCTTGTGAGGACCCCAAATCTCACCCCAAACCCCCCAAACCCTCCAGATCCCCCTTCCCTCATCCCAAATCTTACCCTGTGCCCCCCCACTACTCCAGAATCCCCCCCCCAAATCCCACACTTCTCCCCTGCCCAGAGCACCCCTGGACCCCTCAGCAATCCCCCCCAGAGCCCCCTCTCCGCTCACATCGAAGTAGCGGCCGGGCTGGAAGGGGCTGCAGCAGGACAAGTCCCGCTCCTCCTCGCCCCAGCTGCCCCCCAGGAAGGAGTTTCGGACCACAACCCCACCCTGGTCCTGCCGGGGGTTCACGTGCAGCACCACGTCCTTCCCCGCCACCAGGTCGATGTGGAACCTGGGGGGACACTGGGGGTCAGGGAGGGGGAATTTGGCGGGTTTGGGTGGTGACAAGGGGGTCACAGTGTACAGGATGGGGAATTTGGGGGGGATTTGGGGGGTTTGGGGTGGTGACGGGGGGTTTGGGGGGGTCACAGGGCTCGGGGGGGTGTGAACGATGGGGGTTTGGGGAGGGTTTTAGGGTCCTGAGGAGGATTTTGGGGTCCTGGGAGGGACAACAGGCGAATGCTGGGGACACGAGGAGGTTTAGGGGCAAGTCAAGGGGGTTTTTCAGGGTCAGGGGATTTTGGAGAGGGGTCTGTGGGGGATCCCCCATACCTGCCGTTGTAGTGGGGGACGAAGCCCCTGATGACGATGGTTTTCTTGGGGAACAGCCCCCCCGGGATGGTGGTGCTGAAGGGCATGGGCTGGGGGGGCAAAAACAGGGGGCTGGCAGGGGGGCGAGACCCTCCCAGAGACCCCCCAGCTCCCCACAGCTTCCCGGAGCCCCCCAGGAGCCCAAACCCCACCATCAGAGACCCCAGACCTCCTTTGTCCCCCCTCGACCCTTCTGTCACCCTGCCAGGACCGGAAATCCTACCCTGACCCCCCCAAACCCCCCAAGCCCCTCCCCAAATACTCCCTTAGCCACCCCAAGACCCCCAAATCCCCCCTCACTCACCGGGTGCAAGGTGGGGGGCTGCTCCATCACCTGCGGGGACACAGGGTGGGGTCAGCAGGGTGGGGGGGACACCCGGAAGACCCCCTCGGGGACCCCCCATGCTGAGGAGGGGGTCAGTTTTGGGGGGACCCCTCCCCACTCACCGGCAGGTTACAGTCAGATTAGCTGGGGATGGTCTGCGGCATGTCCTGTGGGGGGCAGCGGTCAGGGGGGCACAAAACACACCTGGGGGGGCCCAAACCCACCTGGGGGGGCCCAAACCCACCTGGGGGTCCCCAAAATCCACCTGGGGGGCCCAAACCCACCTGGGGGGGGTCCAAACCCACCTGGGGGTCCCCAAAATCCACCTGAGGACTCCCAAACTCACCCGGGGACCCCCCCCAACCCACCTGGGGGGGGTCCCAAACCTACCTGGGGACCCCCCAAACCCACCTGGGACCTCCCAAGCCCCCCCAGACTCACCGGGATGCACGGGGGACATGCGGCCTGTGGGGGACAGAGGGGATGTCAGAGGAGTTTGGGGTCCGGAGGTGGTTTTGGGGGTGGTTTAGGGGTGGTTTTTGCGGTCGGGGGGCGGTTTTGGGGTGGTTCAGGGGCGGTTTGGGGCTCTCACCGCGCCGCTCATGACCGAGGCCGAGTGCAGCTCCACGTCCCCGTCCACGGTCAGGACCGTCACCTGCTCCGGGGGCAGCCGGTGCGGGAACTCGGTGTAGAAGGTCCCGTTCACCAGGATCTGGGGGGGCAGCGGCTCAGGGACCCCGGAACGCCCCCAGGACACCCCAAAATGCACCCCAGGACACTCAAATACCCCCATGGGGACCCCAAATGTCCCTGACAAAGCCCCTTGGGGAGTCCAGGTACCCCACTGGTGACCCCCGTAACCCTCTTGGGGATCCCAAATAACCCGCTGGGTGTTATAAATTAGGCCAGGAGGCCAGCTCCTTTGAAAAAGCCTTTATTAAAAATCAGCTCTGGGTAGGGGGCCCGAGGGGCTGCGCACGCCGCCGCTGCTCCCAGTAGACACCACGGAGGAGGAGGTGCAGTCGAATCTGCTGCTGCTACTGCTGCTGCTGCAGAGTCGGGATTCCTTCCTCACGGGGGTTCCCATAGAATCCCTTTGGCTCGTGTGGTCCAGGGGGGTCACCTCTCTCCAGTTCCTTTCAGGTCATGGCGAGAAAGTAACAAAAGAATGCCTGCTGCCTGCAGGTAGCTAGACGTGTGCCTCGCACAGTTTTGTCTTTCTTAGGTCCAGTTTCTGTGTCGGCTCGCTGTCCCAGGGGCTTTTCTAGCTCCAACTGGACTCCCGGTCGCGGCCAGGCACCATGGGAGCTCTTCTTCTCCATACTAGGCGGGGCCCACGGCTCGACAGCAGACGGCAGGGAGCAGCAGGGAGCAGCAGGGGGCAGCAGGAAGTGGCAGGGGGGAACGACAAGGCGGCGGCGTGCGGGCTTTAGTCGGTGGAGAGGGGAAAGCCCAGGATTTAGGGAGAAAGGGTACAGAACTTGGACATAACAAACAGAAATTTAGGGTACAGATTCAACATGAACAGTTTAAAACAGGCAAGTAACAGTGCAACTTTAATTTCACAGCAAAACAGTGTAACAGTACAACTCGGGAGTGCATAACCTGGGGCTAATTTCTTTCACTGGGGACCTCTAATCCCCACTGGGGCACCCCAAATACCTCACTGGGGACCCCAAATTGCCCCTTAGGCACCCCAAATCCTCTGTGAGGACCCTTACAATGCCCTTTGGACACCCCCTCTCCCCCCAGGACACCCCAACCCCACCCCGGGACACCCCAAACCCCCATTGGGACACGGAAACCCCCCCGGGGCTCCCCAAGCCCCTCCCAGGACATCCCAACCTCTCCCCCAGGACACTCCACACCCTCCCCACAGGACACCCCGCGCCCCCCGTGCCGCGCCCCGCACCCGGAAGCCCTCGGGGCTGATGCTGATGACGATCTCGAAGGGCTCCCCCCGGCAGAGCGGGTGAACATCCCGGCGCTGCTCGTCCTCCCAGTGCCCCCCCCGCCGGGTGTTCAGCACCGCCACCCCTGAGTTGAAGCGCGGGTTCAGGTGCAGCGGCAGGTCCATCTCGTCTGGGTTGATGGCCAGGTTCACACGGAAGCTGGGGACAGCCTGGGGTCACGCGGGGTCACCCCGGGAACCCCACCCCAGCCAGGCTCACACGGAGCCCGGGGACAGCGCCATCACCCCGTGCCACCCCAGTGTCACCCAGTGTCACCCCAGTGTCACCCCAATGTCCCCAGTGTCACCCCGTGCCACCCCACGTCCCTGTGTCCCCGCCGCCAGCTTCACCTGGGGTCAGCCCCCCACAATTGTCATCCCCAGTGTCTCCCTGCTGTCCCCCCAGTGCCTTCCCTGTGTCCCCCCAATGTCCCCCCAGTGTCCCCAAAGTGTCCCCCCGCTGTTCCCCCAGTGTCCCAGTGTCCCCCCAATGTCCCCCCAGTGTCCCCAGTACTTGTCAGCGTTGTGGGGCACCATCCCCTGGACGTAGATGGCCATTCCTGGCCGGAGCCCCCCGGCCACGGGGGTCACGAAGGGCAGGGACTGGGGGGGAAAGCGGGGTCAGGGGTGTCCCCAGTGTCACCAAGGGGGACAGGGACCCCGAATGTCACTGCTGGGGTGACAGGGACCCCTCCCGGGTTTGGGGTGACAGGGACCCCAAATGTCACCAGGAGGTAACAGGGACCACGAATGTCACCAGCAGGGTGACAGGGACACCCCCCCAGCCCCCTCCCCCCAGTTTCCAGGTGCCCCCAGCCCCATTTTTGGGGTACCCACCGGGTTGTAGGAGGGCAGGTACCCAGGTGCAGGGACAAAGGTCATGGTGGTGGCGATGACAAGGAAAGTGGTGACAATGCCGGGGGACACTGGGGGCCCTTTTTATTCCCCATCATCCCTGGGCCCCCCCCCCCCCCCCCCATTTCCGGCTCCTCCCAGGGAGGGGCGTGGACTTTGACCCTCCCAGACACAGGAATTCGGGGGGTTGGTGACACACCTGGCAAAGGTGACACTGCCCCGGACTCTGCCCCAGGAGGGGCTGGAAGGGGAAAGGACCGGGGGCTCGGACCTTTTGAGCCCCAGAGCCGTGGTGGCACTTTGGGGACACCCCAAATCCACCCAAAATTCACCCCAAATTCACCTTGGGAGCCCGACACCCACCTGGGCACCCCAAATCCCCCCGCGGGGACCCTCCAGGTGGCACTTCGGGGACACAGGGACCCCCCCAGTGCCGAGCCAGGACAGGTGGGGACAAAGGCAGCATTTATTGGGGACATGGAGGGGACATGGAGGGGACACCACAGCCTGGGCAAGGGGACACTGGGCATGTCGGTGACACTGAGGTGACAGCAGCGCTTGGCCAAGGACACTTTGGTGGCACCCAGGTGCATATCTGTAAAATAGTGTCCTGATCTGCCCTGGGTGCCCAAGATGTTCCCTCAGCCCCTCTCTGTCTCTGCAGGGGCAGTGCCTGTGAGCAGAGGTGCAGGGCAGAGACTCCCAGCACAGCAGCACAGCCAGGGACAATGGCCCTGGCTCTTCCCACAGCTGCTCTTCCCAAGTGCAGCCTCTCCTTCCCAGCCCTTCTGTGGCTGTCAGGCCGCAGGGCTGTGGCAGCTTGGTCACTGTCCTGCTGCGTGTGCGTCCTGTGAGCACAGGCAGGGCCAGGCCATGGGCACTGCTGGGACACAGCTGGGCTCCAGCACAGCAGCTCCAGCAGCAAAGAGCATCATCTCCTGAGGGCAGCCCACGAAGGCTTTGCTCTCCCTGCAGACCTGCTCTCAGCAAGGTGCTCCAGGAATGCCCTGGCAAAGCAAAGCCCAGTGCCCAGGGGCAGAGGGGCAGTGTGCAGGGGGGCACCCAGCAGTGTCCTGGCACAGCCAGAGCTCCTGGCACGGACCTGAGGGAGCAGCAGAGCAGGGTCTGGGCTGTGTCTCTCTTCTGGGGACAGCCTGGCAAGGTGCCCCAGGGCAGTTGTCCCACACCTGCCCCTGCAACCACCATGGCCAGCACAGGCCTCTCCCCACACCTGCAGGAGGTTGTTTGTCCCTGCATGGAGGGACACCAAGTGACCAGGCCAGCAGTGCCTGTTTGCTCTGTACTGAGGAGATTTCAGCAGTGCATCCTGTGTGTGTGTGGGGGGAGATGAACCAGAGTGAGCACAAACACCATCAGCAGCACTCGGGGCTGCACAATTCCAGAGACACAAATAGGGCCTTGAGGCCACTTCACTCTGAGAGTGAAATCCTCTGGGAAAACCACCTGAATTCTTTACTGGGCTGTGCTTAGGGCTGCAGAGAGAAACATCCAGGGCAGGCAGGCTCCGGGGAAACTGCTCAGCACAGCCAAGGATTGCCCAGAGAGACCATTGGGGTGGAGTGTGTGGGGAGAAATCACAGCTGCCTCCCTTCTGAACACCCCCAGGACCTGGACAGGGCTGTGCTGTGTTCTGGGCACTGACCTGGAACTGAGGGATGTGGAAAAGGCCTTTGGTGTCAGGGCTGATAAGAAGGCTGGGCAGGGTCACTGTGAGAGCTCTCTCCAAACCCTTGGAAAGGGCAGAGCCATGTGTAAGAGACGGTCCCTAAGATCCTCATCTGCCTCACGATCATCGCCAAGGATTGAAGACCCCAAAAGGGACTGAGACTAAAACCTGAACCCCCCCCAATACAGCAGTTCTGGCCTGGCTGAGGTGGATGTCGTTGCCTGCAGGTGCACGCGCTGAACCATTGCATTTCCATGGATCCTAGGTGCAGACAATGGGCTAGCTTTGGACTGGTCTGTTCTGTGCTCACCTTGTACTGTTTCCTGAGTAGTCATTTGCTCTCGGCATCAGGGCGCTTCGCCCTGGTTTCAGCACACCTGCTGATGGTCTCCCCACCTTCTGGGCAACTGTTTGTCACTTCAGAAAGGATATAAGAGATACCTCGAGATGGCCCGAATTCTGAGATCTCCCCACGGAAGAAGACGGATCTGTTGGTCAGTGTGCACCACGAGGATCTCGTCTCTCTGTTGGTAGCTATATCCCCTTTTCTCTCTCTCTCTTTTACTTTATCTCGCTCTCTTTTCTATCGCATACAGTGCTGAGTGCACTTAATAAAGTGTACTTTTGAGCAAATTATTATTGTCCCTTGTCATATCTTTTGCTCTTGATCATTCGAACCATCACTAACTCGCCTGCATTAGCAGGTCGTGACATAAATTGGCGTCATGGACAGGACCCTGAGACAGAGGGGTTGCAGGTTGTGTACACTCTGTAACAGGGGAAAGACGTTTCGCTCCAGCTGCACCTGGTCCCGCCACCTCAAAAGGGTGAGTGGTGTCTAGAAAGCAAGGGAGGCGACTCGAATTTCCCACAAACTGTACACACCTTGGTGGAAAGCATCCCCATACTCACGTTGAGGGTTCTGTCTTCAGGATTTAACTAAAAAAATCACTTTGCGCAGAAGACGGGACGTTTCTTGTTTATAACTTAGTTTGTAGCTATCATAAGAAATACCTTTTTAAAAAAGTTAAGCCTTTTACACACCCAGGGTAGTGAAGAGGAACATAGTAGGAGTGTGTGTGTGTGTGTGTGTGCTTCCCTAAAATAGTTTTAGTCCCTTTGCAAGATGAATGAGAATTCTGAGGCAAAAGGTAAAGAAGGATTTTATGCTTCATTGGCAAAACATAATGCCAAGCCCTCTCCTGAAGGAGAAGAATGGGCACAAAATAACTGGTTTAATTAAGAGAATGTAGTAGATAGAATATGTTCATTAAAACATGAAGCAAAATTTAAACTGGGCAAGAATAAAACCGTACTTTGCTCTGTTTTGGGAGCCTGTCTTACAGCAGCTGTAGAAGCTCATTTTAAACGGGCAAGTAAAGAAAATGCAATAATAGACTCCCTTCAAAACTTAGAGGAAATTTTGCAGAAACAATTAAATGAAGAAAGAAATAAAAATCATTTATTACAGGCTGCCTTGAGGGAGAAATATCTTAAGAACTCAAAAAATGATGACTCCCCAAAGGTGGCAGGGGAAAAAGAAGTTCCCCACATTAATCAAATATACCCCCAGAAAGAATTGGAATCAGAAAACAATTGTGGGGAGAATTGCTATCCCCGCATGAGACCCCTGATCAAAATAGAATATAATTATGTTAATGATGAGGATTTTGACCCCCACATCACCACAAAACAAATACCATACAGTGCTACCGAGTTGGCCAAGTTAAAGAAAAAATACAGCTGGCTATCACATGAATCGGAGACGGAACATGTCTTCCAAGTGTCTCTTACTAGTAGTGATAAAATTAAGTTAAATGAACAAGAGGCAAGTGGCTACTGGGGACATGGAGTCTTCTTAACAACGGGAGATAAACATGGCACATGGTCCCTGACACAGCATGCAGCTTTCTTGGCTGGGGGGATAAATCCTCTAGAGAAAGGAGACCCTTTAGCTATAGTCTGTACCCCTGACCAACTCCTAGAAAGTGTGCACAAAGCCGCCTGCCTCCAAAGGATACATGAAAGGGGATTAGCTCCTGAATTTGAGTCTGCAATGCAATTACCTGTCCAGCTTGAAATGATGACTCCTCTAATTAGGAGACTCCCCAAAACACTTAAACCCACTGCAACGACTTTACAAAAAACCATCATAGCTTTAAGCTCTGTAAATAAGTCAGGCAAATTCCTTGAAAACCCAAGTGACCAAACCAGTTCTATCGATCCTGGACAACCTGGTACACCCAGTGCACCCCTCCCTCCACAGGTCCGGGGCACTGAGCCAAGGCAATCCTTTTCACCTGTTCTGAGAAATGAGCCAAACTCACTTCCTTCTAAGCAGTCAAGTGGTAAACATTTTGTGTTACTAACAGTAGAAATTATATCTGGATTGGTGCAAGCAGAAGCTCTTAAAAGAGCTACAGGTGACAATACTGTTAAAGCATTGCAAGAATGGTTTAGAACTCTTCCAAAACCACAGGAAATTCAACCTCATAACAGCCTTCAGCTTACTGCCAGAGATGTACAAGACTGGGCAAAGGCTGAGAGAATCAAATGGACTTTTCACACCCTTTAGTACCCTCCAGCTAACAGGATGGATGGGGGGGTAAATGGGTGCCCTATAACCACTGCCTTTCACCCAACAGCTCCAAGCATAATTCTCTCACTACAGAGACCAAATGATTCCAAGAATCCAGCACATTACCCTGGACAACCTGTTTCAGTGGAGCTTTTGATGGTCTGGGCAAAGAGCATCGGATAAGTGCACTCTAAATTCTAATCTTCTGCCTCTTGTTGGCAGACTCTGTTGTGTTTGCTGTTTACAGGAGAACTCCGTGGGACATGAAAACAACACAGCCATGATAAGACTAGTGATACTTTTCTGCATCCTACCACAATACTGTGGCCAAAGACCAGCTGAATGGTCGTGGTCTGAAGCCACCATCAGGTACACTCATATTCTAGGAACACACCCCGGAGATTGACACCCAAACCTGGCAACAGTGGTGCTGCACGACTCTGAGGTATACCATTCAAATGAATGGGAGTGGGATTCGAGGGAGTGGATTGGAACTTTAACTGGAACAATTGGTGAAAAAATAAATACAGGATGCAGAAATGTAAACGGGTCTCTTTAGAAAAAGGCTTCCTCTATTGGAATCGCTGGTAATTTTCTAAAACCAGATGGGAAAAGCAATTCCCACCCCAACATTTCAGCAGAACTTTGTCCCACACAGAGATGGACATGTGCCAAACAAACACCCTTGGAATTGTGTTGTCGACAAGAATACATTGATAACCACTTCCTGAGCTTAAAAGCCGACCATGTTGTAATCATAAAGGAATGTGATTATGAGTCTGCATTTGATTGTTGGTATAATTTCACCTTAACCAAACCGACTTACATAACATGCAGTTGGTACGAAAATCCAATTAGAGGGCTTTCTTTTAAGTTCAAAATAAATGCCAAAACCCAACTCGTCACAAACCCTACCACTACTCAAACACAACCACCTCTGGTTCTTAGCCCAAAAATTTATGGTGTTGGATCATACATTATTACGAAAACAGGCCAAGAGCAAATAATGTCTAATCCATCATGGTCTCTTAAAAAAAGTTAAGCTACTAATGCAAAATAATGTTTCAGAAATACAGCCAGCTTGCTCACCTTTCCTACAAGCCTCTTTTGAAGGATGGACTACTTGGCTATGGAGACGCACCCCTTCGAAGAAGCGAGTGCCAAGAGATGTCACTGGTATTCTGGGAACAGGACTGGGAATTCTAAATAGTATTAAATCAGAGGTATTGATGAACAAATTGACTGGCACAAGTAGAGATTTGGCCAAATTACAACCACCACTGCAATCCTCCCTATTGGCCTTGGGAACCCATCAGTGGCTGTTATCAAACGTATTACCAAATTAGGGGGAAAATAAATATAAATGATTCCAAACTGATAATTGATGCGCTCGGTGCAACACAAACCAGTTTTTCTTGGGCTCTCAGCTGCATCCAGGCTCAACTATGGATGCAGTCAGTTACTGCTTCAATTATAAGAGAAGGGGAAGAAGGTACTTTCCCTACTGAAATTCGGAAAATAGTCTGGGATAGTGCCACTGATTTTGAAAGAGAATTCCAGTCCTGGTGGAAAGTAGTGAATTTCACCTACAACCCTATTACAAACACCGCCACAGCCTTTGTGTTAACCATACATAATGCTTCAGTGCATCTGATATTCCCTATCATTGCTCTAGGATTGGACCATGATGGAGCTGTTCTCTGTCCTTTAGAACATAGGGAATGGGCCCGTCAAGTTGATGGGAAATGGCAAACTGTTAACTTGGAAGCTTGCATAGCTTAGGTCCAACAAGGATTCATTTGTGAAAGTAATGCAATTATAGCTCAAGATATTTGTTTGGACATGGAACAAAACATCTGTCATTTTGAGGTTCATCCTAATGAAACTCCTGAAACAGTGCTTATATACATAGGCCATGGATGTACCTGCTTAAGAACTGCTTGCGATGCAATATTTGTAAAAGATATGCTAGTAGATACCAAAAATCATTTAAATTTCTGTGTTTGCAATTTTACTAAAATAACTAGATGAGATTTCTCCTATTTGGCCCCAGTTACTTATCACCAACTTATGCAATCCAATTCTACTCTGATACACAAGTTATTGCCTACACCCATTGGGATGGACCTAACTTTGGTAAAGCAATTGCTGCTCCACCAAGATTTAATTGACATCTTAGAAAAAATCAAGGAAGATGGGCAGAAGACCTTGGTGACAGTCCGGCATGATGTAAAAGAAATCCACTCCGTAGCAGAAAGAGTAATAAAGGTTACTAAACACAGGTGGTGAGATACTCTTTTCAGGTGGTCACCTACTGCTACAGGTATCCTGAACAGATTGTGTCATCCCATTGTTGTTCTTTTGATTCTGGTTTTGATTAATTTTGTTTGACAGACAATCTTGTACATTGTAATTTGGAAAATGATGAAACGACTGACAAGATTGACCACTGCGATGAATGCACACAATTTGATTAGTGTTCCTTTTCCTATAGATATGCCCAAAGCCATTGACGTGAGATAGAGTCGTTTGTAACTTGAATTATAAAACTTTGGATATTATTTAAATTGACTTTGTTTTGATTTATTAAGACTATATGAAAATTGTAATTGCTTTTAACACTTTGAGTTAATTTTGTATGTTTAATTTTGTGATTGGAATTGTGATTGCTTTTAATATTTTAAATTAATTTTTATATGTTTGATTTTGTGATCGATCATGATTAAGAAAAAGAAATTGTTATACTAATCATTGTGATTATATTAATTGTTTTGATTTTTCCTTTCCCTCCATTCCTTTCCTTGTTTCTCTCTTGCTTCTATCTTTCCTGGGTTGTGCTGCCAACGATTGACGAGTCCTGAAGACTTCGTGTCAACACTACAGAAGAACCTTGCTGATGGAGCTGTCCTGTCGACAATCGTGAGTCACGGGGTGGTGTAAGAGACGGTCCCTAAGATCCTCATCTGCCTCACAATCATCGCCAAGGATTGAAGACCCCAAAAGGGACAGGGATTAAATCTGAACCCCCCCCCAATACAGCAGTTCTGGCCTGGCTGAGGTGGATGTCGTTGCCTGCAGGTGCACTCGCTGAACCATTGGGCTAGCTTTGGACTAGTCTGTTCTGTGCTCACCTTGTACTGTTTCCTGAGTGGACATTTGCTCTGGGCATCAGGGCACTTCGCCCTGGTTTCAGCACACCTGCTGATGGTCTCCCCACCTTCTGGCCAACTGCCTGTCACTTCAGAAAGGATATAAGAGATACCTCGAGATGGCCCGAATTCTGAGATCTCCCCACGGAAGAAGACGGATCTGTTGGTCAGTGTGCACCACGAGTATATCGTCTCTCCGTTGGTAGCTATTTAACCCCTTTTCTCTCTCTCTCTTTTACTTTATCCCTCTCTCTCTCTCTCTCTCTCTCTTTTCTATCGCATACAGTGCTGAGTGCACTTAATAAAGTGTACTGCTTTTGAGCAAATTATTATTGTCCCTTGTCATATCTTCTGCTCTTGATCACTCGAACCATCACGAGCTCGCCTGCATTAGCGGGTCGTGACATAAATTGGCGTCATGGACAGGACCCTGAGACAGAGGGGTTGCAGGTTGTGTACACTCTGTAACAGGGGAAGGACGTTTCGCTCCAGCCGCACCTGGTCCCGCCACCTCAAAAGGGTGAGTGGTGTCTAGAAAGCAAGGGGGGCAACTCGAATTTCCCACAAACTGTACACGCCTAGGCGGACAGCTTCTTGTTTTCTATAGCAACCAAAAGTAACACCTTTTAAACAAGTTAAACCTTTTACACTCCCAGGGTAGTGAAGAAGAACACAGTAGGAGTGTGTGTGTGTGTGTGCTTCGCTAAAATAGTTTTAGTTCCTTTGCAAGATGATTGAGAATTTCGGGGCAAAAGGTAAAGAAGCATTGTATGCTTCGTTGGCAAAACATAATGCCAAGCCCTCTCCTGAAGGAGAAGAATGGGCACAAAATAACTGGTTTAATTATGAGAATGTAGTAGATAGAATATGTTCATTACAACATGAAGCAAAATTTAAACTGGGCAAGAATAAAGTCGTACTTTGCTCTGTTTTTGGAGCCTGTCTTACAGCAGCTATAGAAACTCATTTTAAACGGGCAAGTAAAGAAAATGCAATAATAGACTCCCTTAAAAACTTAGTGGAAATTTTGCAAAAACAATTAGATGAGGAAATAAATAAAAATAATTTATTACAGGCTGCCTTGAGGGATAAATATCTTAAGAATTCAAAAAATGACGACTCCCCAAAGGTGGCAGAGGAAAAAGAATTTCCCCACATTAATCAAATATACCCCCAGAAAGAATTGGAGTCAGGAAACATTTGTGGGGAGAATTGCTATCCCCGCATGAGACCCCTGATCAAAATAGAATATAATTATGTTAATGATGAGGATTTTGACCCCCACATCACCACAAAACAAATACCATACAGTGCTACCGAGTTGGCCAATTTAAAGAAAAAATACAGCTGGCTATCACATGAATCGGAGACGGAACATGTCTTCCAAGTGTCTCTTACTAGTAGTGATAAAATTAAGTTAAATGAACAAGAGGCAAGTGGCTATTGGGGACATGGAGTCTTCTTAACAACGGGAGATAAACATGACACATGGTCCCTGACACAGCATGCAGCTTTCTGGGCCGGGGGAATAAATCCTTTAGAAAGAGGGGACCCTCAAGCCATAGTTAGTACCCCGGATCAACTTCTAGAAAGTGTGCACAAAGCCTCCTGCCTGCAAATGATACATGAAAGGAGATTAGCTCCTAGATTTGAGTCTCCAATGCAATTACCTGTCCAGCTTGAAATGATGACTCCTCTAATTAGGGGACTCCCCAAAACACTTAAACCCACTGCAACGACTTTACAAAAAACCATCATAGCTTTAAGCTCTGTAAATAAGTCAGGCAAATTCCTTGGAAACCCGAGTGACCAAACCGGTTCTATCAATCCTGGACAACCTAGTACACCCAGTGCACCCCTCCCTCCACAGGTCCAGGGCACTGAGCCAAAGCAATCCTTTTCTCCTGTTCTGGGAAATGAGCCAAACTCACCTTATTCTAAACAGTCAAGTGGTAAATATTTTGTGTTAGTAACAGTAGAAATTATATCTGGATTAGTGCAAGCAGAAGCTCTTAAAAGAGCTTCAGGTGACAATACTGTTAAAGCATTGCAAGAACAGTTTAGAACTCTTCCAAAACCACAGGAAATTCAATCTGATAGCGGCTTCCACTTTACTGCCACAGTTGTATAAGACTGGGCAAAGGCTGAGAGAATCAAATGGACTTTTCACTCCCCTTACTACCCTCCAGCTAACAGGATGGATGGGGGGGTAAATGGGTGCCCTATAACCACTGCCTTTCACCCAACAGCTCCAAGCATAATTCTCTCACTACAGAGACCAAATGATTCCAAGAATCCAGCACATTACCCTGGACAACCTGTTTCAGTGGAGCTTTTGATGGTCTGGGGAAAGAGCATCGGACAAGTACACTCTAAATTCTAATCTTCTGCCTCTTGTTGGCAGATTCTGTTGTGTTTGCTGTTTACAGGAGAACTCCGTGGGACATGAAAACAACACAGCCATGATAAGACTAGTGATACTTTTCTGCATCCTACCACAATACTGTGGCCAAAACCCAACTGAATGGCCATGGTCTGAAGCCACCATCAGGTACACTCATATTCTAGGAATACATCCCAGAGATGGCCACCCAAACCTGGCAACAGTGGTGCTGCACAACTCTGAGGTATACCATTCAAATGAATGGGAGTGGGATTCGAGGGAGTGGATTGGAACTTTAACTGGAACAATTGGTGAAAAAATAAATACAGGATGCAGAAAAGTAGACAGGTCCTTTTATGAAAAGATTTCCACCATTAGAATCGCTGGTAATTTTCTAAAACCAGATGGGAAAAGCAATTCCCACCCCAACATTTCAGCAGAACTTTGTCCCACACAGAGATGGACATGTGCCAAACAAACACCCTTGGAATTGTGTTGTTGACAAGAATACATTGATAACCACTTCCTGAGCCTAAAAGCCGACCATGTTGTAATCATAAAGGAATGTGATTATGAGTCTGCATTTGATTGTTGGTATAATTTCATTTCACCTTAACCAAACCGACTTACGTAACATGCAGTTGGTACGAAAATCCAATTAGAGGGCTTTCTTTTAAGTTCAAAATAAATGCCATAACCCAACCCATTACGACCCCTACCACTACTCAAACACAACCACCTCTGGTTCTTAGCCCAAAAATTTATGGTGTTGGATCATACATTATTACGAAAACAGGCCAAGAGCAAATAATGTCTAATCCATCATGGTCTCTTAAAAAAGTTAAGCTACTAATGCAAAATAATGTTTCAGAAATACAGCCAGCTTGCTCACCTTTCCTACAAGCCTCCTTTGAAGGATGGACTACTTGGCTATGGAGACGCACCCCTTCGAAGAAGCGAGTGTCAAGAAATGTCACTGGTATTCTGGGAACAGGACTGGGAATTCTAAATAGTATTAAATCAGAGGTATTGATGAACAAATTGACTGGCACAAGTAGAGATTTGGCCAAATTACAACAACCACTGCAATCCTCTCTATTGGCCTTGGGAACCCATCAGTGGCTGTTATCAAACGTATTACCAAATTAGGGGGAAAATAAATATAAATGATTCCAAACTGATAATTGATGCGCTCGGTGCAACACAAACCAGTTTTTCTTGGGCTCTCAGCTGCATCCAGGCTCAACTATGGATGCAGTCAGTTACTGCTTCAATTATAAGAGAAGGGGAAGAAGGTACTTTCCCTACTGAAATTCGGAAAATAGTCTGGGATAGTGCCACTGATTTTGAAAGAGAATTCCAGTCCTGGTGGAAATTAGTGAATTTCACTTACAACCCTGTTACAGACACAGCCACAGCCTTTGTGTTAACCATACGTAATGCTTCAGTGCATCTGATATTCCCTATCATTGCTCTAGGATTAAACCATGACGGAGCTGTTCTCTATCCTTTAGAACATAGGGAATAGGCCGTCAAGTTGATGGGAAATGGCAAACTATTAACTTGGAAGCTTGCATAGCTTAGGTCCAACAAGGATTCATTTGTGAAAGTAATGCAATTATAGCTCAAGATATTTGTTTGGACATGGAACAAAACATCTGTCATTTTGAGGTTCATCCTAATGAAACTCCTGGAACAGTGCTTATATACATAGGCCATGGATGTACATGCTTAAGAACTGCTTGCGATGCAATATTTGTAAAAGATATGCTAGTAGATACCAAAAATCATTTAAATTTCTGTGTTTGCAATTTTACTAAAATAACTAGATGAGATTTCTCCTATTTGGCCCCAGTTAATTCTCACCAACTTATGCAATCCAATTGTACTCTGATACACAAATTATTGCCGACACCCATTGGGATGGACCTAACTTTGGTAAAGCAATTGCTGCTCCACCAAGATTTAATTGACATCTGTGGTAGGGTGACTTTTGCTGCTCGTATCCCCAATCGTCTGCTCTGTTTGTGCTGTATATTCAGTTCTGTACCTTTAAAACTTGTTCTGGGAGCGAAGGGGGAGAAAGCAGCAGCGCGTAGTTTGTTTTGAGAAACAGCCTGACTCCCCCACGTCTCTCTCTCCGGCGTTCGTTCTGAGGCACGGACAGCGGTGGGACAGAGATCTCCTGTGCTTTTAGTTAGTTTAGCTAGCTAGGGCAGAGAAGACTTCCTGGACCTTTTTTTTCTCTTCCTTTTTTTCCTTGGGACTGTTTAAATCTGCTCTGGACCGACAAACCCAGAGGAGCAGCGAGGGCTGGCACCTGCGGCCCGCCGGGCCTGGAGCTGTGGAGGGAGTGGAGCTGGTGAGAGACTGAGCTGAGCTACACCCACGGCAAGGACTGTCTCTGTTTGCCATCTCTCTGCAGAGCGGCCAGAGGTTTTATTGTTTCATATTATTAATTCTTTGCATTTGTGGTCATTTTGTTTGTTAAATAAATAGTTTTTTCCACTTTTCTCTAAGAAAGTTCTTTTCCTGGACCGGCTGGGGGGAGGGGCCGTTTGGGCTTGCTCTTCAGAGGAACCCCTTCGGAGGTTCCCTCTCAATTTTGCCCTAAACCAGGACAAATATTTATTTGGCGCCCATCCGTGGGGCTTGAGAGAGTGGAAAAAACTTACATTGACTGCTTTTTTGGTTTTACTTTGTGTGGGGATAGAGTATTGAGTAGATATGTTGCTCATTGAATTCCTAATGTCTCTTGGGATGGAGTCGTTTCTGTGTTTCTGTTCCCTAGGCTTTTTTGAGATTTTAATACCTCTCTGGTCCCTAGGTTTGTTTTCGTATTCAGCAATAGCTCCAATGTTGTCTCTAACACGTAGCTTTTACACTAGAGGTGCACGAGTTAGGGTTGCTATTGTCCTCGGTTTAGCAATCATGATTTATAGGAAGCTTATACAGGTACTGGAGTTTGTGCCTGGTATGTTTGGTTTATGGCTTCTTCGTCCTACCCTGCATCCTAGTTCCAGTAGCATGTTTTGGGAATTTATTAATAATTGCACTCAGTTTGTTAGAGGGGATGAAGCTTTTCAGTCATTTCTTTGTTCCTTCTCTTTTGAACCAGTTACATCACTTTTAGAGAATGTTCAAAGTCCCCTGACTATTAAAGAAACCACCTTTCTGGTATTTAATCTAGTAGGCTTCCTCTATATGTTCTACAGCTTGTCTAGAATGAGGTCTGAGTTCTCCAGAGGGGCTGATGAGACTGCTGACCTAAAGGTAGACCCAGGTGTGAAAAATCCTGAATGGTGTGGAAAATGGGAGAGAATGGGCCAAACCTTGAAGGAATTTTCTGATCCCCCAGCTTGGGAATTTTCACATGAACAAATTCAGAACCCAGACGAAGTGGGGAAATATCTGGAGGAGAACTGCCGTGATAATTCTAAAGAGAAAAGGCTCATTGCGATAAGCTGGGCCCTGGCATATGCTTATCGTACACTGCTAGATACTGTAGGGCAGCAAATAGAGGCAGGGGTGCAGGGAGATAAATCAGCAGCTACCCCAGTCCCTCTGGCTGCAGCCAATACCGTAGCTACTCAGACAGCAGCTAAACCAGAAAGTGAACCTAAGACACTGGCAGTCGCCCCAACAAAGAAGCGTACATACAAAACTGATCGACCAGTGGATGATGATCCAGGTGAAGGACCCTCAGTGCCTCCCAACACCCAACCGACTGACACCCAATCAGATGCTGAACCAACTGATACACAATCAGAAACTGAACAGACTGACATAAAATCAGAAACCCAACCAACCGGCAGCAGATCACAAGCCCAACCAACTGGCAGAAGACCAGAAGCTACTATTGAGTCCTTTTCCCTGAAGGACCTTCGGGGCCTAAGAAAGGATTACACTCGACGACCTGATGAATCTATAATCAGTTGGTTAGTCCGTCTTTGGGATGCTGCAGGTGAGGCTACAATTCTGGACGGCACCGAAGCAAGGCATCTGGGATCCCTGTCACAAGATCCAGTTATTGACCAAGGAATGATGAGAGAGGCTAATCCACGCAGTCTCTGGGAATGGGTCCTGGGAAGTGTGGAACAAAAATATCTGTGTGCAGACGATCTCTATATGCAGCAAACCCAGTGGAAGACCATAGAACAAGGGATTCAACGCTTATGAGAAATGGCAGTGGCAGAGATTGTCTTCTCAGGTGACCTAAACAGTAGGAACCCAGACCTGGTACCATGCACACCCGTGATGTGGCGAAAACTTGTACGACTTGGGCCACAAGAATACTCATCTGCTTTAGCAATAATGAAGCGAGATGACACGAGGGAGACCATGAGGGATATGGCGAAGAAGCTCCGAGCATATGCAGATGCTGTGCATGGCCCGACACATGCCAGAATTGCAGCTCTGGAAACGCGTATGCAGACATTAGAAGATAAGATAGAGGAGAACCACAAACAACTCAGAGAGGACATTCTCCAAACCTCTGCAGTACAGGTCAGAGGTTCTGGTACCAAGCGCAGACGTTCTCCAGATAGGGAAAAAAGCAGTATCCCACGAACTAAGCTGTGGTCCTTTCTGCGTGATTCTGGGGAAGACATGAGGAAATGGGATGGAAAATCTACTGACGATTTGGCACAACGGCTGCGTGAATTGTTGGAAGGCAAGACTCAGAGAGGTAGTTCCACCAAGAGGGAAGTAGCTCCAGTTACCCAGGGAAAGACGGATAACCAGGCTTAGAGGGGCCCTGCCTCTAGCCAGGTAGAGGCTAGGGAAAACCGTGTTTTTTGGACTGTGTGGATTCGTTGGCCTGGCACATCTGAACCACAAGAATATAAGGCCTTGGTTGACACTGGTGCGCAGTGCACAATAATCCCATCAAGACATGTGGGGGAAGAATCTGTTTCTATTGCTGGTGTGACAGGGGGATCACAGGATTTTACTTTGGTGGAAGCCGATGTGAGCCTGACTAGAAACGAGTGGAAGAAACACCCTATTGTGACAGGCCCAGAGGCCCCATGCATTTTGGGCATAGACTTCCTCCGAAATGGGTATTTCAAAGACCCAAAGGGACTCAGGTGGGCATTTGGGATAGCGGCTGTAGAGACAGAAGGTGTTAAGCAGTTGAACACTTTGCCTGGGCTATCAGAGAACCCATCTGCAGTAGGACTCCTGAAGGGGGAAGAGCAACGAGTACCAATTGCCACTTCGACGGTGCATCGCTGACAGTACAGAACCACTCAAGATGCTGTGATTCCCATCCACAAGATGATCCGTGAGCTGGAGAGCCAAGGGGTGGTCAGCAAAACCCACTCACCCTTCAACAGCCCCATTTGGCCTGTGCGCAAGTCTGATGGAGATTGGAGATTGACTGTGGACTATCGTGCATTGAATGAAGTGACTCCGCCGCTGAGCGCTGCCATGCCAGACATGTTGGAGCTCCAGTACGAGCTGGAGTCAAAGGCAGCGAGGTGGTACGCCACTATTGACATTGCCAATGCATTTTTCTCCATCCCTCTGGCTGCAGAATGCAGGCCTCAGTTTGCCTTCACATGGAGGGGAGTGCAGTACACCTGGAACCGACTGCCCCAGGGGTGGAAGCACAGCCCCACCATCTGCCATGGACTCATTCAGACTGCATTAGAAAAGGGTGAGGCTCCAGATCATCTGCAGTACATTGATGACATCATTGTATGGGGAAACACTGCAGCTGAAGTGTTTGAGAAAGGAGAGAAGATCATCCAGATTCTCCTGAAAGCTGGTTTTGCTATCAAGAAGAGCAAAGTTAAGGGACCTGCTCGAGAGATCCAGTTCTTGGGAATAAAGTGGGAAGATGGGCGGCGCCAGATTCCCACCGATGTCATTAACAAGATCACAGCGATGTCTCCATTGACCAACAAGAAGGAAACACAATCTTTCCTAAGCGCCATAGGCTTTTGGAGGATGCACATCCCTGAGTATAGCCAGATTGTGAGTCCTCTCTACCTGGTTACTTGTAAGAAGAACAATTTCCACTGGGGCCCAGAACAGCAACACGCCTTTGCCCAGATCAAGCAGGAAATCGCACATGCAGTAGCCCTTGGCCCAGTCAGGACGGGACCAGAGGTAAAGAATGTGCTCTACTCTGCAGCCGAGAGCCATGGTCCGTCCTGGAGCCTGTGGCAGAAGGTGCCAGGTGAGACTCGAGGCCGGCCACTGGGATTCTGGAGCCGAAGCTACAGAGGGTCTGAAGCCAATTACACTCCCACAGAGAAGGAGATCTTGGCCGCCTACGAAGGAGTTCAAGCTGCCTCAGAGGTGATTGGCACTGAAGCACAACTCCTACTGGCACCCCGACTACCGGTGCTGGGGTGGATGTTTAAAGGAAAGGTTCCCTCCACCCACCATGCCACCGATGCCACATGGAGCAAATGGATCGCCCTCATCACTCAGCGCGCCCGTATTGGTAACCCGAATCGCCTTGGGATTTTGAAAGTAATCACCAACTGGCCAGAAGCTGAGAACTTCAGTCTCACTGATGAAGAAGAACAAGAGCAAGTAACCCGGGCTGAAGAAGCTCCACCATACAACCAACTGCCAGCAGAAGAAACACGCTACGCTCTTTTCACTGACGGTTCCTGTCGCATCGTAGGGATGAACCGGAAGTGGAAAGCAGCTGTATGGAGCCCCACAAGACAGGTTGCACACGCCACTGAAGGAGAAGGTGGGTCAAGCCAGCTTGCTAAACTCAAAGCTGTTCAATTGGCCCTGGACATTGCTGAAAGAGAGAAGTGGCCGAAGCTCTACCTCTACACTGATTCGTGGATGGTAGCTAATGCTCTGTGGGGCTGGTTGGAAAGGTGGAAAAAGGCCAACTGGCAGCGTAGGGGAAAACCAATCTGGGCTGCTGATGAGTGGAAAGACATCGCCACCAGAGTAGGGAGACTACCTGTGAAAGTCCGTCATGTTGATGCCCATGTCCCCAAGAGTCGGGCTAATGAGGAGCACCGGAACAACGAGCAAGTAGATCAAGCTGCAAGGATAAAGGTATCCAAGGTAGACTTGGATTGGCAACACAAGGGAGAGTTGTTCCTAGCTCGGTGGGCCCATGATGCTTCAGGTCATCAGGGCAGAGATGCCACCTATAAGTGGGCACGAGACTGAGGGGTGGATCTAACCATGGACGGTATTTCACAGGTTATCCACGACTGTGAGACGTGTGCTGCCATCAAGCAGGCCAAGCGGGTGAAGCCCCTCTGGTACGGTGGACGGTGGTCCAAGTATAAGTATGGGGAGGCCTGGCAGATTGACTACATCACCCTGCCCCAAACCCGCCAAGGCAAGCGCTACGTGCTGACCATTGTGGAAGCCACCACTGGGTGGCTGGAGACCTATCCTGTGCCTCATGCCACCGCCCGGAACACCATCCTGGGCCTGAAAAAACAAGTCCTGTGGAGACATGGCACCCCTGAGAGAACTGAGTCGGACAACGGGACTCATTTCAAGAACAGCCTCATAAACACATGGGCTAAGGAACATGGCATTGAATGGATATATCACATCCCTTATCATGCACCAGCTGCCGGGAAAGTTGAACGGTGCAACGGACTACTTAAGACCACCCTGAAGGCACTTGGCGGGGGGACCTTCAAAAATTGGGAAGTGAACTTAGCAAAGGCCACCTGGATGGTCAACACCCGAGGCTCTATCAATCGAGCTGGTCCTGCCCAGTCTACCCCTTTGCACACAGTGGATGGAGACAAAGTCCCTGTGGTACATATGAGAGGTATCTTAGGAAAGACTGTTTGGGTAAACCCCACCTTGGGCAAAGGTGAACCCACCCGTGGGATTGTTTTTGCTCAAGGACCTGGTAACACTTGGTGGGTAATGCAGAAAGATGGGAAAACCAGTTGTGTACCACAGGAAAACCTAATCCTAAGTGAGAACTGAGTGTGAGGGTTCATTCTGTATAGTGGAGTTTATTAATTTAGGTATGATGCAGATGATAATAGAATAAGGGGTGGAAAATGTCCTGGGTTGTGGAGCCGGGTTTTGTGTATTCTATTTCCATTTTGTTTGGGGGCCTGATGACCCATCTTGATAGGCCATTGCCACCTTCCCCAGCCTGTGCAGTGTATTTGCATTTCTATACATCTCATGCCCTGGCGGTGGGGGGTGGGGGGAGGGGAGCAGGCAGTTTTCTCTGGATTTAAACGGAGACGCACAGACAGGAGAGCAGCCAGTCTTTCCACCCGATTTCTGTTGGGAGGAAGACCGGATTTCATCCCACCAGATTCCATCTCACCAGTCCCGGACCCCCCTCCTCACCACCCCTGGACCTGCTTTTCCACAGAATCATCTCTGCTCCAACAGAATCATGTCTGCCACTTCAGAAGGACTTTACTTTTGGACTGCTCTCAACATCCTGAATCACAGGGTCAGGTGGTGGCTCTGACTGTCAGGGTTTTTTTTCAAAATTGTTGTTTATTTGTTTATTTGTTTGGTTGGGTGGTTTTGTTTCCTATCACATTTGTATTGTTAATATTCCCTAGTAAAGAACTGGTATTCCTATCCCCAACATCTTTGCCTGAGAGCCCTTGATTGCAAAATTATAATTCATCAGGGTGTGAGGGGTTGGCATTCTCCATTCTAGGGGAACCCCAGTTTCCCTGGCAGATACTTGTCTTTCTAAACCAAGACACCCTGCCAGCCCTGCCCAGCCCTTGGCCATTTCTCCTGCAGGTGGGAGTGTGGATCTGCTGAAGGGCACGAGGGCTCTACACAGGGACCTGGACAGGCTGGATCCAGGGCCCAAATCCAACCATGTCAGGTTGAACAAGACCAAGGGCCAGGTCCTGCTACAGACTGGGGACAGAGTGGCTGCACAGCAGCCAGGTGGAAAGGGACCTGCAGGGACTGATGGACAGCAGGCTGGACATGAGTCAGCAGTGTGCCCAGGTGGCCAAGAAGGCCAATGGCTCCTGGCCTGGATCAGGAATGGTGTGGCCAGCAAAAGCAGAGCTGCTGTGCCACCCCTGCCCTGCCCCCAGCTCTGCACAAAGACATCGCTGCTGCAGCTTCAGAGAAAAAAAGGGGATCTCTGATGAAAACTTTGCTGAGAGATCCTTTAGTTCATTTACAGCCACTGAGAGCACAGCTCCTCCTTGGCATAGTCTGGAGCCACAGTGAAGGTTGAGAGAATCAAAACAAGAAACGGCACAAACCATGGTCTTTATTTGTGGATAATTCTAAAACATTAAAAGATAGGGGGAAAAAAACCCTTAAAAACACAACCAAACTAGCAAGAACTATTAAAGATGACTTTTATTAGAAATGATTTGCAGAAAATGCCCAGCAGTTTAATGTTTCTGAAACCATCCAGTGATCATTGTCCACAATGCAGCCTTGAGCTGCTGGCTCCTCAGGCTGTAGATGAGGGGGTTCAGGGCTGGAGGCACCACTGAGTACAGAACTGACAGGGACAGATCCAGGGATGGGGAGGAGATGGAGGGGGGCTTCAGGTAGGCAAACAGTGCAGTGCTGAGGAACAGGGAGACCACAGCCATGTGAGGGAGGCAGGTGGAAAAGGCTTTGTGCTGTCCCTGCTCAGAGGGGATTCTCAGCACAGCCCTGAAGATCTGCACATAGGAGAAAACAATGAACACAAAACAACCAAAAGCTAAACAGGCACTAATAGCAAGAAGCCCGAGTTCTCTGAGGTAGGATTTGGAGCAGGAGAGCGTGAGGATCTGGGGCACATCACAGAAGAACTGGCCCAGGACATTGCCATGGCACAGGGGTAGGGAAAATGTATTGGCCGTTTGCAGCAGAGCATTGAGAAAGGCACTGGCCCAGGCAGCTGCTGCCATGAGGGCACAAGCTCTGCTGCCCAGGAGGGTCCCATAGTGCAGGGGTTTGCAGATGGACACATAGCGGTCATAGCACATGATGGTCAGGATGTAATACTCTGCTGAGAGGAAGAACAGTAAGAAAAACACCTGTGCAGCACATCCTGTGTAGGAGATGTTCCTGGTGTCCCAGAGGGAATTGTGCATGGCTTTGGGCACAGTGGTGCAGATGCAGCCCAGGTCAGTGAGGGCCAGGTTGAGCAGGAAGAAGAACATGGGGCTGTGCAGGTGGTGGCCGCAGGCTACGGCGCTGATGATGAGGCCGTTGCCCAGGAGGGCAGCCAGGGAGATGCCCAGGAAGAGGCAGAAGTGCAGGAGCTGCAGCTGCCGCCTGTCTGCCAATGCCAGCAGGAGGAAGTGGCTGATGGAGCTGCTGTTGGACATTTGCTCTGTCTGGGCATGGGGACCTGTTCATGGAGAAACAGGCAGTGAAGAGTTAGAGGTGATATGTGGAACCAAAGCCATTTCGCATAGCATCCCCTGGAACAGACAGACAGCCTTTTGTGTTTCTGAGTTCTGCAATTTTTTCTTTAAGCTCCCCCCATGTCTCTCCAGGCACTATTAGAAATCAAAGCCTCAGCATTTCTGCTGCCCCCAGGGAGAACAGAGAAAGATCTGTCAGCCAATGGGATGATGTGAGAGTGAGGGGACATGGTTTTTCATTCTGACCAGCTCAGAGCTCGTAAGGGCATAAGCCTTTCTCATGTGGAGGGTGATCAGCCTCCCATTTTCCCCTAAAAAATCTCCAGATACCGCTGAGAGCAGATGGATCCACCACAGCCCAGCCCCACTTTTGTATACAAGGACTCACTTTGCTCATTTCACCAACCCAACAGCATTTTCAGTGTCAGAACACCTCTGCCTTTCCCCAGGGGTCTTTCAGAGAACACAAAGATGCTGCAGGACAGGTTTGCATCCTGGACTGAAGCTCCCAGCTTGGACTGAAATCTCTGGGAGACTTCCAAGTGTCCTTGTGATGGCATTGGACTGAGGGAGATGCAGCTCCTGCCCTGGCTGCACTGACAGCATTGCCCAGAGCCGGGCACTGGGGACAGCATCACCCTGAGCCAGCTGTGCCCCCTCCCAGAGCCCCCCAGGGCCGGGCAGCTGCTCCCAGCCCTGTGCTCTGCAGAGGGAACTGGGCCCGGGGCTGCAGAGCTGCCCCAGGGCTCTGCTGCAGCTCTGCCTGCACAGGAGGGGCTTCAGGCCATGGAGCCCTGGCCCTGAGGGCAGAGGCTTGGCTGGGGGACAGGAGGGAGGGGGCTTGTTCAGAGGGAGGGGCTGCACTGGAGGGACTCATGAGGAGATCTCTGAACTCTCCTTGCCACAACATTGCTGGGGTTTGTTTTCTCTCATTGCCTCATCTCCTCTCTGCTTCCTGCAGATTTTCCTCCTGCAGGGGTTTCCCTGTGCCTGAGCTCTCCCTGCCAGCACTCCCAGACCCCAAATCTCTGTGCACTCTCCTTGGCCCTACAGAACCCTGCCTGTTTGCAGGGCACTGGCTGGGGACAGGTTCTGTTGGCAGCTTGGAGAAAGGACAGCTCAGACTAAGCCTGACGGGCCTAGCAAAGGTGATGCTGGTGCTGTCCATGGGCAGAGGAGTGGCTGAAAGCACATCAGGGATCTCCTGCACACCTGCTGATCACTGGGAGTTCAGGTGTCCCAGGGACTTGTCAAGATTAATGACACCTTTAACATTTGTTCTCCCTCTCCCCCATTATCTAATATTAGGAAATGAAAACAAAGTCTCAGGAAATGTCCTCATTTTAAAATAAATCCTTGTCCTGGAAATATTTTGGGAATGGCCAGAAGCTCTCAGTGTGTCAGAGCTTCATGAGCATTTCACCTCCCCTGCACCACAAATATTCAGAGAGTTGTACTCACAGAGTCTGGATGCATTGGGATGTTCCAGCTTGAGGAGATCCCTGCAGGAGCTGCAGCTGCATTGTCCTGAAGCCAGAGGTTCCTGTGCCAAGGGCTGGCAGTGATTCTCCCCCAGTCTCTTCTCAGCTCCTTCCCAGCCCTGAGTGATTGAAGCTCTCTGTGCCTGTGTGCTGTGCCTGGGGTGGCTGCAGGCACTGCCCCAGCCCTGCTGGGCTGCGAGAACAGCTGCTCATCAGGAGAAATGTCTTTTTAAGCTCTTCTTGGTTGCCAGGAGCTGCTGCCTCTGTGCCAGGAGCCCAGCCCAACTCATCAGCACAGACACAGAAAAAGGACTTTAATGACCCTCTTGGGCCTCTGTGCTGAGGCCCTTAACATCGGTCCCTGACAGGGAGCTGAAGAAACCTCTCAAGGACTGCAAGTCAGAATCCAACGCCAAAGTTTCTGGAAGTTTTAATGGGTCCCACTGAGGCACACAACAGAGAAAGTGTCCCCAGACCTCAAACAGAGCAGAGAACTGCAGGCAGTGATGCCAGGAGGGGACAAAGAAAAACCAAGTTTTGGTGCCCTGGGGCACAGCAGGGTCTGTGCCACCAAGGGCTGTCAGGAGACACCTTGTCCTGAGGCCCTGGGGCCTCCTGGCACAGCCCCAGCAAGGCTGGGCACTGTCAGCCCCTTGTCCTGTCCTCAGCATCCCCCTGACAGCCCAGTGGCCTCAAGGATGTGCTGGAAGAAGTCCCTAGGGAGCCCTGGTCAGGAATGGCCCTGGGGTGCTCCCCTTCATGCTCCCAGGCACTGCAGGTTCTTCAAAGGATTGTGGGTTTTGCTTTTGCCTTGAAGTTTCTGAGAGGTTTGTGCAATCATGGCCTCCAATTATCTGCTTTAATTAGTCCCTTGAGAGGCTTTGTCAGTAACAACACTCAGTGGGGCTCATTACTGCTTCAAGGTATTTCAGGTTTTTAAGGTACTTTGTGTTTCCCTTTTGAACCTGACTCTATGAGAGGTTTGTGTAATCATGGCCCCTATTAATTACTTTAAGAGGTCCTTTGGGATTTTTAGTCAGTAAAAACACTCAGTGGGCCTCATTACTACTTTAGGGTACTCAAAGTTTCATAAAGAACTTTTTTTTGGCACTGAGTCTTTGAAGAGTTTTTGTGTGATCCTGGCCTCTAATCATCTGCTTTAATGAGTCCCTTGAGAGCTTTGCATTGACACTCAGTTGAGCTCATTATTACTTTGAGATACTCAAGGTATTTAAGGTACTTTGGATTTTCCTTCCCACACTGAATTTATGGGAGGATTTTGTGCAATTCAGTTCTCTCCTCCAAGGATTCCATGAGGAGCCTGTGGTGGGGATGGACCTTAGTGGGACCCATGAATACCTGGAGTTTTCTTCTGACTTTGACTTCTGGAAAGGTTTGTGCAATCTCCTCTCAGGCCCTGAGGTTCAAAGGCTCAGCACCGAATGCACCATGGGGTTCATTAGGATCAAGCAAGTCCTGACAAACCATGCCTGTGCCTTGATTTCCCTCTGGTCTGGTGCAGTTCACTAAAAATCTTTTTTCTTAGAGTTATGGAGAAATATTTCAAAGAGTTTCTAATAAACTTTTTTTTGTTTGGAAAGACAGGTATCTGCCAGGGAAAGCTGGAGTTTCGTTCAGAGTGGAGAATGTAAATCCCGCCCCCCCTCCAAATTATAATTTTGCAATTCAGGGCTTTCAGGCAAGGATTTGGGAATAGGAATAACAGTTCTTTACTAAGAATATTAACAGTACAAATGTAGTAGTAAACAAACAAACAAAAAACCAAAGAAGCAAAGAAACAACAATCCTAGAAACCCTGACAGAGTCAGAGCTACAACCTGACACCCTCTTGGTCAGGGTGTTGGAAGCAGTCCAAAAGTGAGTCCTCCTGGAGTGGCAGATGTGGTTCTGGTGAAGTAGAGATGATCCTGTCAAAAAGGTCCCAGTGGGTGAGAAGGGTCCAGTCTTCCTCCAGGAATCCGGTGAAGCTGGATACCTTGTGTTCTTATGTGTCAGTTTTATCCAGGTAGGAATGGTTGGCTCCCCCCACAGGGTGGAGCATCTCACAATAAGATGATGGAATGTGGATGTACTGCTCTGGGGAGCGTATAGTTTATGGATGTGTTAGTTTGGGGTGGTGTTAATTGCCCATTAGCAGAAAAATATCCCCCTGGAGGGAGGACGGGCAGTGAAAGAAATAAGAAAGACTGCCCCACCTGGTTTTAACAGCTGGCCCATTACCAGGGGGCATCTTCCCCCCCTTCTCTCAGAGTTACTAGAGATAAAGAAAAAAAACCATCTCCCCAACTGCTTTCAACAAATGAAATAGAATACACATTTTTGGTTCCATAACCCAAGACACACCATCATCAGAGAATCCAGCAGGCTGCAAAAGACCTTGGAGAGCATTAAGTTTAACCTGTGACCCACCACCACCTTGTCACCAGACCATGGCACTCAGTGCCACATCCAGTCTGTCCTTAAACACTTCCAGGGACGGTGACTCACCCACCTCCCTGGGCAACCCATTCCAATGCCCAGTCACCCTGTTTGAGAAGAATATTTCCTCCTGTCCAGCCTAAATGTCCCCTGGTGCAGCTGAAGGCTCTGTCCTCCTGTCCTCTCAGTGTTCCTTGGGGAAAGAACCTGACCCCCACCTGACTGCACCCTGCTGTCAGGGAGTTGTAGAGAGTGATGAGGTCTCTCCTGAGCCTCTTTTTATCCAGGATAAACAACCCCAGCTCCCTCAGCCGCTCCTCACAGGACTTGTGCTCCAGACCCCTCACCAGCCTTGTTGCCCTTCTCTGGACACACTCCAGCCCCTCCATGTCCTTCCTAAATTGGGTGGCCCAGAACTGAACACAGCACTCGAGGTGCTGCCCAACCAGTGCTGAGCACAGGGGAAGAATCCCTGCCCTGTTCCTGCTGGCCACACTGTTCCTGATCCATAGGAGTGCCAGGGTCTGGATGGGGGAAATGGTGGGGAGGGGGTGGGGACAAAGTCTGATTCATTGTCAGCCATGAAGGGTCTTGATTTTCATGTCTATTCAGACTGCATTAGAAGGTGCTGGGGGTCAATATCAATTGGACATTGCTGATAGCTATCTATAAACAGGTAAATGAAACAAGACAAAACAGTTCTCTCTGCATTGTTTTCAAAATAGTATATTCACTTTGAATTCATTTCTGAAATCTAATTTACTACAGAAGAATTGAAAACTGAAATTATTCTCACGGGCTTTTCTTGTTTGGGTGTTTTGAAAAAATGTTGATAAACTTTTGTCGCTGAATTCCTGAACTGAAGAGCTCAAAAAAGAAGAGACCTCTGGAGTAGCAAATATCATCATCAGCCTCCAAGGGGCTGAGGATCCATCCTCATCAGAGTAGCAATGAACAGAAATGGGCACAGATTTCTGGCTGCCCCACCTCTGGGATGGGCCCTGGGCCTGCAGCAGGAGCAGCTCTGCAGGGCCCCAAGGCCGGGCCTGTTGTGCTGGCCTGGGCAGATGGGATGGCAGCAGGGGCTGCAGAGCTCTCAGGAGCTGAGGGAGAGGGCAGCAGGACACCCAGGGAGCCTGGTTTTGCCTTGTGCCAGCACCTTGGCCATGGCTGGGGCTGAGCCCTGTGGGAGCTGCAGCTGCTGCTGTGCCCTTGCCAGGGGCTGAGGCCGTGGGGCCCCTGCCCAGAGCAGCCTGCCCTCAGCAGGTTTACAGACCCCTAGGGCTGGAGTCCCCCAGGACTTGGAGGCCTTAGGATTCTGATTAGAGGCACCAGGGCTGGGATTGGAGTCTCTAAGTGTTGCAATGCAAATCCCTCTAGGCCCCATTCATACAGGCTTAGAAGTACTCAGAAATGTGAGAGCTGAATTCAAACCTTCAGAGAAACTGAAATACATAAATTCACCCAAACATGAGGTAAAAATGTAAGTTTAGTCTTAAATAAATAGAGAATATTTTAAGTGCCTTAAGCAAAGAAGAGACTGTGTTAGTAAGAGAAGCCCTAAAGCTTAGTTCAAAGTTCAGCAGCATTACCTTTTTCAAAGTTAACTGAGTCCTAGACATAACCAAAACCTAATGTAGCATTGCTAGTATTCTTAGATAGAGCAGATAGAACTGTGTACATAGAATTTGTGTAAGAAATTGCAGCCACTTTTGTATGTTAGGTCTGGATAGGTCCAGGAAGACAGCAGTAGAATCGTGTTTGTAGCTGATTGGGTAAAAACAGAATAAAAATGTACTGCTTAGAGAATGTGAGGGATCACAGATCATGGATGGATGCTGCTGCTGCTTCTGCTTGGGACATGGGGACTCTGTGCTGCTTTGCCTCTGCTTGGGACATGAGGACTTTATGCCCAACAGCTTTGCATAATAGCACAGGCTGTTATCCTTTGAGCTCTTCACCTTCGAGACTGATTTAGCCATGCAATAAATGACTTTTACAAGCACCCAGTTTTTCCAGTCTTCTATGAAGACCCCCTAAACTCAATGCCCATGGTTGGGATTAGAATCCCCCAGGGTTGGGGTTGGTTTTAGACTGGAAAGAGTAGTGAAAAATAACTTGAAAAATGATGAAGGAGGAGACAATGCTAGAGTAAGAGGAGAGTGCCTGAGGACAAGAAGAGAATTACGAGGAGCATCTCTTGTTATGCTGAAGAAGGGAGCCAGTTCCTGGGAGTTGGGAAATTTGGGAAGAAAATTGGGAGGAAAGGTGTAGAAAGTGTAAAGTTAGGTGTTGGGTGTTAGATTTGTTTCTTTTTTAGTTATAGAATTTTTTCCTATAATTTGCTAGGAAACTAGCTACTGGATACTTACAGGTACTTAAGCAGAACAAAGGGGCCAATGGAGAGGAGCTGTAGCACCTGGCTATACTTCTTTTGTCTCTGGGAGTTTCTCTTGGAGGGGAAAGATACAGCAAGTTTTGGGGGGCAGAAAAAGGAGGAGGCTGGGGGCAGCTTCTCTCTCTCCCAGCATCAGAGGGAGGATGGCCAGGTTGTTGCTTGCTCTGGGAGCTCACTGTGACCACCCAAGTCCAGTCCTAGAGATCTACCACCATCTCCTTGTGTGCTCAGGAATTCTGAGCTCTCCTTCTCCTGCCCTGCTGCAGCTGGGCTGGCCTTGTCCTGGCACTGCCATTCTTTGGCAGTGCTCTGGGTCTTTTTGCTACGCTGTAGCCTCACACCCCCCGCCCTCTGGGATGTCCTGCACTTCCAGCTACCACTGAGGAGCTTCTGATAGATCTCATCCACCAGCCTGGGATTTCTGCTCATTCCTGCCATTTCAGCTTGGTGTTCCTCTGAGTCCTGCAGGGGCACTGAGATCAGACTGCCCTGGGCTTTGTGAAGCAAAGCCCCTCGAGGTTCCTGGTTCTGTTTTTGTTGTAAATGCTGTAGTTGTTGTTCTGTTTGCCTTGTTATACATACTAGTAAAGAACTGCTATTCCTATCCCCACATCTTTGCCTGGGAGCCTGTGGAAGTTTAGCCAGGAAGTGATTGTTCAGGAAGTTGTAACTTGACAAACCAATTAGAAAGAGGTACATCTACATGAACATTCGAGAGTTGAATACCAGAGGTTCCCAGGAACTGCCCTTTCTCTTTCCTTACGGGCAGTTGAACAGGTAACATCAGCTTGGGTCATTCTGTTAGAACAGCCTGAGCCGGCCAGGGCCAGCCATTCCCACCCCGGCCCCCTCCTCTCTCCTGCTGGGACAAGGAGAGGGGGAAGCCGGCCCGAGGCCTGGCCAGGCTCCACGGCTCCTGGTGGGAAAAAAGAGGGAGGCTGCAGCTCGGGTCCCCACGGCAGCCGGCCCTGGCTGGGCCATGCCCCAGGCCCTGGTTGTTGGTGCCAATGATGGCCGGGGGAGGATGGGATTGAAATTCCTCCTCCCACCCTCCCCCCGGGCCTCAGGAAGCAACCTTGAGTTTGGGTCCAGGGATAAGACCAGGGGGTGGGAGAAAGAAATTCATCATCATTCCCCAGCATGCTTCTCCTCCCCCCTCCCCCCATCATCATCGGCCTTGAAACTTGACACCGTTTTGAGTCAGCAGCTGAGGGAGAGAAGACCTGGGCCGGATTTCACTCTTTCTTAACACAAGATGAAGCTTTCAGAACTCCAATCCGTCCTCTGAGTGAGAGAGGGAGGACAGAGTGATTTAAGACATAAAGAGACAGCATGGTACAGAATCAGTGAAAGAACTGGTAAAGATTATTAGAAGAAGGGATTGAGGAATGGACATTTTTGACTGGACTTCTCTGGATGTAAACCGTGGAGACTGGAGTAAATTATTCCTTTAAACTGTGGAAAGATACGCATTTGGGGAGGTGATTGTTTAAATCTCTGTGTGGATTTGTGAGCAAAGGTGTGTGTGATGGACTAAGTGAATTTGATTTTATCAGATGCTTGAACAGAGATAGAGATGAGAAGCCTTCTGTGTGCAGCAAAGTGAAAAGATATCTCTGTTCCCTGAGATAAAGAATCCTTTGCCTCTGAAGTGGTTCACCTTTGAAAAGTGACACCCCAGTCTGCAGTGTGTTTGAGTACATGACCCATAAGCAGCTTGGGAAACTGCTAATGGGAGGAGTCACGGAAGCCGAGTTTACCCGGCGGCTGTTTTTGTGACAGTTAAAACCCACAAGAGAACTGTTTTAAATTGTCAGTGGGATCCATGGGACACTGAGAGAGACTCCTCTCCCAAAGTGATGGAAGATCATGTTTAAATGGAGAAACTGACTGAAAATCACAAGTTGCCTCTTCATGTTGTTTGTAGAAAGTGAACATTAGTGGGGGAGGGGAAGAGTGTTTTGAAGTTTCATTTTCATTTTTCTTTTTTTCCTTTTAGTGTGTATGAATAAAGTATCTTTATAACTATGAACTTCGAGGCCTGTTTTGCTTTTTGCTTCCTTCAAGTCATATCCCACAAAAAGGTAAAGACTAAAACCATCACAGAGCCCTTTAATTTCAAAATCATAACAATTTGGAGGGAAGGGGTTTCCACTCTGCATTCCAAGGGAGGCTCCGTTTTATTCCCTGGCAGATACCTGTCTTTCAAAGTAAGACATTAGATTTGTGTGGAAGAAAGAAAAAAGAGAAAGAAGAGGAGCAGACGGGGAAACAATGGGATCATGGACAGATAGAAGCCCAGAGGATAATGGAGACGGATGTTAAATTTTTATCCTTAAACCTTAATTTTTATCCCTAAGCAGGGAAAATTGTCATAAAGATCATTGATTACTCAAGAGGGTGTGTGGAAAGGATGAGCAAGTGCACTTTAACAGAGGTGGGGGATAGGTCTGAAATGCACTAATTCCCCTTTGCTTCTAATTTTGGGTGTCATTTACTGTGAAGGGATTTGGTGGCTGAAGTGAGAAGGCAAAGTAATAACAGTGAAAAATGACACAGAAAATATGAAGAGAATTTACCCTGCCCTTGGGAATTTGGTTGTTGCATTTAGAATTGGAATTAGAATTGGAATTAGATTTTGAATTAGATTTGCTTTTATGAGGGGAGCAGGAAAAGATGGCTGAAGAGGCTTTGTTTGGTGAAGCTGCTTAATTGCCTTGCTAAAAAGGGCACTTAGATTGTCTGAAAAGGAGGTTCAGTTGGTAGAGAAAAAGGTGAAATATTCGGGAATATTTGGGAAAATGTCTGGGAAGTGTTTTGACTGGAGTGCATCAATCCAGAAAGTATACAATAAATTTTATGAGTATCATCACCCCAGACAAAAAAAAAAAACAAAAACAAACCAAAAAAACAAACCAAAAAAAACAAACCAAAAAAAACCCACACAAAAACAAAACAAAACAAAACAAAACAAAAAACCACCAAAAAACAAAAACAAAAAAAAACCCCACCCCAAAACAAAAACGCCGGGTACTACAGCAGTTTTGGGGTTAGTGGAGTACTGCAGAGCACAGATTGTGGATTTTTCTGATTTGGCCACACCTTTATATGACTTTTTAACCCAAGACAGTCCTAACCTGTCAAGATGATTTTTTGCCTTTTCTTTTATATACCTTTCATGTATCCTCAGTACTCCATGCATGCATCCTTGTCATTCCTTAAATCTGGTAATTTAGCACAGTCTTGGTGTTCTGTTAGGGCAGGAGACCTGTTAGAAATAACTGTGTAGTTTGTGGCTTTTGCTGTTATATATTGGCTTTTGCAAATTATTTTGATTTAGTTTGCAATCTCTTTTAAACTGCTTTTGATCTATTATAATTTGTCATCCTTTTATGGTTAATACCCTAATCCCTCTGGAGATTGCATATTTCAGTGTGACAAATGTATTATAGTTTAGGGTTTTGCAAAATATTGAAATAGATTATACTATAAAACTATAAATGTAAAATTATAGCTATAATTATAAATGTGAATTATATTAAAATATTAAATAACTATATTAATATTAAACTGTGCTGTGTATTATAACATTAACTTTTGCAGAAGTGACTATGGTTGTGAAACAATGACTGATGCCTTTATTTCTGTAACTGACTGACTGACTATAATGAAATAACTAATGTTGATTGAAAGAAAAGCATTGGCTAAAATGTCTGGATAAGATAACATTGAAAAAAACCCCAGGCAAGTAACACCAAAAGAGCCAGGAGGAATCCACCACTGACAGCTTGGCAATCAATAACTGTCAAACAGTACAGACCAGGACGCCTCAAGAGGAAATAAAGTGCAAAAGCCTCAAAATCACATCCGCCTTGTGGCACGCACTTTAGGAAGATGAGTTCAAGGGTCAAATGAAGCTAAAGAATTCCCAGAAAATGTGCACTCAAAGGAATATTTTAATGCGTATAATCTTCAAGAATGTACATATGACCAATTGTCTTGGGTTGCAATGCAAGATGTAACCAACACAATGTATTTTATTACTTCTTGTTAAAACCAGGTGGGGCAGTGTTCTTTATCTCTTCCATGACCCATCCCTCAAACCTTCAGGGGAATTATCTTCTGTTAATGGGCCAGTTGTTAAAACCAGATTAAGCAGTGTTCTTTATCTCTTCCACAACACATCCTCCCTCTGGGGAATATCTTCTGTTAATGGGCCATTGAGTCTCACTGCAGGACTGATAAAATTGCATCATCCCATTGTCAGATGCTCCACCCACAGGGAGGAGCCAGGCATTCCGACTTGGATATAATCTGAGATTTAACACACCAGAAGCAGCCTGTTTCCACTGGATTCCCAGAGGAAAACCAGACCCATCTCACCACCACTGGACCTTCAGAGGAAAACAACACCCTTCTACAAGATCATTGCTTCCACAGAGCCACATCTGTCATTCCAGGAGGACTACAGCCACGATTTGATTGGACTGCTACCAACAGCCTGACGAACTGGGTGTCAGGTTGTATTCTGACTCTGTTTGTGGTTTGGGTTTTTGGTTTTTTTTTTACTGCTGCATTTTTAGTTTAATTTTCTTCCTAATAGGAACTGTTATTCCTATTCCCATATGTTTGCCTGAGAGCCCATTAATTCCAAAATTACAATTCAGAGGGAGGGGATTTATATTTTCCATTTCAAGCAAGGCTCCTGCCTTCCTTAGTAGACATCTGTCTTTCCAAACCAAGATGGGGAGCTCGGCCGAGATATCCAGGGTTGTCCCTGAGTGGGGTTTTTATGTGGGGTGGGATGCTTGGAGAATGAAGAGCAGAAGCTGAGTAGAAAATGCCCCTTGGGGGGACATTGGGGGTCTCAGTGGTGGCTGCTGGCAGAGGCAGCCTGGAGAAGCAGAGCCCTGTGTCCCCCAGGACTCCAAAATGGGGAGCCCAGAGAGGGGGGAGCGCTGCCATTGGTGGGACCCTCAACAACCTGGAGAGTGGCAGGGGGGACTCCTTGGACCCCCTGCACCCTGAAGCAAAGAGTAAGGGGAGAAAGGACCCGGGGACCCCAAACCCCCCAGCATCCTTAAGTGGGGAGGTGGGAAAGGGGGGAGCTTTTTATGTTCCTGGGACTCTCAGCAGCCTGGGGAAGGCAGGAACTGAGTACATGAGGAACCCCAAGTACAAGTGTGACCCCTGACAGCTGGGACACAGGGGATAGCCTCGAACACCAAAGGGGACAGACCAGAGACAGGGAACTCCTGGGAGGCATTTTCAGGGCTGCATCTTGATGGTTTTTATGGACCCCAGGTGACTGGTGACTTCTAGAGAAGGACTTGGGCAGAGGAATCTTCAAACTCAACGTGCTCATTTTATGTTTTTCCTTCAAACTAGGTTTTCCCATTCCCAAACCTTGGCTGGATGGAGGAGGATGCTGTGAGGAAGAGGAAGATGCCCCAGGACAGCCAGGCAGGTGAGGAGGAAGTCAGTGCCCCTTTCCCCCTCTCTCCATCTCCCAGCCCAGCATGGCCCCCAGCTGCAGGACAACCCCACTGCCAACTCTATCCTGTTGGGGATGCACTGGGGGGATCTCCTTCCCCTTCCCTCTGGCACAGAGACAAATCTTATCATCTCCTTGTCCTTCCTCCCCCAGACAAGGAGCTGGGGATGGAGACCATGGAGGACAAACCCCCAGGGCAGGACCTCGTGGAAGAGGCCGTTTGAGCAGTTCCACAGCACAGAAATCCAATGGGGAGGAAAAGCCCCAGAGATCCTGCAGGAGGAGGGGCTCCACACCCATCCCAGGGTGCTCAGAGGAGAAAAGACCCAGCCTGTGCCAGGAAGGTGGACAGTGCTTCAGCCAGGGCTCTGAGCTGGTGGTCCATGAGCAGCTTCATGATGGAGAGAAGCCCCACAAGTGCTTGGAGTGTAGGAAGAGCTTCAGCCAGAAAAGGACCCTTATCCAGCACCAGATGACCCACACCAATGAACGGCCCTACAAGTGTGGGGAATGTGGGAAGGGCTTCTGCTGGAGCTCCAACCTTGTCACCCACCAACGCATCCACACTGGGAAGAGACTGTACGAGTGTTCCAAGTGTGGGAAGAGGTTTCAGATCAGCTTCAATCTCCTCCAGCACCAGCAGATTCACACAGAGGAGAGGCTCTTCCGCTGCCTTGACTGTGGGAAGGGCTTCAAGCAGAACGCCCACCTCATCACCCACCGGCGCATCCACACTGGGGAGAGGCCCTACATGTGTGAGCAATGTGGGAAGAGCTTCAGCCAGAGCTCCAGCCTGATCTGCCACCAGAGGATCCAAACTGGGGAAAGACCATACAAGTGTGGGGAATGTGGGAAGGGCTTCAACCAGAGGTCCCGACTGATCATCCACCAACGCATCCACACCAGGGAGAGGCCCTACAAGTGTCCCAAGTATGGGAAGAGGTTTCAGACCAACTCAGATATCCTTGAACACCAGCAGATTCACACAGAGGAAAGGCCTTTCCCACTGTCCCAGCTGCAGGAAGGGCTTCAAGCACAACTCCCACCTCATCACCCACTGGTGCAACCACACCAGGGAGGGGCTCTACCGGTGTGGGGAATGCGGGATGAGCTTCAGGTGGAGATCCAGCCTGCTCTGCCACCACAGGATCCACACCAGGGAGAGGCTCTACCAGTGTGGGGAATGAGGGATGAGCATCAGCAGAAGCTCCCAGCTCATCTGCCACCAGAGGATCCAAACCAGGCAATGGCCCTACGAGTATCCTGCTTGATGGAAGAGCTTGTCCAAGCGCTCTCACTTTAACAGACACCAATGGAGGCACCGGTAAGGGAAGCCCTGCGAGTGCCCTGACTGTGGAAAGGGCTCCCTGCACTGCTCCAACATCATCCCATTCAGAGGACCCACACTGGGCAGAGCCTTGGTCACCCACATTCCCAGTGATCTGGGTTGGGAAGGGAGTGGCCTGGTGGTCTTTTGGTCTGGTGGTCCCTAATATTCTTTTGATTCATCTTCATCCCTTTAAAACAGAGAAAATTGGGGTAAAAAATCAACAAAGTCATCTAAACCCTCACTTTTTACCAGTGTTTTGAGGGAATCTGGGATTCAGGGAGGATTTGGAGGTTTGGGGGGTATTTGGTGTAGTCTACACTTCTTGGCATTCAAAGAGATGAGAGGGTTTGATCTGTCACCTCAAAACCACTCAATGCCACTGAAAACTACTCAATCCCACCCCAAAATTACTCAACTCCACAGCTCCTCAGAGTGGGATGGGGTTGGAAGGGGATTGCACGAAGTGTGCTGCAAATCAGGAGGGGTGAGATGGGCATTGGGTGGGACAGGATGGGTGAGATGGGGTTTGGGAGGTGTGAAATGGGGAAAATTTGGCTTGGGGAGGGGTCCTGATGTCCAACAGGGGTGGGATGGGGTGGAGTTGGGACGGGAGAGGTGCGGTGGCATCTGGAATGAGACCGCTGAAGTTTGGGGATGATGAAGGGAAGGGGAGCCTGTTACTGAGAGAGTTTTTTGATATTCCACAGTCCTGAAGAGATTTTGGGGTACCCCACATTTCTGAGGCAGTTTTGGGGCACTCTCCAACTCTTGGGGGGTTTCCTGAGAGCAGCTCCATGGACCCCTATTGCCAGGGGTGGTTGACTTGGGCACAAGCTCAGAGCTGCAGCCAGAGTGCGTTGCCTCAGTGCTGGAGAGCAGAGAAATGATGAATGACCCCAGACATCTCCAGGGTGTGTTTGAGGGGCAGGGCAAGTTCTGCGGTCACTGGGCGGTCACTGCCCCAGCCCCAGCCACTGCAGCCTCTGGTCCAGCCCCAAAGTGGCAGCGAAGCTCCTGGCATCCTGAAAAACCAACCTGTGAGAGGGATCAGAGCAGGTAAAGGCTGTGACACAGGTGTGACACTGAAACGTCCCATGGCCCCAGAGCTCACAGCAGCTGAGATGGCGCTGGATCCAAGGGCGACTGTGGATCTCTCTCTCCCTCTCTTTCTTCCCCTGACTTCCTCTTCCCAAAATCTGGATAACTTGGACAGGTTAGAGTTTTCTCAGTCAGTGCTTTGTGAAGTGATTGACTGTAATTCCATGTTGCTTTAAGATTTCCCAAGTACCTCATTCTCTGAAGTTTGCAACTAAAAGTTTGTTCTCCACCCTCCTGAGAAGTTTGTTGTTTTCTCTCATGCACTGCCGAGGGGATCGAGGCACCTCAATTCCCTTTCCAAGCCCGGCCGTGTGAGCTTGGGGCACAGCAGCAGGAACTGCAATGCTGAGCAAGGCCTGGGCTGGCTGGAGGGAGCAGAAAGGCCAAGGCCTGAGCCCAGGCCTGGGACAGCAGGGCCTGCCCCTCCCGGCTGGCTGGGGGCTGTTGGTGGGACAGGGGGATGGCAGGGCAGCAAGGACAAATGTCCTAAAGCTGCAAGGCCTGCCAGCCTGCTCAGGGAGGGGCCAGGCAGAAGCCAAGTGCAGGCTTTCCTGCAAGGAAAGTTCCTTCTGTGGGGCCTGCAGAGGCGCTGGCAGAGGCCAGGGGACAAAGGCCTGGGTGCCTGTGGCCCTGCCAGCCCTGCCCAGCCCTTGGCCATCTCTCCTGCAGCCTGTGCCCCTGTGCCTGCTGCTGCTGCTGTGCCCTGGCTGGCTGCACACGCCCATCTCGCTGTCCCCCCAGCATTTCTCAGCCCAGCATTTCTCTGCCCCCCTGGGCTCCCTGCACCCAGCGCTGCCGGCTCCTGGCAACCCAGAGCCAGGGCAGGAGCCCACCCTGCCAAGGGCCTTTGGAGCAGGGGGGTGGCTGCCATGGCTCCTGACCTCAGCAGCTGCTCCTGGGATGGTTCCATGGAAACCCAGCACAGCAACACTGCTGTGCATTGTCCCTGCTGAGGCTCAGACACTGTCAGGGCACATTCCCTGCCTGTAGGATTCCTGCCTGACCCAAGCACTGCACTGTTGGCTCCAGCATTGCTTTCCAACTAAAACAGAGGAAGGCAAACTGTGTAGCTCAGGGTATTTCAGAGTGTGTGAAACTTGCTAAGTCGCAATCATAGAGGTGAATCCATATGGAATTAATGGGATGGAGAAGTAGTGCAACATGGAAAAGGGGAGCATAGAAATAAATAGAGGAAAAAAATCTTGGATTGCTTCTTTGGATTTCCATTTCACTTCTGGAAAGCTGTTTCAGTTTTCCAGGAATCTTCTGCACAGTCCTGTCTGCTCTTTTCAAGAACCTTTCCTGGAAAACGAGGTGAAGCTTCTGTCCCAAGATGTGCCACCAACAGCAGCTTCTCTTGCCTTTCCATGCCATGTGTGCAGCACAACTTCTGCAGCAAAGCAGGAGAAATGTTTGGAGATCTTTAAAATTGACCTTTCTTTTCCTGGTGGGCTGGGGAGTTGTGCCATTGGTGAGGTTTTCATTGTTACTGTTCCAGGCTTGGAGAACAGGAGGTGGTGCAAGGACTTGTTGGAGAATGCAACCCTGACTGAATGCAGAGAAAGGATCTCCAGAGGTTGCAGCCAGGAGTGGAGAGTTGTGTGATAGTCATTTCAACATCCCCATGGACACCTGGAAAGTGTCCTAGAACATGAAAGTGGGCTGACAGAAGGAGTTTGTTTCTGTTTTCAGTTTAGATGATTCTACATCTCTTGTGCTGGTATAAATCAGGAGCACAATCAGTTTATTCAAAGCACCAGAACAAGGTGGTCCTCCCATAGTAGTAGATGACTGAAAGAATCTGAAAAGAAGAAATGCAGGGAACGACTTGTTAAACATTATCTATAAGGAGGGTAATTTCTTCTATTAATTTCAAACCTATTGTCTCTGCTTTTGTCCTCAATATTCGTCCTCTCTTAAGGGCATTTGCATCCCAGATTCACTATGAAATGAGAAGCCTGAGCTTGTGGAACTGCCTGAGAGATGCCCAGTTCCTCTGCAGGGACACTCAGGTGAAACAGGAAGTGATTTTGAAGCAATTGTATTAAAGCAAAACCAGTAATTAAGTAGAGATTGATGGCACTTCCCTAGACCAAAGATTATGGGCAAATCCCTTTGTCTCAGCCTGAAGCAGTGAACTTCAGGGGTGTTCCCACTCCAGGCAGGAATCTCCTCACCCCCCCAAAAAGAGAAATGTCAGGAGATGTGCAGTTAGAACTTGGGACATGGCTTTTCTAGTCTGAAATGCTGCCCTGTCAGTCAGATGTGCCCAGGCTGTGCCAGCTCAGCAGCTCTGCAGAAGCTCTCAGTGGTGTCACTGGGTTGTTGCTTCCTCTGGGGATTTTAGCAGCTCTGCCACAACTTCAGCTCCCTCTCAGAATGTGGAACTTTGGGATGGAGGAGTCAGGCTGCTTTCAGCATTCTTCACCCCCAAAGCAGCATGATCCCCTCCTTCACTTCCCACTGGGGGCTTTGCAATCAGGGCCTTGTTGGAGCTGTTGGAGCCCATTGCAGGCAGAGCCTCCTGCTCCAGCAGGAACTGCCTTTCCTGTGCCAGGACCAGGGCAGGTCCTGCTGCAGGAAAAGCCCCAGGCCAGCCCCAGCCGAGGGAAGGCCTCGGGCACAAGTGCAGAGTGCCATGCTGGGAGCTGTGCCAGGGAGAGCCTGAGGCACCAAAGGCCCCTGGGCAGCAGCAGCTGCTTCCAGGCCATGGCCAGAAGCCTCCCTTGGCCACCGGGCCTGGTGGCCACCACTGCAGAGCTACTGGCTCAGGGCTCATTTCTGCCTGGGCTCTGCCCCAGCCCACAGAGTGTCAGCTCAGCCCTGACTCTGGCACAGCCCCTGGGCCTGAGCCCTGCAGAGCCTCAAGGTCACTTGTGCCAGCCTGGTGCCCATCCCTGGCTCTGGCACTGTCACTTCTGTGCTTGGTGCTGCCTCCAACACTGAACCCCCTCATCCACAGCCTGAGGAACCAGGAGCTGGAGGGTGCCCTGAGGAATATGACCACTCTGTGCTTTTCAGAAACAATCAGGTGACTCTTTGTTTGTGCACAGCATTCAGAATGGAACTCATTCTATGCCCAGACTGCTTTGTGCCACATTTCATGTTTGTTATTCGATTTGGTGGAATAATCCTTTCCTTTCCTTTCCTTTCCTTTCCTTTCCTTTCCTTTCCTTTCCTTTCCTTTCCTTTCCTTTCCTTTCCTTTCCTTTCCTTTCCTTTCCTTCCCTTCCCTTCCCTTCCCTTCCCTTCCCTTCCCTTCCCTTCCCTTCCCTTCCCTTCCCTTCCCTTCCCTTCCCTTCCCTTCCCTTCCTTTCCCTTCCTTTCCTTTCCTTTACATAAAGGGATTCCATTAGTCACAGTATTGCTACATCATTGCAGAACTTCTAAAGAAACATTCAGCATCAAGATCACTTGGAGATTGTTTCTGTCACCGCATTATTGAACTGAAAATCTTAAAAATACTCATGTGTTTTAAAACCAAAAATCATGAGATGCACTTTAAAATCTTCCTCCTTTACACAACACCAAACTGACTCAAGTCACCTGCATAAGCCCTGGAGACACAAAGGCAATTGAAATAATACAAAGAGCTCCTCAGGACTTTCTGTATTTTCATGAGACCCATGGTGGATTTGGGGCTGAGTCCAGGACCCTCAGGCACTGAGAGAAGGTTAAAGAAGCTGCTGAAGGAGTCAGAAGCAAAACTCCAAGTGCCTTGGAACATCCCTGGGCCCCTCTGAGGGCAGGGAGTGCCAAAGGCTGCTCAGGCACTGCTGAGAGCAGCTCCTTGAGGCCAGGATTGCAGGGAGCCCAAGGCTGTGAGCAGGGACTGCAATGCTGAGCAAGGCCTGGGCTGGCTGGAGGGAGCAGAAAGGCCAAGGCCTGAGCCCAGGCCTGGCACAGCAGGGCCTGTCCCTCGCGGCTGGCTGGGGGCTGTTGGTGGGGCAGGGGGATGGCAGGGGCAGCAAGGACAAATGTCCTAAAGCTGCAAGGCCTGCCAGCCTGCTGAGGGAGGGGCCAGGCAGAAGGCAAGTGCAGGCTTTCCTGCAAGGAAAGTTCCTTCTGTGGGGCCTGCAGAGGCGCTGGCAGAGGCCAGGGGACAAAGGCCTGGGTGCCTGTGGCCCTGCCAGCCCTGCCCAGCCCTTGGCCATCTCTCCTGCAGGTGGGAGTGTGGATCTGCTGGAGGGCAGGAGGGCTCTGCACAGGGCCCTGGACAGGCTGGATCCAGGGCCCAAATCCAACCATGTCGGGTTGAACAAGACCAAGGGCCAGCTCCTGCACTTTGGCCACAACAACCCCTGCAGTTCTACAGGCCGGGGACAGAGTGGCTGGAGAACAGCCAGGCAGAAAGGGACCTGCAGGGACTGATGGACAGCAGGCTGGACATGAGGCAGCAGTGTGCCCAGGTGGCCAAGAAGGCCAATGGCTCCTGGCCTGGATCAGAAACAGTGTGGCCAGCAGGAGCAGGGCAGGGATTCTTCCCCTGTGCTCAGCACTGCTTGGGCAGCACCTCGAGTGCTGTGTCCAGTTCTGGGATTCCCAATTGGGGAAGGTCATGGAGGGGCTGGAGAGTTTCCAGAGAAGGGCAACAAGGCTGGTGAGGGGTCTGGAGCACAAGTTCTATGAGGAGAGGCTGAGGAAGCTGGGGTTGTTTATCCTGGAGATGAGGAGGCTCAGAGGAGACAAGGCAGTGTCAGGGCACAGGTTGGACTTGATGATGTCCAAGGTGTGTTCCAACATTTCTGATTCTTTGATTCTCAGAAACTTCCCTTGCAGCAGTTGCAGGATGAGCCCTGGGCCTCCTCTGCAGAAGGTGCAGCAGCCCAGGTGCCTCAGCTTCTCCTCCCAGCCCCAGAGCCCATCTTGTCAGTCCTGCAGAGCCTCTGCAGCTCCTCCTCATTGCCCACAACAGGGAGCCCCACAGGCAGACACAGCCAGCCCAGATGTACCCCCCTGGCCTGGGATGCCTCTGGCAATGGAGCAGCACCAGGCACTGCAGGAGCCTGCAGACAATTCCTGAAGCACTTGGAGGATGATCCTGCTCCCCAAGGGACATTTCCATGGTGCCCAGTCATGAACTGAAATGGGGAGTGGGGACAGAGAGGAAAGGGCAACCAGGGATGGGCTGTTTGCAGGGGAAGGAAAATGGGTGGACAAGAAAAAGAAATTTGTCCCAGGAATAGTCAGGAAAGCCAAGGTGGAGCAAAGGCAATGGTCAGGGCAGTTTGGGGGTGGCTGCCAGGCAGCCCTGGCTCTGAGCAACAACATCTGCAGTGACACAGCAAACTCCCAGCTCATGGAACAAATTTTCTGGCTGACTTCAGAGGCCACCACAAACCTGAGGGGTTTCCCTGCTGTGGCCCAGCCCTTCCTAGCCCTAGGGGCTTCTGGCATTTGTGCTCCCTCAGCTTCATCTCCCCACACCAACCCCATGGGGGTGCTCAGGCCTGCTCTGGGCAGGGCAAACAGGGGCTCCTGAGGCAGTGCTGCCGTGGCTGTGCCTGCAAGGCTGCGGCAGCTGTGTGAGCTGGGGGAGAGGCCAGGGCTGCAGAGGGGGGATGTTGTTGGCAGGTGCATGAGGAGGCTGTGGGCCGCTGGCCTGGGGTGTCCAGCGCAGTGGGGATGGATCAGGCCCTGCTCTGCTGCTCCTTGCCGTGTGCTTGCCCAGGGCCCTTGCAGAGCCCCAGCCGTGCTGTTTGCCCCCAGCCTGCCCACGGCCAGCGTGGGGCTGCTGCCGGGGCTTTTCTCTGCTGAGCCTTGGCCTGGGCAATGTGTTCTGGAGAGAGCCTGGGCAAGGAGCCTGCAGCCCCCAGGCCCTGGCCTGAGGCCTCAGCACTGCTGCTGTGCCAGCAGTGCCCATGGCCTGTCCCTGCTGCAGCCCCGGCACTGCCACCCCCAGCCCTGTGCCCGGCCCCGAGAGCACTCAGGCCCTACAGCAACAGCAGGGCCAGGAGGGCAGCGGGGCAGGGCCACGGCAGCAGCACTGGCAGCACCAAGTGCTGCTGCTGCTGCTGGGCACAGCTGCTGTGCCAGCACTGATCTGCCCCCAGCTCTGCACACAGACATTGCTGCTGCAGCTCCAGAGATGGGAACCAAAGGGGCATCTCTGCACAAATCTTGGCTGGGAGATCCTTGAGTTCCTTTAAAGCCACCAAGGGTGCAGCCCCTCATTGACACTGTCTGTGGCCACAGGGAAAGTAGAGAGAAACAAAATGAGAAATGGCACAAATAATGGCCTTGCTTTGTCAACATCATTCAAAACTAAAACAAAAGAAACCCCTCAACCAAAACAACAAGTACTATCAAAGATGACTTTTATTACAAGCGATTTGCAGAAATTCAAAACCAATTTAATATTTTTGAAATCGTCCGATGATCAGCGTCCGAACTGCACGCTTGAGCTGCTGGTTCCTCAGGCTGTAGATGAGGGGGTTCAGGGCTGGAGGCACCACCGAGTACAGAACTGACAGGGCCAGATCCAGGGATGGGGCGGAGATGGAGGGGGGCTTCAGATAGGCAAACATGCCAGTGCTGACAAACAGGGAGACAACAGCCAGGTGAGGGAGGCAGGTGGAAAAGGCTTTGTGCTGTCCCTCCTCAGAGGGGATCCTCAGCACAGCCCTGAAGATCTGCACATAGGAGAAAACAATAAATACAAAACAGCCAAGTCCTAAGCAGGCACTAACAGCAATGAGTACAAATTCCCTGAGATGTGATTTGGAGCAGGAGAGCTTGAGGATCTGTGGGATTTCACAGAAGAACTGGCCCAGGGCATTGCCATGGCACAGGGGCAGGGAAAATGCATTGGCCGTGTGCAGCAGTGAATAGAGAAGGCCACTGGCCCAGGCAGCTGCTGCCATGTGGGCACAAGTTCTGCTGCCCAGGAGGGTCCCGTAGTGCAGGGGTTTGCAGATGGACACGTAGCGGTCGTAGCACATGATGGTCAGGAGGGAGAACTCTGCTGAAATGAAGAACATAAAGAAAAAGAGCTGAGCAGCACATCCTGAGTAGGAGATGATCCTCGTGTCCCAGAGGGAATTGTGCATGGCTTTGGGCACAGTGGTGAGGATGGAGCCCAGGTCGGTGAGGGCCAGGTTGAGCAGGAAGAAGAACATGGGGCTGTGCAGGTGGTGGCCGCAGGCTACGGCGCTGATGATGAGGCCGTTGCCCAGGAGGGCAGCCAGGGAGATGCCCAGGAAGAGGCAGAAGTGCAGGAGATGCAGCTGCTGCCTGTCTGCCAGTGCTAGCAGGAGGAAGTGGCTGATGGAGCTGCTGTTGGACATTTGCTGTCTCAAAACATTAGAACCTTTTGAAGGAGGAAAGACAATGAAAACTGACAAAAGATTTCTCACAGAAGAGTCAAAGCCCTTTCTCACAGACCCTCGCCTGACAATAAACACCTCCTCCCTGTCTATGTCTAGGAAATCTTCCTTTACCTTGGTTGCTGCTGGACAATGTTGTGTGAGGAGCCAGACCTCGACCTGCAGGACACCTGGTAACCAGCCCAGACCCCCAGTCAATTCAGAGGAACAGTGAGGGCTGGGGCCTGTCCTGGTGTTTGAACTTGGACACAGAATCTGCTCCTAAGGTAGAGAAGCTGCCAGGGCAAAGGATGGGGATTGCAGGAGGCTGAACAACAGATTCTACTGCACCTGGGGAGAACAGAGAGTCCAGTGAGGCAGGAGGATTGTCTGAGCCTTAGTACAGACTGAGGGGAGCTGCTCTGTCCCTCTCTCCTGTTCCCAGCGGCCCTGGATTTGCACCTTTCTGAGTTCCTCTCCCGTGTTTCCCTGAAAAGCCTGGAGACACTGCTGAGACCAAAGGGATCCCTGGCACACCAAGTGGCTCCTGCTTTTCCCAAAGTCAGGGAGAGTCAGCTCATCCCCAGGCTGCCAGCCTGCCCTGCCCAGAGCTCCCCAGGCACAGGGAGCTGGGACACCCCACTGCTGTGCTCAGCCTGAGCAGGAGGAGCCCAAGGGCTGGGCCTGAGCCTGCAGCTGGAAGTGCCATTCCCAGAGAGCCCCTCAGCAATGCCAGCAGCAGCTGGGCAAGGCAAGGAGAGAGAGAGCCGGGCCCTGAGGAAAAGCCTTTCCCTGCCCAGCCCTGCCCAGCCCCTGCAGTGCAGGCAGCAGCAGTGCAGGACAGTGGCCCTCAGGCCCTGGGCAGCAGGCAATGGGCACATGGCAGCAGAGATGCCCTTCATCTCTGGAGCTGCTCTGCTGGCCCAGGAGGGGACTGAGGGCCCCCAGCCCCCGGGCTGAGGGCTGTGCTGGCTGCCAGGGGACACAGCAGCTGTGCTGCTCGGGCCAGTGTCTGCCCTGCAGCTGCAGGCAGCCTGCGGGCTGGCAGCTGCCACATCTCCCCTGCAGCAGCAGCAGCAGCAGGGCTGCCCTCAGCACTGCCTCCCTCCCTCCGTGCCCAGGGCTCTGCTGCTGCAGCTGTCCCAGCCCGAGCTGTTCCTGTGGGCCCGGGCTCCTTCCCTGCCACAGCTGCCAGAGCCCAGCCCAGCCCCTGGGCCAGCTCTGCCCTGCAGCTGCTCCCGGCTGCAGGCATTAAAGAACAGCTCCCCCAGGCCTGGCCACCATGGAAAGCTGATGCTGCATGGATCTGGAGCCTGGGGAGCTACAGGCACTTGTTGAGGTTCCCAGGAAAACTCAGTGGGATGGTTGAAGAGCCTCAGCCCCTGCTCTGCCCTGCACAGCTGAGTTTGCATTGCCACCAAGCTGAGCCAGGGAAAAGTGGGAGCACAGATTCTGGAAAGCAGAGACCCAAGCAGGAAACTCCTGCCCTGAATGAGCTCATGAAAAGTCCCCTCAGAAATGACCTGGGCATGAGCTGGAGCTCTGAGCAGCCCTGGCACACACAACACCCTCTCCACAGCAGCAGCAGCAGCAAGACCTGCCCTGGCAGGAGTCACTCTCTGCACCCACTGCTTCCCTCCACCATCCATGGGAGCTCCCAGGCAGGCTGAGAGCTGCCCCTGGCAGGTGGCAGATGCCCTGGGCTGGCCAAGAGCCCTGAGGGCTGCAGGAGCTGCTGTGCAGGACAGCCCTGGGCAGCCCTGGCTGCAGCCCCAGCTTCAGCCCCTGCAGCCATCCCTGGCAGCAGGAGCCATCCTGCCCTGTCCCTCTGACGGTGCCAGGGCAGCCCCGCTCTGGAGCACATCCTCCCCCAAAGCAGAAAGGGCAGCAGAGCCATCCTTACAGTCACATCAGTCCTGTCCTGGGTCAGCTGGAGGAGATCCCTGCAGCCACAGACTGACTGTCACAAGTGGTGAAGATTTCTCCAGGAAGAAGCTCAGAATTTTCAAAAGTTGTGAAGATTTCTCCATGAAAAATCTCAGAATTGTCCTTCCCGTTTCTTTAAGCCTCTGTCTGCTTCACTGCTCTCAGATACTTGCAGGCAGTGCCCTCAGCCCTGCTGGGCTGGGAGAAGAGCTGCTCCTCAGGAGAAATGTCCTTTTGAAGCTCTTCTTGGTTGCCAAGATCATCCTCTCTTCCAGGAGCCCAGCCCAGCTCATCAGCACAGACACAGCACAAGGACTTTAATTAACCTCTTGGGGTTTGGTGCTGTTTACATTAGAGTCAGTCCCTCAGAGTGTGCTCAAGAAACTTCTCAAGAACTCCAAGTCAGATTCAAAGTCCAAAGTTTCTTTAACTTTTAATGGGTCCCAGTGAGGGACAGGACTAAGAAAGTGTCCCCAGGTTCAGGTAGAGCAGAACCCTGCAGGCAGTAAGGACAGGTAGGGACAAACATGGCAAAGGTGTCTCTGATGCTGAGCAAACCTGGATGTGTTTCAGGAATGCAAAGGACCAAGGCCTGAGCCCCAGCCCCTGCCAAGGCACATCCTGCCCCTCCCTCCTTGCTCAGGCCTCTTCCCAGGCCACTGGCATGTGGGGATGTGCAATGTCAAGGGCAGCACCATGGGGCAGCCCCTGCCAGGCTGCTGAGCAGGGACAAGGAGGACATGAGACCCCAGGCCTGCAAGGGTCACTTGTCCCCTCCTGCTGGCTCAGGCCCAGGGCCAGCAGCCATGGCCCAAGTGCTGCAGGAGTTGGCTGTGTCAGGGCCTTGCAGCTGCTGCCCATCCCTGTGCCCTGTGCAGCCCAGGCTGTCCTACGCTGTCCATGCCCTGTGCCTCTGTCCCTGCAGGCTGTCGTCACCCGCGGCTGCCCCACCTGGCTGGGCCCTTCCTTTGCTGACAGCTCTGCGTCCTGCCTGCCTCTGCCTGGGCACACACAGCCTTGGGCTGGATACCAAAGGGTTCATTCCATTTTTACTGTGCCTGGAACTTCTAGCACAGGAAGAAGGAATGCAGGGCCTGCTTTCCCAGCAAGGATGGTTGGAAGAGAAGAAGAAGACATCTGGCTGAAGAGTGCAGTGGTAGAATTAGCAAGGACTGAAACTGGTAACTTAGCATGGGTTTTATAGTAATGGTTATATTGTAATATATGTGTAATGACCTTATATAAGTAACACTGTTTTAGAATCACATGTCCATGTAACGTATTAGTTATTGCATGTTGGACCTCAAGCCTGAAACAGTGATGCCCTCCTAAACACCAAGTGTGTGTTAAGGAGTCTTATTCTGATATTTCAGGCATTTGGTGGTAGCAGGGCCTCACAGAACCAAGGAGTCTACTATGACATCTTGGAACCTCATGGAACCAAAATCCTTTCTGACACAGCAGGGCCACATGGAACCAAGGAGCCATTGTGATACTTCAGATCCAAGGAGACCATTGGGACACTATGGAACCTCATGGAATCAAAGTACATTGTGACAGAGAAAGGCTTCATGGAACCAAGAGTCCATTGTGACACAGCAAGGCCTTGTTTGAGCAAGGGAACCATTGCTGATAGTCCAGAAACTCATGGAACCAAGGGGCCACTGTGACACACCAGGTCTGCATGGAATGAAAGGTCCGTTGTCACAATGTGGATCTAAGGAGACCATGGTGACACTGTGGGGCCTCGTGGAACCAAAGGGGCCATTCTGACCCAGCAAGGCCTTGTAGAACCAAGGAGGCCATTGTGACACTGCTGAACCTCACAGAACCAAAGTGACCATGTTATACTGTGGGACCTCACAGAACCAAGGGTCCATGGTGACACTGCAGAACCAAGGAGACTGTTGTTGGCAGTATGAAAGCTCATGGAACCAGAACTCTTCTGTGACACAGCAAGGTCTTATGGAACCAGGAGTCCATTTCAATTCTGTTGGGCCTCATGGAACCACGAGCCATTATGAAACAGCTTGGCCACATAGAGCCAAGGAGCCATTGTGACTGAGGAGCCTCATGGAACCAAGAGTCCATTGTTACACTGTGTGGCCCTGTGTAACCAAGGGGACCAGGGTCACATTGTAGGGCCTCATGGAACAATGGAGACTATTCTGACACTTTGGGACCCACTGGAACCAAGGGGCCATTGGAGCATAGCAGGGCCTCATGGAATCAAGGGGAGCACAGTGAACACTGTGGGTCTCCATGGGATGAAGGGTCCATTCTGACACTGTGGAACCAAGGAGACCATGGTGACACTATGGGGCATCATGGAACCAAAGGTCCATTGTGACCCAGCAGGGCCTCATGAAACCCTGGAGGCCATTTGCACACCTTGAGGCCCTGGGAAACCAAAGGACCATTGTGGCACTTGAGAGCCCTGGGGAGCCAAGGGGTCCATAGTGACACTGTAGGGCTTAATAGAAACAAGGGACAATTGTGGCCCTGTGTGGCAGTATTGAACCAAGGTGTCCATTGTGACACTACAGGGCCCCATGGAACTAAGGATTCATGGAACAGCGTGAGACCCCATGGAACCAAAGATACATTGTGACATTGCAGAGCCTCATGAAATCCTGCAGACCATGATGGATCTCTGAGGCCTTGTTGGACCAAGGGTCTCTGCAAGACCTCGTGGAGCCAAGGAGACCATTGTGACACCGCAGGGCCTCATTGAACCAAGGGTCCATTGAGATACTGCAGTACCAAGGAGACCCCTGTGACATGGCAAGGCCTCATTGAAGCAAGGGGGGAGAGCTGGGATGCTTTGCGGCCCAGTGGAAGCAAGGGGCCAGTGTGACACAGCTGGGCCTCATGCAGCCAAGGGGCCACTGTGATCCTGAGGAGCCCAATAGAACCAAGGGACCACCGTGATACTGCAGGACTATCTGGAATCATGGAGACCATTGTGAAACTCTGAGGCCTCAAGGAACCAAGGGGGCCACTGTGTCATTGTGCAGCTCCATGGAACCAAGGAAACCATTTTGGCACTGCAAGGCCTCATGGAAGCAAGGGACCATTGTGACACTGTGGGGCCCCATGGAAACAAGGGGACAGTGTGACACAGAGAACCTCTGTGGAACCAAGGATCCAATGTGACACCACCATTGTGACACTGTGGGGCCCTGTGGATCCAAGGGAACAGTGAACGGGTCTGGCTGGCTGGGCCTGACTGGATCAACTGACCTCAGCATGTTAGGGGTCTCTTCTTATGTGCCCCTTAAACCTAGGGGCTCTGGCTTTCCTTCCTGTGGAATAGAACCATCCCTCCTGCCCAGGCACCCATGGCCAAAATTGGTACTTCTCCAAAATTCACTTTATGCAAGGGTTTCTCCAAGACTAAAGCTGCCAGGACAGACAGGCCTGGTTCACCTTGGCCTATAGTGATCGCCCCTAATATGCCCTGGAAATCCTGGGGCTCTGTGCTTTCCTTGCTATGGGAAACAACTGGCATTCTCATGCAGGCACTCATGGCTGAAATTGGGATTGTGCCCCCAAAATTCCATATATCCGAGATCTGGAATTCAGAATATTTATTCCACTGCTCCCAGATGAAAGCTGCCAGGACAGAGAGCTCTGGCTGGCCTTGGCCTCTGACGGCTGCCATTCATCAGCCCCTGAAGCACTGGGGCTCTGTGCTTTCCTTCCTGTGGAGACCATTGTGACCCTGTGGGGTACCATGGATCCCAGGGACCACTGTGACACTGTGGGAATTCAAGGAACCAAAGGGATCTCTGTGGCACTGTTGGGCTGCATGGTCCCAAGGGGCCAGTGTGAAGCAGCAGGGCTTTGTGGAACCACAGGGCCGTTGTGACCCTGTAGGGCACCGTGGATCCATGGAGATCATAGTGGCATTGCAAGGCCCCATGGAATCATGGAGAGCAAGGTAACACTGTTGGGCCCCACAGAACCAAAAAATCATTGTGACCCTGCTGGGCCTCCTGGAACCAAGGGGAGATGGAACAGATCTGGCTGGTTTTGCCTCCCAGGGGCCACCTGAAAGGTCCAGCTGATCTTGGAATGATGAGAGCTGCCTCTCCTCAGCCCTTGGAGAACTGGGGCTTTGAGCTTTCCTTGCTATGGAAAAGTACTGTCAATCTATCCAGATGCCCACAGCCAAAACTGATACTCCCCCTGAAAAATTCCCTCTATGCAAGGGTTCTCCCGGACAAAAGCTGCCAGGACAGAGAGCTCTGGCTGGCTTTGGCCTCTGCTGGTCACCTCTCACCTCAAGTAAACAAGGAGTCAGCTGTGACACCTTGAAGGAAAGGATATAAACAGGTATGACCACTGGAACATCGACAAGTCTCTCATCCTCTGAAAAGCTCAGATGCTCTTCTAAACATATGTGCGGGTTTGTTTTTTTTTTTTTCCTCACTGTGAATTTTGCATGAAATATTATTTTCAGTTATAAATATCATTCTTATAACTCCACCAGTGTTATCTGACACAAAACAGCTCTGCATATGGATCCAGGTATCCTGTATAAGCAAACACAATGAAGAATCCAGCAGGAAATCTTTGTCTCTGCTCCCATCTGTCCCATCTCCTCTGGAGCTGGAGGTGCAGACCCAGCACCTGGGAAGCCTCCAAGGGTCACAAGCTCAGCTCCCACACAGAGAACTTGTGCAGCCTGGGGTGCTTTTCTTCACCCCTGCAGGGTCACCCAGGGTGAGATGGACACTGATGGTGTCTGTGCCAGGCTCTCCCAGCCCAGCCCAGCTCCCTGCAAGCTCTGCCAGCTGCCCTGAGCTCTCTGCAGCACCAAGGGCCTCTCCCCAGCACAGCCCAGCCGCCTCTGGCCCCACAGCTCTGCTCAGGCCAGGCTGCTCTGGGCAGGGGCCCCACGGCCTCAGCCCCTGGCAAGGGCACAGCAGCAGCTGCAGCTCCCACAGGGCTCAGCCCCAGCCATGGCCAAGGTGCTGGCACAAGGCAAAACCAGGCTCCCTGGGTGCCCTGCTCCCCTCTCCCTCAGCTCCTGAGAGCTCTGCAGCCCCTGCTGCCATCCCATCTGCCCAGGCCAGCACAACAGCCGCGGCCTTGGGGCCCTGCAGAGCTGCTCCTGCTGCAGGCCCAGGGCCCATCCCAGAGCTGGGGCAGCCAGAAAGCTGTGCCCATTTCTGTTCATTGCTGCTCTGATGAGGATGAGTCCTCAGCCCCTTGGAGGCTGCTGGTGATTTTTACTTTTCCAGCGGCCTCTTCTTTCCTGAGCTTTCCAGTTCAGGAATTCAGTGAGAATTGGTCATAAACATTTGTTCAAAACATCTTAAAAAAAAAGTCCCTGGGGAAAAAATTAAGTTCTTAATTCTTCTGTGGTTTATTAGAATTTAGAAGTTCAAAAAACATCTCCAGAACTCAAAATGAGATTGAAACACTGAAGTTTTTAGAAGTTTTAATGGGTCCCACCGAGAAACACAACTCAGAAAGTGTCCCCAGGTTCCATTTAGAGCAGAACAATCCAGGCATTGAGCACAGGTGGGCACAAGCAAGGCAAAGGTGTCTCTGATGCTGAGCAACCCTGGATGTGTTTCAGGAATGCAAAGGGCCAAGGCCTGAGCCCCAGCCCCTGCCAAGGCACATCCTGTCCCTCCCTCCTTGCTCAGGGCACTTCCCAGGCCACTGGGATGTGGGGATGTGCAATGCCAAGGGCAGCACCATGGGGCAGCCCCTGCCAGGCTGCTGAGCAGGGACAAGGAGGCCATGAGGCCCTTGCAGGCCTGCAAGGGTCACTTGTCCCCTCTTCCTGATGGCTCAGGCCCAGGGGCAGCAGCCATGGCCCAAGTGCTGCAGGAGTTGGCTGTGTCAGGTATTAGAAAAAACGCTTGTAGCCCGGCGAGAGAGATGACCTGAAGATCAGGATCCTCTAGAACACGTGGTTTATTGGTCGTGGGAATGCAGCCTGACTAGGGAAGAGGGTCCAGGGATCCAGTGCAGAGTCCAAGGGAAGGCAGGCAAAAAAGGGCGAACTCTCTGTTACATTCCATTTTAACCCCTTCTATCGTGAATATGCTAATGAACATTAACCAATCACCTCTAGATACAAAACCTACAGAATCTACATACAGCCTATGGGAGCTACAACATTATAATACTACTCTACATACCAAAACCTGTGAAACCCACCTTATCTCTGATACCTGAGAAGGCGCAGCCTTTCATTCATCCTTTTGTCTTGTCAGGGGTGTCACTGACCCACCCAGCCAAGGCCTTTCAGCTGCTTAATCACCTTCTTCCTGTCCATGCTTAAAGCTCAAACTTTGCTTTTAGTTCTATCCCTCTTGTGGGTTTCATAGTTTTAGAATCTTTTACTATTAAATTATCTCTACAAGGCCTAGCTACTTCATCCTCCCCAACATCTCCCCCGTTCTGTTGAATCACTAAGATACTGGAAACTGTCTTATTCATTACTCTTTTCACACAATGAAGTATACAGGGAACTGCTAATAAAATAACAACTATAACTATTAGAATAATTAAACCTATTTTACAAAGTTCCTTTAGCCAAGGTGCAAAGCTCAAATTGTCAAAGAAATTGTCTAGCCATGATGGGCTATCTTTAGTAATTTGGTTGGCTAGATCTCTTAAGTCTTGTAACTGTTTTTGGATGGAAATAGAATGATCAGATAGGTTCATACAACATAACCCTTCAAAATCCTCACATCCATGCCCATGGACTAACAAAAGGTAGTCAAGTAGGACCTGAGGGATAGTAATAATATGGCCAGTATTTGTCTAAGGTAACGTTTTCAAAGACTTTTGGAAAGGGCACACCAACTAGGCAGGTTGAAAAGGGTGTTTCAGGGTTGCTGTTAGATAAGCAGATTGTGTCAGCAGGCTTGGCTAAAGCAACCCAGACATTTGTCTTTGGTTGACTTACAGGTAAAGCATTACTATAAAAACAAAAATAAAAGGGTAAAAACAACATGCATTCAGGTAAATAATAACAGTTCATTTGCTTCTTGAGCTTCTTTTGGTAGACAATCTTCTGATGATTTCTGCGCAGATCAGATCTGGGTGCTTGCCTCTTGGCTTTCACTTGCAGGGTTGCTGGCATTATTTCAATGTGTGGTGTCTCATTTTGAACTGTGGGAGCTGTTCTGAGAGCTGGAGGGACTGTAGGGTTGCTGGGGAAGGTGTTTTGTGTCGGGAATAGTGGGTTAGTGTTTATAGGGGCAGGGTAATTATCAGTTTGCCCTTTACTTGTTAATGAAGATTTATTATTCCCTTCTCCCCCTCCGTATATAGCATTAATGGTCATGGAGTTTTGTGTGATAGTCTCGTTTTGTGCTGGGAGAGTAGGACTTTGGGGTGCAGCTGGGCAAGCTGGGGAATACGGCAGCGAGTTGATGGCAGTTGGCTGGAGCGAAGGCAGCGGTGGTTGCTCTGGAGGGGCTGCGACAGGCTGTAGGATGGATGCAGCTTCAAACGGGTGCTGTAAGGCTGTCCTGGTAGGCGGAGCAGCAGGTGGGGGCTGAACGGTGGCAGCTGGGAGAAGCGACGGTGACGCAGAGATGCTTGGAGGAGGTGGGCACAGCAACGAAGGCAGATCAGGTGTAGTAGCCAGGTGTGCAGGTGGCAGCGGTGCTGCTCGAGGTGCTGGAGCTTGGTGCCCTTCCCTATCTCCCCCCGCTGCAGTATAGCAGAGCAGGGAGGAGGCAGGGAGGGGCTGTAGTACTGTTGCAGGAGGCTGTGCTGTTGTCATCTGATGCGGTGGGCATTGATGCAGCTGGAACGGCACTTGTGGCACACTGTGATGTGTGGGTTGTGTCACCATGGTGGTCGGCTGGACAGAGGGTGCAGGCGGGTTGACTTCCACCAGTGGCTGGACGAGATGTGGGGGAAGCGGCAACGGCAGTTGTCGTGATGTTGAGATGATGGCGGTAGCTGTGGCAGCGTTGCAGTAGGCGAGTGGGCGGTGGGGAGATGCTGAAAGGGCGCCATGGCAGGTGGTGGGCTGGCTGGTGGCTGTGCAGTGGTGACGGAATAGCTGGAGGCAGGTACTGGGGCTGAGCAGGTTGCTTGCATGGCATAAGAATGGTGCATTTCTGGGATGGAATCAGGTGCGGGTTGGAGGGGTGGTGCAGGGGTCCAGACGGGCGCAGCAGGGGCAGCAGGCACGGTACTCCGGGGAAGGCAGGGCTGGTGCATTGTCAGGTTCGGTAGTGTAGGTGGGCATGGGTAGTGAGGCCAGGCTGGTGCCTTCCCCGGCACCGAGGGAGGCGTGGCTGCTGAACTCGGTGCGTTTTTCAAGACGCAGGTTGTCTCAGGGAAAAATAAATGTCGTGCAGGGGCAGCAGCGGCAGCCGCACCAGGCGCAGAAGCCCAGGTAGCTGCTGCAGGGGAAGGGAGCCATCCTTTGTCTGGTGCTACATTGGTGTCGCAGGGGGTCTGGACGGGACTGAATGTGGCTTCGGGATGGATTGGGTTGGATAGTACAGGTATGGGGGGGGTAGTGGGGTTTGTAAAAGGGATAGGGTATTGGGAGGTGTGGGGCTGTGCCTTAGCAGGGGCTGGATGGGGGTGCAGGCTGACGTAGGGGGTGGGGGAGGCAGCAGCTGGCAGGCAGGGCAGGGTCGGAGCTGCTGGGGCAGTGTGCAGAGAGGATCGGGTTGCGGTTGCTAGGGGCGGGGTAGTGGGCGGGGCGGGACGGGAGAGCGGGGCGGGGGTTGCTAGGGGCGGGGTAAGGGGCGGGGCGGGACGGGAGAGCGGGGCAGGGGTTGCTAGGGGCGGGGTAGGGGGCGGGGCGGGGCGGGAGAGCGGGAGAGCAGGACGGGTTGCTAGGGGCGGGGTAAGGAGCGGGGCGGGACGGGAGAGCGGGGCGGGGGTTGCTAGGGGCGGGGTAAGGGGCGGGGCTGGCATAGGGGGTGGAGGAGCAGTGGTGGAGGGGCATGGAAACCGTACCGGGGAAGTTGTGGGCATAGGAGGGGCAATGGGCAGTCGTGGGGCGACAGGCACAGGGCATGTAGGGGCGGGGGGCACGGTGAGGGTTGGGGGGGCGGTGGTGGGTGGGGAGGGGACGGCTTGGGGCTGGGGCGGCACCGAGGGAGGCGACGGGGTCAAGGGGGTGAGGGGGGCGGGGGGAGGGGTTGCAGCTGGGGACAGGCTGGATGTATTTGCACATGAATGAAAGCCAGGATGGGCGATTAGGAGAGTCGGAGCAGAGCAGGGGGAGGGGGGGTGCGCGGGCATGGGTGCCTGTGTTGGGGGGGTCATAGGAGCGGGGAAGGGAGACGCCGGTACCGCGGGGGGAGGGGATGGCGTAGCGGGAGCGGGGGTCGGGAGGGGGGGTGAAACGGAGAGGGAATGCGACGCGCGGGACAGGGCTGGGGGGGAAGCGGCGTTCGCAGAGACAGCATGGACCGGCACAAGGGGAGCAGGGACAGGGGCCCCTGGAGGGGGGGAAGTCATTGCGGGGAGAGGAGAAGGGGGCACAGCGAGGGAAAGTGCCGCGGCAGCCGGGATCGGGCAGGGGGCTGTGGGGATCGGGGCGGAGGGAGCGTGCACGTGGACCGGAGGGACGGCAGGGCTCGGGGCCGCGGGGGGGGCTGCGGCCACGTGGCAGGGGGGCTGGGAGGGCACCGCAGCTGCCACGTGCTCCGGGGAGTGGGGGGGGGGAGGGGACGGGGCAGCAAGCACTGGGGAAACAGAGGGAATGGCTCCGTGCACTGCGAAAGTACAGAAAAGAGCTGGACTAAAGCTCTACACGCGGGCAGATGTTCTGCAACAGCGAAATTTCGATAGGAAATCTCATTAAAAAGCTTATTTCCCACTGATTCCCAAAAGTGACTCGTAAAAACAGTTGATCGATCAGCATTAGGAAAATTATTCAGAGTCCACGTTAAAAGACCCTTTAACTCCTGCTTGGGCAGAGAGATTGAATGAGCTTTTAGCAAATGCTTTAGCTGCTTGTAAAAATCTATATCTGAGGCAGAAAAACCCTGACCCATTTTTACAAAAGGTTTATACTTACCAGAAGTCAGTCGAGGAGGGAGGGAGAGAGAGAGAGACGTCCCAAAACAACTCCAACAAACAGTGCTGGCCAGGCACCACGTGTCCTCTCAGGGACACCAACAGATCCCTCGTCGTCGGGGATCCTTACAGGAGTTTTTCCACAAGCCCCCGAAGCTGCTACTGTGTAACAGCCTTGCGGGGCCCACCAACTGCTGTAGGTGCCTGAAAGCTTCGGCTGAATGTTGCTTTTTAGCAACGACCCACCGGCTTCTGGCACCACCGCAGTCTGCGAATATTTTAAGAGCTCCAGGCAGAGCTTTTCCTTAGCTTGCCTGTGCTCGCCCGTATCAGGGAACCCCACAGCTGGGCTTAAGGGTCCCTAGGGCTAAAAATATTTTAAGCGCTTCAAGTCCTGGTGCTCTCAGCACTGGACATGCGCTCGGGACAGTCTCTCGAGGTAAGGAAACAGTTTTCAGATTACCATAGACTAGGATGAGTCAGGCTGCTCCGGCGGTTTCCACAATGGGCGTCAGATATTAGAAAAGACGCTTGTAGCCCGGCGAGAGAGATGACCTGAAGATCAGGATCCTCTAGAACACGTGGTTTATTGGTCGTGGGAATGCAGCCTGACTAGGGAAGAGGGTCCAGGGATCCAGTGCAGAGTCCAAGGGAAGGCAGGCAAAAAAGGGCGAACTCTCTGTTACATTCCATTTTAACCCCTTCTATCGTGAATATGCTAATGAACATTAACCAATCACCTCTAGATACAAAACCTACAGAATCTACATACAGCCTATGGGAGCTACAACATTATAATACTACTCTACATACCAAAACCTGTGAAACCCACCTTATCTCTGATACCTGAGAAGGCGCAGCCTTTCATTCATCCTTTTGTCTTGTCAGGGGTGTCACTGACCCACCCAGCCAAGGCCTTTCAGCTGCTTAATCACCTTCTTCCTGTCCATGCTTAAAGCTCAAACTTTGCTTTCAGTTCTATCCCTCTTGTGGGTTTCATAGTTTTAGAATCTTTTTCTATTAAATTATCTCTACAAGGCCTAGCTACTTCATCCTCCCCAACAGTCAGGGCCTTGCAGCTGCTGCCCATCCCTGTGCCCTGTGCAGCCCAGGCTGTCCTACGGTGTCCATGCCCTGTGCCTCATCAGCACTGCCATGTTTGCCTACCTGAAGCCCCCCTCCATCTCCTCCCCATCCCTGGATCTGGCTCTGTCAGTTCTGTACTTGGTGGTGCCTCCAACCCTGAACCCCCTCATCTACAGCCTGAGGAACCAGGAGCTCAAGGCTGCACTGTGGACACTGATGACTGGATTGTTTCAGAAACATTAAACTGGTAGTCAGTTTCTGTAAATCGCTTATAATAAAAGTCATCTTTGATATTTCTTGCTGGTTTCATTTTGGAGGTTCTTTTTCTTTGTTTTTTTTTTTTTTTTAATATTGTCAACAATGAAATTTCAGTGTTTTTGCCATTTCTCCTTTTGTTTCTCTCCACCTTCCCTGTGCCCCCAGACTGTGTCAATGAGGGGCTGCACTCTTGGTGGCTTTAAATTTACTCAAGGATCTCCAAGCCAAGTTTTATGCAGAGATGCCCCTTTGGTTCCCTTCTCTGCAGCTGCAGCAGCAATGTCTGTGTGCAGAGCTGGGGGCAAATCAGTGCTGGCACAGCAGCAGTGCTGAGGCCTCAGGCCAGGGCCTGGGGGCTGCAGGCTCCTTGCCCAGGCTCTCTCCAGAACACATTGCCCAGGCCAATGGTGAGCAGAGAAAAGCCCCGGCAGCAGCCCCAGGCTGGCCGTGGGCAGGCTGGGGGCAAACAGCACGGCTGGGGCTCTGCAAGGGCCCTGGGCAAGCACACGGCAAGGAGCAGCAGAGCAGGGCCTGATCCATCCCCACTGCGCTGGACACCCCAGGCCAGCGGCCCACAGCCTCCTCATGCACCTGCCAACAACATCCCCCCTCTGCAGCCCTGGCCTCTCCCCCAGCTCACACAGCTGCCGCAGCCTTGCAGGCACAGCCACGGCAGCACTGCCTCAGGAGCCCCTGTTTGCCCTGCCCAGAGCAGGCCTGAGCACCCCCATGGGGTTGGTGTGGGGAGATGAAGCTGAGGGAGCACAAATGCCAGCAGGGCCTGGGGCCAGGAAGGGCTGGGCCACAGCAGGGAAACCCCTCAGGTTTGTGGTGGCCTCTGAAGTCAGAGCCAGAAAGTTTGTTCCCATGAGCTGGGAGTTTGCTGTGGCACTGCAGAAGTTGTTGCTCAGAGGCAGGGCTGCCTGGCAGCCACCACCAAAATTCTCTGACCATTTCCTTTGCTTCACCCTGACTTGCTTTACTCTTCCTGCTACAGATTTCTTCTCATTGCCCAGCCCTTTTCCCTCCCCTGCAAACAGCCCATCCCTGGTTGCCCTTTCCTCTCTGGCCCCACTCCCCATTTCAGTTCCTGACTTGGCACCATGGGAAGGTCCCCTGGGGAGCAGGATCATCCTCCAAGTGCTTCAGGAATTGTCTGCAGGCTCCTGCAGTGCCTGGTGCTGCTCCCTTGCCAAAGGCTCCCCAGGCCAGGGGGGCACATCTGGGCTGCTGTGTCTGCCTGTGGGGCTCCCTGCTGTGGGCAATGAGGAGGAGCTGCAGAGGCTCTGCAGGACTGACAGGATGGGCTTTGGGGCTGTGAGGAGAAGCTGCTGAGGCACCTGGGCTGCTGCACCTTCTGAAGAGGAGGCCCAGGGCTCATCCTGCAACTGCTGCAAGGCTGGTTTCAGAGAATCCCAGAATCAGCAAGGTTGGAAAAGACCTTGGACATCATCAAGTCCAACCTGTGCCCTGACACTGCCTTGTCTCCCTTGAGCCTCCTCTTCTCCAGGATAAACAACCCCAACTCCCTCAGGCACTCCTCACAGGACTTGTGTTCCACACCCCTCACCAGCCTTGTTGCCTTTCTCTGGACACGCTCCAGCCCCTCCATGTCCTTCCCAGATGGTGGGGCCAAGAACTGGACACAGCACTCAAGGTGCTGCCCAACCAGTGCTGAGCACAGGGGAAGAATCCCTGCCCTGCTCCTGCTGGCCACACTGTTCCTGATCCAGGCCAGGAGCCATTAGCCATCTTGGCCACCTGGGCACACTGCTGCCTCATGTCCAGCCTGCTGTCCATCAGTCCCTGCAGGTCCCTTTCTGCCTGGCTGCTGTCCAGCCACTCTCTCCCCAGCCTGGAGCACTGCAGGGCTTGTTGTAGCCAAAGTGCAGGACCCGGCCCTTAGACTTGTTCAACCTGACATTGTTGGATTTGGGCCCTGGATCCAGCCTGTCCAGGGACCTGTGCAGAGCCCTCCTGCCCTCCAGCAGATCCACACTCACACCTGCAGGAGAGATGGCCAAGGGCTGGGCAGGGCTGGCAGGGCCACAGGCACCCAGGCCTTTGTCCCCTGGCCTCTGCAGGCCCCACAGAAGGAACTTTTCTTGCAGGGCCTGCACTTGGCTTCTGCCTGGCCCCTCCCTGAGCAGTCCTTGCAGCTTTAGGACATTTGTCCTTGCTGCCCCTGCCATCCCCCTGCCCCACCAACAGCCTCCAGCCAGCCGGGAGGGACAGGCCCTGCTGTGCCAGGCCTGGGCTCAGGCCTTGGCCTTTCTGCTCCCTCCAGCCAGCCCAGGCCTTGCTCAGCATTGCAGTCCCTGCTCACAGCCTTGGGCTCCCTGCAATCCTGGCCTCAAGGAGCTGCTCTCACCAGTGCCTGGGCAGCCTTTGGCACTCCCTGTCCTCACTGGGGCCCAGGGATGCTCCAAGGGACTTGGAGTTTTGCTTCTGACTCCTTCAGCAGCTTCTTCAACCTTCTCTCAGTTGGCCTGGGGGTCCTGGACTCAGCCCCAAATTCACCATGGGTCTCATGAAAATACAGAAAGCCCTCAGGAGCTCCTTATCTTCCTTCAATTATCTTTGAGCCTCCAAGGCTTGTGCAGTTTACTGGAGTCAGTTTGGTGTTGTATTAAGGAGGGAGATTTGAAAGTCCATCTCATGATTTTCGGGTTTTTTAAACACATGAATATTTTTAAAATTTTTTGTTCATTGAAGATGTACAGAAACAATCTCCAAGTGATCTTGATGCTGAATGTTTCTTTAGAAGGTCTTGGCATGGAGAAGAATGAGCCCCTTGCAGGCTGACCCTGTTTGGACAAGCTGCTCCTCACCCCAACCTCACCATGTCTGACATTGCCCACCTGGCACTGACATCCCTGGGCCCTGCAGCACATCCTTGTCCCCTGAGCTCTGCAGCTGCCTGTCCCAGCCCATTGCACCATGTCCCACCTGCTCTCCTCAGGCCTCTGCCTGCACACAGGCCCAGGAGAAGTTTTCCTCTTGGTGAGGAAAGAATGGAATAGCCTGAGCAGGTTTTCTAAACAACAAAGCCCACTCAGGAACCACATGCTCAGGACAGGCTGCCTGGAATGATGTCACCTTTCTACAAGGGACAGTGCCACCAGAAATGAGCTCTGGAAGTCAAATTCTCTGATTCTCTCAGCTGAATTCTCTGTCCCTGTCCTGTATCTCTGTTGCAGATGGAAGCTGCTGGTGCCATCCTCAGCTTGAACCCTTCTTTGGAATGCAGATAGAGTTCCCAGGTGTGTAAAGTAAGCATTGCTCAATGTTGATGCAAAGCTTTTGTGTTCCTCCTGGAACCAAGGAGACTCTTGAGACACTGCAAGGCCTTGTTTAACCAAGGGTCCATTGGGACACAGCGGGGCCTCATGGAATCAAGGAGACAATTGTGACAGTGCAGAACCTCCTAGAAATAAGTCTCTGTTGTGGCAGTCATGGAATCAAAGAGACATTTGTGACACAGCAAGGACGTGTGGAACCAATGGTCCATTGTTACACTGCAGAGTAAAGAAGAACATGGTGACACCACAGAACCTCATGGAACCAAGGGTCCTTTGTGGCACAGCACGGCCTCGTTGGAACCCAGGGGACCATTGTGACAAGGCAGGGCCTACTGGAACCATGGAGACCATTGTGACACTAAGGAAACTCATGGAACCACAGTGACCATTGGGATGCTATGGAACCTCACAGAACCAAGGGTCTGTTGTGACATTGTGGTGCCTCCTGGAATCCAACATTGTGAAACTTGGAGGCCTAATGGAACAAGGGTTTCTACTGTGACACTGCAGAACCTCATGGAATCAAGGTGACCATGTTACACTACAAAGGCTCATGGAACCAAGGGGTCATTGTGACACTGCAGAACCAAGGAAACTGTTGTTGACAGTACGAAAACTCATGGAATGAAAAGTCCAGTGTGACATGATGGAACCCCATGGACACAAGTGTCCATTGTGACTCTCTAGGGCCTCATGGAATAGAGGGTCCATTGGAACACAGCAGGGCCTCGTGGAACCAAGGGTGTATTGAGGCACAGCTGGGCCTTGCGGGATCAAAGAAACCACTGCTCAAAGCAGGGTAACTCCTAGAACCAAGGAGTCCATTGGTACAGCATAAAACCTATGGAACCAAGGGGCCATTGGGACAAAGCAGGGCCTCATGGAACTAAGGGGACATTCTGACCCATTGGGATTGCATGGAAGGACTTGTCCATTGTGTCAATGCAGATCCAAGGAGACCACCGAGACACAATGGAACCTCATGGATGCAAGGGGCCATGGTGACACCAAAGAACTTCATGGAACCCAGGGTCCATTGTGACATAGCAAGGCCTCATTGGAACAAAGGAACCATTGTTGACAGTACAGAAACTCATGGAACCAAGGGGCTGTGGTGACACAGCAGGGACACATGGAACCAAGAAGACCAGTGACATTTAGGAAACTCATGGAACCAAGGGTTCATTAGGACACTGCAGAAACAAGGAGACCATTGTTGACACTATGGAAGCTCAGGGAACCGAGCGGCCATTGTTACACTTCAAAGTGTCATTGAACCAAAGGGACCATTGTCCAACTACAGAACCTCATGGCACTAAGGCTTCACTGTGACACAGCAGGGTTCCATGAAACCAATGGTCCATTGTGACAAGGCAGATCCAAGGAGACCATGGTGACACTAGGGAAGCTCACGGAACCAAATGGAACATTTTGACACAGCAGGGCCTTGTGGAACCAAGGAGAGCATTGTGACATCATGGAATTTTATGGAACCAAGGGTCCATTGTTACAGTCCAGGACCAAGTAGACCATTTTGACACTACAGAACCTCATGAAATCAAGGGTCACTTGTAAAACAGTTGGACTTCTTGGAAGGAAGAAGCCATGGTGACCCAGCAGGGCCACATGGAACCAATGGTCCATAGTGTGGATCCAAAGAGGCCATTCTGATACTATGGAACTTCATGGAAAAAAGGATCCATTGTTACACAGTTGGGCCACAAGGAACCAATTGTCCATTGTGACAATGCAGATCCAAGGAGATCATGGTGACACTACACAACCTCATGGATCCAAGGAGTCCTTGTGACACTGTAGGGTCTCCTTGGAACAAAGGCCATTGTTGATAGTATGGAAGATGCTCATGGAAACTATGGGATATTGTGGCACTGCAGAGCCTCATGGAACAAAGGACTGTGACACAGAGGAATTTTATGGAACCAAGCAGCCATTTGCACACGACAGAACCAAGGAGACCATTGTTTGCAGTACAAAACCTCATGGAACTGAGGGGTCATTGTTATACAGCAAGGCCTGGTGGAACCAAGGGGCCAGTGTGACACTGTGGGGCCCCATGGAATCAAATATTCCTTGTGACACAGTGGGGCTGCTCGTCACCAATTGTCCATTGTGATACTGCAGGTCCCAGAGACCGTGGTGACACTATGGCAGTTCATGGAACCAAGGGGGTGTTGTGGCACACCAAGGCCTTGTGGAACCAAGGGGAGCATTGTGGCAGTGCAGAACCAAGGAGGCCATTTTGACAGGACGGACCCTAATTGAATCAAGGGTTTAGAAGAATCCAAAGGGTTAAGAGTTTAGCTGAAGGGATAGAAGCATGAATCAATGGCTATTAATGAAGAGTTTAGAGTAGAAGCAATGTAGGATAGTTGATCATTGCCAGATGAAGCTAGTTTGAGAAGACAATATATCATTTGCCTGACTTTGCTGTTTTTGAAGAAGTTATGAGGGGAGGATTGTGTCTTGTAAAGGGGAAAATCTGTAGGTGCACCTAAGCCCCAAAAGCAGTCAGAACCAGGCAGGAGAGCTTGAACTATGCCCAAGGGGTCAGAGAGCCTGCCAACAAGACCAAGGTGAAAAGTTTACCTTGAGGTAAACTTGAGGAAGACGTTCCTGACTTCATCCTAAGGCACCTTTGACCCATTTCAAAACCCACTGACCCAATTTGATTGCAGGACTGCACAAGCGTGAAAGGACTTTGAGCCCATTTTATGATGAAGAGGAGAGAAGGCAGGGTTAAGTAATAAGTGTGTATAGGCGTGTTGAATGGTTACATGAATATGTAAGATTTTGTAGATAAATAGAGAGCCAGAGCTCTTCAATTTCTGCACACGTCTTTGGGAGGTTCCTCCCCATGTTGTCTGGTACTGAATTAAACATAACACTTTCTAACTTGAATTAGTTGGAGAGTCTTTGTCTGTGCTTTATTTACTTGATAGTGGAACCAATGGTCCATTGTTCTACAGCAGGGCCTCATGGAACCAGGGGGCCATTGTGGCACTGTGGGGCATAATGGAGTCAAGGACACTGCTGATACTGAAATCCACTGGATAGAAGCCTTTGAACACACTTTTGAGTATTTGAGAGCAGGTATTCTTTATTACAGCGCGCTGGTCACTTGGACAATCCTTCCTCCATTTGAGTGCACTAAGCATCTAATGAACAGAGTTTTGATCACACTCATTGATTATGCATTCATTAGCTATCCCCACTTCCTTTGAATTTACTTGACCTAGTTGCACCCAAGTGCAAGTTCTCACAAGTTCTTCTCTGGTTCTTTGGGGTCTGTCTTCAACATCCAGTGTCCTTTCTAGGTGGCTGGTCCTTGGCCCCCACTTTTGAGTATGGTCAATATTATTGTTTTGCAAACCTTCTGATTTGTCAGCCTTGACAAATGTCAGCTTAGCTGACATTTTTCTTACATTTTGAGTGACTTCTGTTTGCCGGAGTTACATCCTTGATCCATTTCTCCAAGGCTGTGCTGCTCTCTTCTACAGTCCTTGATAAGAGTCAATGTTGTTCTGTTCTCCTGTCCTTGTCACAGCGCTCACCCCGCCTGAGGCGTGTCTGCAACGCCCCCAACCTATGGGCTTGGGGTGGGCAAGTGTTCCTGAGGGAACAGGGATGGGACAGCTGGGCTGGACTGACCCAAGGGATGTTCCATTGCATGTCACACCATGATCAGCAATAAACTGCAGGGAGCAGGGAGGGCAAGGGGGGTCGGATATTCATTTCTTTTTAGAGATATTTTTCTTTCAAAACATCACCAAGACATAAAGAATCCTCTCCTGCCACAAGATGGTTAAATATTTTCTACTGATAGGAGATTTTCTGTGGATTAGCTTTTTCTTCTGTTTTGGCCTTTGCTTTTTGTTCTTGGTTTGTCTGAGGGGTTTTGTGTTGTTGTGGGTAGGTCTTGATTTGGTTTTTTTTTTTTGGTTGGGTTTGGGTTTTTTCCTTTTGAACTACCTTTCTTCTGATGCATAAGACTTTTCCTCCTTTTCTCATGGCTTGGTTTGGCACCTGATGGCAAGACAAACTGCCGCAACTCAGTCATCCTGCCCATAGGAAAGAAAAGCACAATGATGCCCAATTATGTTTTGCAATCACCATCAACTGGAGGAGTTTGGTCACAGACTCCCTACAATTTGGCAGTATCCACAAAGGAAATGAAAGTGCATTTCATGCCACTGTAGAGATAATAGAAATGTTCCCCAGTGGTGGTCAAGGGCTGGTCACTGAGGGATGTCACCAGGCAGTGGCTGCCAAGAGGACTCTGTACCATGGATTTGACATTTGACCCTCATTGTTCAGCCAAATTCCCACCCAGCCCATGTTCCATTTCTTCAGCCCAGCTCTCTCCAGTCTGGCTCTGAGGAGACCACAGCAGAACGTGTCACAGGCCTGGCTAAAGTCTGGGCACACAACATCCCCTTCTTTTCCCTCCCACGTGGGTTCTGCAATCCCTGCCTTGTCCGGCCAGTGCCTGGAATGGCTGCAGGAGGATTTGCCACTTCTCCTTCCCTGCTGAGCCTGACCAGGCTGGGACTCTCCCAGATCCCCTCCCTGCCCTGGTTGCAGAGTGGCTCCATGTCTGCCTTTCCCAGGTTCCCAGGACCCTCTGGCATGGCTCTGTCCTTTCCAAGGGCTTTGAGAGAGCTCTCCGAGTGACACTGCCCAGCCTTCTCAACAGCTCTGACACCAAAGGCCTTTTCCACATCCCTCAGTTCCAGGTCAGTGCCCAGAACACAGCACAGCCCTGTCCAGGTCCTGGGGGTGGTTCAGAAGGGAGGCAGCTGTGATTTCTCCCCAAACACCCCCATCCCAATGGTCTCCCTGTGCAGTCCTTGGCTGTGCTGAGCAGTTTCCCTGGAGCCTACCTGCCCTGAATGTTTCTCTCTGTAGTCCTAAGCACAGCCCAGTCAAGAATTCAGGTGGTTTCCCAGAGGATTTCACTCTCAGAGTGAAGTGGCCTCAAGGCCCTGTTTATGCCTCTGGAATTGTGCCAGCCCCGAGTGCTGCTGATGGTGTTTGTGCTCACTCTGCTTCATCTCCCTACACACACACACACAGGATGCACTGCTGAAATCTCCTCAGGACAGAGCAAACAGGCACTGCTGGTCTGGTCCCTTGGTGTCCCTCCATGCAGGGACAAACAAGCTCCTGCAGGTGTGGGGAGAGGCCTGTGCTGGCCATGATGGTTGCAGGGGCAGGTGTGGGACAATTGCCCTGGGGCACCTTCCCAGGCTGTCCCCAGAAGAGAGACAGAAGTTCTCCCTGGCACAGCTCCCAGCACGGCACTCTGCACTTGTGCCCGAGCCCTTCCCTCTGCTGGGGCTGGCCTGGGGCTTTTCCTGCAGCAGGAACTGCCCTGGTCCTGGCACAGGAAAGGCAGTTCCTGCTGGAGCAGGAGGCTCTGCCTGCAATGGGCTCAAACAACTCCAGCAAGGTCCTGTTTGCAAAACCCCCAGTGGGAAATGAAGAAGGGGATCATGCTGCTTTGGGGGTGAAGAATGCTGAAAGCAGCCTGACTCCTCCATCCCCAAGTTCCACATGCTGAGAGGGAGCTGAAGCTGTGGCAGAGCTGCTAAAATCCCCAGAGAAAACAACAACCCAGTGACACCACTGAGAGCTTCTGCAGAGCTGCTGAGCTGGCCCAGCCTGGGCACATCTGACTGACAGGGCAGAACTTCAGACTAGAAAAGCCCCATCCCAAATTTTAACTGCAGCATCTGCTGACATTTCCCTCCTTGGGGGGGTGTGGAGGTTCCTCCCTGGAGTGGGGACACCCCTCAAGGTCACTGCCTGAGGCTGAGCTCAAGAGATTTGCCCACGGTCGTTGGTCTGGGGGAGTGACAACCGTCTCCGGTTAATGACTGGTTTTGCTTGAATACAATTGCTTCAAAATTCCTTCCTAGAACACTGTCTTGAAATACATGTTACAGCTCCTGTACTGTGGAGTAAATCATTCTGATTAAGGCTTTTTTGTCTGATCATGATCATAATCAATCATATCTATATGTCCATAAATACTTCTGGTTTGCCATCCTTAATATTGAGGGACAAAGTTGTACAAAGGTTCAATTCCACCTGTATAATCCTTTAGGCATAAATCCTTGAGGAAGTCTGGGGCTGGGATTGGATCCAGGTACTCCCAGGATCCTCTCCCAGAAGGAGTTTAGAAAGCCTGGGGGTCCTGGTTTGGGTCCTTTGTGAACCTCGTGACCCAACAGGAGCTTCTCTAATAAACTTTGCCTGAAGCTGCCACTGTGCCCATGACAGGAACCCCTGTGAGTGTCTGTGACATCCCAGCTCTTTGGCAGCCTGGACACTCCTGGGATGTATCCATGGAGCCCCTGTGTGGGTCTGTGACATCCCAGCTCTTTGGCAGCCTGGACACTCCTGGGATGTCCCCATGGAGCCCCTGGGAGTGTTGGTGACCTCGCTGTTCTTTAGGAGCACAGGGATGTCACCACTGGACTCCTGCCACTGCCTGGGACAAATTGGCTCCTTGGCAGGGTACAGACACCTCTGCTGTCACTCAACAGCCCTGGGACTGTCACCTCATGACCCTTAGGAAGATTAAGGAGCCCTGGGATGTCACCACAGAGCCCCTGTGACTGAGTGTGACCAAAGAGATCTTCAGGAGCCCAGAGACCCCTCAGATGCCACCATGGAGCCCCTGTGCCTGCACGTGAGCTCACAGCTCTTGAGCAGCTGCAAACCCCTGGAATCTCTTCCATCTGCTCTGCAGAGGATGGATCCTCAGCAACTTGGAGGTTCCCTGATGAATTTTATCTCTCCAGAGTCTTGTTCAGTGTTCAGCTCTTCATTTCAGGAATTCAGTGCCAAAGGCTCATTAACATTCCAAAGCACTCTAACAAGAAAAGCCCCTGGGAATAATTTAATTTCACGTCTTCAATTCTTCTGGGGTTAATTGTACAGATTTCAGAAATGGATTGAAAGAGAATATACTATATTTTTTTAAATGCAGAGGGGTTTTTTGTGCTCTTTGGATTATTTTTTCCTGTTTATAGATTGATATCAGCAATCTCCAGTTGATATTGATCTCTAGCACCTCCTAAGGTGCTCTGATGAATATTAAGACCCTTCATGGCTGACAATCAATCACACTTTGTCTCCATCCCCACCCCACCATTTCCCTCATCCAGCTCTTAGCACTCAGAGCAGCCTTGTGCAAATCTGAGCTCCCTCCACTCCAGGCTGCACCTGCAGCTTTCAGCTTCTTGGCACCAACTCCCACCTGCTTTCCTTGCAGAAGGAGCTGCCCGAGACACAGAGGGATGTTCATTTATTGTCAGCCAACAAAGCCAAGGGAAGGCACAGCTCCATGAAAAACACAACTCCAGCCAGTGACACAAAGAGAGGGCAAGATCAGGATTTCTTCTCCTGCCATTGTAGAGTTCCAGGAAATTCCTGGTCTCTCCTGCTGCTGGGAAATCTTGGACATTTCTTAGAAGTGCTCTCATGACCCAGCTAATGAAGATGTGCTCGTGCACCTCACAAGCTGCAGGTCCCCTACAGCCCTGCAGGGCTCCTGTCCCATCTGCTCTGCTCCAGTCTAAAACAGGGACCAGCATTGTCCCAGCATCATTAGAGAGCTGAATTGGAAAGGAGCTCACCAAGTCAGCAGCCCAAGCTGTCAGAAACTGGGTCAGACCCAGTGGTTCAAGGTTTGATTTGGTCTGGATTGGAAAATGCCAAAGGACAGGGATTAGGGGACAGCATCTCAGCACCTGGCTGAGTCCATGGGAACAAAGGTTTCCTCCCGTCCTGGCTGAGCCTCCCCTCTTTCACCCTCTGCTCATTGTCTTTTGTCTCCCAGCAGGCCCCCAGTGAAGAGCCTGGCTTTGTGTTCTCCAGCACCTCCTCGGGGGCACTGCCAGGCTGAGATGAGGAGCCCCTCAGCCTTCCCTGCTCGGGGTTGGACAAGCCCAGCTCCCTCAGCCTCTCCTGACAGCCCAAGAGCTGCAGCCCCATCTTGGAGCCCTTCCCTGAGCCTGCTGCAGCTGCCAGACATCTTTCCTGCCCTGGGCAACCCAACCCAGGCCACAGTGACCTGGAGAATCCCTGTCCTTGATGTCCTGGTCACACAGCCCAGCCCCTTGTCCCCGTGTCAGGCTCTGGGGTCGCTCCTGTGGAACATCCTTTGGTGGAGGCTGTGGCTCCAGGTGCACTGGGGGTTCCCAGGGGACAGGGGACCCTTCTGGGCATGAACAGCATTGGACTTCTTGGGGGAAACTGTGAGGGGGGGCTGGGGCAGAGTGACCAACCCAGTGACCTCACACAGCCCTCCTGGGATGTCACATAGCCCCCCATGATGTCACACAGCTGGTCTCTGATGTCACAACCCACTCTGTGATGTCACACAGCCACCCTGTAATGTCATAGCCAACTCTGTGATGTCATAGTCTGCTCTATGATGTCAGACCTTTGCCCTGTGATGTCACAGCTGGCTCTGTGATGTCACAGACATGACCCATGATACTACAGCTCCTCCATGACCTCACATAACCCACTCTGAGATGTCATAGCCCACTCTGTCACCTCATGGTTCCAAATGATCAATGGTCTGCACCTGATGAGCTGACACAATGCTCACTCTCCAAAACCATGGCCCATGGAAACCACACAGTGCCCATTGTGTGAGAAGGGGAACTGGAAGTTCAGCAGCCTCAGTGTCCTGCCAGCTCAGCCAGGCCCACTGGAACATTGGGGTCTGTGACCACCAGGGAGCACCAGAGAGACCCCCAGGGCAGAAGAGGGCATGCAAAAGGGGAGGGGAAATGTGTTAATGATTGTAGGGAAATGATTATCATATGTGTGTTTAGTCTGGGACAAGCAATGAATATGTATCCAAAATACAGAATATAAACAGAAACTTTCCTGTGCTCAGCACACACGGCTTTGGAGGAGCCATCCCCCCGTGCATCCAGCTGAATAAAGAATGCTGGGAGTTTTTGATTTTACTGAACTTTTGGTAACACTCCCACTGCCAAGGAAATCTCTGTCTGCTGCTGTTCACAGACAGAGCAGGGCTGCTGGGAGATCACAGAATCACCAGGTTGGAAGAGACCTTCAGGATCATTGAGTCCAACCCAGGCCCTAACACCTCAACTAAACCATGGCACCGAGTGCCACATCCAGTCCTTTGTTAAACACATCGAGGGATGGTGATGCCACACCTCCCCAGGCAGGACATTCCAGAACTTTATCACCCTTTCTGTGAAAAACTTTTTCCTCATATCCAGCCTGTATTTCCCTGGATGAAGCTTGAGACTGTGTTCTCTTCTTCTGTCGGTTGCTGCCTGGAGAAAGAGACCAACCCTCACCAGACCACAACCACCTTTCAGGAAGTTGCAGAGAGTGATAAGGTCACCCCTGAGTCTTCTTTTCTCCAGGACTAACAAGCCCAGCTCCCTCAGCCGTTCCTCACTGGAGTTGTGTTCCAAGCCCCTCACCAGCCTCGTTGCCTCCTCTGGACGCGCTCAAGCATCTCACTGTCCTTCCTGAGCTGAGGGGCCAGAGCTGGACACAGCACTCGAGGTGCAGCCTCACCAGTGCCTGGGACAGGGGGAGAATGACCTTCCTGCTCCTGCTGGCCACACCATTCCTGATCCAGGCCAGGAGCCATTGGCCTTCTTGGCCACCTGGGCACACTGCTGCCTCATGTTCAGCCTGCTGTCCATCAGTGCCCCAGGTCCCTTTTTTGCCTGGGAACTGTCCAGCCACACCATCCCCAGCATAGAGCACTGCAGGGGCTTATTTTGGCCAAAATGCAGGACCCAGCATTTGAACTTATTAATCTTCATCTTATTGGACTCTGCCCACCCATCCATCCATTCCAGGTCTCTCTGCAGAGCCCCCCTGCCTTCCAACACATTGACACACACTCCCAGCTTAGTGTCATCTGCAAATTTACTAATGGAAGACTCAATGCCCTCATCCATGTCATCAATAAAAATATTGAACAGAGCTGGCCCCAGCACAGACCCCTGAGGAGCACCACTCCTGACTGGCTGCCAGATGGATGCAGCACCGTTCCCCACCACCCTCTGGGCCCGGCCATGCAGCCAGTTCTGAACCCAGCAGAGAGTGCTCCTGTCCGAGCCGTGGGCTGCCAGCTTTTCCAAGGGTGTGCTGTGGGAGACAGTGTCAAAGGCCCTGCTGAAGTCCAAACAGACAATATCCACAGCCTTTCCTGCATCCACCAGGTGAGGTCACCTGGTCATAAAAGGAGACCAGGTTGGTCAAACATGACCTACCGCTCCCTAAAACCTCCCTATTCCATGAGGCCCTACAGAGTCACAATGCACCCTTGGGTCCATGAGGTTCTGTCATGTCACACTGGACTTTTCATTCCATGGGTTTTTGTACTGTCAACAACAGTTTCCTTGGTTCGGCAGTGTCACAATGACCCCTTGGTTCCATGAGCCTTTGTAGTGTAACATGGTCACCTTGATTCCATGAGGTTCTGCAGTGTCACAATAGAAACCCTTGTTCCATTAGGCTTCCAAGTTTCACTTCAATGTTTGATTCCAGGAGGCACCACAATGTCACAATGGACCCTTGGTTCTGTGAGGTTCCATAGCATCCCAATGGTCACCGTGGTTCCATGAGTTTCCTTAGAGTCACAATGGTCTCCTTGGTTCCAGTAGGCCCTGCCTTGTCACAATGGTCTCCTGGGTTCCAAGGAGGCCCTGCTGTGCCACAAAGGAGCCTTGGTTCCATGAGGTTCTGTGGTGTCACCATGTTCTTCTTGAATCTGCAGTGTAACAATGGACCATTGGTTCCACACGGCCTGGCTGTGTCACAAATGTCTCTTTGATTCCATGACTGCCACAACAGAGACTTGTTTCTAGGAGGTTCCCTACTGTCACAATTGTCTCCTTGATTCCATGAACTGTGTCACAATGGACCCTTGGTTAAACAAGGCCTTGCAGTGTCTCAACAGGCTCCTTGGTTCCAGGAGGAACACAGAAGCTTTGCATCAACATTGAGCAACGCTTCCTTTCCACAGCTGGCAACCTCTGTCTGCATTCCAAAGAAGGGTTCAAGCTGAGGATGGCACCAGCAGCTTCAATCTGCAACAGAGATCCAGGACAGGGACAGAGAATTCAGCTGAAAGACTCAGAGAATTCTGCTTCCAGAGATCATTTCTGGTGACACTGTCCCTTGTAGAAAGGTGACATCATTCCAGGCAGCCTGTCATGAGCATGTGGTTCCTCACTGGGCTTTGTTGTTTAGCAAACCTGCTCAGGTTTTTCCATTCTTTCCTCACCAACAGGAGAGCAGGTGGGACATGGTGCAATGGGCTGGGACAGCCAGCTGCAGAGCTCAGGGCACAAGGTTCTGCTGCAGGGCCCAGGGATGTCAGTCCCAGGTGGTCAATGTCAGACGTGGTGAGGCTGGGGTGAGAAGCAACTTGTCCAAACAGGGTCAGCCTGCAAGGGGCTCATTCTTCTCCATGCCCAGACCTTCTAAAGAAACCTTCAGCATGAAGATCACTTGGAGAATCTTTCAGTCACCTCTTCAATGAACTGAAAATTTTAAAAATACTCATGTATTTTAGAAACCAAAAATCATGAGATGCACTTAGAAATCTCACTCCTTAGCACAACACCAAACTGACTCAAGTCAGCTGCACAAGCCCTGGAGATACAAAAACAATTGAAGGAAGACAAGGAGCTCCTGAGGACTTTCTGTATTTTCATGAGACCCATGCTGGATTTGGGGCTGAGTCCAGGACCACCAGGCACTGAGAGAAGGTTGAAGAAGCTGCTCAAAGAGTCAGAAGCAAAACTCCAAGTCCCTTGGAGCATCCCTGGGCCCCACTGAGGGCAGGGAGGGCCAAAGGCTGCTTGGGCACTGGTGAGAGCAGCTCCTTGAGGCCAGGATTGCAGGGAGCCCAAGGCTGTGAGCAGGGACTGCAATGCTGAGCAAGGCCTGGGCTGGCTGGAGGGAGCAGAAAGGCCAAGGCCTGAGCCCAGGCCTGGCACAGCAGGGCCTGTCCCTCCCGGCTGGCTGGGAGCTGTTGGTGGGGCAGGGGGATGGCAGGGGCAGCAAGGACAAATGTCCTAAAGCTGCAAGGCCTGCCAGCCTGCTCAGGGAGGGGCCAGGCAGAAGCCAAGTGCAGGCCCTGCAAGGAAAGTTCCTTCTGTGGGGCCTGCAGAGGCGCTGGCAGAGCCCAGGGGACAAAGGCCTGGGTGCCTGTGGCCCTGCCAGCCCTGCCCAGCCCTTGGCCATCTCTCCTGCAGCCTGTGCCCCCTGTGCCTGCTGCTGCTGCTGTGCCCTGGCCGGCTGCACACGCCCATCTCGCTGTCCCCCCAGCATTTCTCAGCCCAGCATTTCTCTGCCCTCCCTGGGCTCCCTGCACCCAGCGCTGCCGGCTCCTGGCACACAGAGCCAGGGCAGGGCCCAGGCTCACGCTGGGACACCTCCTGCACCAAAATTCTACCCTGGCAAGGACTTTTCTTCATCCTCAGCTCCAGGATGAACCTTCCCAGCGGCACTTTGGGGAGGTTTCCTTCTCTTCCCACTGCCAAGGAAAGCTCTGTCTCCTGCTGTTCACAAACACAGAAGGGCTGGTGGGAGATCAGTGGTGGTCAGAGGATGTTTGGGGTACAGTGACCATGAAATGATTGAGTTTTTAAATATTCTGTGAAAGAAGGAGAGGCATCAACAAAACTTCTACAGTGGACTTACAGAGAGCAGACTTTGGCCTATTCAGGTTGCAGGTTTGGGGAGTACTGAAAGAGGTACTGATTTTTTTAAGGGAAACAGCGATTAAAAACAAGGGTGTCCATGAAGTACGGACACACTTTAAGAAAGAAATCTTGAAGGAGAAAGAGCAGGCTGCTTCTGTGTGCTGAAAGGTTACCCAGAGAGAAAAACAACTGGCCTGGCTTGGCATTGAGCTTTTGCAGGAACTCAGGGGAAAAAAAGATGGTTCATCCCCTTTGGACAGACAAGCAGGCAACTCAGGAAATGTTTAAAGATGCTGTTCAGTCATGCACAAAGAAAATTAGAGAGGGGAAAGCTCTGTTAGGACTTAACCTGGCTGCTTCGCTGAAGTATAATAAAAATGATTTAGTCAACACATTAATGGCAAAAGGAGGGAGAGAAGGACAACCTCCATTCCTCATTGGGGGGGATATGGTTACCAAATATGAGGAAAAGACTGAGTTACCCCTTCCTGATGACCCAGGGTGGCCTTAGGACAAGTGTTCTCCTGAGCTGGTAGATGGGGACAGGGAGCAGAAGAGCCCCCCTGTCATCCAGGAGGAAGCAGCTGCTGACCTGCTGAGCCACTCAGATGCTCACAGGTGTCTCTGGGACCAGATGGGATCCATCACAGGGGCATGAGAGAGCTGCTGGATGAGCACCCCAAGCTGCTCTCCATCATTTCTCCTCAGTCCTGGCTTACCAGGGAGGCCCCAGAGGACTGGAGGTGCCAATGTGAACACATCCCCAAGAAGGGCTGGAAGGAGGATCTGGGGAACTCCAGGCCTGTCCGCCTGACCTGGGTGCCTGGCCAGGTGATGGAACAGATCACCTTGAGTGCCATCACAGGGCACCCACAGGATGGCTGAGGGATCAGACCCAGCCTGCTTGGATTTCAAGATCTGCATTGATGACCTGGATGAGAGGATTGAGTCCAGCATCAGCAAATTGGCAGATGACACCAAGGTGGGTGTGAGTGTGAATCTGCTGGAGGGCAGGAGGGCTCTGCACAGGGCCCTGGACAGGCTGGATCCAGGGCCCAAATCCAACAATGTCAGGTTGAACAAGACCAAGGGCCGGGTCCTGCACTTTGGCCACAACAACCCCTGCAGTGCTACAGGCTGGGGACAGAGTGGCTGGACAGCAGCCAGGCAGAAAGGGACCTGCAGGGACTGCTGGACAGCAGGCTGGACATGAGGCAGCAGTGTGCCCAGGTGGCCAAGAAGGCCAATGGCTCCTGGCCTGGATCAGGAATTTTGTGGTCAGCAGGAGCAGAGCTGCTGTGCCACCCCTGCCCTGTGCTCAGCTCTGCACACAGACATTGCTGCTGCAGCTCCAGAGAAGGCAACAAAAGGGGGATCTCTGCAGAAAACTTTGCTGGGAGATCCTTTATTTCATTTAAAGCCACTGAGAGCACAGCTCCCCATTGACACATTGTAGTGGAACAATGAAGGTGGAGAGAATCAAAATGAGAAATGGCCTTGCTTTGTGGACAATGGTAAAAAATTAAAACACGGGAAAAAATCCACAATCAAAAAAACAAGAAGTATCAAAGATGACTTTTATTACAAGGGATTTGCAGAAATTGGCCAGCAGTTTAATGTTTCTGGAATTGTCCAGTGATCAGTGTCCACACTGCAGCCTTGAGCTCCTGGTTCCTCAGGCTGTAGATGAGGGGGTTCAGGGCTGGAGGCACCACCGAGTACAGAACTGAAAGGGACAGATCCAGGGATGGGGAGGAGATGGAGGAGGGCTTCAGGTAGGCAAACACTGCAGTACTGACAAACAGGGAGACCACAGCCATGTGAGGGAGGCAGGTGGAAAAGGCTTTGTGCCGTCCCTGCTCAGAGGGGATCCTCAGCACAGCCCTGAAGATCTGCACATAGGAGAAAACAATGAACACAAAACAACCAAATACCAAACAGACACTAACAGCAATGAGCCCAAGTTCCCTGACATTGGAGTCTGAGCAAGAGAGCTTGAGGATCTGGGGAACTTCACAAAAGAACTGGCCCAGGGCATTGCCGTGGCACAGGGGCAGGGAAAATGTATTGGCTGTGTGCATGAGAGCATTGAGAAAGCCACTGGCCCAGGCAGCTGCTGCCATGTGGGCACAAGCTCTGCTGCCCAGGAGGGTCCCGTAGTGCAGGGGTTTGCAGATGGACACGTAGCGGTCGTAGCACATGATGGTCAGGAGGTAGTACTCTGCTCCAATAAAGAACAGAAAGAAAAAGAGCTGAGCAGCACATCCTGTGTAGGAGATGATCCTGGTGTCCCAGAGGGAATTGTGCATGGCTTTGGGGACAGTGGTGCAGATGCAGCCCAGGTCGGTGAGGGCCAGGTTGAGCAGGAAGAAGAACATGGGGCTGTGCAGGTGGTGGCCGCAGGCTACGGCGCTGATGATGAGGCCGTTGCCCAGGAGGGCAGCCAGGGAGATGCCCAGGAAGAGGCAGAAGTGCAGGAGCTGCAGCTGCCGCCTGTCTGCCAATGCCAGCAGGAGGAAGTGCCTGATGGAGCTGCTGTTGGACATTTGCTGCCTCTGGACATTACAACCTGCAGAAGGAGGAAAGACAGGGAAAACTGACATAAGAGTTCTCAGAGAAAAGTCAAAGCCCTTCTCAGAGATCCTCTACTGACACTAAACACCTCCCCCTCTCTATGTCTAGGAGATCTTCCTTTACCTTGGTTGCTGGAGCCTTGATTGGTGCTGGGTACTCTTGTGTGAGGAACCAGACCTGGACCTGCAGGACACCTGGGAATCAGCCCTGACCCCCAGTCAGTGCAGGGGAACAGTGAGGGCAGGAGCCAGTCCTGGAGTTTGAATCTGCTCCTAAGGCCCAAAGAATCTGCTCCTAAGGCACAGAAGCTGCCAGGGCAAAGGATGGGGATTGCAGGAGGCAGAAAGAGAGATTCTGCTGCACCTGGGGAGAACAGAGAGTCCAGTGAGGCAGGAGGATTGTCTGAGCCTTAGTGCAGACTGGGGGGAGCTGCTCTGTCCCTCTCTCCTGTTCCCAGCTGCCCTGGACTTGCACCTTTCTGAGCTCCACTCCCGTGTTACCCTAGAAAGCCAGGAGACACTGCTGAGAGCAGAGGGATCCCTGGCACACAAAGTGGCTCCTGCCTTTCCCAAAGTCAGGGAGAGTCAGCTCATTCCCAGCCTGCCAGCCTGCCCTGCCCAGAGCTCCCCAGGCAGAGGGAGCTGGGACACCCCACTGCTGTGCTCAGCCTGACCAGGAGGAGCCCAAGGGCTGGGCCTGAGCATGCAGCTGGAAGTGCCATTCCCAGAGAGCCTCTCAGCAATGGCAGCAGCAGCTGGGCAAGGCAAGGAGAGAGAGAGCCAGGCCCTGAGGAAAAGCCTTTCCCTGCCCAGCCCTGCCCAGCCCCTGCAGTGCAGGCAGCAGCAGTGCAGGACAGTGGCCTTCAGGCCCTGGGCAGCAGGCAATGGGCACATGGCAGCAGAGATGCCCTTCATCTCTGGAGCTGCTCTGCCGGCCCAGGAGGGGACTGAGGGCCCCCAGCCCCCGGGCTGAGGGCTGTGCTGGCTGCCAGGGGACACAGCAGCTGTGCTGCTCAGGCCAGTGTCTGCCCTGCAGGGCAGGGCTAGCAGCTGCCACATCTCCTCTGCAGCAGCAGCAGCAGGGCTGCCCTCAGCACTGCCTCCCTCCCTCCCTGCCCAGGGCTCTGCTGCTGCAGCTGTCCCAGCCCGAGCTGTTCCTGTGGGCCCGGGCTCCTTCCCTGCCACAGCTGCCAGAGCCCAGCCCAGCCCCTGGGCCAGCTCTGCCCTGCAGCTGCTCCCGGCTGCAGGCATTAAAGAACAGCTCCCCCAGGCCTGGGCACCATGGAAAGCTGATGCTGCATGCATCTGGAGCCTGGGCAGCTGCAGGCACTTGCTGAGGTTCCCAGGAAAACTCAGTGGGATGGTTGAAGAGCCTCAGCCCCTGCTCTGCCCTGCACAGCTGAGTTTGCATTGCCACCAAGCTGAGCCAGGGAAAAGTGGGAGCACAGATTCAGGAAAGCAGAGACACAAGCAGGAAACTCCTGCCCTGAATGAGCTCATGAAAAATCCCCTCAGAAATGACCTGGGCATGAGCTGGAGCTCTGAGCAGCCCTGGCGCACACAGCACCCTCTCCACAGCAGCAGCAGCAGCAGGACCTGCCCTGGCAGGAGTCACTCCTTGCACCCACTGCTCCCCTCCACCATCCATGGGAGCTCCCAGGCAGGCTGAGAGCTGCCCCTGGCAGGTGGCAGATGCCCTGGGCTGGCCAAGAGCCCTGAGGGCTGCAGGAGCTGCTCTGCAGGACAGCCCTGGGCAGCCCTGGCTGCAGCCCCAGCTTCAGCCCCTGCAGCCGTCCCTGGCAGCGGGAGCCGTCCTGCCCTGTCCCTCTGATGGTGCCCAGGGCAGCCCCGCTCTGGAGCACATCCTCCCCCAAAGCAGAAAGGGCAGCAGAGCCATCCTTACAGTCACCTCAGTGCTGTCCTGGGTCAGCTTTAGGAGATCCCTGCAGCCACAGACTGACTGTGCCAAAAGCTGTGAAGATTTCTCCGTGAATAAGCTCTGAATTCTTTCCTGTCTCTTTACGCCTCTGCCTGCTTCACTGCTCTCTGGTACCTGCTCTCCTGCTGGGCTGTTTCCAGGAGCTGCTCCTCAGGAGAAATGTCTTTTTGTAGCTCTTCCTGGTTGCCAAGATCATCCTCTCTTCCACGAGCTCAGCCCAGCTCATCAGCACAGACACAGCACAAGGACTTGAATTAATCTCTTGGGGATTTCGTGCTGTTTACATCAGATTCAGTCCCTCAGAGTGTGCTCAAGAAACTTCTCAAGAACTCCAAATCAGATTCAAAGTCCAAACTTTCTTGAACTTTTAATGGGTCCCACTGAGGAACATGACTTAGGAAGTTTCCCCAGGTTCCAGGTAGAGCAGAACACTGCAGGCAGTGAGGACAGGTGGGGACAAACAAGGCAAAGGTGTCCCTGATGCTGAGCAAACCTGGATGTGCTTCAGGAATGCAAAGGGCCAAGGCCTGAGCCCCAGCCCCTGCCAAGGCACATCCTGTCCCTCCCTCCTTGCTCAGGCCTCTTCCCAGGCCACTGGGATGTGGGGATGTGCAATGCCAAGGGCAGCACCATGGGGCAGCCCCTGCCAGGCTGCTGAGCAGGGACAAGGAGGCCATGAGGCCCTTGCAGGCCTGCAAGGGTCACTTGTCCCCTCCTGCCGATGGCTCAGGCCCAGGGCCAGCAGCCATGGCCCAAGTGCTGCAGGAGTTGGCTGTGTCAGGGCCTTGCAGCTGCTGCCCATCCCTGTGGCCTGTGCAGCCCAGGCTGTCCTACGGTGTCCATGCCCTGTGCCTCTGTCCCTGCAGGCTGTCGTCACCCGCGGCTGCCCCACCTGGCTGGGCCCTTCCTTTGGTGACAGCTCTGCGTCCTGCCTGCCTCTGCCTGGGCACACACAGCCTTGGGCTGGATACCAAAAGGGTTCATTCCATTTTTACCCTGCCTGTGAACTTCTATCATAGGAAGAAGGCATGTAGGGCCTGCTTTCCCAGCAAGGTTGGAAGAGAAGAAGACATCTGGCACAAGGGTGCAGTGATAGAGAAAACAAGGAGTTAATCTGGGAACTTGGGGTGGGCTTTATGGTGATGGCTTAATTGTAAGACACGTGTAGTGATTGTATATAAGTAACGCTGTTTTAGAATCGTGTATCCATGTAAGGTTATGAGTTACCACACATTGGACCTAAACCCTGAGTAAATGATTCTCTCTTAAACACCAAGTTGGTGTTAAGGAGTCTTATTCTGATATTTGGGAATTTGGTTAAAGCAGGGCCTCACAGAATCAAGGAGTCTACGGTGACATTTTGGACCCTCATGGAACCAAAATCCTTTTTGACACAGCAGGACCACATGGAACCAATGGTCCATTGTGATACTACAGATCCAAGGAGATCATTGTGACACTCTGGAACCTCATGGAATCAAAAGTACATTGTGACAGAGAAAGGCTTCATGGAACCAAGAGTCCATTGTGACACAGCAAGGCCTTGTTTGAGCAAGGGAGCCATTGCTGGTAGTCCAGTAACTCATGGAACCAAGGGACCACTGTGACACACCAGGGCTGCAGGGAATGGAAGTTCCATCATGACAGTGCAGATCCAAGGAGACCATGGCGACACTGTGGGGCCTCGTGGAACCAAAGGGGCCATTCTGACACAGCAAGGCCTTGTAGAACCAAGGAGGCCATTGTGACACTGCTGAACCTCACAGAACCAAAGTGACCATGTTATACTGTGGGACCTCATGGAACCAAGGGTCCATGGTGACACTGCAGAACCAAGGAGACTGTTGTTGGCAGTATGAAAGCTCATGGAACCAGAACTCCATTGTGACATAGCAAGGTCTCATGGAACCATGGGTCCACTGCAACTCTGTTGGGCCTCATGGAACCAGCAGCCACTGTGAAACAGCTTGGCCACATGGAGCCAAGGGGCCATTGTGACTGAGGAACCTCATGGAACCAAGAGTCCATTGTTACATTCTGCTGCCTTGTGGAACCAAGGGGACCACAGTGACATTGCAGGGCCTCATGGGACAGTGGAGACTTTTATGACACTTTGGAACCCACTGGAACCAAGGAGCCATTATGACATAGCAGGGCCTCATGGAATCAAGGGTAGCACAGTGAACACTCTGGGTCTGCATGGGATGAAGGGTCCATTCTGACACCGTGGAACCAAGGATACAATCGTGACACTCTGGGGCATCATGGAACCAAAGGCCCATTGTGACATTGCAGGCCCTCAAGGAATCCTGGAAAACATTATGATACATTGAGGCCTTGTTGAACCAAGGGGCTCTGCAGGACCTTGCGGAGCCAAGGTGTCGCTGTTGGACACAGTAAACTGAGGCAGGGAGTGATTAGAATGCTGTGGGACTCCCCATCCAGGAGGAGCCACCGGTTTATTTTTCGGGCTACTTTTATGCTTTTACAAATGTGCCCACCTTAGAGGTGGGAGCTTTGGGAACCATTGGTCAGTTCCAGAGACCACCACGCAAAAATCCCTCCTCTGGGAAAATTGTACAAAACAAGGTAGTTTACATTATGTGACCTTGTGTACCAGGAGAGTGCCTGGGAAGAGAATTTCCCAAAATGAAAACATGGTAGGCACGAAGCGTGGCAACACCAAGGAGACCATTGTGACACTGCAGGGCCTCACTGAACCAAGGGTCAGTTGTGATACTGTGGTACCAAGGAGACCCCTGTGACACTGAAGGCCTCATGGAAGCAAGGGGGGACAATTGTGACCCTACAGAGCCCAGTGGAAGCAAGGGGCCAGTGTGACACAGCTGGGCTTCATGCACCAAAAGGGGCCATTGTGATCCTGAGGAGCCCAATAGAACCAAGGCACCACTGTGACACTGCAGGACTATCTGGAAGCATGGAGACCATTGTGAAACTCTGAGGCCTCATGGAACCAAGGGGCCACTGTGTCATTGTGCAGTTGTGCATTGTTCATTGTGCATTGTTCCATTCCATGGAACCAAGGAAACCATTTTGACACTGCAAGGCCTCATGGAAGCAAGGGGCCATTGTGACCCTGTGGGGACCCATGGAAACTGTTGTGAGGAAGGAGCCGAGTATCAAATGGACATCAATATGATTAGGTTTGATCTCCCTATTTATTCTTTATTCCCTACATTTATGTGGTTACAGAGTAAAAGCAGGCAGAGCTAAACAGTTTTTGATTGGTTAAAATCTCATGTTCAAGCACTCTAAATGATTGCTCATTAGTTCACATCTTTTGGTAGCAACTTATTTGTTCTTCTTATGATCAGCATTTCTATGTTCAGCATCTATGAGAAGGTACAATAAGTTGTTACATGTTTTCAGCTTCTGAGAGGAAGCATCCATGAGAAGGACCAATGAGTTATTACATTTGCTACCTTTTTGCTAATTCAAGGCAATGTAGGAACAGCACAGTACACAGCAGGCACAGTGCAAGAACCCCTACTGTTCCCTGATAGCAAGGATTGTTCAAACCTCCTATCAATAGACTGTGGCCTCGCTCTTCTAAAAACTCCCCTACAATGGGGGTTAACCCCAGAGGGCTTGGAAGCTGCCAGGAGTGGCAGACAGACATCACACACATTCCTAGTTTCGGCCGCCAAAAATATGTGCATGTGAGCATTGACACCTATTCAAGTACAGTTTATGCCTCTGCCCATGCAGGAGAAATGGCTGCACATGCCAAGAAACATCTTGTGCAAGCCTTTTCACTACTGAGGTTCCCTAAGAAAATCAAAACTGACAATGGCCAAGTGTACAAAAGCAAGGAATTCCTGCAGTTTGTCCAGCAGTGGGGAATGGAACATGTAACAGGCTTCGCCCACTCCCCCACAGGCCAAGCTGTGGTCGAGCGTGCCCACCAGACACTCAAAAAGGTCCTGGCTGGGCAAGACAGTTCCACAGCATGGATGTCACCAACACAAAAACTCTGCAAAGCCATGTTTACCATTAACTTTCTGAATTGTTCATTTGAAAACAGGAGTCCTCCAGTGGTGTGTCACTTTAACAGCAGTAATCAGTTTAAGCTGTCACAGCGCCCACCAGTTTCGATTAGGGACCCAGAAACCTGGGAGATCAAAGGTCCCTATGAGCTCATGACCTGGGGATGTGGCTACACGTGTGTATCCACCCCCTCAGGCCCAGGCTGGATACCCCAAAAGTGGGTGAAACCTTTGTTCCCAAAAACCCAGCACCAATGGAAGATGATGAGAAGCAAGCAGCTGTCGCTTCAAGAAGAAGACACCGCTGGAAAGAGAAGACAGAGCCTTTTTAAAAATTGGGTTACTTCCAGCAGATCTCAGATTGTTAATATGCTTTATGTGCATATTTCCTTTTACAATCCTGTTGGTTTTTGTTGTCTTGTTTTTAATTGTGTTGGGGTTCGGAATTCTTCACTGCCTAGTTTCAACGGCCCTCAATGGTTTAATCCCTACCACCTCAGAAGTCAGCCATGCAGAGCTTGCAGGCCAAGAACAGCCAAAACTGTCTGCAAATCAAAAGTGGTGGGCAAAAACATATTCTGCATCAGAATAGGCCCAAAGCGTGTCTTTCCGTTTTATTGCAACAGAAAAGGGTGAGATGTTGTATTGCACTAAGTAGTTTGTTCACTTTGTTATATTGCACTGGGTGTTTCTGTTATATGTGTTCACACAAAGCATTTGCTGTACCTTCCCATGAGCCCCTGCACTGAATCCCCTCTCCCTGACACCACCTATGCCTCACCTCCCCCAGGTCAGCCCCCACTGGCTGGTAGACCCCCTCCCCTCCCCCTCCTTGGCAGAGGGCATGAAACTGCCTTCTGGAAGGGAATCTGTCTCTTAATTCCTCTCTTAACTCCTCTCTTAACTCCCCCAAGCTGCAAGGAGTAGGTTCTGCATGCAACTGTGGGACTGTGTTCCTGAAGGATTTAAGAGTGCCTTTTGTATTTTATCATTGTACTTGCCTCAGTTTCCCCCTGAGCATACTGCTAGCTAGGGCTGAAGCTCAGGGGCGAGTGGGGACTGAGGCAAAGGAGCACAAAAGGAGCAGCTCAGCAATACACCCAACCATCACTACCAAAGATTGCCTGCAATGAGTAAGAAAGATCCAGCACCAGTGACCCTCAGACTTTCCCATCACCCACACTCACACCTCAGCTGGGGGAAGCTGTCACAGCCAAGGAGTGCAGAGCCACTCCCGGACACTGGGAATTCCTGCAGGTGCCTCCAGCCACAGGTGAGGCTCCAGCCTTGCTGGGAGAGGGCCCAGCTCTGATAGTGCTGAATAAACAAACTGACAGCACTTCTAGAGTGGGAACATCTGGATTCATCCTCCTCTTGGGATCCTCTCAAAGCCTGGCCAGGGCCCAAAGAGGAACCAAGGGAGGTGACTTTGACCATACAGCCCCAAACAAGGCCAGATATCAGATTTCATGGCCTTGTCCAAATTCTAAACATAGAATGGTCAATCCATGTTTCACTAATGAGTGGATACATCAATCACAGTGCTAATGACCATGCATATTTCACTAATGAGCAGATACAAAGATAACCTTGGGTTGGAAGGTTCACCCAGAGTTCACCTTTGGCTCAGGGCCTGTTGTTCAGACCTCACTCAGGCCTCTTGTCCAGGCCTGGGATGAGCAGGGACATCTTTCACCAGATCAGGTTGTTCAGAGCCCTGTCCCAGCTGGACTGGAATGTTTCCAGGGATGGGGCACTGACCACCTGCAGCCCCCCACATCCCCCTGGCCATGGAACCTGGCTGCAGAAATGGCTCCTTGGGCTGCTTTCCAAGGAACCTTGAACTGATGGGGGTTGCTGTGGCACCCAAACCCAGCAGTGGGGTCAGGGCAGTGTCCATGGCCACAGCCCCTTGCAATGGCCCAGGGCAGGTTGGGATGATGATCCACCCTCACTCCTGGCCCAGGTAAGGGCTGCAGTTCCCTTCCCCACAGCCTGTCTGCATTGAAGCACTTCCTGGCCTCTCTGCATTTCCCTTCCCTTCACTCTTGGCTCACTCACACACCTCCCAACAACCCACATGGAGCTTTCAGCTTCAAGGAGTTCAAAGCTTGTCTGTCCTTCAGGAGTTGGTCTAATTCTGCCTTCAGCCAACTCTGGATTTGTGTTTATTGTAGAACTTTCTGTGTGTCTAAAACATTCCTTGCATGGTTCTGCCTTGGGGAAGGGGAACCTCCTTGGTGGCACCTTGGGCTTGACACACACTTGAGGAGATGGTCTGAAACTCGGGAGTTTAGGTTGCTAAGAAAGGAATTAAACCCCTCTTTGGCTGACTGCAGCCAGTTCTCTGAGCAAGGCAGTTCCCAGGTGATTGAGGAGAGACAGGATGGGGTTGGAGAATGTGGAGCAAGGTTCTCCACACTGGGTCAGAGCTCAAGGCACAGCTTCTCTGAGGAGGGCAGACCTCCTGAGGAGAGACCCTGGATCAATATCAATCACTGGATGCTGCAATCAGCTTTTTCTAAAGAGAAAAATACACTCTTGAAAATAGGAATGTGAATTTAGAAGTAGTTCTATGAAATATTTCTCCATAACTCCAGGAAAAAAGACTTCCTAATGAACTGCAGTAGACCAGAGGAAAATCAAGGCAGAGCCATGGTTTGTCAGGACTTGCTTGATCCTAATGAGCCCCACGGTGCATTTGGTGCTGAGCTCTTGAACCTCAGGGCCTGAGAGGAGATTACACAAACCTTTCCAGGAGTCAAAGTCAGAAGAAAAACCCAAAGTGTCTTGAGGCATTAATGGGTTGCACTGAGGTCCATCCCCAACACAGGCTCCTCATGGACTCCTTGGAGGAGAGAATTGGAGGCCAGGATTGCACAAAAACCTCTCAGAGACTCAGTGTGAGAAAGAAAATCCAAAGTACCTTAAAAACTTCGAGTATCTCAAAGTATTAATGAGCCCCACTGAGGGTCAGTGCAAAGCTCTCAAGGGACCAAATAAAGCAGATAATTGGAGGCCATGATTGCACAAAAACTTCTCAGAGACTCAGTGGCCAAAAAAAAGTTCTTTAAGAAACTTTGAGTACCTTGAAGTATTAATGAGCCCCACTGAGTGTTTTTACTGACTGAGAATCCCAAGGGACTTGTTAAAGTCGATAATTGGGGCCAGGATTGCACAATCTTTCTCACAGAATCAGATTTAAAAGGGAAACACCAAGTACCTTCAAATAACTGAGGTACCTTGAAGCATTAATGAGCCCCACTGAGTGTTGTTACTGACAAAGCCTCTCAAGGGACTAATTACAGCAGATAATTGGAGGCCATGATTGCACAAACTTCTCAGAAACTCCAAGGCAAAGGCCAAACCCAAAGTCTTTTCAAGAACCTGCAGTGCCTGGGAGCATTCAGGAGCCCCCCAGGGCCATTCCTGACCAAGGCTCCCCAGGGACTCCTTCCAGCACATCCTTGAGGCCACTGGGCTGTCAGGGGGATGCTGAGGGCAGGACAAGGGGCTGACAGTGCCCAGCCTTGCTGGGGCTGTGCCAGGAGGCCCCAGGGCCTCAGGACAAGGTGTCTCCTGACAGCCCTTGGTGGCACAGACCCTGCTGTGCCCCAGGCCACCAAGACTTGGCTTCTCTTTGTCTCCTCCTGGCATCACTGCCTGCAGTTCTCTGCTCTGCCTGGGGCCTGGGAGCACTTTCTCTGTTGTGTGCCTCACTGGGACCCATTAAAACTTCCAGAAACTTTGGAGTTGGATTCTGCCTTGGAGTTCTTGAGAGGTTTCTTCATCTCCCTGTCAGGTACTGGTGTTCAGGGCCTCAGCACAAGCCCCAAGAGGGTCATTAAAGTCCTTGTGCTGTGTCTGTGCTGCTGAGCTGGGCTGGGCCAGGCAGAGAGGCAGCTCCTGGCAACCAAGAAGACCTTAAAACCACATTTCTCTTGCTGAGCAGCTTTTCTGTCAGCCCAGCAGGGCTGGGGCACTGCCTGCAGCCACCCAGGGCACAGCACAGAGGCACAGAGAGGTTCAGCTCAGCCTGGGCTGGCAGCACAGAGCAGAGCTCACTCAGGGCTCACTGGAGAAGAAATCCTCACAGCCTTGGGAACAGTCACTCTCTGGCTGGGGAAAGATAAGCTGCAGTTGCTGCAGGGATCTCCTGAAGCTGCCACATCCCACAGCTCTGGAGGATATTTGCCAAAAGAAGGTGAGCCTGGGATTGCTGTAAAAATCAGGAGCATGCCTGAGAGTGTTTTCAGTTTCCTACTTGGAACAATGTGGGAGAGCTGGGGTGATGACAGAAATATTTTTGCATTTTATCCATTTTTCTTATATTCCTAGCTCTGTTAACTACTATTATGTAGTTATAAAACTATAATCTTTAATTTACTCTATACAACTGCTATTGCATATACTTATTATAGTGTACATATATACTCTAGTGTATATACATATACATATATGTACATATGCTTATATACAATAGTATATATTGTGTAGTATACATATACATATATATACTTATATACTTCTAGTATGCATATACTTATTTAAGTATAATTCTTAATTAATTCTAGCATGTTTCCTACCCTTTCTATTAAGTTTTAGAACAATAAGCTGACCTTCTAATTACATTCCTGAACTACTGTATAGTCTTATTATCAGGAAGATTCTACAAAAAGAACATTTTGGTTTTTCAACCAGAGTGTGAGCAGTCATAAAAAAAAGTGGGGAAAAGAAGCTGTTGGACCAACTCCAATGGGTTGACCCAGAGATGTGCAACAGAGAAAACTGAACCGCCTGTTGGATGTTCCTGTTAAATATCCCAATTAATCAACCTCAAAACATTGTTGAAATCGGGGGCTGGGTGTGCCCCATCCCCACTGGGACACCTGGAAGCTTCCAATAAAGGTCTGGTTTTTACTTTACTGTTCTGATGCTGTTACAAGGGGCTTTTTTGTTTGTTTGGTTTTTTTTCTCTTTTCATTATAGGCAACAGGAAGATGAGAGCAGCAGAACAGGAATTGTTATCACAGAATCACAGAATCACAGAACATTCTGAGCTGAAAGTAACACTCAGGATTATCAAAGGAACGTTTGAACATTTACAGACTCCAGCACTGTAACTTTGGGTGGTCAGTCTCTCTGCTGGGAGGCTCCTCAAGGGCCTTCAGCCGCTCCTCAGCCCTGGACAGCAGCAGCATCACCTTAGCAGGGCCCAGCAGGGCTCTCCTGAGCTGCCCTTGCCCAGCTGCAGACAGAGCCTGCCCCAGCCAGGGCCCTGCAGACAGGCAGGTTTCTGTAGGGCCGGGCCCAGGGCACAGAGGCTGGGATGGGCTCTGTCAGCGCTGGCAGGGACAAGGCTCCTCTCAGGAGGGAAATGTCCAGGCCCAGGGAGATGCTGAGGGAAGGAGAGGGGGCTGAAGAGAGCAGTGCTGGGGGCAGGAGGGCACTGTGGCTGTGTGGGAGGTGCCGTGCACAGCTGGGCACGGGAACACTGTCCTGAGTGCCCGGCTGTCTCTGCCCTGCCCTCCCAGGCACAGCCCCACCACATCTTCTCTGGGCTCTGCACTGCCCTGAGATTGTCCCTGTCATCTGGTGCTCTCAGGGAGGCTCTGGCATTTGCAGCAGCTGAGTCAGGCACTGCCCTTGGGATTGCTGCCAGGCAGCTGTGCCCATGGCCATGGGGTGTCCAAGCTTCGCTGGGACCTGTGGGGCTGTGGGCAGAGCAGTCCATGGGAAAGGGGAATGGGCTGAGCCCCCTCCCTGAGATCCCATCATGGGCACACCCAGGGATCTCCTTGCTGTGTCCTTGCAAGCTCTGAGCTGCCCTCCTGGCTGCAAATCTGTGCCAGAGCCCCTTGGAGTTCCCTGAATGTGCCCCGGGGAAGTGCAGAGATGCCAGAGCTGAGGAAATGCTGCTGGGTTTGCCGAGGGAGCCGTGAGTGTCCTTGGCACAAGGGGGTGCTGAGACCTTGCCCAGAGCCCTTTGGAGAGGGGGGAACATTCAGGGATCCCTCTGCTCTGGGCAGGGTCTGGTTTATCCCAGAGTGACCCAGGAGTGTGACTGTGCTCTGACTGCAGCCAAAGCTGCAAACCCAGGGCAGCTGGGAACAAGCCCATCCAGCCCCTCACCTTGCCCAAGGCACAGGGAATCCTTTGCCTCTCACATCTCTCAGTGGCAAACCCTGAATGCAGCAGAAATGCTGGGGATTTCTGACCTCAGAGAACCAGGAATGATGTGTGGGCATGAAAATAAGATTGCTACATCTCTTCCATGCCATCCATGTCCTGTACACCTGGGAGTGCAGATGGTAACAAGCCTTTCTGCATTAGGAGTGATTCCACTGACAAATCCTGAATATCCAGCCTTGTCCCTCTGCCACATGGCCACAAACCCAGGGTAGCAGGGCAGGGAGGGATCCTGGAGAGCCCCCACACACAGGCCTGGCTGCTGCTGGCACACTCAGACAGCACAACTGGAGCTCAGGCAGGGGCCTGGGTGAAGGTTTTCCCAGAGCAGGAACAAGAGTGTGTGAGTCACAGCAGGACAATCTACAGGGAATGGCCATGGTTTGGCTCAAAGCAACCTCTGCTGACTTGTCCCTGTCCTTTCCCCATGCACAGGTCCCCATGTGCAGCCAGAGCAAATGTCCAACAGCAGCTCCATCAGGCACTTCCTCCTGCTGGCATTGGCAGACAGGCGGCAGCTGCAGCTCCTGCACTTCTGCCTCTTCCTGGGCATCTCCCTGGCTGCCCTCCTGGGCAACGGCCTCATCATCAGCGCCGTAGCCTGCGGCCACCACCTGCACAGCCCCATGTTCTTCTTCCTGCTCAACCTGGCCCTCACTGACCTGGGCTGCATCTGCACCACTGTCCCCAAAGCCATGCACAATTCCCTCTGGGACACCAGGAACATCTCCTATGAAGGGTGTGCAGCACAGCTGTTTTTCTTTCTCTTCTTTATAGGAGCAGAGTATTTCCTGCTGACCATCATGTGCTACGACCGCTACGTGTCCATCTGCAAACCCCTGCACTACGGGACCCTCCTGGGCAGCAGAGCTTGTGCCCACATGGCAGCAGCTGCCTGGGCCAGTGGCTTCCTCTACTCACTGCTGCACACAGCCAATACATTTTCCCTGCCCCTGTGCCATGGCAATGTCCTGGACCAGTTCTTCTGTGAAATCCCACAGATCCTCAAGCTCTCCTGCTCCAAATCCTACTTCAGGGAACTTGGGCTTCTTGCTGTTAGTGCCTGTTTAACTTCTGGCTGTTTTGTGTTCATTGTTTTCTCCTATGTGCAGATCTTCAGGGCTGTGCTGAGGATCCCCTCTGAGCAGGGACGGCACAAAGCCTTTTCCACCTGCCTCCCTCACCTGGCCGTGCTCTCCCTGTTCCTCAGCACTATAATGTTTGCTCACCTGAAGCCCCCCTCCATGTCCTCCCCATCCCTGGATCTGGCCCTGTCAGTTCTGTACTCGGTGGTGCCTCCAGCCCTGAACCCCCTCATCTACAGCCTGAGGAACCAGGAGCTCAAGGCTGCAGTGTGGACACTTTTCATTGGATGGTTTAAGAAACATTAAACTTCTGGCCATTTCTGTAAAAAATTTGTAATAAAAGTAATCTTTGACACTTCGTGTTAGTTTGGTTGGGTTTTTTCCCTGTCTTCTAGTTTTTCAAAACTGTCAACAAAGAAGTGCCATTGTTTGTGCCATTTCTCATTTTGATTTTTTCCACCTTCACTGGCCCCAGACTGTGACAATGAGGAGCTGTGCTCTCTGTGGCTCTAAATGAACTAAAGGATCTCCCAGGAAAGATTTCACCAGAGATCCCCTCTTTTGTTCCCATCTCTGAAGCTGCAGCAGCAATATCTGTATGCAGAGCTGGGGGCAGGGCAGGGGTGGCACAGCAGTTCTGCTCCTGCTGGCCACACCATTCCTGATCCAGGCCAGGAGCCATTGGCTTTCTTGGCCCCCTGGGCACACTGCTGCCTCATGTCCAGCCTGCTGTCCAGCAGTCCCTGCAGGTCCCTTTCTGCCTGGCTGCTGTC